>CM047884.1:11308746-11984415 GCA_026212405.1 Petrea volubilis
ATAACAATTCATTGATAATAAAATTACCACAGTAGTAAATATTTGTATTTAAATTTTCACTCAGGTATGCCATAATCCTTATAAGTGGCAACTAGTTACACATTATATGTATATATAATTGTTAATCACCGTTAAATTTATAGAAGTTACTACTACTACACCAACACAACAACATCATTGGCATGTAGTACACCTGATGATTAAGTAACAAGTTCAGTATATTACCACTATTATTTCCCACCATTTGTATTTGTTTTAATTCAGGTCGATTACCAGTACCTGAAATTGGATTTGTACCGAATAAATGCTGTTCACCTCCTCAACGAGTGGCAGCTGTGGTTCTGAATTTCTGATGGTGCGTGTAGAGTTCAAAATACGATACCCAAATTGGAGCAAAGCATAACTCAAATCTCTCTCTCTCTCTCTCTCTCACACACACACACACACAGAGTACAACTCAAATTGTCTCAGAATTCCCTGGAAGTAATCATTATTAATGTGCCATTAATTAGACCCATAAAGCTTTATTCGGAATGCGAAACTTGGAAAAACTGTAGGTCCAGACAGTGGGGTTAGAAAAACACCCAGCAAAAGTTGACCATTTCAAGGGTATCTTTCAAGTTCTAAGAAGAATTTCAAGATTTGATTGTTAAGGTACATTTCAAAGAACCTAAATTGATGCTTTTTAACAAAAAATCTTCCTACGTCTCCAGTTAGTATATGCATTAATATTATATATATATACACACAACATGTATTAATAAGTATTTGAGATTTTTTTTTTAAAATGACATAAAAATAATTAAAAGTTCACTCATCTATCGTAACAGTCGTTAATACCACGTAGGGATGTAAGACAGGGAAAATTCTTACCCGAACCTGATTTGGCCGACCCAACAAATCATAGGGTAAGTGTATTGCACTTGTCAAGTGATTGGTCACTATCCCTAAATTATCGACTATTCACAGGACAAGTGTTAAAACACTCACCACGTGATTAACACTGGTCGGCCGAGCCGGGTTTGGGCTAGAATTTCCTGGCGGGCAGTTACATACAAATGACCTTGATTGTATACTTTTACTTGCTTTAACGAGTAAGGGCACTTTGGTAATTGCATATCTCCATAACGTCTATAAATATCAAGAAAACCAAGCCCAGATCACAAACAATCCTCCAAGCAATAAATTGTTCTTGTTGATCTTCCACGTCTTCTATTTCTACATAAGTTTTTCAAATTTTGAGGAAATTTATACATAGGATCATGGCTAAAGCCAAGCTCATTTGCCTTTTGCGTTTCTCCTTTTCCTTGTTTTCTCCAATGAAATTATGCCACTGAGGAAAGGCTACTAATTGAAAATACAGAGATGAACAACACAATAACTGCAACAAGTGCCCGATTGATACAGTGATCAACGCTAGTAAATTCTTGCAAGAGATGCAGCATAAGAAACCGCTGGTTAGTAAGGATGAGGCTAAAGTTGGTGATGAAAATGTGGAAGACAACATAGATGATACGAAAACCACACCGGCAACAGCCCCGGCGTCGGCCATTAACGGGACAATGAGAACAGGGCAGGAAGTTTGAATGTGTATCTTGCGATGAAATACTCTATTAATGGGTATGTCACCCACCCACACACACACACACACATGCACGTACCACACGTGTTGTGTGTGTATTTGTGTGTTATGTTGCATGCATGCGTTATCGAATATATAGTGCTTATGTGGTACTTGATTAGGATTTCCATCTTTGAATTATGTATGATTTCCTATGTACCTACTAGATGTGTAGATTGTATTATGGTTTTTAAAGTGCTTGCACAACTGTTCTGTGCATGATTGATTGTAATGTAGCAATATTGATTGTTATGTACCAATATTCTGGTGAATGAGGTCTTCTTGATGTTACGTTTGACCAATTTGCACTTCATCGATCTTTGATGCAGATCATATATTGTATATACTTCAATTTATTGGGTGTTAATAATATAGAAAACCAACCAGTTGTTTGATAAAACCAAATTTAGTGATTAATGATTTGTTTTTGAAATTTATCTAAACATAAATAATAACTTATACTTCAGACAATCTGGTTTAGCTAATTTTTCCAATAATTTGTTATCAGCTCAATATTTAGTTATTGACAAAGGAAGTACCAGATATGTTTATATCTTGACTAGCATAATTAAATAGATGTACGAACGGGTGGCTAAGACCAAAATAAATAAATAAATAAATAGATGTATGAAAGATAAAAGTGATCAGTATATTGGTTTATTCAATTTACACTTTGTTGGTTCAAGAATAAAATAAAAGGAAAAAATATTAGAAATAAAAGCGGGAAAAAAATCAAAGATTTTAGAATCTAGATTTTTTTGGTGTCCCAAAACAAAACAAAAAAAAAAGAAAAAACAATGAGGAAAGGAATGTGGAAAAAAGAATTTGATGTATGTGTTACTGTGTTAGAGAATGGTGCCGACAAATTGCATATTTCTCTTATTGCACTATATATATATATATATATTATTTCTCAACCATCAAACAATTAAAACTATTTCCACTAAATTTTCCATCATTTCGAGGAAAAAAATCATGCGTGCAATTGGTTAAAAAGATAACCATTTTGTTCCACTAAGAATAAGAATTCTTTTTAAAAATAAAATTATTTCCCCTCTTTTCACTTTCCGACGCAGCCAGAAAATCTCCACCCCCATTGTTTTATAATGTTTTTCTTAAATACTGATTATATTTTTATTGGTAAAATTACACTTTTGGTCCTGTAAGTGAGATCCCCTTTTCAAATTTCGTCCTTAAGTTTGATAGTTGCACATTTAGTCCTGTATGTTGGTTCAATTTGACACATTTGGTTCCAAATTGACACATTAGGTCCTGTATGTTGGTTCAATTTGACACATTTAGTCTTGAATTAACACATTTGGTCCTAAATGAGACAGGACTACATTTGAAAATTTAGGACCAAATGTAGGTATTAATTCAGGACCAAATTGTCTATTCCAAACAATTTTTTCAATTACATTTGACACATTTTATATTAATACCTTTTGAACCAAACAATACAAAAGGGAAAATGGAATCAAATAACTGAAAACTAACCAAAATGAGTTTATCAAAATAGTCCCTTAGTTCGAATTTCATAAAAAATAAAAAATCTTTAAACTTTAATTGGGAGGGGTTCGTGATCCTATGTGCTAATGAATATTACTCTAGAGAATATTGTCAAAGATTCGAATCTTGACAGTGGTGTATATACCCCAAAAAAATTAGTAAAAAAAAGGTTATTTGGGGTGGGGGGGTATCACTACTTATATGGTATATTCCCATTTGGTCATTTCGTATTAATCCCAAAATTCAGGAGTCAGATGGTAGTACATGGTACCCTGATTGTCAGAGTTCAGTGTAATATTAGTACTGGTAATAGGTAAGGCAGTAACATAAATAAGGTATCTCAGTACCAAAATCCTAGGTTTCACATTCAAACACTGAAACCCAAAATTTCGTTTACCTGATTTTCGCAGTCCAAATGATTCTCTTCTCACATTTGCTTACATAGGCAAAACCAAAAACTTGCCTACCCCAAAAGGAAAACCAAGTAAACCCCCAAACAAAGGAAAAAACAATTTCCCCTCTCCTATGAAGGGAAAAAAAAAAGGGGCCAAAGGAAAATAAATAAAATGTTAAAGTATTTGGATAAAATAAAATTTTATTATTTATAAAATATTATTCATTCCACTAGTTCAAATTGTCATTCTTGAGGGTTTTGTATAGGAACGAAGGAAAGCAATTAATAACTATAATTTTAGATTAATATGACTGAAATACTCATCTCATTAATCACTTAAAAGAAGAATTCTAATTATACTCCAATAACTATCTCTCCTCACTTTATTAATGAGTAGATGGGTGTATTCGAAAAAAAAAAAACCTAAATTCCCTTTTAGTTAATCACTTGAAACAGAATTCTAATTATACTTGATTAACTCCCTCCTCTCTATCTCTTCACTCCACTCATGAGTAGAAGGGTATATGCTAAAATATCAATTAAAAGAGAATATAGGGAGTAACGGTGGTAATTATACGTAATTAACATGGTAAAAGTTAAAGAATTGTTTATTGAGTGCTTAAAAATAATTTAGTAACTATATATATATATATATATATATATATATATATATATGCGTGTGTGTGTGTGCGCCGCGCCGAAAAGAACTTATATCTGTTAGCAATTTTTTTTAGAAAAAATATTATGAACTTCTTTTACGAAAATTTTGCGAAACACTTTCCTCTAAATCTTGGCTATATCCATCATATCATAATAGCAGTAAATGCAACCTCATACCGAAGGCCGAATCGTTTGTGACCCATTGAATTGTTTGAATTTTAACTAAAATTACAAATTTATCCCTTTTCATGAATAGCAATTGAATAATATCTTTAATACGATCAATTTAATAATTACCTAACATATAATAAACAATATTCTAAGAGATCAAAATATGATATTGATCATATCATGGGCGTTTGAAACTCTTCAACCTAGTAGTTGTAGCATGAAATAAGGTATCAAAATTCCGTAATATACTATAACATGCTTTAATTGATAGCTATATATATTATTATCCTCCACTAATGCTACTTAGGTATGAGAATATCAAACATGCCCTAAGGAGAAAGGGAAAATTGGCGGCCGACCCAGACCGAATCCAAACGCAATTGTATCTTCACAAATCAACGGTCCAGATCTCACACCAGCCCCAAACATCCAACGGCTGTGAGAACTTACGCATCATCTCAGGGCTTCCCTTGAAAACCTCAAATCCTCTCATTCAGCCTCCACACAACCCCTTCTCTTCTCAGAAACCCAGATTCACCTACACACACAACACACACACACACAAAATTCTCTCATTATCAATAATCATTGGAACCCTTTTTCTTTGTGTAATTCAGGGATTTAATTTAATTTCTTGAAGATTTCTTGAAGAAGATGCAAACGAATAACGGTGCGGAATCTCAGCAGAGTAGTGCTAAAGAGAACACCAACAATAATGAGAGTGGTAACAGCAATAACAAGGCGGTGGCGCCGCCTCAGGTAGTGGCGGCGGTCCCGGGACAGCAGTGGGTGGCGATGCAGTACCCGGCGGCGGCGATGGTAATGCAGCACGGGATGATGCCGGCGCCGCATTACGCGCCGCACTACATGCCCTATCACCACCACCACCTCCACCACCACCCGCCCATGCCGCAGCCTCCTCCGCCGCCGCAACAGCAGAGCGGCGGCAGCAACAATGGAGGGGGATCCAATGGGGAGAACCGCACGATCTGGGTTGGTGACCTCCATAATTGGATGGACGAGGATTATTTACGCAACTGCTTCGCTTCTACTGGAGAGGTATACTCTGTTAATCTGTATATGTATATATTGTTTTTATTTAAAGTTTTTTTTTTTAATGAGTTTTCCCCTTGGATGTTTCGTTTCGGGTTATTTTCGTTAGACAGGGTAAATATATTGGTTTATGTAGTGGAAGTTTGAATAAAGTTGGCGTCTTTATTAGTTGGAGAAGCGGGTGGTCTAGCTTTATTGTTGATTACTTAGATAACTTTGTTTTGTCAGGATAAGTACGCTTTTTACTTTCATATATTCGGTATCGGTACATGATCCATATTTCGGGAGGTTTGTTTTTGGCAGTTCAACATTGAACTGCAGTGGTTTTGGTGTTATTATATATGTTGTGTTGTTATGTTTGGTATGATTGGACATTAATTGTAATAATATTATTTATGGATAGGTTTAGGTAAAAGTTGATATCTTTAGTTGAGAAAGAGTTTATTTTAACATTGTTTCTTGCAATTATATTGAGCTTGATGGTGTAAGTAATATTTAAAGTTCGTTTTGGGATGTCTGCTATATACCCTTTTGTGATCAAGAATCTAGTTCAAACTAGCCTGTCTTCAGGCGTGGCAGATTTAGATTATTAGCTAAGCCTTATAATGTACACATGGCTTGTATCTATGAATAGAGACTCTTAGTTATTATTTATAAATCATCACCTTTAAATTATTAGTTAATCCCAAAAATTTACAGATTGCATCTATGAATAGAGACCCTTAGTTATTATTTCTAAATTAGCATTTATTTGAGATTATTTACGTTCATTCTTGAGTTTGTTGGCATTTATACTGGTTTAGTGAGCCCAAGTTTTGGATTTTAATTTTAACTGCAGTTCAATGCATACTGTTTGTTAAGGAAGTAGTTAGGGCTCATAATTCTAATATTTGTTTTGCCATTTTGGTATGTGTGGTTTAATGGCCATATTCCTTCTTCCTGAGGATTGCCTTGATTGGTTTGGGTCGAGATTAAATAGTTATTGCATGTAAATAGTGGTAGTTTTCTTACTTTATAGCCAGTTTATCAAGTTTATATTTCTGGGCTATAATTTTGTAAATCAAACAAATGCAGAATAAAAATCCATAATAAAGTTGTTTGATGTGGAAAATATGCTCTGAGTGCTGAGTGTTGTGATAGATGTGCATATTTCTTTTCTACCCCTGAATTGATATTTACTTTTCTTGCCTCAATTTTTTTTCACTGAATCAAGTCTTTTTCAGCTTGACACTTATATAAGCATAAGACTGATGGGTTTGGATGGTCCTTCTAATGGAGAGCATACCTCTGTTTCCACGAAGAATAAAGTGAAAATTTCCACTCTGATTTTGTGCTATTGTGGTTAAAAGCTGACTTTTAGTTTGTCATACACAGAAAAATAAATGTTTCTTTTAACTAGCTTCGGATTGCCTTAATATATGTCTTTTTAAGCTTATGATAATGTGGGGGGGGGGGGGGGGGGGGATTGTGAAGAGAGGAATGATAGGATACATAAATAGGAAATAACACACTGATACTTTGAAGTTGAGTTGAATTATTGTGCTCGAGAATGATTTTGTCTAAATCGAGTTTTTAAATTGGAAAGTATGTTCACAAAGAGTAACTAAAAGAATAAAAAACAAAAGGATATGCAAGAATACACTAATGCTGAGATGAAAAAAGAATGCTTATCTCAGATTTATACATGTTATCTGGTAGATTCATGTTCTCAAAAATATGGTGAGATATTCAAGGAATTGAGGCATACTACTTAATAAGAATTTAACATGTTTATTAACTGTCCCAAATTAAATTGAGTCAGTTTTTATCCCAAATTAAATTGAGTCAGCTTTTATCTTGCATTTTTGACTTTCATAAATGATCTTGTTAGAACACACTAATGTTGATATGGAAGAAGAATGCTTATCTCAGATTTATACACGTTATCTGGTAGATTCTTTTTATATTGAGTCAGCTGTTATCTTGCATTTTTCACTTTCATAAATGATCCTGGTGCAGGTATCCTCCATAAAGGTTATTCGCAATAAGCAAACAGGGTTCTCTGAGGGATACGGATTTGTGGAATTCTTTACACATGCTGCTGCTGAGAAAGTTCTGCAGTCTTATTCTTGCATTGTTATGCCTAACACCGATCAGCTTTTCCGTTTGAATTGGGCTGCATTTAGCATGGGTGAAAAGCGTTCAAATAATGGTTCTGATCTTTCCATCTTTGTAGGAGATTTAGCTGCAGATGTTACTGATACCTTACTGCATGAAACTTTTGCTAGTAAATATCCCTCTGTTAAAGCTGCTAAAGTTGTCATTGATGCCAACACGGGCCGTTCAAAAGGCTATGGTTTCGTTAGGTTTGGTGATGATAATGAAAGAACACAGGCAATGACTGAAATGAATGGTGTTTATTGTTCAAGCAGGCCCATGCGCATTGGTGCAGCTACACCGAGAAAATCATCTGGCTATCAGCAACAATACTCATCACAAGGTAAGTGCCAATTCTGTGCACAGCCCAATTACATTCTTGACTTACCTTACTGTGTTAATTGGCTCTGAAGTTACGCAAAATCATATCTTTTTAGTTTCCTTTTGAAGTTGGTTTCAAATTGATTAAATATATAAAAACCCAACGGTTTTTGGGAGAGGACTCATGGAAGGAAGAAAGGTAGGAATTGAGAAGACGAGTAATGTGATAAATCAGCAGCAGCATTCCTATTTCCTGGTGATATGAAATATAAATAAAAGACAATGATAAGGGGAGAGGAGAAATGTTGGTGTAAAAATTCCATTCAGAATTGATCTCTGAAATCACAGGAGAAGAGAAACAAGGACAGTTGCATTTATGCCACTTGTCTGAAATAATGAAAAGAGAACTAGAATTGGATTCAGAACAAGCAATCTGAGCAGAAGTTTCGTTTTCCATATCCTTGGTGGAGCTAACTATGAAAAAATAATTTATATTTAATATATAAATCCATACATCTAGAATATAATTTTTTTTTTCTGGGGAAATTATCTAGATTGCATAAGACGTCCTCTTTACGTCTATTCCTTTCGTGTTCAGTGGATGGCTATCATGGCGATTGAAATTCACGGTCTATATTTGAATTACTAGCTAATAGTGCATTTGTTTGGAAGTTTCAAATGATTAATTTTATAAGAACAAACCTTTAAGATTTTAATTTTTTCGAAAAAGATCAAAGTGAACTTAATTCTTGCCAGTTTATATTAACTGATAACCTACCACATGGTGGTGGTAGTCAAAAATAATTCTTAATCTATTGAGAGTTGATCTTATTGCTGCAAGATTTATTTATATGTGGGAGTATTCCTTTTAATTTCTAGGAAATTGTTTTAACAGGTGGATACTCAAATGGTGTCTCAGCCCAGGGTTCGCAGTCCGATGGAGATTCTGTGAACACAACAGTTGGTTATTCATTCCGTTTTCCTTTTATTCTACTTCTTTTAAGAACTCTTTTGCCTAACAGTTGGTTTTTCTAGATTTTTGTTGGAGGACTTGACCCTAATGTTACTGACGAAGATCTCAGACAACCTTTCTCACAATACGGTGAAATCGTATCGGTCAAAATACCTGTTGGCAAAGGATGTGGTTTTGTTCAATTTGCTAACAGGTAATTTGCTGCTTAAAATAGCCTTTGTATGTTCTCTCTTACAGTTATATCAAGCTTCCCTTAGCTTCTTCAGTTACAATGTAAATGAACTTGAATACATTTTGATAGAAATGAGGCTGAGGAGGCCTTGCAGCAGTTGACTGGTACAACTATTGGAAAGCAAACTGTACGTCTTTCCTGGGGACGTAATCCAGCAAATAAACAGGTAATTGTGGTTTTCGTCCTTCTTTTCACTTCCCTCTTAGTATTGCTCTAGTATTTTCACATGCTTAAGCACCCGAATTAAACTTCGCAAACATCTCCTTCATTTAGTATATGAAGGAGTTTGCTTCTCACTTTTCCATGTACAAACATTATATGATTGTTGAATGAAAAACTTGATATTCATGAGGCGAAGAAGTTGAACGTTCTCTTTCAAGATTACCTGAAGAGGGTTATCTTAGACTTTTAGCCATAATTAGGCATCAAGCTCCTCCACATAGGGATCAAGTGATAAGGAGCACTGGTGTGGACCGTGTGGCCAGCTACTACCCCACCCTTGAAAATGATAAAATTATCTTTTGTCTTCCCAAAAAATGCTCTTGTCCTGCCGCTTCTAAAAGAGGCTGTGTCCCTGAAATGTTAACACCGAGGAAGTTTAAGATATGCTGTACTTTTGTAATTGTAAATGTACTCTCTCTCACGAACTTGTTGCCTGTTGTTTGCAGTCAAGAGCTGATTTTGGCAACCAGTGGACAGGGGCGTACTATGGGGGCCCTTTCTTTGACGGGTATGGATATGCTCTGCCACCCCCTCATGACCCAAGCATGTACGCTGCATATGGGGCGTATCCCATGTACGGAACCCACCAACAGCAAGTAAGCTGAAGTGCGGCTAATGCCCGACACAACAAAACATAGAGAGCACCAGATGACATGCTTGCTTCACATCTCTAGCTGTTGTGTGCTTGGGTGTAAAAAAGAAAAATTAAAATGATCCGGGCCTAATGTGGAGCAGAACTGAATTTTGACCTCTAAATTAGGTAGCTCTACTAGAAAATTTCAGTGAAACATTTGTTTAGAAGTGTGGGACTTGACACGGAACTTCTCGATTGGAATAAATTATCCTCCAATGACGTATGCTTGTTTAGTTAAATTATACGTGTGATGATGATTTATGCCCTGATTTTATATGCTGCATTGTTGGAATGGAGGTGTGATGTATATTGATTTGGAGGTGTTATGATAAGATCATTAGAGGATTTTGGAATCCTTCAAATTCTGCCATACTCTGGACTTTTTATCAACAAATTTGAAGGAGTTTAGTCTTGAAATTTGGTGGAAAAGACTAAAAACTGAAAAAACTTAAAATATGCTCTCTTTGATGCAATTTCTTTAACATAAATACTCGAAAATTTAAGAACGCTTGGGTCACACGCACACTTTTTTGCCAAAATATTATCGGAAAATGGATCTAAATTGAAATGAAATTAAAGTTGAGGGAGGTAAGGTTTCCTTGGTCGAACATTAGTTAGTTGTTTCTGCTAGTTGTTAGTTAGTTGTTTCTGCTAGTTGTTTCCTCTCATCGGATGCTCTTCGCTTTAAGATTTCCTATGTTATTGTATTTTAATATTCTCCTTTTTTTCAAAAAAAAAATGGTGCATGTAAGACAAGTTCTGAACAACCCCAAAATGCTACTTGAAAAGTTCTGCATTTGCCAAGCCGGTGAAGGCGTCTTCTCTCTCTCTCTCTCTCTCTTCGTGTGTGTATCTGTTTGTTTTGAGCAAGGAGGGAGGACCATTTTGGCGTGTTTAAGCTGGCAAAACCAAACCCTGGATGCTAGTAGACAATGACTGGTCTATATGTAAAGCTTCTTTAATATTTTTTATTCTTTCTCTGTTGTTGTCTCATCATGAGTTTTGCCCCAACACTGCTTGGAGTTCACACATGATCTCCCAACTTTGACATTAAAATTTTCTAGTAAGTATTTGATGTAAAGTTAAATAACTGGATATGTGTTGTTAGATGCTGGAATAGTAGTAACTTAGTTGCTAGGATTCTGTCTCACCAGACAAGATGCTTTTGTATGTTGTTTATGGACGAAATTTTTTTATCCAAACCTATTTTGGATGAACCCGACAACTCATATGGCAAGTGTATGCTTGTTAAGTGTTTGAATGCTCATCTTGAATTATCCACCAATCACATAACAATTATAAAATACTGCCACATGATTAAAAGTGATTCGGCCGAGTCGAGTTTAGGTTAGAATTTCCCATCCAGGGGCTACGAATGTATATTGATAAATCTACAACTATATTATCTTTTCTCTAAAATTTAATTTCTTTTAAGTAATTTTTTTTTTCAGAGACCATACAATTAAAATTATTTTCCTTTTTTCTTTTCAAAAATTTTCCTTTCTTTATCTTTTTTCCTTCTCCGGATAAGTGTTTCTCATCAAAATCTGCTAATGAAACACAGTGTAAAGGAGAATAGAACAGAGAAAAAGAGGGCCTGATGGAATTGACTAAGCGTTATATTCTTTTCATTGGAAGTGAGTACGATTGCTAAATTACAATAATTCAAGTGGGTATGATATTGATTTCCAATTGTTATTATCCATAAAGAAAAAACAAAGTCGTCCCCACATATTGGAAAATTTGTATAAATTTTTGCTTGACGTGTGTATAAATTATTGCTTCGCGATTGCAATATATCAACAATTATTTTTGTACACACACACACACACACTAAACCATATATAATGTAATGGAGATATGGAGGTTATTTAAAGCCAGATCATCAGAATTAGTGTTAAACTTCAGAGTTTAATATGAAAAATTAATTAAACTGATGCCTTCAAGGAAGATATGCACTTGTAGTACTTAATAAAAATTCGTGCTTGTCCTTGTCTGATCTAATAAGATAATACTTTTTGACCAAGAGCGTTGAGTACATTTGTGAATTTGGAGTCCTTGACTTTTTTAGTTAAAAAGCCTCCAACTTACGGTTAATCAGATCGATAAAGATTTATGGATAACCTAATAATATAATGTCAAATATTATAACTAGCATTTTTTTGGTCTTAGCAATAATATGACTAAATTCTGCTCATATTAAAACTATAAAAATAACAATCAAATAATTTAATTTGAACTGCATCATATGAAGCAATAATCTTAGTTCAATGGGAAGCCAACTGGAACAGAATATATACGTATAAACATTAGCTATGATTTAAAAAAAAAGAGATAATTACATTGGGTACCATGAAGTTTGCCTAAATTACAAATAAAATCCTCATTTTTGAAAAATTACCTCACAAATCTTGGGATTTGTAAATATTTTACAATGTCAATCTTATGTCTACAAATATTAGGGTTTGTAACGAAAACCGTCAAATTTTTGTTCGTTCTTCCTATTTTACCGTTTTGATCAAAGTCTGAACAGATTTGACTAATTTTTTAGGACTAAAATGTCCTCTGGGTCAAGTCTGATTTTGTTGTAACCCGTATTACTATCAAATATTTTTACATGTATTACGCCTAGAGGACATTTTAATCCTGAAAAATTAGTCAAATATGTTCAAACTTTGACCAAAAGGGTAAAATAGGAAGAATGAACAAAAATTTGACGGTTCCCGTTACAAATCCTAATATTTGTGGACAGAAGGTTGACATTGTAAAATATTTATAAATTCCAAGATTTTTTAGGTAATTTTTCAAAATGAGGGTTTTATTTGTAATTTAGGTAAATTTCAGGGTACCCCAGTGTAATTATTCCTTAAAAAAAAGAGTCAAATTATATATATATATATATATATATATATATATATACGCGACTCAATTAATGTTCAAATTAACACTATAAACAGCAAAGTTTTTGACTTGTGGAGATGCTTAATTAAGTGGTCAATTCACTTAGCTCAGCAGGTTTATGGCCCCAGTAGTTATTAATTGAAAGCTTAAGGTGGATGTGGATGTGGAAGTGGAAGTTCATAGATTATCGTATAAAATTTGATAAATTTAAGAGTTTTAAGTATGTACCTAAAATGATGAATGATCAACAATGAATTGTAAACCTTGCCTTGCACGCAGATAGTGATGTGTCGACTTAATTGTCATTTATAACAAATAATTGGGGTCTCTTTGATCTAATCAAACACTAATTAATCCAAATAGGGACATTAATTAGGTTGGAGCTACGTTTATACTAAATGTTTAAGGTTCTTACATACAAGTGTCCAATATTTTGTTGATCACTATGTTCAAGGCCAATAAATTAATGGTTGCATAATATCATGAAACGCGATTTAATGTGTATTAAGCTAAGGTTTGAGTCGTTTGTCACTATTAGAAAAAATCTCTAATCAAATTACATAAGATTATAACTCCTCAAAATGTCTAATTAAAATTGTTGACGACATTTTAATTTAGCGATCAAAGTTGAGGTTTTAAAATTTTATAAATATAAAATGTTTTGAGTTAATTAAATTTTACCAAATTGTTAGTGAATGTTTTAGATTGAGGTTCGGATCTTCTTTTTCAATTTTTATATCTTGTCTTGTATTCTACTCCCTCCGTCCCATAATACATGTCATTTTAGGTTATTGCACAAAGATTAAGAAAATAGAATAACACTATTAATTATAGTTAATTTGACCAAAATATTCCCATAATTAATGAGTTGTTGGGAGATTTTTTAAAAATTTACAAAAGATATTAATTATTGTATGAGGGTATATTAGAATAATACTAATAAATTTTCTTTTAAAATATGAGAAAAACATATATTATGAAACAAAAAATTATTCCTAAAATGAAATTTATTGTGGGACGGAGGGAGTACTTATTCTATTTAGTAAATGTGTGTATAACATAGGCCTTTATTTTAATATTAAATAGAAAGTAAGTAGGTGGCATAAATTTAAAGAGTCAAATACATGGGGTAAAATTTAAGATGTGAAGAAATATTTTGATGAAGGTAAAATATAGTTCCATAAAGGTGATATGGTTATATATTTTGATTGAGGTGGAAATTTCTAATTCGAAATATGTTTAGATCACTCCAAAATAATCGTATGATGAAAAGTGATTTTTCTTGTTTTATAATTAATAATTCTTTTTTAAAATAGAAATATAAATATATAATTAATGTTTAAATTTTTCTCTTGAAACTTTGGCCCCAGCACACCATGCATAAATTCATAATTGCCGGCTTTGTAATTACTGATAAGAACCATATGCAATTATATTTGAATTTTCTATATTGTTTAATAACTTCATATGATTCGTTGTTATGACATTGAAGTAATTAAGTAGTAATGTCAATTAAATAATTCACGTATACTATCATCACCAGCGTCTGTGTGTCGCAACCCAATCACCATACTTCATTTTAAATATGACATTTTTTGTTGCAAATAAATTGACATAGTATTATATACGTATGATGACATTCCAGATTTGTACTAAGAAAAAAAAGAAAGAAAGAGCAATGATGACCTATAAATGGTTGTAGACTCGCAATTAAAATTGAGAGAAAACTTTACTTTAATCCCTCGCGATTATACCTATTTCGATTTTTATTTTTTGTGTTAAGGCACTATCACATTTAATCCCTCATATTATATTTTTTTAGCTAATGTCATTCTTTCATTAAATTTTCTGTTAAAAGCTAGCAAATTAATTATAATTTGCCTCCAATTCTGTCAGTTTTTAACAGAAAATTTAATGGAATGATGACATAGAATAAAAAATAATAATGTGATGGACTAAATGTAATAATGCATAAATATAAGGAATTAAAATCGAAATAGATGTAAATATGATGAATGAAAAGTAAAATTTTCTCTAAAATTTACAAAAAATAACAAAAAAATATAAGATAGTTATGACGAGTGAAAAATTCCAAGTACTAAAAGGGGTACATTTGTGGAGTGCCATTGACTTCATGGTCAAGCTCAAATTACTTTAGTTGGTAGCCATGTTATTTATGCAGCTTTTTTGAATCCCCAGCACCAGCTCACAACTCTCTCTCTCTCTCTCTCTCTCTTAATATTCTTCTTGCATATTAGAGGTCGGACAAATTAAATTACAGAGACAATATAAAAGAAATAATATTAATGACAAAAAAATAAAATAAGAGTATAAAAGTTGTTATTAATGTCAACGGTATATATCTTATTTTAATAGTTAGGATTGGGGGTCTAAAATTTTCTTTTGGTGTATAATTTTGGATTCAACTCTCGCTAAATACACGTGAGTTATTTGCCTTATATATGTTAGTTTATTTATGTTGCTTTTCTTTTTGTAATTCGTTATTATCATTTATGATATTTGATGAATGTATTATATGACCACTATAATATGACGGACGGGATTTCCTATCCCAAAACGATGTCCCATCTCATACCCCATACTCTAGATTCATGACACGTGTAAATCTTCAAGATTTACTTATCAGTTGAGATAACGGAAAAAATATAATTAACATAATTAAATAATCTAGCGTTAAATTAACATAATTAAATAATCTACCGTTAGATAAATCTTGAAGATTTATACGTGTCATGAATCTAGAATATGGAACATGAGATGGGGCATCATTTTGAAGTAGGGGATCCCGTCCGATGATATGATATTGTGATCATTAAATTATCACAATATGATTGTCACTTTACTAATGGCGACGCCCTAAAAAAAAGTTATGACTATTGATTTAAGAGATCATTTGTGAGAAAACTAAATTTTTTATCCTATGGCAACTTTAAGTGGTCACTTGATATATTGTTGTTTCTTACTGTGATAAACTGATATGTAACAATTCAAACTCGAATAATTTTGAGTTTTTTAAACACAATACTTCACAATTTAACTACAATACGAAGGTTGGCTACTTGAATATCATAAATTAATTCCAAGGTTCATATTTTAGTCAATTAATTAATAATTACTAAAGAAATTATTTCAATGAAATCCTAACTCATGAACTCGAACTTCAACATAACTTAATCAAAGTCACCCTGTAGTCGTTATTATTGAACGATTGAAACTAATAACAAGGAAAACAAAGACTTTTCAAAGTTAGGGTAAAAAATTCAGCTCAATAGTATGCAGAATGATTAATATACGAACTAGTAAAAATACAAGTATAATACGGATGTGAAAAAAGAAAATTAGGAGTAAAAATACGATTTATTTTGATATTATTTTCATATAAATCATGCTTTCTATGTAATTTAAACAATGAAAATATTATTTATCATTAAATTATTTAATTTATAATCATAATATAGATTATATATAATTATTAATATAATAACTAATATCTTATAAAGTATTAAATATTTATTGTTTATATGATATTCAATTAATTAATAATTATCATTAATTTTGATTTATTTTATCTATAAATAACTTTTTATATTTTACAAATTTAAAATAAATATAATATATACTTATTGAGATTAAGTATTATTTGTCAAGTATTATACGAAATACATAGCATACGTATATTAAACGTATGATATCAAAAGTACGAATATTGTTCATTAAACTCAAAATATATATAAAAAATGGAAATATTTTTTAATTATTCATACGCGTGTGTGCTATATGGTACAATACACGTTTCAACTAACAGAATATCATCTATGTTGTAGTTCAGATATTTATATTTTGGTAAGACTAATTAATTTTATTTTTTCCAACAAAACACACATTTTTTATTACTTATTAATCACAATTAACTAGGACAGTATCCATAGCAAAATGTTATAACTAAAATACAAGGCCTAGTTATCTCCAAATTTATTACTCTCTCTCTCTCTCTCTTCTCTCTCTCTGTGCCCAAGAAGTCAATTATTTCATAACTAAAATTTTGTATCAAATTGTACTATAAAAGTAGAACAGAGATTCAAATTCTCTCCATGATGCGTACATTTCTGCTCGCTCTCTCTCTCTCTCTCTCTCTCTCTCTCTCTCTCTCTCTACGTCGGTAGTAAAATGCTCCTGATAAATGAATGATACAGGAAGGCATAGCTGCTGATAGAGTAATATGGGTCGGTGTTGATACGAGTATTTAACTTCACGCAGATCAAGAAACGAAAAGAAAAAAAGAAAAATAGAACTGTTAAATGTAGTTTTATTAATTGAGGTGGGCTTTCGAAACAATTTATTCAATACAACTACGTCACGCTCGCGCTCTGTGGCAATACTTTTCCATTTTCTGTCGCTGTTCTCTGCTCCAATGAATTCAATACTCTGAAGGTCTCTTTTATTCCATCATTTATTGCCGTTTTTTTCAGTACGAATAATATTAAAGATTTGATTTTTTTTATGTTCTGTTTTTGGGCCATAGCGGGGATCATTGAATATACTGTTTTGACGAGTGAAGAAAGATGAACACCAAAGCCCGGAGGAGCTTGCAGTCTATGAAGACTCATGTGAAGCATGAAAAAGTAATGGGATTTCTTTCTAAGTACCTCCTATAAGTTATTATTAATCAAAGATTGTGAATTTGTTCGCGTATTGTATAGGATTTTCATGTATGAGAATCATGAGCAGGGCTGAGAAGATGGAAATTTTCAGAAAAGTTGGTGTAAAGTTAGCATCTGTGATAGGAATCCCAGATGGGTTCTTGATTAAACTGGCATACGAAATGGATAAATGAGAAAAATGGGCTTACTTCGGAGTTTGTTACTTTCTGGAGATTTGTATTGGGATCTTATTTGTGTTCTTGGTTTTTGGGTTTTCTGCAAACTGTGAAATCTATGTTGTGTGCTTATAATGATTCATAATAGTTTTCTATCGCTTTCTTATCCATAATTATATTTAGAGTTCAGTTTTCCTTTTTTCACTTCATTAAATATTAAGACTAAGTACAAGTGAACACTTTTGTACATTTTTTTTTTCTAGCATATGGTAATTCCTTTCTTGTGGAAGCTGATTTTTGAATGCCCTTTATGATTGCTTGAAGGAAAAAGTGGAGATGGAAAGTACTAGTTGGACACTGGATGCTGAGAAAGCATGTACAAGCCGGCGAGGCTCGATTAGGGAGAAAAAGATGGCATTGCAGCAAGATGTAGGACATTTTTCATTAACTTTGTTATTCTCTATTGAGTTTCTTTTATTCATGTATGTGATTGTGCTTATAAGTGTAGGTTGATAAGCTAAAGAAGAGACTCAGACATGAAGAGAATGTTCATAGAGCTTTGGAGAGAGCCTTTACTCGACCGTTGGGGGTTCGTCCTCGTCTGCCTCCTTATCTCCCACCTCATGTAATAAGCCCCTCAAATCCACATTCTTTATTTGTTATGTTTTCTTGACAAATGCATTTCAATATCAAGAATTAGAGAAAAGGTCGATTTTTAGTTGATAAAAAGGAATTAATGTTCTTTTTAGTAAACCAAGTAAAGAATATTGTATGTGTGCAGACTCTTGAGCTTCTGGCTGAAGTAGCTATTTTGGAAGAAGAAGTTGTACGGCTTGAAGAAAAAGTAGTGCATTTCAGGCAAGGGCTGTATCAGGAAGCTGTCTACACTTCATCCTCTAGGAAGGACATGGATAATTCAGCTGATTCATGTGACCCTGCTCGGATTAAAGATATTAAAGCAAAGCCATCCAAGGCATTAAACTCTTCAGCAATTATCTGGAAACGTTATGATGAAAAGAGAGGAAAAGAGAACAAATCGAGCACCAATCTCTCAATGAACAAGCAGCAATTACCAAGTCCAAAAGTGCCATCAATCAGAACAGGTGAGAGGAGTTTGGATCTGCTGAGGTCACAGGTGCGTGTTTAGTTCTCTGGTAATCGTGTGATGAAATATTTGAACAGTTAGATTAAATTGGTTTTCTTTTGGATATTTTCAGCTGGAAAGCCGTGCAATAGACTGCAAGATTTCAGACCGGCGGAATTCTGTTGATCAAGAGGAAACATCGATAAACGATAACAATCCAAACAAAATTTCTGAGAGCATTTTGAAATGCTTAATGAATGTGTTCTTGAGAATGAGCTCTAAGAAGAGCAGGACTTGTGCAGAAACTTTGCATTCATTTGCAGAGTATACTGATCCTTATAATATATGTTTGAATTTTGGTAAGAGAGATATTGGCCTGTATAAGCATGTAGTTTCTGTTGAAGCAGCCTCTATCAATCCGAACAAAACAACAATAACTGTATTCCAAATTCAAAGATTAAAGTAAGTTACTCCAAAAGTAGCCTGAATTTCATTTGTCTTTTGACAATTTTTGTATGATGCTGGTGCATATAACACATATCATCTCTTTTAATTTTCAGGGTTCTTTTTCAGAGACTTGCAACAGTTGACTTGAAGGGCCTAAGCCATCAAGAAAAGCTTGCCTTTTGGATTAACATCTACAATTCGTGCATGATGAATGTATGAGTGAGAATAATCACTATTATTACTAATCCACTCAAAAGTAGATCATTGGATAGTTGAGATATATGCAAATAATAGATGATTAATAGTTCATTTTCTCCAGGCATTTATTGAGTATGGGATTCCTGAGAGTCCTGAAATGGTTGTTGAGCTGATGCAAAAGGTAACTTTTCTAATGCTCTTTTATCCATTTGATGCTGAACGTGTTACATGACCTCGAAATGGACATTCTTGTATGAAGATATGTAACTTCTATGTATTTGTAATAGATATATACTTTTCTTTATGATGTTAACACCATGTATGTTTCAACTAGGCAGCGGCTTTTTGGTGTGTGTGTGTGTGTGTGCATGTGTGTATATACATCCTCGACTGAGTTATCTTGACACAGATGAAACTCCTTCTCTCGTTTTCTCAGGCAACAGTGAATGTTGGTGGCCACGTTCTAAATGCAATAACCATTGAGCATTTCATATTGAGATTACCTTACCACTCAAAACATGTAATAATTTACAGCTCGACTTTTACAATATTCTAGTTTGATGGTGATAAGGGGTGACCTACAGTTAACCCTTCTATTTGTTTGCTCTCTCCAGACATTCTTGAAAGGTACAAAATACGATGAAATGATGACTCGTAGCTTGCTTGGCTTGGAGTTGTCTGAACCATTGGTCACATTTACTCTCTCTTGTGGAAGCTGGTCCTCCCCTAATGTAAGTTATCGATAATTAAATTCATTAAACTGCGTATTATTTCCACATTGATATTATCTAGTGACTCAGTGTAATCTAATGAGTATAGCATGATCGCTTTCGTATTAAAGGTGCGAGTCTACAGTGCATCTCAAGTCGAAAACCAGCTGGAAACTGCTAAAAAAGAGTACTTACAAGCAGCAATCGGCATTTCAACTACTAAAAGAGTTATCTCAATACCAAAGTTACTGGATTGGTATCTGCTGGATTTCGCTAAGGACTTTGAGTCACTTCTTGATTGGATATGCCTCCAATTACCATCTGAAATTGGAAAAGAGGCGATGAAATTACTTGAGAGCAGGAGAGACGAGCCTCTGATGCAGTGTCTTCAGATAATGCCGTATGATTTTAGCTTCAGATATCTTTTTCATGCATGAATAAAGGTTTGAACTTCTCACAGTTTCAGCAATTCTTGAATGTGATTTTTTCTTGTACACAGATATAGATAATAGTGAAAAATGTATAGTCTTTTCTCTTTGTAATTTGTATTTTTAATTGTACTACAAAATCTTTCTTTGTCATGGATGTAAAATATTCATTCATTTTTCAGAAGAGTGCATATACAAAATCCATCAGATTTTCCAATGATGGTCTTTTTGCTATATAAATGAGAGGTTCCCAATTATTAGTGGCATAATTTTCCCAATGAGCTGTTTTGGTTGCTTCCGAATTTAAATTCTTGCCCGAAATCAATTTAGCCATGCCCGACAAATAACATGTCAATTATTGTTGGTCATCCCTAAAATATGCAATGATGATAAACAAATTAAATACATTCGTCACGTGATTAGTATTGGTGTAGCGGAGTCTGCCATGTACTAAAATTAATTTTAGGATCTCCTTCAACTTTCATTTTGAAATTATTTATTAGGAAATCAACCAAGTGACATTAGGATTCAATATTCATTCCCATGCAAAAGATCTATAGACAACTCTTTTACTTAATTGCAGCTGGAAATGACAACATTAATTATCATAGTATTATTAAACGGGACTTGATGATCCAGTTCATAGAAACACATGAAGAATCAAACTTTGTCCCATGGTCAAGAAAAAAAAATTTAAGCTAACATGGCAATAAAAGATGATAGTGGAGTGGACCCCAAGCCTTTGTCATGAACGATCCATGTTTAAGCAAAGAACAAATTGTTTTGTGTTAAACTGTGGGAGTGTTGCACCACAAAATCACCAAGGCCCTAAAGGCATCCAAGAAACTGCATTATGTGATACTGAGAGAGAGAGAGAGAGAGAGATTTTGGATTGATGGGTCATTTTCCTTGGAAAAGAATTAGGAAACATTCCAAGGGATGTATGAGGATGGAATTTGTGGCTTTAAGTTTTAGGTAGGATGTTTATAGCAAACCTCTTAAGTTTTATTGTTCTCCGTTTGGTGATAATTGTAAAGTAGTATCTAACATATCAAAGATGAAGCAATTGATGCTAGAATAACATATCAGAAAAATAATGAGTATAACCCAAACAAAATATCCAGTGATGTCGCATAAAAAATCATGCTTTTTAATTAGGGTAAATTATATTTACACCCTTTGAGGTATGATATAATTACAAATTAATCTCTCTTATTTTAAACATTACAAATACCCCCTCAAGATTTAGAATCTTCTTATAAACATTAATAGAAATATCCAAAAGATAACTTTTCTACAGGCATAGTAGTCAATCCAACTACCAAAAAATGCGCTTCATCAAGCCTAACAAAAATCCCTCAATCAATTTTGTTATTCCAGCAACCTTGCAAAGTAATTTCACTTTATACTGCCATAATGGCCACTGGATATCACTATCTATAATACGATACCACTGCTACTTTTTTTAAATTGACTTCATATATAACTTGTGCATCTTATAGTTGTTAAAGACCATCCAAACCCCATCGCAAAACCCAACTGAAAACAATAGAATACAACCCACAATTTTGTCATGCCTTGATGAATGATGAAATTTATTAAAATGATACATACCTCAGGGGAGCATTAGAAAATTTTAAAATAAGAAGAATTAATTTTTAATTACACTCTATCTCAATGAGTGTAGAAGTAATTTGCATTTTAGTTCTTCGTTTATTTTTCTGAGTACTTATTGTATTCATTTGTTTCGACATTGCTAAGATTTTGTATTTCACAATACTTCTTATTCTATTTATGTTATTCAATTGATTCTTAAAAATAGAATGTTGTAGAATAGACTGATTGCAAATTCAATAATAATAATAATAAATGAATGAATAAAGAGTGAGATAGTGTTGCGAGGGTCGCCCCCTACACTAGACCTCAGTAGTATCCGATTTAGATTAATCGGCCAATGAATTAGAATCGGATGATTAAGACAAAAAAAGAAAAAAATCAGTCTCTTTAAGTGACAAATAGTTTTAAGTTTCGACCTGTATTTGGAAATTGGAATTACTAATGTGCAAAGGAAAACGAAGCAGGCCCAGAATAGCCTTCAGTGTTCCTTCGGCCTCATTGACTGGAATCCCAAATGCCCGTTGTACTGAATCAAATTGGGCGGGACCAGGGAGCCCGGTTTTAATACGTTCCTGAAAACATTTTTATTTATGACAAAGGGTTATTCAATTTGCCTTAAATTATATTATTACTATCAATATCGGCACATTCAATAGTTGTGTTTAATAAAAAAATAATATAATTTGATGACGTATTAAAATTTAAATAATATCTATACTATCAAAATATTTTTAATTATTTTCAATAAATTTTATGAAATTACTGCTAATTTAAAATAATATAATTAAAAAAATCAAGAAAATAATTATAAAAAAATGTACAAAAAAATGATATTGAAGAGTTATAGAAGATAAGAGGGGAGAGAGAGAGAGAGAGAGAAGGCGGAAGAGGAGAGATGAGGGCTAAAAGAATTAACAAATCAAAAAATTCATCGTCTTCTCTAATAATATAAAGATATAATATTCTTATTCCTTTCACAATGTTATAGTGACAAAAACATAATTTTATTAAATGGTAGTAATTGATAATGCGATCGCCCGCCAACATTTGTCTTCCCTTCTAGATGATCATGTTTCTAAGTCTGAGATACGTTTTCCAAAGGGAATAATAATAATAATAATAATAATTTATGGCTGCCATGCGAACTAATGGTTTCTAATAAATGAAAAACGAACATTTAAGAAAAATATTATGTTCATTAATTTATTAATTTGATTGGAACAACTCAGAATGTTTTTTTTAATTCGTCTTAAAGCAATTTTTAATTACTAGGAATTGCAATTTTTGATCCAATATAATAATTCAATACGAACTCAATACGAAAACGGCAGGTTAGAGTTGAGAGTTTATGAATTGGATTAAAAATGGATCGAACCCAAAAGCGACCTGAAATATATGGGTTGGGTTGGTTGACTCGTGGGCAGGTTAGAGTTGAGAGTTCATGGATTGGGTTGAAGATGAATCGAACCCAAAAGCGATCTGAAATATATGGGTTGGGTTGGTTGACTCGTGGATTACCCAAACAACCCGAATCCTTTTATGGGACCCGATCCAACTTGACCCAAATCATATATTTTTTAATCTTTTTTTCTCATTTCTCTCTCATTTAGAGAAAAATATATTATATATAAATTATAAATCATAATATTTTGATGGGTTATAATTAATCATTAAGAATATAATATAAGAAAAAAATATGAAAAACTATAATCATGTTTAAATCTTTTAAATAAGTGAAAAGTCAATTTGAATGAAAATCTATAATTATGTTAGTTATCATCTTCTTCTTACCTCCAAAAAAGCATATTTTCTTCCTTTACTTGTTTATTTGCGAATTAATTGAAGTTTTGTATTGATTTATTTTAATATTGAATGAAATTTTTTTATCAAGCATTTTTACATTATATTATAAATGAAATTTAAATAAACTAGAGTAGGAAATCAACTCATTAATTTCTAATATAAATTCCAAACATGTATTTTGTACGTAGCTCACCATCACTACAAGAATGTATACCTTTTAGTGACGGATCAATTACAAATTTAGTTTTCTATACTAGATTTCATTTATAATAAATTAGTTAGTAAATGTCTTGTTACTAATTGTTTATTTAGTTCTATTTACATTAAATTTTGTCATTAATCATCATGTAATGTGACGATACTCTAAAACTGCGACAAAATGTAAAAATCTCTTTGTCACAAAATTTTCGGTAAGCTTAGTGAAGGGGTACTATTTTATAGTGCATACAAAATAAATCTATATATAGTATAGTTAGTCAAATGAAAAATTAGGGGAAAAAAATCAATTTTTAACTAGTAAATTATAATTGCTTTAATTTTTCCATTATAAAAGTTGAAATTTTTGTTTAAAACAACTCAACTCGGGTTGACATGAACCTAGTCAAGTTAGGTTAGGGTTGAGGTCTCATGGGTTTGACAAGTCATGAATTGAGTTGAGGTTGTGAGATTTTATGTTATGCCCCTACCTCAGTCCAACCCGAACCCACCCGACCCACCCGAATTACCTCCCCTAGAGTTTATAATAAGAATCCAAATCTATGAAATTAAATACTCCAAAAAGTATGATGCTTTTACATTAATATTGTGAAAATTAAGGGGATTTTATACATACTTTTTGGTTGTATTTGGTAGAGAGTATTGGATTTGATAAACTAGTTATCCTTCACATTAAGATATTCGGTATAATTTTTTGTGCCCAATATTAGATCCCAGCTCAATACATTGTCAAGTGCAAATCCATGGGAAAGGTGTGATGTAGGATCCAATAGATTAGGGTTGGCTAGATTGCACTTCAAAATTACTTATTTGCTCTCAAATTTCATACATTTTTTGAAATCTTGAGCCCAAAAACCAAAATTTTCATAAACAAGCATGAAACTTATACTACTGTTATGTGTAGTAAACAAAATGAGTTAAGCTTTATTTAATAATAAATATTTTTTTTAATTTTAAAAAAAAACAACTAACCAACAACAATAAAAGATTTCAGACTTCAAAATTTTGAACAATAGAATTCAAAGATATCCGTTGACGATTAATTTTCGTTCAATTAAAAAGCAACAAGTGTCAGTTTAAAATATTAAATATGAATTAAGTTTCTTTTTAATATCTTGGAATTTCTAAACTCTAACTTCAATATTAAATAGTTAATTTTAATTGATATTTTATTATTTACTTTACTGGCAAATGAGACGTCGTTAGGTATTAAGATGAATTGTTTTAATCAATCAAATCAAATCGTGCAATTCAAAGTCTAAAACTAATCAAATGGCAATAAGTGACACATTTGAATATGTGAGTCAATCAAATCATGACACACATGGTATTGTTTCTTTAAAAAATAACTTTATGTTGAAAAGATAAATATCTAAAAAGTTTTTAGTTATCTGAAAAATCTTACACAAACTACTATAGAGGGATCATTTGGTCCTCAAAAATGACATCAAAAAGTATTATAGAGTTAGAAAAGTTGGAGAAGATTTCAAAATTCTCTCAAAAATAAGGCTCAAGAAGATCTAAAGTGATGAATGCGAAATTTCTGGTGTTCTTTGCAATGATTATCAAATCAAAGCATTCAATTAGCAATTAATGTGCTAGGGCGGCACATTGATGTTTCTTTCAAGTTAAATCCACGGTGATAAAGGTTACCTTCAAGAAGGTTCTTCGCGAACATCATCCAGTCATCCTAGTAAAATGTATAATCTACAATTAATGTGCTATACTAGCAAATCGATTTTTCCCAAAATCAAATTTAAACTAAATATACGGTATTCACAGCGTTCTTTGTGGTATTAATCAAAATTCTTGATATTTGATTCATAATCAAGCTGCAAAACCTATTGCGAATCACGTTATTGAAGATCAAAACGAATTCGGAGAGAAAAATCAGTAGATTAGTCTTTTAGAATATATTTTTTCACTAAATTGTATTTTTATTCTTTGAATACTATTGATCATGTTATATTCCTTATCTTGTAATTTTTCTTACACACACAAAATTTGTGTGAAGAATATCACTTAATTATATATCATTTTATTTAGTGCACCGACCCCTAGTATTTATAATACTTTTATGACTCAAAAGTATTTATGATGTGTATGCATGATAAACGAAGGCCTATTATACCTAATTATCGAATGTCATGAAGCAAGCGAGCAAGGCATGCGCCAGTTTGGGAATCTGGAAATCATATCCACCCAATTAATTTCGGAAAGAACAAAATTACTACCATGCAATTGATTGGACTTACAATTATTAACTCTGTTAAAAAGATTAAAGCAATTGACCGGTCAAATCATAATTTATTCACTATAATTGATTGTCTTAGGTTAGTGTACAAGATGATTAAAACAAATAGACTTAATTTTGTGATAGACAAGTTCATCAAAAAAAAATAAAATGATGGACCACAGACTTACATTAATTGGAGTCCACGACATTAAATAAGTGAAATCAAGGCCATCTATTCTTTACTTCAGTTTGTATTTAAATTATGGGCCTGTTTGAATTAATTTTTTTTTTTTTTGCAAAAATATTTGTCGAACCCTACTTTTTAATGCACAGCTTTTATTAAAATCAAACAGTTTTGCTTTTGAGCGTAATAATTTAAAAGTAATTTACAATGTACTTTTCTTTAAAAGCTACTTAAAATAACTTAGAAAAAGGAAATAAAAATCCATTTTTTCGGCTTTCCTCTAGCTTTTTTTTTTTCTTTTAAAAAACCCAAATCTTTACTTTTAAAAAAACTAACAACATCGCAAACTCTACGTATGTGCAAAATATAAATATAAATATATATATATGTATATATTTTAATTTAGTACTTCATTTTTTTAGGATGAAAATATAAATATATTATTAAATTTATTTTATATGAATACATTTTTAAGAATTATTTGAAATAATTTAAAAATAAAATAATTATATAAAATAAAATTACATGATAAAAAAAATAAACACAACAAGAAAAAAAAAATTCAAGTAATTGTAATTAGAAAAAGTGGTTAGTAGGTTGAGAATATAGATTTTTTAAATTGGATGTAATATTACAATATTGACCTTTTTATTTACTTTTTTATTGCATGTATTTATTAATTAAGGTGGTAAAATTGATACATCAAAATTTAGTATTCAAATTGAATCGATTTCATATGATTTTTTAATTTTAGCCACAATATTATATATTTCTATTTATTTTACATAAAATTAAAAAATAAATTTTATAAAATTATATAAATAATTGTTATTTGTAAGATAAAAATAATTTTTTTATTAATAATATCGATAGTGGTATAGATAAATATTTTTCTTCTGAAAAACGTACTCAACCTTCTATTCTTTAAGATCCAAGCCACGTTTTCCTCATATAACTTGTGTTAAGAAACACGTACACGTGTACTATATTTTACTAACAAACTAAAAAAATTATTTTGAATTGTATTTAAAATATGACCAATTAAATTAATTATAATTATGGTGCTATTATTTATTTTACATTTTTTTTTTTTGGTCTTATTTGTGTGGTGTCTAGATACGTCACACCAAAAAAACAATAATGAGATTTCTTATTCCAAATGTCATAGCCTGTCAAATAGACGCCGGCCTAAGAATTTTAGTATGGGCTAAAATTCTCTCGCCTTCCAGAATACTTGCTTTCTTTTTTTTAAAAATTTAATGTAGAGACAAAAAAATTTCGTTCTTTTATGCTTTGCGAAAGTGAAAAAGATAAAAGCATACACCTTTATAATTATTATTATTTCAAAATCCAACTTAAAAATTCAAGCGACAACATTGAAAAGTGGGAAGACTTTTGTGCAGCAAAATATAAAGATGGTTGCAAAAACTATTTATATTATTTGATTTTTTTTTTTTTTTTTGTGCCGATATTGAATTCTATGCCCTCACAGATAATCTTGTTCCCCACGTTTTTGGTATTTCTTATGATAAATCCTAATTCTTTATTTTATCTTTTATTATTATGTATTTATTAATAGCACGGCACATTCGATATCTGTATAAAATAAAGTGTAATTATATATTTACATTTTGTTAGGATAAAAAGCATAAATATCAATTTACCAATTTTTTTATCAACCTATTTTAAATATTTTTATAAAATTAATAATAAATGAAAAAATAAAATAATTTTAAAAATAAAATTATACCATTAAGAAGATAAATACAGAAAGATTAAAATTTGCAATTCTTATCAACTCAACTCAAATTAATTGGATTACATATTCCCTCATAATGGGAAGGGCTATTCCACAAATTGGTGGATAAAAAGTTGGACTTGAACTTTATGAAGGGTCCAAAAAAAAAAAAAATTATATCACACATAAAAAATTACATCATACATAATTATAATTGAAATATTTTTACAATTCCACCCATTAACCCTACAACATCGAGGTTTTATAACTTAGAGTGTTTGGCTTAGTTTTATAAGTTGTTCAAACCTCAAAAGTGATTGATAAATTTTTAAGTAAGAGAGTTTAATTATAAGCTTCAAAAATAAGTTAGTAAGAGCTTATAAATTCCAAAAATAATAAGCTCCTCCAATTTATTTTTGAAATAATTTTTAAACTATCTAATGCTAAAATATAAAATGACAAAAATATTCTTATTTTTTTTTCAATATTATATTTTTACTATTTCAAAAAATTATTTATTTATATGAAATTAAATTTACTTTATTTTTCTAGGCATCGTTACACTTGGAAGAACTTATAAGCTTCCGTTTTTTACCAAATAAAAATTGTAACTTACAAGCTTCAAAAATATCATATAAGCTGCATGATTTTATTTTATCTAAATATTTTAATAATTTATTTATATAAAAAAAATGTAATACCTTATAGGTTTTAAAAATATTTTATAAGCTATTTATAGTAAATTTAGCCAAAACTTAGTATGGTGTACATGATTATCGGGATTACTAAAATGTTCTTTAACAACAATAAAAGCACACGATATTAGTTCCAAACAAAGCCATAATGGAAAATAATAATAATAAAAATAATAATCTAATCAAATGGCCATACATTTATGTAACTTTTAACCATTTACCAAATATAACTTCAATAATTAATTAAGATTAATTACATTTACTATCCCTCTAAAAATACGAAACTACAATTGATCACTCAAAAATTTTTAATATTACCAACATATACCCTAATAAATTTTAAAATTATAAATATTCCCTGATCAGCCGGTTACGTGATAATAATAATCTAATCAAATGGCCTTACATTTATATAACTTTTAACCATTTACCAAATGTAACTTCAATAATTAATTATTCAACACTTTGTATTCTTATTTTCCATTATTGTTTGGCTTTATGATCACCTCGATCGGCTGAAATAAAGTAAACGTAGTCTAAAAATATACATATAAATAATTAGAAATATGAATTTAAAATGCAAAACATGAAATAAACAAATTGAAAATAGAAGATTAAAGGCGAAATTATTGGCCCCTCCTTTCGTTTTCAACTCATTGCCCATGCAAATATCTAGAAATTATCAATCCCACAATATTCAATTCCTACTTTCCTAGGGAGAAAATTGTAACCCACATTCCTTGACTTTACTTCCCCCTTTAGTATATTACAAAATATAAATCAACATGTGTCGATTAATTAGAGTTAATCAAACCTGATGATGAAACTAAATACGCATGCTTATGTAAATCTAACCTTTCACTCCAAGCTATAAACATTATTCATAGTGAATTTTTGTGGGTCACCATTTTCTTGTTTTTTCATGCAAAATGAACGTCACAAAATTGACAAATCTGATTGCAGAGTAATAAAAAGCGGCTTCTTTCACTTCTCCCAACTCAAATCTCTCTCTGTCTCTCTGTCTCTCTCTGTCTCTCTCTCTAATCCTGGCCCGAAATGGAGGTGATGATACCTTCCCAGAACTTAGATTTTGATTTCAACAGCACGAGATCTTCGCCGCACGTCAGCGCCCCGTCGACACCGAAACGGTTCGGGGAATACTATTACAGCGCTCCGACGAGCCCTTCTCATCTCTCTCGGTTCTATCAAGATAATTTCGATGATTATTCCGTCGTCGGCGGCAGTGACAATCGCGGCGGGGGCGGGGTGGCCTCCGCCGTGCCTTTCGGCTGGGAAGAAAAGCCGGGGACCCCGAAATCGCCCGTCAGGAAAAACAACGGAGACGATTTCGCGTTCGACGTGAGCCAAGACTGGGAAACAGCGTCCCTATCTGCTGAAGAGCTCTTCGACGGCGGCGTGATCAAGCCCCTCAAGCCTCCGCCAGCGCTGCAACGCCCTCAAAACGTTACATCTCCTGCGATGAAGAAGCCCGCCGGCGCTGCCGTTTCTAGAAAGGTAATCCAGGGCGCCTTCTCGCCTCGGCGGCAGAGTACTAATAAAGAAACAGACCCTTTTGCCGTCGCGGGCCGGAACGCCGCCACGGCGGTTCCGCCGTCGCCGGGGCCTCCAAGAGGAAGAGAAAGAGAAAGAGCGGCAAATATATCTCAATCGTCGAGCCGGAGGGCGGCGCGTTCGCTATCTCCTCTCAGGGACACCCAGCATCCATGGGAGGAAACAGGGGAAGAAACAGAGCAACCACGCGGCGCAAATAATTCTTTCCCGTCTGTTTGCTCGGCCCTGTCGGCGTCCATGAAAGGCCACAAGAAATGGAGCCTGAAGGACCTGTTCCTGTTCCGGAGCCCTTCTGAGGGACGCGCCGCCGACAAGGACCCTCTGAAGAAGTACACGGCGGCGTACAGGCACTCGAGCATCAGGGCGATCGAGAGCCCGGGTTCGAGAAGAAGGGGACCGGTTTCGGCTCATGAGCTGCATTACACGGTGAACCGGGCGGTGTCGGAGGATCTGAAGAAGAAAACATTCTTGCCGTACAAGCAGGGGATTTTGGGCCGGCTCGCATTCAACCCGGCGGTTCATGCCCTCGCCAATGGCTTTGGTTTATCTCGTAAATGAATACAAAATACAAGTTTTTGGAGTTTCATTAATTTAAAGTTTTAGCTAAGCTTTTTATTTTGGATATTGTATAGATTAAAATTTTGATTGTGGGATTTGTATAATCTGCACATTGGAGTTTGTGTGAATCAACAATAGTTTTGGTTTATTTGTGTCTATGTAGAAGTGACCCAAATTTTGATTGTGGGATTTCTATGTTATCTAATCTAAGTTACGTGCATAATTTTAAGATAAAATATAGCACGTCTTTTGGATACATGTATGGATTTTTAATCAAAGAAGTAACGACGGAAGTCATGAGCGAAGAGGGATATTAGTTTATTTGCTTTTTGATAGGGAAGATTAATTAGTTTATTAAACATATTAACATTCAACTTTGATAATAGTAGAGTTAGTGTTGTTCCAATCCAAGGCAGTCTTTTTTCTTTCCCTCTCCTTCCAATGGTGGAATATGTGTGTGTTGTGTGTGTATGGAAGTAGGTATAAGCAATTGAGATTTTTTGTTCATTAAAAATATAGAACATATATAATTAGACCTTAGTCAATAATTAATAGGGACATTCCAATTTATCATTATATTTCACCCTACGTTTTGATGGCATAAACCATCAGTATGGGGTTGTTGAGACGATGACAAAAGACAAGTTGGTATACGTTTCTCGCTGAAATTTATTTCCTACTCAGAATTTTTCCAATCACCAACCACCCTCTAGCCAGCCTATATTTCTTTTTCCTTAAAAAAAAAATACGTCATTTAATTAAAATATCAATAATCAGTTAAATACAATAAACTATTTCACATCAAAAGCATATTGATGTCTTTAAAAAAAAAATACTCCAAATAAATTCATATAATTTTTTTGAGGGGCCAAACACTAGGGAAATTTTAGCACAAATTCGGCTTAAATAGACTAATGTTGAGCACATAACGAGTTTATTATATTTGTAACATATTTGATTACATTATATATGAAATTTGCATCCCCATAAAATTACTTTACAAGCATGTTTAATTTAGTGTTGGATTTCTTATCAGCTATGTGGCTTGAAATTCGACTTGAATTTCAAATTTAATAACATGGTCTATAACAATTTCACATGTGATGTGAATTTAGTGAATTTCAATTAAGAGAGCTTTTATTAACAAACACACTTATTAAACGCTTAAAATATGAAATTCACCAATTTAAGAAATTTAACATCTCATACTTCTAATGCAATATCAAACATGTCGGTAATATAATCGGTGTATATTTTATGGAGTAACCAATTACACATCACAAAAAGAGCAACCCTTTTACTAATTAACGGCAAAGTCCATTACAAGATCAATAAAAATCAGTCATAAAATATAGTTTTGTGATGAATTTTATATGTCACAAGATTGGTTAGTATATACATTGTCACTAATCAAGTATATTTTAACTCTTAATTCTAATTTGCTAGATATCCATTGAAAAAGTCCGCCACAAATAAAGAATTTTATCCATCACAAATTAAATTTCTCATAATAAAGAGAGTGCTTTCTTAGTCATATGATAAGTATGATACACTTGTTGTATTCATGCGAGAATTTTCCGACATTTTAATTAGGGGAGTTCTATAATTAGTTAGAGTCGTAGATAACTAATCGTAGTCACCCCCTAAAAAAATGCCATGCATACAATTTTAAAAAATCTCAACAGGTTTGAGGTTTTTTCAATTTTTAAGTAAACTTGCTTGCATAGGTCAAAATTCTCTCTTTCCATCCTCTCTCTCTCCATGTTTCCTAATTTCTCTCTCTCTTCCCCTCTCTATCTCAAATTATTTTCTTAATTATTAACTTTACAAAAAAAATCCCTTAATTATTAAGACTTCTTAGGATAAATAATTTCTAATACAATTTAAATGTTTAACTTTAATTAAATAAAAGTTGCATCATATTATGTTTCATTCCTTACAAATAATAATATTATTATTCTCTTTTAAGTGTTTTCGTAAATGAACTTAGCTCAAATTATTATTATTATTATTATTATTATTATTATTATTATTATTATTATTATTATTATAAGAGGTGAATAGTATTCGACACTCAAGCATATAAATTATATATCTTCTCCAAGTTACCATTAAAAATATCGGCTTACTAGTATGAAAAATATTATATGAATTTATAGATGTACAAATAAAATACAATTTCTAGGACAAAAATTAAAATCAAAAATTTATTTACATTTATTTGGTTTATTTTTAAACAGGTCAATTCTTTTGATAAAATAGTATATTATTCATCAGTTATTATACGAAAAACGTATAATATGATTACTAGATATTCCGTATTAAGAGTATGGGTATTGTTCATCTAATTTGAAGTGCACACCAACTAATCAATAATACTAATATAATTTTTTTATTTATTATAATTAACTTCATATTTGATTATACAAGTGCTAACCATAATTATCCAAATCAATAAACGCATTTCATATTTAGTTATTATCTATAAGGAGCACATACTTTTCTATATATAGATAATGTATTACTATTATTATTCATTATGTGTGTGTGCGTGTGTGTATTATAATTATAGTGATTGAGACCAATAATTGAGTTTCATATTTCCTACATTTTTCGGGGAGAATATATATTTGAACATATTACTCTATTTTAATCTATATTTGTTAAAACCACATATTCATTCTTTCCAATAATAATAATAATTATAATAATAATAATAATTATCATTATTATTATTATTGATCTTGTTCTTATTATTATTGTGTTTCATAGCTTATTTCCATTAATAATCAAATAATATTTTTTTACCAACTAGTGCTTAGTGTACTCCTCTTTATGCATTTTATATATGCAAATCACTTTTAAAAATACATTATTCAATATCACTGCTGATTAATCATTTGGGAGTAAATCTGCAGATAATATGAATAGTTTTCTTGATAATGATATCCATATTTTACAAATCTTGTTTTTTTTTTAAAATGTAGGTGTTCATATTCTATAAGTATTTTTAAAATAATTGATGATGAATATAATACATTCTTTGAAATATGTTAAAAATTTAAGTTAAACATAATTTTTTTTATAAACTATTAACATAAGTTTGGATTATTTTGGTGTCAATTTATTATATTAATTTTGTATCATATTTTTTCAATTAGTTGTCCTTGTTAATGCATATATTCTTAAATTAAAAAACAAAAAATTATAATACATACCATGGTATTTATAATTTAAACATAGAAAATAATGGAACCAAAGTATTAAAACGTAAAAAATTAACGGATTATAATGGTACCATGGTATTATAATGTTACCATGGTATTAAAAAATAAAAAAATATAATGAGTACCATGGTAATTTTTTTAAATAAAAAATAACATTGCACTTTTTCAATAAATTAAAAAGAACGAGTAAGAATGATATAATGGACCCAATGCCTTTAAATTTTTAGCCTTTTTAAAGTTAAAAATAAAATTTTAATTTGTTAGCATTTAGTGGTCTCATACATGGTCTACTACAATGATTATTGTATGAAAAAATCTCTTGGTAACTTATATAGCAAGTAACCCTTTTAATTTATCCGCATAACAGGTTGCAGGTTATATAAAAAGTAATATCTTAGAGTAAATATCGAACATCTAACAACTAAAATTAAGGGTGACTAATATTAGTCACCAGCGAAGTGTGACTCGCGATAGAATTTTCCTTTTAATTATGTTGTCAACTTGTTTCTTTGCTTTTCCGGTTTTTTTTTTTTTTTTTTTTTTTGGGTTTTTGTCACTTCACTAATGATATATAGCTTTATCAAGTTGGTTAATTTATGACGCACCAATTAAGCAACCAACACGGCCCCTACAAATATAGATTCAAAATTAAATTAGGCAGCAGTCGCTATATAATCAGAAAATGACTTAAACCCAACATATTAAGTTTGCTGATCAGCCCAAATCAACCTCGAATCCTTAATTTCACTCTATCTTCCAATTCTACTTTCGTGTTTTCCCAACATTCATCCAACAACTTCACTACAAATCCGACCAACTCTTTTCTTTTTTTTTTTTTCTTTCTTTTTACTTTTTTCTTTTGTGAAAAAACACGTTGCAAAAAATTCATCCTCATAGGGTCACCTAATTTCTTATAGAGCAATAAAATATATTCCAAATAATTATATTAATAATTTTAATCAAATAGGATAACTTCATAATTTCATTATTTTATAATCAGTTATTCAATACAAAATAAATATTATATAATTTTCGATAATTATATATTATGATAAAAACTCTAGAAATTAAATTATTATCAAGTTTTGTATCTTCATACCAGTAACAAGAATGATGATGTTAATGACAATTGAATACATAAGTTTGAAAGTTAAAGATTTGATGGACAGAGGAGCTTCTTGTACTTTTCTATTGTTAGACTATTCTTTTATCAGAAAAACTCAACCCAAACTAAGTGCCTATACATATTTATTTAGTGTTCTTATGTCGGAAATTAAGCATCATATTGATCTATACACAATCAATCAAATGATCTTGTTTTCACGTTTATCATTTTTCCTACTTCCATTTTCTAGCTATGCGTATTCTCTGTGCGTGTGTGTGTGTGTGTGTGTGTGTGTGTGTGTGTGTGTGAGAGAGAGAGAGAGAGAGAGAGAGAGGCTATATACTTGTGGGGAAGCCCAACATAAACATTGAAATCAATTGGGCTTCTGTAAATTAATATGCAGCTGAAAAAGAGTTCAACTTGTAAGGATATAAATGTTTAATGGCCCTCTAAAGGTTAAAATCTTTTAACGAAATTCCATTTGAATATTAACCTCGGCTTTAGTAAAGCCCAACACAATCGTTAAAATTCACTTCTTATAGCTAGTTTAATTCCTAGAAGTCCACCACTACCTACCCCCCCCCCCCCCACCACACACACACACATAGTTATTTTATATGCTTGGCCACATATTATTATCTAAAAACTATTTGTTAATTACATAATGGATCTCGATAGGTACTACTTTTGAATATATTTCCCTGTATTGACATTGATTTTCGAGAACCACAATTAAACTATTATCTCTCCAAGAAAAAGAAATGCTTCTTTTGTTTCATGATCGTTTTAGCACTAAATTTTTGTTTCAAAATATATATTGTTATATGAAAATAAAATAATATTTAGCATCGTTCTTTTTTTTTTTTTTTCAAAATTATCCTCAAATCAGATGCCATTCACACAAACCCCTAATTTTAGCACTAACACTTTATAATTGGAACAAATTAGTCAAGTAGAATACATAACCCAACTGCAAAATTTTTGAAATATTATTATTATCAAATATCCGGTGATGATGCTCAATTTTGTTGGCAAACAGAGGTTTGATCTTGTGAGATATTATTTTTCTTGATTCCATGATTCCATCCAATATGGGACCAAAGATGGTGTTGTTATAACCCCCTACTTGAATGACTTGGAAAGAGATACATGTTCGTCGTTTCCACAGGCCGTACCATTTGATGATACTCAATTCCATCATCAAACATGGAGGTTCGACTTTATGAAGTATTATTTCGTACTTGAAGACGGTAAACTATTGTTCTATGTATGAAAAGAAGTATCACAAATTGAGAGAACAAATATTATTTATAAAGTGAATAAATCCCTTGATTTGATGTTGGACATGAAATCATGTCACAAGAGTAATTTTTTGTTTTTCTTTTTTGGATACAGATGTCATAAGAGTAATTAATTCAAGTCAAATGAAATCTGAATTAATTAAATTTTGTCGGCACTCTCGTTGTACACAATGATGGGAGAATCAAATGTACCAATCCATCTAATTAATTAATTTTGGAACATAGAGCTTGAAGAATTAACTATTTTTATTAGGATACAAAAACAAAAAATGAGGTGTATGTGCTAGATTTTGTCTTAGCATAATTGTAGCCTTTTGGTCAGCTGCTTGTCTAGTGATTTTAAGACCGCCACAGATTCTAAGTTGTCGGACGAGGATGAAGACGAAATTTCCTCATACGAATTATGCCAATTGCAATTGGATATATGTCAAGAAAAGATTAGATTAGATTTCATTGTCAATCAAACTCATTAATGAAATTTTCCTCTGGAATGTAATCACATGCTACTATTTTAATTTTGGACAAAACACATTTAACTCCTTAACTATGTTAATGTAACACTTTACTCGTCGTATTATGATAAATGTTATTTAATTCCTCTATCTTAATAAATAAACAAATTATACGCAAACGGAACTTAAATATTAATTATAAAATTCTTGTTATAGCCCTTTACTCTTTGGAACAACAATCTTGTAGTATTTTGTAAATTAATTAATAGAACAAAACAAATGATCGGTCACCTTTGAAAAAATATTTCTTAGAAATAAATAAGTTAATAAACGATCATAAAAATATAAATAAATAAAATTAAAAAAAAATATTGATGCGGCTGCAAAATGGCGTCCCACATCGGGTGCAGACGAGGGGCCTGAGTACCTTATAAGTGCCAGGTGATCTCTCATAGTACAGAGACCTTTTGAAAACCCCCGTGGACGCAATCCTGTTGCATAAGACCACGCAGGCGGGACAGTATCTATGCTATGGCCCCGGATGGAGGTGTCGCAGGACCATCATCAAATATTACGTCATAATATTCAATCCAACGATTAAAAATTCAATTGGGTAGTATCCAATTGAATAGCATATTTTGTATATTCTCTTAATCTCCAGTAGTGGATACCAGATGCTTGGTACTTTTTTTCTTAGAATACTTTATTGTGGAGTTTTAATTGCTTTAATATTGAAGAAGTGAAAAGAGATAAAGTTTTCTTTGTCATTTTCAAGAGTCAATAAGAGTTAAGACTAATTTAGGTTGCAAAAGATTGTTTATATTTTTTATGACTAATTTTAAGGTGTGAAAGATCGAGAAAAGATTTTAGTAGGGATTTTACAAGTAATAATTAAGCCTAGTTTGTTTACAATCTATTTACTTGTTAAGATGAAGTGCATAAGTGAAGCTTATTACAATATAAGGGAATAAAGTGTTATGTACATATAGTTTAAGGTGGCTAAGTGTATTTTGCCTTTTGATTTTTTAAAGAATTTAAGTTTCTATTTATTATACTATTACATCAAATATTTATTAAGTTTAGTCAATAGTTTTGTTTTAAGACGTAGTACTACATAAATATAAAAATAAAGAAATTAGGGTCGAAATAGATAAATATTTATAGGGAGATGATATTGGCACTCCAAATTTTTATATTGGAACACCATTCCCATTATTTTATTAAAAGTTTGACTAAAATGCCCATTAACTTATAAAATACTATTTATATTATTTTTGAAAGACAAATATACACTCAACCTAATATGCATCCTTCTTTCATTTTTGTATTCATCTATTCATGGCAAAATATATGAAAACATTATGCCCCCAAAAAAAAAACCTCTTGAAATAAAATTTAACAAATCAAATATACCAATCATTGAGCACAAAAAAGAAACATATTATAGTATAATCCGATTATATATTTTCATAGACAGATAAAAGTTGAAGTTATGTACTTTTTGAATACTTATATCTCCAAATACAATTTTGACCAAGTTATCTAATTTTTACATCTAATCCTGCCACAAAAAAAAAAGGGGGGGAGGAGGAAGAAGAAGAAGAAGAAGAAGAAGAGAAAATAACAAGAATAAACAATCTTTATATAAAAACATAAAGTACATCAATTTTTTTTTTTTCATTTGTTGGATTTTGAATTCTTCTGCTCTTGTTCATTGTTTTCGAGAAGTCGAGAAGAGAGTTTAATTTTTTGCTCTAGGTTGTGGTTGTTGTCTTGATAAATCAAAATAAGGTAAATGGATGGTAATTTAGGATAATTGTTTCCTACAAATCAAATTAAGTGATCCTTAAAAGGTAAAGGGTATTGTAGTACAATGTCAAAATTGAGGTGGAGTGTCAATATAAAAATTTGGGAGTACTAATATCATCTTCCATATTTATATCTTTAATGGGACGAAGAGGCAAAACACACTAATGGAGCCATCAATTTAGTAGCATATTAGGCTTTCCAATGATATATAGACATAAAGCCCTCAAGCTAGTGGTATAAATTCAGATGCATATATATATATATATATATACAACGAAAAAGCCATACAAGAAAATAATTTGTTTTTAATTTTGTTGAAATTTGATATATTTATAGTAAAAAAAAATGAGACAAAATAATTTCGTGATTCGGCCAATTTAGCCTACATTTATAGGAAGAATAAAACGTTTATATTATTCATTTTTAATTTTTGTAATTACAATGACCACCTATTTTTATAGATAAATTACATAAGTTGATGAACAATAAAGAGATCAAATCAATCATAATGTATGTCAATAAATAAAATCACTCATAAATCAAATCTAAAATATTACAATAGTGATATGATAAATCAATTCTTGATTTCAACATATTTTGTATATATTTGAATGAATCAATCTTTGATACTTGACAAAGTCGTCCGAATGATATGACTTGTGGGTTTTAATCTTGTCGGTGCAATTGAAAGATACGAGTCAATGTCACTTTGCCTCTTCAAACCATAATTGCTAGTACTTTCTCCTTTCTCAAGTCCTTGAATAGGCTATTTGCTACCCCCCCCCCCCCCCCCCCCCCGCCATGACAATATTTTCAAGTCCCGTAACGATAAAATTAAATATTTTGTTGATTTTTAATACTATTCTTCAAAGTGGCTGAAAGTTACTTCTATCCCCTCAAATTTTTTTTTTCCTAATTACCCTAATTTTTGAAAGGAGAAAAAAACTATTTATCCAAACTTGGCTTTGTTTTATAGAGTGAGTTGAAAAATACGTATGAATTTAGTTGGATGAAATAGAGTAATATAATTGAAGAGGCTGGCATTTCCGTTTCCTATGGAAGACCAACATTTCGAGCTGCTAATTAATGTAAGTTTAGGAAAATATTCAATGGTGATATTGATAGAAAACGAAGCAAAATGACATGTTGAGATTGAATAATTATTTACATTTTCTGAATAAGTTTGATGTTTGCAAATATTCTGTATGAATGAGTAGCATCAATAATAGACAAATTTTTGCCCCACAAAAATCAAGAAAAACATGCATGAGATTGAGATATTGTACTAACAACCATAACCAGTTTTTAGGTCGGCCATTTGAGGTGTGGACAAAAATTTCTATTCATCCATCAGGCTGCGCTTGTACCATCAGTTCGAATCATCTATTATAAAATAATACTATATCTTCTCATCCACTCACTAATACATATCACGTGTATTGATGGACGGTTAAGACAAAAAAGTGGAATCTTAAAAAGTTCCCTATATCATAAGTTTTCATTTTCCTTCTTTCAATCGTTCACTGGTACACATAGCATGTATTGATGAGTGGAGGAGAAGATGTGACATTATTTTATAGTAGAGGATCCGGACCCACATATTAACATTGAGATTTTATTTTATTATTCATTTATTCTTTTTTATACTATTTTGTAAATGTATGTTAGGTTCAAAAACATATGTACTCAAAAAGTAATTAACTGACATACGTATGATATATATATATATATATATATATATAGAATACAAAAGAAAATAAAATGTAGAATAGAGAATTTAAATTATATTTTTGATCTATTGTTCATATTAGCAATGACATCACATAATTTTTGTTAAAGAAATAAACCGGCGAACAAAAAAATACATCCCAATAACCTTAGAAAGAACTAGCACATTACAAGAAATCACTTATTCAATAATGAAAAGTTTGTAATTGAGAGATTCTGTTACAAATTTAAAATATTTGTCATGAATTAGTTTGTGATCTAGTTCAATATAAACAAAACTAATTGAGAAATAATCAGTGGCAATGCATTTACTATAACTAATGTAATTGCTACAGATAAAATTCGTTATAATAATTAACTTTATGATATATTATATCGTTATTAAAGAGAATACATTCTTATAGCAGTGGCTCCCACGATATCGCGGCATAAAAAATGAAAAGCCCTTATAGGAACCAAATCATGTAACATGAAAAATTGAAACACATATGCTAGTAGCATTACATTTTTTTTTTATTTTTTTATTTTTACAGTTTTGTGTTTGGGACACCTAAACGTAAGTTGAAAGTTCCCTAAAAAAAGTTGAAAGTAGAATCACGTGAGATTCATCCAGGCTGGTAGTGGGGCCCAGATTACGTGTGGGCTGTTGAAGTCATCCTCATTCTGGTTATTTTTGTTCACATGTTAAATGATCCATTTTTCGTACGCTCATCTCAGCCGTTGATCCTACTGACTTAAGCTATTCAGATTTAGAAAAACGTACTCCACAACAGCTGTAGCCCCAATTAGTCAAAAAACGATGGCCCCCACCTGACGTTTTTCTAGAAGCCCTGTTTTTGTACACAAATCGCGTTTTAACTACGGGCATATAATATCAGTAATTTTCTTTTTACTTTCTTTTGTTGCTTATATAATATAGGGGCGGAGTCCTAATTTTTTCTTTAGAGTGGGGCGATTTTTTTTTTTTTGAAATATTAGAGATATTTTTATTATTTTGAGTAGGTAAAATTTGATTTTTTTAAAAAATATATATAAATTTTAGCTCGGCTCAAACTTAATGGAGGCAACCAACACCCTTCAGTCTTTTGGCTTTGCCACTAATAATATGTAAATTGTATACATGTCTGGATTTATTTAAATCGAGTTCGAGACATTACACTTTTGAATTTAAAGTTGATTAGAATTCTGAATTAACAATGAGTTCATTGATCAATTAATTTCTATAATAGATAGTAATTTCTAAAAGGAGTACCTAACTGTTAAAAAGAATCATTAGACAAATGTTTTAGTAATAATCTTTAGGCTCAATTATTAATTTTGTTAGTCAAATTAGATATTTATTAAAAAATTTCCATTTAAATGTTATATTTCAACGCCCAAACTTCAATTGAAAAAATGCAGCTGTCTCTCCATACACGTGATTAATAATTGTACGTAGGGACCAATAACGATTAATTAGCATGCTGTTCTTGTGTAGAAAGAAACAAAAACAAGCTTTCTAACAGCCTAAATTAAATTAGTAAATTATCACCCTCCATTCAAAGTATCCATAAACTACATTACAAGATGAAATGAACCTCAGGGTTTATTTAATCACCCTATCCTTAATCACACACACACACACACACACATATATATATCTGAATGTATATATCAAGAAACATTTTTCATTGTTGTACGGACACTGGACAACATCTGATTAATAATGCACTTTGAATCTAGACTTAAGAGACGAAATTAGACTCCCCCATTCAGTGAACCTTATGGCTAACTAATCAAGATTGCTTTTAAACCAAAATTTGCCATAAAAGACAAAACACAACTAGTTTTATTACAAAATCTGTACACAGGAACAAAATCCAAAGTTGCCCATTTTTCGGACGCTCATGCACTTTCTTGCCATTATTCTTAAATGACTATTTTATTTAAAAATTTAAATAAAAAAATTATTAAATATTTATTATTTTTAACATGTTTCTTTACGTGCAGGTGATTTTTTTTTTTATATATTAAGAACTCCTGCATATGAATTTCTTTGTTATAAATAGATAACGGTAAAATTTAAATACATATTTTATGATTTAATATGATTTTAATATCATATTTAATGACTATTTTATCCAAAAATTTAAACTCCTCTAGAAAAGAGATATCGAATATTTGTTATGTCCGATAATCACCCCCATCCTCACTCCCTACCTACTTTACACAAAGCAGTTTCCAAGAACCAACCTTTGCCCTAAATGCATGCACCCTCTCTCTACATTCCTTTCTCTCTCTAGTCTATACATTTTCCCTGTATCTATATCTTTCTCTCACACTCTATATGTGTATATATATAGATACTTGTACATATTTTCACTCAAACTGATAAGTACACTAGCTCTATACTGCTACTCCAGGAAACACAAAACTCTCTATTGTCTAAAGAAATTTGTAACTCACAGGCACAACTCTTGCTGATTAATTGAGGATATGGACATTTTTAATAGATGTTCACCGGCGAGCTCCTCTTCCTCGGACTATTCCTCGGATTCATCTTCTTTGTCCGGGTCCAAAACTCCGAGGATCAACGGGGACAAGCCCGAGAGAATCAAAGGCCCGTGGAGCGCCGAGGAGGACCGGATCCTGACCCGATTGGTGGAGAGATACGGGCCCCGGAACTGGTCCCTGATAAGCAAGTACATAAAGGGCCGGTCGGGGAAGTCGTGCCGGCTGAGGTGGTGCAACCAGCTCAGCCCCAATGTGGAGCACCGCCCCTTCTCCGCGGCGGAGGACGAGGCCATCCTGGCGGCGCACCAGAAGTACGGCAACCGCTGGGCCACCATTGCGCGACTGCTCCCCGGCCGCACCGATAACGCCGTCAAAAACCACTGGAATTGTACTCTGAAAAAGAGGTATCAGTTATTATTGCAGCAGACGCAGAGCGAGGACCCGGCGACGGAATTGTCACTGGCGCCGCCGGGGATGGGCGGCGCCTCGGCGGAGAGGGAGGCGGAGGATTTGGGCAGCGGGAGGTTCTGGGATACGATGAGGAATGTGATAGCGAGGGAGGTGAGGGACTACGTTACGTCGTCGTTTGCTCCGGAGGGTTCCTCGGGGTTCAAGTTGTGATGAAAATTTATAATTAACTTGAGAAATATAATTTGATGTTTTGTTGCGTAGTGGTTAATCCCTTTCTGGGGTTGGATTAGTTTCTTTTTTTAATTTGGTGTTAATATTAATTAACTGTGTATTCAATTGTTCTGCAATTGATTATTTAAGTTCGGGAATGCATAAGCTGGAAGATTTCCAACTGTTTAGCCACCTCGTCACGTGTAAATTTCAAGTAACTGGAGAATCAGGCAAATATTACCCACAAATAGACTATAAATTTGGGAGATGTGTGTGTGTGTGTGTGTGTGAGAGAGAGAGAGAGAGAGAGAGAGAGAGAGAGAGAGAGATAGTGAGTAAACAGAAGAAGATAAAGGACAGAAAAATGGTAAAAAAAAGTACAGACTAAAAAACCATGCATCAAGTGAGGATCTTATATTGCAAAATAATATTTTATTTTTTATTGAATAATTTAAATTCATATTATGTATGTAAAATTATTTTTTTTAATTATATATATAATTGATTTGAGATTTTTATATTTAATGATTATTCATATATTAAAATAGAAGATGAAACATAATTAGTAATTGAAAGTTTTGTGTGGATTTTCAATAATAATTATGATCACTCAATTTGAATATATATATTATTTGCATAAATTTTCTTCGACCGCGCCGAAGTGGCCGCTCAGAGTTCGAACCGACTGAATTCGATTGGAAAACAGTCTATTCGAAGTGAGCTTTCTCGTATTCGAGTGCGGGCGTGTCAGTGCGTAGGAGCGCACAAGTGAAAGTCTTGTGTTTCGAAGTGAAAAAGCAATACAATTCAAAGTGAAAAATGTAGTGCAATTCGAAGTAAAAAGTGTAATGCGCCCAAGACTTCTATCTGAAAAACGACTGAATCGGAGTAGGCAAACACTACCCCTGAGGTTCTACTTGCCTACAACTTAATATAGGACTTAATAATTTAGTACTCTCAAAATCGAAAAAGGTCGAAAAAGCTTAAATCGAAGAGAAAATATATTCGGAGACTATGGCTACTTGCCAAACGGACTTTACATGACTCGACTACAGACACACGCATTGATGACTTGGGTCATATTTATGACAGAGATGCATTGAGCAGTCCCTAAGAACTCTAGCTATAAACCGGTCACATTGATGACTCCGACCATATCTACTTGTGGGTGTATTCAAAAGGCTGTTTACTCCGACGAGCATTGATTGACTCCGTTTGTACTCCTCTTCATGCATGCGCTCGATATGAATGCTGGATACCACTCCGTCGCATTGATATCTCACCTCGAACCGGGCCCAATCCGAGTGAGTGATGACTATGACCTTGTGACGTTACGGAATTAGTGCATTAATATCCTCACTTCGAGCCGAATGAGATATGGCTACAAACATCCGTAGCGGTTTTTTACCTACTTGAACTAAAGCTATTTTTTGTTCATTTAGATTAAAAAATCAAAGAAGTAATGACTTCTTGATTAAGAGAATTGTTGTGTTTGATGTTGTGTGTTGATTGATTGATGATGTCCCCCTTAAATGACGAATTCGGATCCCTTTTATAGATTTCAAGTCACAACCGCCATCTTTTATTCTTGGAGTTGGCAAATTTATTCAAGCCAGGCCATTAGAAACGAATGGTCGTCCTTATTTTTAGTTTATGGCAGTTGTGCCATTTTATTTATATTTCAAACTCATAATAACACATTGCTTTTATTTTAGGCATATGCAGATATAACAAAGCCTATCTTCAGTCATTCTGTTATTCTTCTTCTAACAACCCCTAGAAATAAGGGATTTGAATTTTGACTTTATTATTGTATTTATTTTATTTTCTATTTTCGGCCGACTGGGCCATGGGCCGTTATTCCATTCCGGCCAGGGCCTTTAACATGGGCTCTGTGGACGTGTCGAAGTGGCATGGACCTTATTAATTCATTTCGGTGTGGCGAAAAGGCCCAATATCGGCTCAATCCAAATCTCATTTCAAAAATTAATTTTGGGCATAAACATATATATATATATATATATATTTATATATATACACACACATAATTTTGTGTGGATTTTCAATAATAATTATGATCACTCAATTCGAATATATATATACAAACACATATGTATATGGAAAGATGATTATTCAAAACTGGTACCGAACTCAATTTGAATATTCGATAAAGTTAATTTCATAATCATATATGTGCCCACTTTTATTTACACAAATTCTTAGGAAAGAAAAAAGAAAATTGACCATAAAAAACACTCCACTAAGAAAAGAAAAAAGTAAAAGAATTATCGTATGCTGTCTAGGTGTGGTGATCTGAATCGATAAACACCAATCGGCAAAAATAATAAAAAGAAACTATTAAAAGTTAATTTGAAGTTCATTGAAATAAGAACTGAAATATTTTTAATATCAGTTTTCGGACTTTAATTTCTTCAGTACCAAATACTGTTCCAACGTGACCGAAATGGTAATGGTCGTTTTTGTTTTATGAAAAAAATAAATGTTAGTGAGTGATCGATTTGAAAGGTAAAGTGGTAAACCATGGAAAAAAAAATGAAGATCGATATGGAAGTACATATATGGATTGTAATTTAAACAATGTTCTAAAAATCGAACCGATCATAGAACCAGTCGTCTTACTGATTATTGATTCAATCGATTCGACCAACAATTCAACCGATGTGGTGTCTGATGCGGTCGCTTTTTGGTTTGACCATGTGTCGAAGTCTGGAACGCTACGGGTGATTATGTTGGTGGCCCACCTGTCAAAGAGGGAGGAACACACGTGAAATTAGCCGGTTTTGTCTCGGCGTAGGCTATTCGATGCTCAAGTTAGTTGAGGACAGAGTGCAGAAGAAGATGATAAATAGTGGATATGGTGTTCTTATTTCACAAGAAAGATGATTCACAAGATGAATGATCTGTTATCTCTTACATGGAGAACCTTTGGTTATTTATATCAGAGGCCCTCTGATGTGATGTTGATGATGGGGGTTAGTCAGCCTTTCTGACACGTAAGGTACATATAGACGTACTTTTTGACCCATTTTGAACTCTAAATGCCGACTGACCTTATCTTCTTATTAATGAGGGGTCTAATTAGCATTTAATGTGTATTTTGGATATTTATGACCAAGGATTGTATTTATAGCCGGACATTTAATGGGCTGGAGACTGATGAGATGGACCCACGTGCCACAAGGGCGTGTTAGGTGGCGGTAGGTAAAAGGCTTGTCAACAGTCGCCAACTAGGTTTTTCCTGTTGGCCGATGAGTTTGGCGGAGGCTAAGTATGGGGTTCGTGCCCTTGACATAGCTGCGTTCGACGACCACCCAAGCCTTTAAGCCACCTGTGCTTTAGTGGCAAATCTCGAGAATTCCAAGTATCCTTCGTGGCTTTTTAGTCCCAAACCTGGGATAAGCCTGGGGGAGGGTACCTCCGTCCGCGTGCTTCGTATTTCAGGGCCCACTCTTTACGCGGATGCACTCTCGAGGACCCTGGGTCTCTTCGAAGGCATCGATTCTCACCCTTGGTGAGTTTTATGGCTTACAACCTTATGGTCGAGGACAACCGGGCTTAAAACCTCTTTCGAGGGCAGCCTATCAGGTCGAGGACTCCGTTGCCCCACACTTAGGATTTGGATTGGCCCGCCTAGGCTGACGTGGCTAGAAGAGGTAGCACTTGGCACATTAACATAGTAATAAATTATAAAGGAAAAAAATACACAGTACTTTCCTGTGGTTTGCGAAAATAGCACGCTGAACCTTGTAGTTTTCTAATTCTCAAATTTAACCCTATGGTTATAAAATTCAAGTTTGACTGACTTTCTTAGCGTGCGGTGTTATACATGCGTGTTTAGTGCGAATATTGTTTATTTTCAGTTCTAAAATGACATTTTAATCCTTAGATTTTCAAATTATTACAATATATATACACAAACACACACACACACCATATATACATATATATACACAAATCTTATTTTGCTTATATCTCTCTCGTTTATTGGACAAATTAAGCGTGTGAGTACTATAAATTGATTAGCTCGAGGAGAGAAACACAATGGCGGTGGTGTTATGGTGTTTCGTCAATCGGAGAAATGACAGCAGCAACGGCGGACGTGTGATGACTGTAGGTTGTTGAAATCTAACGACTTTTCCGGCGAAGTTCGACTAGGTTTGGAGCGCTTCGACACAGGGAACACAATCGTAGCCTCAATTTTGAGATTCGACGGTTGGTGGCAGAGTAATTGCTCGATAAACATGAAAAGGTCAAGTTAGGGTTTCTATATATTTTTGTCTAATTAAACCCAATCGAATTGGATTTTGTCGATAAAAATCGAGGGTTTTTGACGCACTTGATAAGACAAACGATTTGGTGTATAACATGACCATCTCAACTACGGCAGGGATGCGGTCCGGTGGTGCTTCAGCAGGGGCAATGGATTTGAGACGGGCAACGGGCAATTTTGTCATTTCAATTTTAAATATTGAAAAATATGATTTAGGGGGCGGTGGCCAAACTTTTATAACCACATAGTTAAATTGGAGAATTAGAAAACCATGGAGTTTAGCGTGCTATTTTTGTAAACCACAAGGAAGTACTGTGCATTTTTCCCAATTATAAATAAATAAATAAATATATATATATATATGATGTTGTAAATATTAATGAAAAAACATAAAAATGAAATGCAATTGACCTCATTTTAATTGGATTTCTTTGCCTATATTAATATTCGACTCAAACATGAAATTTTTTTAGCTGAATTTAATTTGGTGAAACCAAACAAATTATATAATAAGTGTATTGTACTTGTTAAGTGATAAGTCATACTCTCTAAATTATATACCAATGCCTCATCTGAGATATGCCATGTGTTGCTCGTCGAACCTAACTTTGAGGAAGGATCTCTCATTTCGGGCGTAGCTCCAGGTGCCTCGCTATTACAACCCCCTCATTTGGGTCGAATTTCACAGCTCCTCCTTGGGGTGGTCCCCGTTTGCTTACTTAGGGTGGTCACTTCTTCACCTCGAAGTGGTCTTCCATGTCAATGGTCTCTGACAGGCCATTGGGCTTGAAGGATCCACTATCAAGTGTCAATAGAATATTCCTTGTACGTAATGTTGGAAAAAAAGCCACCTCAGCCACAATTCTATCCATTCTACACTGGCTGCTATAAATAGAAGGCTTCTACTGTTCACAAAGGGACATTCTCTGATTCTATACTTACATCACATATTGTATGTTCCCTTATCTTTTGATTTTCTACTCGAACTTGCACTAATTTGAGTGTTGGAGGGTGTTCGCTGGGAACTCTCTCGGTTAGACTTACGTGCATTCTATCCTTGTAGATCGAAGGCCAAACTAGTGGTGGCAAAATGAGTTAGGAACTACGAGTCCAACCCAACTCACATGATTTTGGGTTGGGTTAGATCTAACATATTCTAAAGTGGGTTGAGTTAGGTCTCATTGGTTGATTTTGATAATGGGTGGTAGATGGATTGATGGTAGGTCGATTACAGGTTGATTACGGGTTGTAAATGAGTTATTCCATAAACAAAAAAATCTATATATTTTTTATTTAATTGTAATTTATTTTAATATTCTAAAATCATTTAAAGAGTATAGGAACTAATAAAGATATTTTTTTTTTGCCTTGATTAAATATATAATAATCATGCATTGAACCGCATAAGAATCATATCAAATCTATTTACAACCCACCTCCCATCCATTTTCCAACACATCTATAACCCAATCTATCTTCAACCCAATCTACTATGATCCAATCCAAACCCAACTCAACCAGCCCAATTGTCACCTTTAGGCCAAACCAACGACTCCCATCTTTTCACCAGATTGGAGACTTCCTACTTGAATCCAGTAGACGATACCATCACACACGACAAGTGTAAAATTCGTCATGTGATTAATACTAGTTTGGCAGATTTAGACTAAAATTTTCCAAATATTTTTTTATTAGAGTGACATTAACGATTTATTAATTAGTAAAACTCCCGCAACTAAGTTAATGCAACTTTTCATAAAAAGAATATTATATATGAAAAAGAAAATGAGAATAGGCATATACAAAATTAAAGGATATTTCTCCTTCTTGTCACTATAAATAATGTAATTAAGCCAACATCAACTTAATTAATTATAGTTTCCAGGTACAAAAGAACGTCGAGACTTTAGTACTAATTTGTGAGCGTGCAACTTTAATGTGTCCCAGACATCATGTCTATATCAGGTGGAAAAACAGTGTTGGCTCAAAGGAAATGTTCGCACTTTTACTCTTTTTCGATTGAAAATATCCACTCCATGCCTTAAACGTGCGTGAACCAGTACTAATACTGTTCGGTACAGTGTCCGGACATAATTTTTACTTGATGGTTCCGATTTTTATGTCGTATTCAAATAAATGTTATTTTGTCGTCTCGGCACTCTTGTTTTGTTTGCTCATGAAAAAACAAAAATATATATATATATATATAGCGTGTTTGTTTTGCTACTATTATTATTATTTTTTTTGATTTCACACCGCGACAAGAACGTTTTGATATAAAAAAAGGCGTAATTGTAATGTCTCAGCATCGAAAAAATAAAGAGAAGTGAAATTCCTTATAAATTTGGCTAAAGAACTCGAACACAATTATTGAATATTTTTTTTGAACAAAATTATTTATAACCAAATTTAAAAATGCATTTGGTGAGTTCAGGGACATCTTTCAAGTCCAATAGGCATGTGGATTAGCATTGCCAATTAAATATTTCTTATAGTTATAATAGTAGTAAATTAATAATATTAATAATCCATTTTTAATGTATTTGTCTAGCAAAGAAATTGTTACATACCTCTGCACGTATGTCTTGCGTTGATTTAATTGGATCTAAAAACCACTTTAATGTCTCCCATTTCTCATTCATCTTCCTTGTCATCTCTCCCATATTAACATGTTTTTTCCTTTCTCTTTGTAGTTTATTTTCTCTCTTCTCTATCAATATTTTTCTATTTTAGTTTCTTTCATCTTTTTTCAATAATTTTTTAACTTTTTCTTTCTTATTTATTTTTTTACCTTTAAATCAGCTTATATAATTGATTTAATAAAATAAATTACAAATAATTAAAACGTAGACATGTATATTTATAAATTAAATTTAATAAACATTTATAATTTTATATCATTAAAGTTCAAAGATGTAATTAATTAAATTGTATTTCATCATTATTTTGCACATGCATGACTCATCGAGTGTGCCCGACTACCAGTATAAATGTAAACACACGAACCTTTATTACATAAAAATGACAGTAAGTGAAAGACTAAGACTCAAACATAAATTATTACAACAAACATTTCAAATATATTTGCAATACACCATTGCTTTATTCAACTACTAATTTTATATATATATATATATATATATATATATCCCAATGTTGACAACCAACGAGAACGTGCGTGTGAGTGTGTGTATGTGTGTGTGTGTGTGTGGTGTTAATTGAACCAACGAGGAAGAGGGATAGCAAAGAACTTCATTAGTCCTTCATTACAGTCGCCTCCGTTACCCTCTCCACTGGCGAAATAGTGAGGCCTCCACTGATTGAGCACGTACGAGAATCCATTAATTCCACCTCCTTCGTTCGGATTCGCCAACAATTGAGCTCTGCTAAAATCACATCTCACGTAGCTATAGAGGTTCGGCAGCAAGTACACGCTGTGAGGCCGGCCCTCGTTGCCCGGGGGACCATACTTGAACACTGAAAATTAATCAATTAATTACAATAATCTCTTACAAATGGTTAACTAATTATAATTCTGACAAGTTTTATAGTACTACTACATAGGATGGATGGTGAGGGTTGTGTTGTTAGTGTAATTCTATATTATGCATAATTAAGAGACGTTCAATTGATCTAAATGGAACAATTACATTGTTTAAAGTCTCCACTGTAACTGTAGTTCAATGGTGGAGATTCAAATTAGACATTATTAAGGTCCTAATTTGAAACCTAAAGGGAATAGTTGGACAATCGGCAAATATGCCCTAAAAAGAATCATGCAATTAGGAATGACAACACGGCGGGTTTGGTTGAATTTGGGACCTGCCCCGCCAGGTTTTTCTTGGACCCGAACCCAACGGGGCTGGGTTGGACTTGTTAGATTTGATTTATATTTTAAAACTAATTAAAAATATTTTTTTTAAAGACAACTTATATTATCTTAACCTTCTAATCATGAAAAAATAAAAAGTATTATCAAAATACTAATGAGATAAAAATTTCTATGAGTATATTTTAATTTGAAAAGTTGAATATCATTAACAAATATTTATTTGCACATATTTTGAAATCATAACTTACTTACCAATATTATATAATTATTTTTATATACTCCAATATCATATTTATATTTTTTATGTAACTATTTGTATAATATATAGTTTTGTATATGAAGTATAGATACATATCATATTATCTTAATGGGGTGAGTCCAAGTTTTAAAATTGAAAACTCACAATCCGTCCCAAACCCAATTAAAAGCCTAAAATCCCCTCCCCAATGGGGCAGGTTCGGATAATCCGAATCCAGCACCATCCCTACGTGCAATGAGAATATTAGTACTACTTACCTAGAGTGTCATTAATGTAGAAGGGACCGTGTCTGAGAGCCCAATCGGTGTAGTTGTACCCATATCGTCACCCTTCGGGCCCTCCCACCACTACGGTTATAGCAAGCCCACGCCCCAGCAAGCACACACTTACAACCATCAAAATTGCTCTGAGATAATTCAAACCCATCGTTCTTATTATAGGATGAAACAATAATCGGATTTTTGCAAAAAAGAGATTAAATAAAATGAGCACTGAATAATGACATAAAATGGTTCACTAGAGTTTATATAGTTTTCATCGAGAATTTAACTCTAAGGAGAACTGACAAGCAACCGCTAATGGAATTTGAAGTCAATATTGCTCCATCTTTTTCCATGTTTTCGCCTTCCAGAAAGGTTTGATTTTGTGTTTTCTGCCCGGGCTTGAAAATGCCCCACTAAGGATTTGGGGCCCTTTTTCATATATTTACAAAAAGTTCCTTGTCAACTCGTATTTGTTATAGTAATTTATTTTTTGAAAAAAAGCTAAGCAAATTTGTATTTAGATACAATAATTTTGCTAATATTGTTTGAATTTTGAAGGATTCGAATTATAACCTGACCCAAAAAGCCCTGATGCAAGCCACCCCCGCAATATGGACCTTTATTTTTGGCCAATGTATTCACCTCACTTTTGAAGTTATACATAGGGGAGGTTTATGAATTTGGAATAAGATGAGAATTTGAATTGTATAAATACGTTTTTCATAATAGGAAAATTTTCTCGCTTATATTTGATTGTGTATGTAATTGTTGCGTTAAATTCCTAACAAATTTAAAAGTATTGCAAATAATTTCTAGAAAAAGTTATTTCTGATATTTTATTCTCTAGAAAACCCCCTTTATTAAAAGAAGGCCAATCGAACGCTAATTTTTATTTTTTTATTAAAGTGGTTTTTTGTCAAAAAATAAATATTTTTCTTCTAAAAAAACTCATTCAAACGGGCTCTTAATTAAGATCAAACTATTAATTTCATAGTAATATGCAACTTTAGTGGAGGTAAAAAGGGCTATTTGTGGAATATTACACTTTAAGAAAATTAAGATTTTTTTTTTCGGACTTACGACTTTGAATATTAAGGCATAATCATAATTACATGCTGTTTAATAAGTCAGGTTAAAACAGCTGAAAATGGGTTGTTGAGATGGTTATTCCTAAAATGTGCATTGTGCAACGGTCCAATAACGCCAATGCTATTTTTCCTTACGTAATTATATGGATTAGATATAACAATATCACACTAGCTAGCATGCCTATTCCTAACTTTTCTAGTTTGCTCTAATTCCTTCCCCCGCCACCCCCGGCCTTTTCATTATACTAATATATATTAGTGTCTTGGACTGAAATTAAAGTAATCCATTGACTTATATACAGGTGTATATAAATTGACTTTATGACACAATCCACTACCATTTTTCTTCCTATTCTCCTCTTGATGTTTATTTCTTCCTAATTTTTGCCCCGTTAGTCTCTATTTTTTTTTCTTAGACACCCGATTTTCAGTCCACTAACCGATTAATTCAAATTAGATACTAAAGAGGCCTATTATGAAGACAATCATCCTACCCCAGTTTTTAGTTGACTTCTCAATTTATTGTTGTTGAGAATTTAAGTGTGAGTTTGGATCAAATATGAAAAATTCAAATCCGAATTCGAATAGTTTTTCAATATTCTAATTTGGCCCAAATTCTCTAGAATTTATATTCATTTCTACCAAGTCCAAACTTGATAAAAAACCCAAAACTTGACAAAAACCCAACCCGATAACAAAAAAACAATAATAATAAAAATGAAGTTTTAAAATTAAATAACTAATTAAAAAATATTGTCCCTTAAGAAAAAAAATTAAATGAAGTAGAAAAATATTTTAAAATATGTCTGAAAACTATACATTTATTTTGCTAAACAAATACCTTGAAAAACAAAGAATAATACATTACTAATTATAAAGACATATATATATATATATATATATACCATTACATTTAAGTGTGTTATTATATATACATGATATTATCAATTCAATAAAAATATATTATTAGAAATCGAATTCGGATTTTTAACCGATAGAACTTCTTAATTCCATATTCGATCCATTTATTTCGGATTATTGATATTTATGATTAGATTTAGTCCAATTGATATTTTAATCGGTCGAATATACTAAATTTTAGATTAAAATCCGCTCTTTCGACAGCCCTACTAAAGAAGGAGATTATTGAGAATTTAAGGCCCAAAAATTTACACATTGCTCATTCAATTTATTTGGTTACATTTTGTCATCTAATTTACACAAATTTTACACTTTACTTCTGAAAGCCACATTTCAATGGAATAGCTCAGTGGTAGATGCAAAAAGACGGGGGCGAACATATAAATGAAGAGAAAAGTTTTTAGACAACATGCAAGGTGCAGTGTTTCCAACAATTTTTTTTACTGGAACAGTATTTATGACATAAGGTTAAAACAACTCAAAATGTAACGAAATGAAGTTAAATAGACAAAGTATAAAAAGAAATTATCATTTATATCGTATAAAAACTTGTGTATAATTACTCCAGATATGCACCATAATAAATCGTCATCATAATTAAATTTTACTTTAGTGCCTCTTGCTATACGTAGATCTGGTACTCTGACTAGCAATGTTGTGGTTAAATAATCTAACACAACAATCTCCAGTATAATCTTTGGGTTTCTCCATTGTAGTCTCCACCTTTTCCATCAATAAAACCAATTCAAAATTATTGCAGTTAAATTTCACAACACACGCTATATATATATATATATAACCATAACACGAAAACTATACATACTTATTCTTGAACATCCAACTATCTTAAATGGAAGAAAAACAATTTTCTTTCAAATGCTTTTAACACACCATTTTCCAACAATGATTATCAAGAATTTGATTGTATTTTTTGTTCTATGAACCATCACTTTTCGAACAGTCAAAGCTTGTGTTTTAACCTCTAAATATGATATGGAGATCTACAATGAGCTCCCTCGTGGTTCGCTTCCATTGAAGTTTCACTGTGCATCAAAGCATAAAGATCTTGGATATCATACGCTTCGTGTAAACGAAGATTAGAAGTTATATATAATCATTTATACTATTAATAAAGCAATTAATGGAATCTAAAAACCACTTTTATCTCTCCCATTTCTCATTCATCTTCCTTGTCATCTCTCCCATATTAACATGTTTTTTCCTCTCTTTGTAGTTTCTTTTCTCTCTCCTCTATCAATATTTTTCTATTTTAGTTTCTTTCATCTTTTTTCAATAATTTTTTTTAACTTTTTCTTTCTTATTTATTTTTTACCTTTAAATTAGTTTATATAATTGATTTAATAAAATAAATTGCAAATAATTAAAAAAATACATGTATTTATAAAGTAAATTTAATAAACATTTATTATTTTATATCATTAAAGTTCAAAGATGTAATTAATTAAATTGTATTTTATCATTATTTTGCACAAACATGACTTATTGAATGTACCCGACTACTAGTTTAAATGTAAACACACGAATCTTTATTACATAAAAATGGCAGTAAGTGAAAGACCAAGACTCCAACATAAATTATTACAACAACGAACAATTCAAATATATATGCAATTCACCATTGCTTTATTCAAAGACTAATTATATATATATCCCAATATTGAGAACCAACGAGGACGCGTGTGTGTGTGTGTGTGGTGTTAATTGGACCAACGAGGAAGAGGGATAGCAAAGAACTTCATTAGTCCGTCATTACAGTCACTTCCATTACCCTCTCCACTGGCAAAATAGTGAGGCCTCCACTGATTGAGCACGTACGAGAATCCATTAATTCCACCTCCTTCGTTCGGATTCGCCAACAATTGAGCTCTGCTAAAATCACATCTCACGTAGCTATAGAGGTTCGGCAGCAAGTACACGCTGTGAGGCCGGCCCTCGTTGCCCGGAGCACCATACTTGAACACTGAAAATTAATCAATTAATTACATTAATCTCTTACAAATGGTTAACTAATTATATTTCTGACAAGTTTTATAGTACTACTATAGAGGATGGATGGTGAAGGTTGTGTTGGTTTTGTAATTCTATATTATGCGCAAGAGACATTCAATTGATCTAAATGGAACATATAAGATGTTCAAAATCTCCATTGAGGCTGTAGTTCAATGATACAGGTTCAAATTAGGCACTACTGAGGTTCTAATTTGAATTCTAAAGGGAATAGTTAGACAATCAGCAAATATGCCCTAAAAAAAGCATGCAATTATGGATGGCGACATGGCAGGTTTGATTGAATTTGCGACCTGTCCCACTAGATTTTTCTCGGACTTGAAACCAATGAGGCTGGGCTGGACTCGTTAGATTCCATTTATATTTTAAAACTCATTAAAAATAATTTTTTAAAGAAAATTTATATTATCATAACCTTCTAATCATGAAAAAATAAAAAATATTATCAAAATACTAACGAAGTAAAAATTTCTATGAGTTTATTTTAATTTTTGAAAAGTTGAATATCATTAACAAATATTAATTTACACATATTTTGAAATCATAACTTACTTACTAATGTTATATAATTATTTTTATATACTCCAATATCATGTTTGTATTTTTTATGTGACTATTTATGTAATATGTATTTTTTGTATATGAAGTATAGATGCATATTATATAATTTATTTATTTATATATATACATATAAAATCTTAATGGGGTGAGTCCAAGTTTTAAAATGAAAACTCAAAATCCGTCCTAAACTCAATTAAAAGTCTAAAAATCCATCCCTAATGAGGTGCGTTCGGATATAATCCGAATCCATTGCCATCCCTATGTGCAATGGGAATATCAATACTACTTACCTAGAGTGTCATTGATGTAGAAGGGACCGTGTCTGAGAGCCCAATCGGTGTAGTTGTACCCATAGCGCCACCCTTCGGGCCCTCCCACCACTACGGTTTCAGCAAGCCCACGCCCCAGCAAGCACACACTTACAACTACCAGAATTGCTCTGAGATAATTCAAACCCATCGGTCTTACGATACGATGAAACAGTAATCGGGTTTTTGCTAAAAAAGAGATGAAATAAAATGAGCACTGAATAATGAAATAAATGGTTCACTAGGGTTTATATAGTTTTCATTGAGAGTTTAACTGTAACAGAAATGACAAGCAAACCGGTAATGGAATTTGAAGTCAATATTGCTCTTATCTTTTTCCTTGTTTTCGCCTTCCAGAAAGGTTTGATTTAGTGTTTTTTGCCCGGGCCCGCAAATGCTCCACTAAGGATTTAGGGACTTTTTTGATAGATTTACGAAAGAGCTCCTTGTCAACTCGTATTTGTTAGAGATTTTTTTTTTTGAAGGCTAAGAAATTTGTAGTTGGATACAGTAATTTTGGTAATGTCGCTTGAATTTTGAAAGATTAGAATTACAACCTGACCCAAAGAGCCCTAGTGCAAACCCCCTGCGGTATGGACTTTGTATTTTTGGCTAATGTATTCGCTCCACTTTTGAAGTTATATGTAGGGAAAGTTCAAAAATTTGGAATAAGATTAGAATTTGCATTGCACAAATATGTTTTTTGTCATAGTAGAATTTTCTCGCTTATAATTGATTGTGAATGTAGTTGATGCGTTAAATTCCCAACAAATTTAAAAGTGTTGCGAATAATTTTTAGAAAAAGTTATTTTTGATATTTTATTGTCTAGAAAATCCCTTTCATTAAAAAAAGGCCAATCCAACACTAATTTTTATCTTTTTATTGAAGTGATTTTTTTTTTCAAAAAATAAATATTATTCTTCTAAAAAAAAATTCATTCAAACGGGGCACTTAATTAAGATCAAACTATTAATTTCATATATAGTAATATGCTACTTTAGTGGAGGATAAAAGGGCTATTTGTGGAAGACGAACAAAATTAAGACTTTTCTTTTTTAATTTTTTTTTGCCTTAAGTTGAATATTAAGGCATAATCCTAATTACATGCCGTTTAATAAGTCAGGTTAAAACAGTTGAAAATAGGTTGTTGAGATGGTTCTTCTGGAATATGCATTGTGCAACGGTCTAATAACGCCAATGCCATTTTTCCTTGTTATGTAATCATATGGATAAGATATAAGAATATCACAATAGCTATCCTAACTTTTCTAGTTTGCTCTAATTTTTTTGCCCTTTTCATTAAACTAATATATATTAGAGTCTTGGCCTGAAATTAAAAGTCATCCATTAATTTATATATAGGTGTGACTTTATGATACAATCTACTACCATTTTTCTTACTATTCTCTTCTTGATTTTTATTTCTTCCTAATTTTTGCCCCGTTAGTTTCTATTTTTTTTTCTTAGGCTCCCGATTTCTAATTCACTAGCTGATTAATTTGAATTGGGTACTGCAAAGACCCATTATGAGGACAACCATCCCAGCCCAATTTCTAATTGACTTCTCAATTTATTGTTGTTGAGAATTTAAGTATGAGTTTGGATCAAATTTGGAAATTTTGAATCTGAATTCGAATTGCTTTTCAATATTTGAATTTGGTCCGAACTCTATAGAATTTATATTCATTTCTACTGAATTCAAACTCGATAAAAAAATCCAAAACCTGATAAAAAAACCCGACCTGATAACAACTAAAAAAAATAAAGTTTTCAAATAAAATAACCAATTAAAAAAGTTGTTCCTTAAGTAAAAAAAATTAAATGAAGCAGAAAAATATTTAAAATATGTCTGAAAACTATACATTTATTTTGCCAAACAAATACTTTGAAAAACAAAGAATAATACATTACTAATTATAAAGACATATATATAACATTCCATTCAATTTAAGTGTGTTGTTATATATACATGATATTATTAATTTAATAAAAATATATTATTAGAAATTGAATTCGGATCTTTAACGGATCACACTTTTTGATTCCATATCTTACCATTTATTTTGAATTATTGATATTTATGATCGGATTTAGTCCAATGGATATTTTAATCAGTTGAATAAATATGCTAAATTTCGGATTAAAATATGCTCTATCGACAACCCCACTTGAGAAGGAGATTGTTGAGAATTTAAAGCCCGAGAATTTACACATTGCTCATTCAATTTATTTCGTTACATTTTGCCATCTAATTTATGCAAGTTTTACACTTTACTTCTAAAAGCCACATTTCAATGGAAGATCTCAGCGGTAGAGGCAAAATGACTGGGGCGAACATATAAATGAAGAGAAAAGTTTTTCGATAACATGCAAGGTGCAGTGTTTTCAACAAATTTTTTTACTGGAACAATATTTATGAAATAAGCTCAAAAACACTCAAAATGTAACGAAATGAAGTTAAATAGACAAAATATAAAAAGAAATTATCATTTATATCCCATAAAAACTTGTGTATAATTACTCCAGATATACACCATAATAAATCGTCATCATAATTAAATTTTACTTTAGTGCCTCTTGCTGTACGTAGATATGGCACTCCGACTAGCAATGTTGTGCTTAAATAATCTAATACAATAATCTCCAGTATAATCTTTGAGTTAAATTTCTAAATTGTAGTCTCCGCCTTCTCCATCAATAAAACCAATTTAAAATAATTGCAGTTAAATTTCACAGCATACTATATATGTAACCGTAACACAAAAACTATACATACATATTCTTGAACATCCAACTAGCTTAATTAGAAGAAAAACAATTATCTTTCAAATGGTTGTAACACATCATTTTCCAACAATGATTATCAAAAATTTGATTGTATTTTTTGTTCTATCAACCATCAGTTTTCGAACAAGCAAAGTGCTTTTATTTTTGGCTCTGAGTACGATATGGTGATCTTGAATTGGCTCCCTCGCGATTCGCCTCCATTGAAGTTTCACTGTGCATCAAAGCATAAAGATCTTGGAGATGATACGCTTAATGTAAATGAAAATTATGAGTGGTCATTTTGCAAAAATATTTTCAACAGGAGTACAGTGTTCTCTTGCAAGTTTGAATGGGGCACAAAGCATCAAGATTTTGATTGTTTTAACGAAAAATTTTCACAAGAGTGCAGTGAAGGTTCATGTTTTTGGTTGACAACAAAGGATGGTTTCTAACTCAACGGTGATACAGGAAAATTGGAGAAAAAACTTGATTGGAAGAAAAAAAAATTCTTTATGGTATATTAAATTTGGGAGATGATATAATATATTTTAACTATCACTACTTTTGAAATTTTATGCAAGCATTTTATCTTTTTTTTTTTTCACTCACTCTCTCTCTCTCTCTCTTCAGTATTCATAGGAGCAGATATTGGAGGCTCATATGGAGTTACAACTTTTCGATTACTGCAATAAATTGCAATATTTATTTAAGTTTGTGACAATTTATTCTAGTTTTAGTTTGCTTTGGAGTATGATTTGCGGCAATACATGATATGCTCTATTGGGAAAGCTTTGTTGGGCAAAAGAAACAGAAAACTTGATTACTGCAACTCAAGTTTTAAGCGGTAAACACAAATAGGAATATCAAGAGAATAACATATGATAAAAGAAGCACTCTTATTTTCTGTGTCTTGACAAATGAAACAAAGGCTAATATATATAGCCACATGATAATAACAAAATACCGAAAAATAAGGCAGTATCTGAACGTGCCTATCTTCAACAGAAAATGAGAAAAAATAGGAAGCTTATTAGCAACTAACTAACCAACCATGATCTGTAAAAAATAACTAATTTTGAATCAATCTTCAACACACCCCCTTGATTCAAAAATTACACAACCCAAAACATGAACAGAAGTGGGAATGCTTTTTCAATGTGAGTGCCTTGGTTAAAACATCTGCAAGTTGTTCTTCAGTGCTGCAATAAGTCAGAACAATTTGCTCACTTGCAACTAACTCCCGAATGAAGTGATGACGGGTGTCTATGTGTTTAGTCCTCCCATGAAAAACTGGATTCTTTGACATTGATATTGTGGACTTGTTATCTGAAAAGATCTCAGTTGCTTCCTTTTGTTCAAGATTAAGATCCTTCAGTAATCTTCGGAGCCAAACTGCTTGACAAGCTGAGGCAGTTGCCACCATGTATTCTGCTTCTGTTGATGACAAGGCTGTTGTTGGTTGTTTTTTTGAACTCCAAGACACTGCACATGAGCCAAGAACAAAAACTTGACCTGAAACACTTCTTCTATCTTCAAGAGAATTTGCCCAATCGTTGTCCGTAAAGCCTTTTAACTTGAAATCTGAACTTGCAGTATACCAAAGTCCAAAATTCAGAGTTCCTGCAACATACCGTAGAATTCTTTTTGCTGCTCCAAGATGTTGCTTAGAAGGACTATGCATAAATCTAGAAACAACACCAACAGAGAAAGCTATATCTGGCCTTGTGTGACATAAATAAATCAAACCACCCACCAAACTTCTATAAAACTTTCCTTCTGCAGGTTCTGAACCATCATTGGCTTGTAACTTTTCACTAACATTCATTGGAGTTGCTGTGGAGTTGCAATTTAGCATGTTAAACCTTCGAAGAAGATCAGCTGCATACTTCTTTTGGGATAAAAAAATCCCATCTGCTGTTTGAACAATCTCCACGCCAAGAAAGTAATAAAGCTTTCCCAAATCTGTCATCTCAAAAGTCTTCATCATATTTTCTTTAAACTCAAAAACAAGTGAAGAAGATGACCCCATGTAAATAATATCATCTACATAGAGACAAATTAGCAACAAATCATTCATTTGTTTTTTAAGATAAAGAGTTGGTTCGTTTTCACTTCTAACAAAACCAGACTTTCGAAAATAAACATCAATCTTACTGTACCAGGCTCGCGGCGCTTGTTTCAAGCCGTAAAGAGCCTTCTTTAACTTACATACCTTATTCTCCTTGCCTCTGATTACGAACCCATCTGGTTGTGACACATAAACCTCTTCTTTCAAGTCACCGTTTAAAAACGCCGACTTAACATCAAATTGAAAAACAGGCCATTTCAATTGAGCAGCTAAAGCTAGAGCAATTCTGACTGTTTCAAAACGCACCACAGGAGAAAAGGTTTCTTCGTAATCAATACCGTGCTGTTGGCGGTACCCTTTTGCTACAAGCCGCGCCTTATATTTTTGTATTTTCCCATCTGCTTGGTACTTTGTTTTGAAAATCCATTTCAAACCGATTGCTTCTTTTCCAGCAGGTAAGTCGACCAAATCCCAGGTGCCGTTCTTTCAATAGCCAACATCTCTTCTTTCATTGCTTTACACCACACTTCTACTTCTGTTGCTTCTTCATATGATGATGGGTCAACGTTTGAAAACATTGCAAATTGAATTATGTCTCCTTCATCATTAACAACATCATCTTGAATCATTTCAAAACCTCTCAACCGAGAAGATGGTCGAGTTTGACGTCTTGGCCTGGTCTCCAATTGGGAAGGACTTTGAATATTCGTTGTTGCATGAGAATCAATGGGCACTTCTTCCTCTGTTGACTAAACAGAATCGTTATCTCCAACCTGAATCCTAGCAGTTGGTGTTGCTTGATTCTTATTCCAATTCCAGCTTGCAAGTTCATCAAATACAACATTCCTGCTAACAATTATTTTGCCACTAGTCGGGTTGTACAGCTTATAGGCCTTAGATTGAGATGAATAACCAACAAAAATACATTTTTCAAATTTGCAATCAAGCTTTTGATGAGTTTGTTGGTTAATTAAGGTATAAGCAATACAACCAAAAATTTTCAAGTGGTGTACAGAAGGCTTCTTACCAGACCAAGCCTCAAAAGGAGTCTTGTTCCAAACTGCTCTTGTAGAAGAGATATTTAACAAATAAACTGAAGTTGCTACTGCTTCTCCCCAGAGACTGTTTGGAAGATTTTTTGCTTGCAACAAACTTCTAGCCATTTCAACAGTAGTGCGATTTTTACGCTCAGCTATGCCATTCTGCTCCGGCGTATATGGGGTTGTCAACTCCCTGTGAATGCCATTCTGTTCACAGAACGCATTAAATTCACCGGATAGAAATTCTCCTCCCCGATCTGTGCGAAGAGTTTTGAGGAACTGACCACTTTGCTTCTCAACCATTGCCTTGAACTTCTGGAAATTCTTAAATGTTTCTGCCTTGGTGACCTGAAAATATACCCAGCTGAAACGACTATAATCATCAGTAAATAACAAAAAATATTGACTTCCTCCAATAGATTTTGTTTGCATCGGTCCACATAGTTCGGCATGTATGAGCTCAAGACATTCAGATGCCCTCCAAGACTGCCCAATAGGAAATGATCGTTTACTCTGCTTCTCAAAAATACAACCTTCACACAGTCCGATTGAGTCAATTTTAGGCAGCCCATAAACCATTTCCTTCCTACTCAACAATTTTAACCCTTTTTCATTGAGATGTCCATACCTTAGATGCCATAAGGTAGAGTCATTTGATTCACTGTCAGCAGCTAATCCACACCTTTCAACACCAGAGACATCAAGTGGAAACAAATTGTTTCGTGCCATGGGGACACTAACAATGATTTGACCTGATTTTTTTCTTTGATCTCACAACAATCATTATCAAATAAGACTGAATATCCTCCAGCCATTAATTGACCATCATCAAGAAATTTTATATTACCATTTTTGCTTCGAACGGCAATAGTACCCTTTCCTTCCACTTTGATTTCATAATCATTTCCAAGCTTTACTTCTTTCTTGAAGCTTTCATCAAGTTCTTTGAATGCAGATTTTTCTCCCGACATGTGATGTGAACAGCCGCTGTCGATGAACCAAACTTCTGTGGGCACATTTACCTCTTGCTCTTGCTCTTGAGCCATGAACAGCTTCTCTTCTACCTCAACCTCTGCATAATTTGCTTTTTCCCTTTTGTTGAGCTTCCAACAATCTGCTTTCACATGGCCATAACCTTTGCAGTAGTAACATTGAATACTACTTTTGTAATGTTTCTGTTCGTCATTCGTTTGCCGATAATCAGTTTGCTCATAGGATCTCCCTCTACCTCTGCCTCTGCCATTGGCTCTACCACCGCGACCCCCTCTATTGGTCTCCTTGCTTCTACCTGATGATCCAGAGTCACCTGTTGCTGAAGATGCTTTGACCTGAAACGCCTTTTCATCCGCTTTATCAAGTAATCTACTGTTCATCCTTGCTTCATGAGATTGCAAAGAGCCTTTCAGGTCGTCAAAAGATAGAGCAGTTAAGTCTTTTGATTCTTCTATAGCAACAGCAACGTGATCAAATCTAGGAGGTAAACTCCTTAGAATTTTTTCGACCACAACTTGATCAGTAATTTTTTCAGCATATGACCTCAACTGATTCACAATTGTGGACACTCTAGACATAAAAACCTGTATCATCTCATCATCTTTCATCATCAAATTCTCAAATTCACGGCGTAGTGTTTGAAGTTTAACCGTGACAGTTTTGCTTGTGCCTTGATATTCTTTCTGCAGAATCTCCCATGCTTCCTTGGCAGTGCTGGCTGCTGCAATTCGACCGAATATTGCTTCACTAACAGCTTGTTGAATGCTGTATAAGGCCCTATTATCCTTTTTTTTATTCTCCTTCAGTTTCGCTTCATCAGCATCAGGATCTGCAAAACCTTTTTCAACTAAATCCCATAAATCTTGGGATCTAAAGAGTGTCTTCATTATGATGCTCCAGAACTCATACTTCTCTCCATTAAAGATGGGTATGAGTGGCTGCAAAGAAGCTGAAACACCATTCATAGCCATAGCTTAATTTCCTATTGTGTTTCACTCCCTCACGTGTTTCTCTCGTACTCTGTATTTTAACTCACACTAGCCCAGACAAGAGCCGTACTGGCTCTGATACCACAATGTTAGGCAAAAGAAACAGAAAACTTGATTACTGCAACTCAAGTTTTAAGCGGTAAACACAAATAGGAATATCAAGAGAATAACATATGACAAAAGAAGCACTCTTATTTTCTGTGTCTTGACAAATGAAACAAAGGCTAATATATATAGCCACATGATAATAACAAAATACCGAAAAATAAGGCAGTATCTGAACGTGCCTATCTTCAACAGAAAATGAGAAAAAATAGGAAGCTTATTAGCAACTAACTAACCAACCATGATCTGTAAAAAATAGCTAATTTTGAATCAATCTTCAACAAGCTTTTCGGCTAAACCGCAAAAATAAGTCATATTTCAAGTTTGATTACATATATTTAAAGGATAAGCACAGTCTGAATTTACAAGAGAGCACCCTCTCTACCGACAAAAATTTGTGATGAATATATTCTGTTACATATTTAAGATATTTGTGATAAATTAGTGATATAATTCAATGTAAACTGAACTAAAGAAACAATAGGCGATGAGGTATTTACTAACGGATTTGTTATAAATAAAAATTGTCGCAATAATTAAATTTATAAAGTGTTGGTTTATCACAAGAAGTGATGTGTTTTTTCTCAGTTTTTGTATAATTTAAGGTTCTTTGCAATATATATTTTTCTTATTTTTAATATAATAAGTTTAGTTTTTAAACACATTATCATGTGTTTGAGATTTAGTAGGATTTATAATTTGGATGGAACATCCATATTTTAAAAGTTAAATATAATTAATCTGATAATATATTTTAAAATTTTAATTATTACAATTTTTTGTAATAAGATTTATAGATCATGCCTATTTCTTTGGTTAATGAAATGTGCTCTGGTTTTCATGCTGATTGTCACAATTTGATTTTTAAGTACTTGGACTTTTATGGGGTTAAATGAGAAAAACGTGTGATAATCTTCTCTAAGAACTAACACCTTCTTGTCGTCATGGATGATTATAGAATTGCCTTAGACAATTTCATAACCTTCTAGAATTTACTAATATGTAAATTTGCTCTCAAATACGATATTCTGAAATTTCATAACCTTCTAGAATTTACTAATATATTAACAAAGGCTTTAATATTTTTAATGTTTAAAATACAATTTCATTCAATCATTTATCAAATGTCATTTACTAAAATTACCAACTTCCTCCGTTGCTCTTTTATAATTACATTGACCTCCCTCCGAAGTTTCACTGCCCGACAAACTACCCTTTCTGTTAGCATTTTAACGAAAAATATTACTCAAAAAAAAAATGATCCTAAACGCTAATTAAAGACAAAATCATCTTTTGAGAATTTGGAATTTTCATTGTTCCTCGTAATTATTTTTTAGCTGAACGTAATCAGGTCATTACACATTTTCAGTTTGGGTTTTGTAATTAACATATTTTTTTGGAAAATATGCTCCATTGACCGCCCTATTTGAGAAGGAGATTTGTTGAGAATTTACTGGCCCGAGAATTTTCACATTGCTTTCTTGCCATATAATTAACATGAGTTTTACACTTTACTTCTGAAAGCCACATTTCAATCGAAGAACTCGGTTGTAGAGGAAAAAAGACTAGGGCGAACATAGAAATGAAGAGAAAAGTTTTTCGACAACATGCAAGGTGCAGTATTTCCGACAAATTTTTTCCCTGGAACAATATTTAGGAAATAACGTTAAAAAAACTCAAAATATAACGAAATGAAGTTAAATAGACAAAATATAAAAAGAAATTATCATTTATATCATATAAAAACTTGTGTATAATTACTCCAGATTTGCACCATAATAAATCGTCATCATAATTAAATTTTACTTTAGTGCCTCTTGCTATACGTAGATATGGTACTCCGACTAGCAATGTTGTGGTTAAATAATCTAACACAACAATCTCCCGTATAATCTTCGAGTTAAATTTCTCAATTGTAGTCTCCGCCTTTTCCATCAATAAAACCAATTTAAAATAATTGCAGTTAAATTTCGCGACACACTATATATATAACCCTAACACAAAAACAATACATACATGTTCTTGAACATCCAACTTTCTTAATTAGAAGAAAAACCATTATCTTTCAAATGCTTGTAACACATCATTTTCCAGCAATGATTATCAAGAATTTGATTGTATTTTTTGTTCTATCAACCATCACTTTTCGAACAATCAAAGCTTGTGTTTTAACCTCTAAATATGATATGGAGATCTACAATGAGCTCCCTTGCGGTTCGCTTCCATTGAAGTTTCACTGTGCATCAAAACATAAAGATCTTGGATATCATACGCTTCGTGTAAACGAAGATTATAAGTGGTCATTTTTCAAAAATCTTTTGACCAAGACTGTGTTCTCTTGCACGTTTCAATGGGGCTTAAGGCATCAAAATCTCGATGTTTTTAACTCAAAATCGTCAAAAGAGTGCAGTGAACGTTCATGTTTTTGGTTGGTACGAAAGGATGGTTTCTACCTCAAAGATGATACTGCAGCAAAATTGGTGAAAAAATATAATTGGAAGTAGAAATTTATTGTTATGGTAATATGGTATATTAAATTTAGAAGATAAAATAATATATATTTTAACCATCACTACTTTTGAAATTTGAAGCAGCATTTTAATTATCTTTTTTTTTCTCTCTATTCAGTATTCATAGTAGTTGGAATATTTATTTAAGTTTGTGACAATTAATTTATTCTAGTTTTACTTTGTTTTGGAGTATGATTTGCGACATAATATGCTTTCTTGGGAAAGCTTTTCGGCTAAAAGTCTAGTACTTGAATGTATAAAAATAAGTCATATTTCAAGTTTGGCTACACATATTTAAAGGAAAATCAATTTTAAGCACACTTTTATTTTTGCTACAAGAAAGCACCCTCTGTACTAACAAAAAAATTGTGATGAAGAGATTCTGTTACAGATTTAAGATATTTGTGATAATTAATGATACAATTCAATGCAAACTGCATTAAGGAAACAATCTGTGACGAGGTATATTTTAATTTTACTAATGGGTTTGTTATAAACAAAATCAGTCACAAAAGCTAAATTTGTATTGCGTTGGTTTATCACTGAAAGTGGTGTACTTTTGCAGTGTTTGTATAATTTAAGGTTCTTTGAAAAATATGTATTTTTCTTATTTTTAATATAATAAGATCATTTTTAAAACATTATCATGTGTCTGATTAGTAGGATTTATAATCTGGATGGAACAATATCCGTATTTTAATCTGATGATATATTAAAAAATGGAAAAGAACTAAAACATAAAAAGGAAAACATACAATTATGAGATGAAAGAGAGATTAAAGAAGCCGGCTATTAAAGTGATACATAGAGGTTTTGCTTTTAATTTGCCCTCACGTACGCTTTCTGAAAACAATTATTTGGAGGCTCTAATATTTCCTTTTTTTCTCTCTTTAAAAATTAACTCAATCTTTAAAAGAAACCTTAGAATAAAGATATGTCTTTCCTTATTTTTTTTTAGGTTAATCTATAATTACATTAATTAATATGCTCCAAAAATTAATAATTAGATTAAAGCTAGAGAAAAATTAATATATAAACATTTTATATGATTGAAGGCCAGAAAATTAAATAGAAAACGATTATATAAATTCTTTAAAATTGTTTTTTATATTAAAAACGTTGGTGATTAAATTTTTAATCCAAAGAATTCATTTCACCAATTTTTATTCCAAAAAAAAAAAAAACTGGTCATTTGAGTAACAATTTGAATTTTATAATTTTGAAACCACAAAAAAATAAAGGAAAAAAAAAAGAAGTCTACTACAGTCCAATGCACATGCTGTACACCCCAACAATGAATTATATGTGTTGAATTGGACTGAAAATATAAGTGATTAAGTCAAAACATTTGAATCCATTAAAAACCACTTAAACCCATCTCCAACCCACTTCAACCTAGTACATCTTCAATCCAATCCAATATAACCCACTTCCCATCACTACCAGATTTGCGCCATAACAAATTGTCACCATAATTAAATTTTACTTTAGTGCCTCATGCTATATGTAGATATGGTACTCTGACTAGCAATGTTGTGGTTAAATAATCTTAGACAATAATCTCCAGTATAATCTTGGTGGAGTTAAATTTCTCAATTGTATTCTCCACCTTTTCCATTCATAAAACCAATTTAAAATAATTGCAGTTAAATTTCACAACACACACACACACACACACACACACACACACACACACACACTATATATATATATATATAACCATGACACGAAAACTATACATACAGATTCTTGAACATCCAACTATCTTAAATGGAAGAAAAACTATTGTCTTTCAAATGCTTGTAACACATCATATTTAATTTCAACAATGATTATCAAAAAATTGATTCTACTTTTTGTTCTATCAACCATCTCTTTTCGAACAATCAAAGCTTGTTTTTTAACCTCTGAATACGAAATCGAGATCTTCAATGACCTCCCCCGCGGTTCGCCTCCATTGAAGTTTCACAGTGCATCAAAGCATACCGATGTTGGAGATCATACGCTTTATGTAAATGAAAATTATGAGTGGTCATTTTGCAAAAATCTTTTTTTCAAGACAGTGTTCTCTTGCAAGTTTCAATGGGGCACAAAGCACCAAAATTTCGATTGTTTTAACTCAGAATATTCAGACGAGTGCAGTGAAGGTGCATGTTTTTGGTTGGTAAGAAAGGATGGTTTCTACCTCAAAGGTGAATCAAGAAAAATAGAAAAAAAATATGATTGGAAGTGAAAAAAAAAAAATATTGTTAGAATTATATAGTACTTGGAGAATGGAATAAAATATTTTAACCATCATTACTTCTAAAATGTTATGCTGTATTTTTCTTTTCTGTTTATTTTTTTTAGTTCAATTTTCATGTAGCAGATATAGGCTCATAGGGAGTTAAATAGATTGCAGTATTTATTTAAATTCACCAAAAAAATAATATTGGTTGCGAAATATAAAAGCGACAATATAAATGTTGTCACCAATATTTATGTTAAGTGACAATACTTTTTATTTGTCACTAACTCGATTTATTTAGTGACAACAATTTTTCTTTTGTCACAATATCACTTAATGGTGACAACAAGTAATGTTTTATACGTCACTATTGATAATTATTGATACACTTATGGTGACAACTTAGTGACAAGATCTCATTGTCACTAATATTTTGTGAGAAAAATCCCATTTTTATTAATTGATATTATTTTGTGATAAGATAATTTTTTCATCAATAAATTTATATAATTAGTGATAATTTTTTCATTATCACTTGTTATTTTATCACTAATTGACATTATTTTGTGATAAGATAATTTTTTTCATCGCTAAATTTATATAATTAATGACAATTTTTTTATTATCACGTGTCATATCATCACCAATTTACTCATTTTCTTATAGTGATTTGTGGCAATTTGTTCTAGTTTTATTTTGTTTTTTGGAGTACAAGTTGTGGCAATAGATAATGCTTCTCGGCCAAAAGGGTGAATGTATAAAAATAAGTTATATGTCAATTTTTTTTTTCTCTTTATGCCTTTTGATAATACGCACACACACTGTTTGCATACGTACATTGCCAAAATTCAAATTCTAGAGATAATCTCTCCACACTTCTAAAGATCAGATACGTATTTATTAGGCCAAAAACCTCAAACCATATGTCAAGGTTCACTACATATATGTAAAGGAAAATCAATTTTAAGCACACGCTCCATTTGATATACTTCAAGATTATTTAATACACACACACACACATATATATATATATATATTTTAAAATAATAAGATCATTGTTTATACAATATCATGTGTTTAATTAGTTGGATTTATAATTTGGATAGAACATCCGTACTTTAAAGGTTACTTATAATTAATCTGATAATTAATAAATGACAAAAGAACTAAACATAAAAAGGAAACATAGAATTATGAGATGAAAGAGAGAAAAGAAGCCTAGAACAAAAGTGATATACAGAGGTTTTCCTTTTAATTTGTCTTTCCATACGCTTTCTCAAAGCAATTTAAAGACTAATATTTTCTTTCCTTTTTTTCCCTTAAAAATTAACTCAATCTTTAAAAGATGCTTTAGAATAAAGATATGTCGTTGTTTATTTTCGTAGGTTAGTCTATAATTACATTAATTAATATGCTCCAAAATTAATAATTTTATATGGAAGAGAAATTTTTCTATTGACGTGGCGTACGTTGAAGACAATTTCTATTGTATTGGCCATATTTATTTATTTAATTATTTTTTTTTAAAGTTTGGTGCTTAATTTAGGGGCATTTCTTCAAATTAAAGTAACAGGGTTAGTTGCCGATGAGGCCTAGCTCAACTGACAAAGCTGAGGCCCCAAGATTCTAAAGGTCTTGTGTTCGATTCCCACCGATAAATATGTGGACTTTATTTCTACCTTTATGGTAGTTTATTATTCTACTTTAATAGTAGTTTATTGTAATAGTTTATCTATAGTTTGTGAATGATATTGTTTGAAATATGATGTAATAGTTTGATTTGTACTCGAAGAGTCATTGATGTAATCCGATGATATGTATTCAAAAAAGTAACAGGGTTAGTTATGTTTTCCTCTCATGTGAAATAAAAATGAACATGTGCAATCATGATCAGCCCTCCTTTTACCGAATCCTTGGTTCAGAGTTAGGCCAAACAATAAATTTTGTATTCAAATTTCACTGTCACTTATTTATCATAAAGAATTTCGCGTGCAAAGTTTGATACAAAAGAAGTCCGCCAATATAGGCGAAGGCATATTAGAGATAATAAATACTAACGATAAGTGTACACTCAAATGCGCGTGCAAAATAAAAATATAATTTAATTTAATTATGCATTTAATTTATTTTATATAATATAAATCTTTATCACAATAATTATAAAAAATTCAAATAAGATTTAATTATATAATTAAAAGTGAATAGGAAAGAGAAAATATAGGATTAAGTTTAACTTTGGAGACGAGAAATACAAAAAATGTTGATAGCTGCTAAGAGAGAGAATGATGAGAGGTTAAATAGAATAGGGAAGAATGGAGAGAGAAATTAAGAGACAGAACAAAGACACCAAACATGTATTAGAGACTATTGGTACTTTATAAAAGAATATAGATTTAATAATTCTTATGTCCACCAGTTTAAATTTTTTGTCTTTTAGACGAAGTGCTCATTTAGCAAAACGTCATTTTGTCAAATGCAATCATATGTTTAAAATACAATTTCATCTAAAGAATTTACTCATTTAGGATCATTTTGCAATCAAAGAGCTGTAGTGGTTGTTGCGGAAGTTGTAGATGTTTATGCCTGAAAATCTCAGCTCAGCATACATCATACGCACAACGATAATGTTTTGATAGTACAACGCTGAAGAGGGGCTTGCATCGTCCCTCCTTAAGTTTGTATCGAACTAAAATTTAAGAATTTAGGATCATTTTGCAATCAAAGAGCTGTAGTTGTTGTTGCAGAAGTTGTAGATGTTTGTGCCTGAAAATCTCAGCTCAGCATACATCTTCTGCACATCGATAATGTTTTGATAGTACAATGCTGAAGAGGGGCCTGCATTGTCCTCTCCTTGAGTTTGTATCGAACTAAAATTTACATTTATTTGAAAATTAACACCCTCCAACCAACCCCCCCCCCCCCCTCCCCCCCAAACACAAGATAGGAATTCCAATTTATCTTTCTGTATAGGTCTTTGTAGCAGCGTTTAGGAATCGAAATCTTCCATTGCCTGTCGGGGCAGAAGAGTTCCATGAGGCTCATGGCAAAGAAGCTGATCAACAATATGAGATTCTTCAGAGAACTGATCGGCTCAGGTATATCTGTTGCATTTGAATACCTCGATTTGCCATTGTTTTAATTCTAATAAATTTTTCAAATTACTCTTGTATATATTGATAGCGTTATTTAAGTCGCTTGTTAAATTCTATTTGTTTTGATCAAATTTGACATTTAGGGAGGATATTTATAATTTTGAGATCAATAGTAACGACCGTGCAAGGTTACAGAAAGACAATCTACGCAGGTTTTTAGATCGTGCAGCAGTTCTAAGACACTGGCAAGACATCATCGTCAACTACTTCTGGTTCCTGGAAGACGTATACGGTATACGGTCACATAGGTCGAAAAAACAAAAATCCTTGTCCGAATGGTCCAAATATTAATCCTCAGCTTTGCTTTCATGAAAACCTGTTTGGCTCAGCTCCAGATCTTCTCCATCCAGCAAAGCAACACAACCAACAGAAAGATAAGAAGCTTTGAATGCCAGCCTCCTAAATCCCAGTGACCCCCCTAATCTTCATGTTTCATACTAATCCCACTATACGACAAGATTTTCATAAAAGTTCACAGGGAGCCCAACCGGAATCACACAGCTCCAACAGATCGAAGTGGGACTGGCCCTCTCAGCCATCTCCATGGCTGAGCGGATTCATTGAAAAACACAGGAAAAGTGTATCTAGAGAGGTGGGACTCACCTGGACCCCTGCCAATGAGCATACCTAGACAGCCATCCAATTTGGAGTTCTTCTATGGTGAGACCTCATCCGGGATGTAGTCCCTGGCCCTGGGGACTGCCATCACGTGGTGCATGATTTGTGTTCGGGTACTAGTACCATACCAGCTTGACGGCAGTTAATGTGGTGAACAAAGTGAGTGGAGGATGGGGTGTAAACAACAGGAAAATTCTTTAGTGCACCGTGTTTAAAAACATCAAATGGTGAAGATTAAGCCACATCAAAACTGATGTAAGTCCCAACGCAGACATGGCTTATCCTCACCATTTGGTGGATGTACACCCGATGCATTTAAAATTCCAGTAAACAACCAACAGAAATGGAAAGTATACAACTGACGTAGAACCAGAAACAATTTTCACATGCATGTGAATAACATCAGGTAGAGAAAAAAAAAGGATACCTCTGTTGATGGGAAAATCTGTAATTACATTTAGGCAAGTAAATCTCTGTTAATTTACAGATACAGGTAACAGTATATTGAGCAGATAATTATTGCCTACACAGACAAATTGCTAAACGGGGGGAAAAAATGCCAGATAATAATTGTCGAGCTTTTCTAAAGAAGACGAAGGTTCTCCTACCATTTCACATCGAGCGTTAGTGCCTCAGGAGGGACAAGGACCGGAGGGAACTTGGTGAATGAAAGATTTGATAACAAACTGCTCCAAGCAAATGAATCCGTGTTGATTAAAGGTCTGATATTCTTGACGACTAGAGGCTTCAGAACCTCGCCTTCAATTCTCGCCACTACATCAAACAATACACGTTCAATAGTAGGCCTCGTTCTCCATTCAGCCAATGTACTCCAATAAGTGTCATTAGTTCTGATATCTCTTTCGAGTTCCAACTGAAAGCGAAACACAGTTGATGCCTTGATTCTTTCCTTTAGAGATCCCAAAGGGGTGTTTTTACTGCCTTTCTCATTTAAGAAACTCCGCAAAACTCTTTCCAGCAAGGCTATTCTAATTCTCAAAGAACTAAGAAGATGTCTTGGTTTCTCATAGTTTGGTCCGACATAACATTTCTCTGGCAATAATTTAATTGCATCTTTGGGGGAAAAAGTTGTCTGAATGAGTGCAGAAGGCCTTTGAGTTCTGTAGGCAACCACTGATGCAGAGCCTGTAATACGTATAGGCAGAGGTGCTGTGCATAAACCAGGCCAAATAGATCCAAACTCATTCTGCTTACTATATGCAAATTGATGAAAATAAGAAGGATGAAATATGGAAATTTCTTCTGCGCCTTTTACATCTACAGTGATGCCTTCACCAACTGATATCCGCCGCAAACCAGAGTACGAAGTGTTTGCCTGAAGTAAACAGCAAGTAAAACCAACAAAATAGTAATTAATAGATTAAAAAAAATATTATTGGAATGATTTATGGAAAACCAACACTTTAACTTCTTCATATGCCAAAGTGGTGGTTTTGTCAATCCTGATTGGGTTAACCATTGTTATCTATATGTCATCATAACAGAGATTTCCATGGATGCACCATTAACAAAGAAATTTCAAGGAGAACACAAATATGAGACAAAGCCATGCATCAGCGCAACACTGCCATGTGCAGAGCGACGAAATCACATTCACGCACACACACAAACACACACAGTGTATGTTACTTCCAGAATTCTTTGGCTGTAGCAAAAGAAGGCCTTAAATTAGGCTACATTTTCCACAAACAAACACCATGAAATAACATTTAATTATACTCGAAATTGAAAAGGAAGAAGCAATCAAGGAATATTTTTTACGAACGCACTAAAGTTAGCATGAGGTATCCATAGCATGAAGTATCCAACGAACTTTCCACCAAAATAAAAGGCGTTAAACATTCTTCAAAATGCTTTGCATTTTCATTAGAATCAACAAATAGACTATAGCCTTTCCAGTAAAGAATCAGGAGCAAAACCTTACACAAAAGATCTCACAATTGCATACCTTACCACAAAAGCTACAGAACTGGTTCTTTATGAGTTATAACTAGGCACTTTTTTCTCCGCCATACATAGCAATGTAAACTCTGTCCCCAAAATCTCAAAGAAAACGGAGACATATAAACATGTACCGTTCAAGCCTAACTTTTACAAATCAATGTTTAATTCCTTTTTTTCTACTGAATTTGAATTGTTATCCACTATATCACATTACTTTTCAAATGTCTTTTTTAACAAAGCAAACCACAGTTGAACACCCGAGTTGATGTCTTGATATGATAAAGTAGCTTTTCTAATGAATGTATAAGAGTTTGAAAAGATAAACAAAGAAGACAAAACGAATCTAAACGTACGGGCAACATGAGCGAGAGCTGATCATCGTCTCTTGTGACCCGCAATTCGAAAGGGCCTTCAATCTTAAAACTATCAATTAAAGCCTTGGAACCAATTTGCCTAGCCAGAGACTCAAAGCTTGATGTCCCATTCTTCCTTAGAGCCAGCAATTTCTTCCATTTCAACACTTCCTCATAAACCTTAAGAACAATTTCAGTCTTACCAGCACGAACCCGGAAGTCATGTCTCTGCACTGAACTGTATTTAGCCTTCTTTACATCCACTTCCGAAACCCGAATGTCCTCCAATGCCCATTTCTCTTTATTGGCAATCGCATCCAAAACACCCTAAATCAGATCCCAAAATCAAATTTTGAAAGAAATACAGATAACAGTAATCATCTTAGCACTTCATTACTAAAAGTTCAATGACTCTCCTAAACTTAATTGAAAACTACCCAATTAGATCTTCGTTCTCGGCTTAATCTTCATGTGCATAATTTCTCAAGTTCCATTACATAAAGAAAGAAAGTAAGAAAGGGGGGAAAAATCCCATATTCTTGATCAACAAAATCCCATTTGAAACTCTTCCAAAAGCACATGAAAGAAGAAGCAGATAGCGCAATAATTTAGCAATTACTATCATCATTAAATGAAGAAAATGTTTCACATACCTGTAAAAAATACTGGGGTTGAGGAGGGATGTTCGATTCCGTGAAGGCGGTGACTTTTGGGTAGAGAAAATGGGAGAGGTTGAAGGGCGGCGGCGGTGGGATGATTGATGATTCTATTAACGAAATGGAATGAAAAATTATCAGCAAAAATGGCGTCGAAATTTGGATGAGCATCGCAATATTTTCTACTGAGGCGCAAAATTGATTCTGTGGATCGACAATAAATGAAATTAAGAATAATCCAACAATCACCGGCGAGGGTTGGTGGTGGGGGTGGAGGTGGTGGCGATCTTGCTGCAAAGTGACGATAATGGGCTGTTCAGGCGGTGATTTGACGTTCAGGTACAGAAGTAGCCGAGGAGACTTTTATATAAAGTTGATTTTTTATTTTTTTTTTATATTGGATTTTTGAAACAATTATCATGAAGGATGAGGAGGGTGTTTTTGTAATTTAAAATCCTATATTAGACCAAAATTCGTGATGTTTAGCTATTTAAAGACTGATTAGTGATACTAATTTTTTGATTAGTAACACGAATTAGGCTAAAGTTGACGTATAAATGATCATAGGACAAGACATTATTTATAACAATAGTTGCTTTCCACAAGATTTATTGCTAACTTTTATTGTTAAGACTTTTGCTCGTTGTAATCTATTTAATGCGGTTTTTGCTTTAAATGCGTTGTGATTTATGAAGATTGAAATATAATTTGGGATAATTACTAACAATCCCCGCTAATGTTTATTTTAATTATAAAATAATTTCTTTTATCTATTTATTGCATTTTGTAGATAGTATCAGTGGTTAATTGTGTCGATTATAAAAACATTTGTCATAATATGGTGGGACGAAAACTCATTCCAACGTTAAAATCAGAATTAACGTTGTTAAATTTTTACATAAAATACCCATTATACTTCTATTATTAGGTGCCATGGATTTTTAACATAGAAAATGAACAGTCGAGATTGATCATTGAATATAGAAACATAATGGTTAAATAAAAATCATAATATATACTAGTTCATTGGGCACACTTAATTCGTGTAAAATAAAATAAAATAAAATCAAATTTATTATTTAAAAGATATAAAATTAAAAATCTATTAAGTTTTTATTTATATATATATTTTTAACTACATAATATATTTGTTAAATTCATGAAAAAAAAAATGTTTAAAGTTGGATTATATTTTATGATTACAAAAATAAATAAAAGATAAAGTAAAATGAATTTTAAAGATATATACCTGAGAGATGAAAGAGAGGAGGATAGAAGCGAGGAGCGAAAGAGTATAGAAAAATAGAAAGATATACAATAATCTCCCGTTAAAAATAAGAGTGAGAAAAGTGAAAAAAGAAAAAGGAGAGAGAGAAAAAAGTGCCTGACCAAAGACACAAAAAATTTAATGGGTCTGACACTTGGACAATCCTACTATCAGTCGGCTTCGTAGGTGGTTAAAGTTAGTTATGCCTTGAAATAATACCATGTGTACTAATTTTAATTTTTTAAATAAGTTACCAAATAATTAAATCTCACACTTACGAGCTTCTGCAGGTAAACAAATTGTTTTTCTCTCTCTACAAAATCAATTCTAATCAGATTTCTCTCTCTAATTCTCATTTAATCTTGAAGAAAATGGCTATTGTTGGATTCTAAAGATATTGAATACCAAATATAAAAAATCTCCCTTAATTATTAAGAGTTCTTAAGGTAAATAGTTTCTATTGCTATTTAAATGTTAAACTTTAATTAAAAGGCAATTACATTATATTTTATCTCAATAACAACAAATATTATTATTATTATTTCTTTTAATTATTCTCGTGAATTAATTTAGCTAATCATTCTATTATTATTATTATTATTATTATTATTATTATTATTATTATTATTTCGACGTTCAATCAAAGTATACATGTCTTCTCCGAGATATGATTACAAACATCGACACGGTAGTATAAATTTTTTTAATATAAATTCATAGATGTACGAATAAAATAGAAATTTTAGGACAAAAATTAAAAGCATACAAACTAATAAAATTGACCTATTTTCACATTTATTTTATTTATTTTCAAATAAGTCAATTATTTTTGTTAAAATATTGTATATTTCATCGTCAATTATTTCACGAAGAACATATAATACAATTACTAAATATTTTATATCAAGAATGTGAGTATTATTCATCAAATTAAGAATGTGTGCCATCTAATCGTTAATATTATTATCACCGTATTATTTATTAAATTATCTTTATATTTGATCACACATATAGTTATAGTCATAATTATTCAAATTAATAAATAGGTTTTATAATTATTTACCTTCTCTAAGGAGTACATTCTCTTCAATATATAATTGTTGTATTACATCATTTAGATCTATATTAATTACACCCATATATAAATACTTGTAAATTATTATTTATTCACATATAATTATTAATATTATATTTGTTATTATTTTTACAGTTATCTCACATTAAATTATATATTGCTAATATATAGTTATTATTACTACTATTATTATTCATTATATATTATTATAATCATAATTAGTGAGACCAATAATTGAACTACATATTTGGTTACACTTACTGTGTAGAATATACATTTGAATATATCACACCATATTAAGATATATCTAGTTAAACAACATTATTATTATTATTATTATTGGTGTTTGATATTAGTATATAATCAAAACATATTTTGTTAACAACCACTGCTTATTGCACTCTTCTGGATATATTTTATATATTTGCACCACTTTTAAAAATATATTACTCAATGTCAATATAGTTCAATCATTGTATAATAAATTTATAGATAATATGAATAATTTACTTAATAATAATATTCAAATATTCGAATTTTAAAATTTTAATTTTTTATTTAAAATACAAATACTGATATTCTAGATATATTTTTAAAATAATTTATCATCAATGTTGTAAATTTTTTTAACGTGTGTTGAAAATTTAAATTAAGCATAAGTTTTTATCAACTATTAATATATTGTTCGAATTTATAAATTACATATATTTTATAAAAACAATTTTATTGGTTTGTATTTAGTGGGACCATATATGGTGTAATAGAATAATTGTTATAAATTAAAACTATAAAATAACTTGTGTAACAGACAACCCTTCCACTTTACCTATATAACAGGTAACCATTCCACTTTACCTACACAACAGGTAACAGGTCATATATATATATGGATGGTTTAGATTTTATTTACCATATCTAATGGCTAAGATCAAGGGTGACTAATGTTAATCACCTATGAACTCTGATTGATGACAAAATTTCCCCCGACACTTTATAAATAGTATAGAAGTATAGATATAACATAAACAATATAGATTATATTTTGATACATATAAAACTAATATATGAATAATATATATTATTAAAAGAAAACCACATACTAAGACACGTAGAAGCAGAAAATACACTTTATGTGGGAGGAGTATCTTTATTTACATTTCAACTTGAGGTATTGATTTAATCTGCAAACACCATCTTTAGAATGTGAATCTCTGCTAACAAGAATGATAGATACAAGAATGGTGCCGGTGACTATTACTCCTAACTTGAAAGACATGGTTCGCTTTCACAGTTTGTTCTTAAACTCAGTTCTGGTTCATAATTTAGTAACAATTCCCAAACAAACTAGTTATATATATTACATTTATAGCATGAAAATGCAGCAGCAGTCCTCTGTTGGGATGCGCTGCAGAGAGTGTGTGATACTTTTGAAGGAGGCCAATATCGGAACACTGATCTACCAACAATGTTGTCGACAGGCAGCGGACCCCTGGAAAACGAAATAAGTACTTCTCAGAATCTATATATTTCCAATATAAAATCCACAACGATTTGGCAAACCAAAATGTAGCAGGGCCGTAGCAAGCTATAGATTACCAGTTATGAGAGTCGAAGCTGTTGTTACGGTTATCTCCCAAGACGAACACATAGCCTTCAGGTACAAGCTATGAAGAAGAGATATAACGAGTTTGTTTTAAGTATTCTCCTGGTTATATATGATATGGCAACTCTCAAGACACTCAAACTGAGAAACAAGGACAAAGCTAATTACCACTGGATCCATTTCATACTTAATCGGCTCCAAGATGAAATCCTCATCTTGCATGACGCCATTGACTATCAATTTTCCACCACGAACCTGTGCCAGAGCATAAAGTTAGACCAAATGATGGAGGAGATGAGAGACGAGCAAATTCAGTAAATGCTGAGGATTTCTTACTTGTACATAGTCACCAGCTTTCGCTACAACTCTTTTGATAAACACATCATTTGGACTAAAACCAATTTCCTGCCAAGTTAAAAGACAGTTTTACATATCAATATGATATGACATGAGTGTCAAAAGTAATTATTTTGCCAATGGTGCCATCAAGAAGTTTATAAATACCTGAAGATTTGAAGGAACCTCGAAAATTACAATGTCCGAGACTTCAGGCTTCCTGAAAATATAAGTTACCTGGAAAATTCACCCAAAAGAACCAAGACCCGAAAGATTTAGCCAGCAAAAATCAGACACTATTGGCACCATATTCCCATCTGAATAGCAAAGAAAACTGGATCGAAGTACTAAAAGTTCCATGGTTATGGTTATATGTATGCCATCTAGATATATAGTATGAATCTTTCCTCTCATTGCAAACCAAAATGATACTAGGATTATTTCTGCCACAGAACAAAGAGGTTTTCTTAGTAGCACCATATTCATAGCATTAGAACAAACCTAAGCATCCAGAAATTTTTATTTGAAAATTTACATTACCACAAGCCAAACGTGATTTTCTTCCCTCGGGCACAAGTATCTTGATCAAACCTACTAACTTACATACTGTGACAATCATCCAAAACTCTTGTAATACAAAAGAATAAACCATACTCAACACTTCAATTAAAGAGTTGTCCACCTTTTGGATATCTTGTATACCAATAAACATATACAACACAATCTTAATGCATGCGCATTAATCCATCAAAGGCCAGAGGCACAAAAGATTCAAATTTCAAATTCAAGAATTGCTTATAATCTCCAATTCAGAAAATCCAGAAAGCTCATAAGAATGATATATCAATTCAACCAAAATTTCAGCTCAGTTGAAACCGTACCTTCTCAGCTAGAACTCTATCACCCACATCAAGGGTCGGGTGCATAGAAGTTGACGGAATGGACATTGGCTCAGCCAGAGTTGATTTAATCAAAAAGCCAACACATAGAGCAGTCAAAGCAGCCAAAACATCCTCAAAGCCGAAGCGAAAATTCATCAATTTCAACAGCAGAGCTTTCACGATGTTCGCACCACGTCTCTTGCGCTCCACCAAGGTTTCACCACGCTTACCTTTACTACCGCTAACACCCCCACTCTTGACAGTTCCCCGGCTGATACTGGCATATTTGCTATTGGCAAGGGTCCCTCCTCCATCCACCTGAAACTTCCCAACAAGAACCCGGAACTCATATCCTGGCAATGAAATGTATTTAGCTTTCTTTATATCCAATTCTGGGATTTGAGTGTCCTCCAGTGGCCATTTCTCTTTATCGGCAACCAGTTCCGAAAAGCCCTAAATCAAATCCCAATAATAACTTTCTTAAATAAGAAAGATAAACAGTCATTGTCTCAGCACTCATACCTATAATTCCAATCACACTCCTAACCGTAATTGAAAATTACCCAATCAGATATTCGAACCCCCTAACCTTAACTGAAAAGTACCCAATTAGATATTCGAACCCAACTTAACTCTCCAGGCGCATACTTTCTGAACAAGTTCTTTATCATCAAGAAAGCAAAACACGACACAAATTCTTGATCATGAAACTGACAGCCAACCCTACTTATTGAAACTTTACACCCGAAAAAGCAATGTAAACTCAAAAGGAGCAGATCAAGTAAACGAGAAGCAGGGGCGCAATTATCATCATACAATTTTTTTAAATGATTTGAAACAAAAACCTGTAAAGAACGCTGGCGCTGGCGCTGAGGAGGGAAGCTCGAGTCAGCGACGATGGTGACTTTGGGATCGAAAAGGCAGCCGCGATCGAAGGAGTTTATCCATGAAACGCAATGGATTATTATCAGCAAACACGGTGCAACAAATCGGGACAGCATCGAAAGATTTGGATCGGCCATAACTGATGATCGTTCAAGAATAAATAAATGAACACTAATTCCGTAATCGCCGGCGGAGGTGGTGGTGGTCGGCGACCTCAGTACAGACTACAGAGAGACGATGATGAGGTTTTCAAGTATAACAGCCATTGATGAATAAATGATCGGCTATTTAAAGGATGAGAGTTTTTGATATAACACTGTGTTGGGTTTGCCTAAAACAAGTCAACTTAGTCGGGAAATTCTACAGTCATTCTTAATCTTAGCCGTTAAATATGATAAATAAAATTTAAATCATATATATATATATATATATATATATATGATCTATCACCTATTTTACAAATAAAATAGAAGAGTTATCTGTTATATAAATTATTCTATAATTTTAATTTATAATAATTATTCTATTACCCCATATATAGTCCCACTAAATACAAACTAATAAAATTATTTTTAAAACATATATGTTATTTATAAATTCGAACAATATATTAATAGTTGATAAAAACTTACGCTTAGTTTAAATTTTCAACACATTTTAAAAAATATATAGCACTGATGACAAATTATTTTAAATATATATCTAGAATATCATTATTTGTATTTTAAATAACAAATTAAAATTTTAAATTTTGAATATTATTATTAAGTAAATTATTCATACTATCTATAAATTTATTATATAATGATTGATCTGTATTGATATTGAGTAACATATTTTTAAAAGTGGTGCAAATATATAAAATATATCCAGAAGAGTGCAACAAGCAGTAGTTGTTAAAAAAATATATTTTGATTATTAGTGGAGGGTATACTAATAAAAATAATAAAAATAATAATAATAATAATAATAATAATAATAATAATAATAATATTGTTTAATCAAATAGATGTCAATATGGTGTGATATATTCAAATGTATATTCTACACAGTAAGTGTAACCAAATATGTAATTCAATTATTGGTCTCACTAATTATGAATATAATAATATATAATGAATAATAATAATAATAATAATAATAATAATAGTAATAATAATAACTATATATTAGCAATATATAATTTAATGTGAGATAACTTTAAAAATAATAACAATTATAATATTAATAATCATATGTGAATAAATAATAATAATTTACAAATATTTATGTATGGGTGTAATTAATATAGATCTAAATGACGTAACACAACAATTATATATTCAAGAGTATGTACTCCTTAGAGAAGGTAAACAATTATAAAACCCATTTATTAATTTGAATAATTGTGACTATAACTATATGTGTGATCAAATATAAAGTTAATTGTAATAAATAATACGGTGATAGTAACATTAACGATTAGATGGCACACATTCTTAATTTGATGAACAATACTCACATCCTTGATATAAAATATTTAGTAATTGTATTATACGTTCTTCGTATAATAATTGACGATGAAATATTATACGAAGAACGTATAATACAATTACTAAATATTTTATATTAAGAATGTGAGTATTGTTCATCAAATTAAGAATGTGTGCCATCTAATCGTTAATGTTACTATCACCGTATTACTTATTAGAATTAACTTTATATTTGATCAAACACATAGTTATAGTCACAATTATTCAAATTAATAAATGAGTTTTATAATTGTTTACCTTCTCTAAGGAGTACACACTTTTCAATATATAATTGTTGTGTTACGTCATTTAGATCTATATTAATTACACCCATACATAAATACTTGTGAATTATTATTATTTATTCATATATGATTATCAATATTATAATTGTTATTATTTTTACAGTTATCTCACATTAAATTATATATTGCTAATATATAGTTATTATTACTACTATTATTATTCATTATATATTATTATAATCACAATTAGTGAGACCAATAATTGAATTACATATTTGGTTACACTTGTTGTGTATAATATACATTTGAATATATCACACCACATTGACATATATTTGGTTAATTATTATTATTATTATTATTGGTGTTTGATATTAGTATACCCTCCACTAATAATCAAAACATATTTTTTTAACAACTACTGCTTATTGCGCTCTTCTAAACATATTTTATATATTTGCACCACTTTTAAAAATATATTACTCAATATCAATACATATCAATCATTATATAATAAATTTATAGATAGTATGAATAATTTACTTAATAATAATATTCAAAGTTTAAAATTTTAATTTTTTATTTAAAATGCAAATACCGATATTCTAGATATATTTTTAAAAAAATTTGTCATCAATGTTATATATTTTTTAAAATGTGTCGAAAATTTAAATTAAGCATTTTTATCAACTATTAATATATTGTTCGAATTTATAAATTACATATATGTCATAAAAATAATTTTATTGGTTTGTATTTAGTGGGACCATATATGGTGTAATAGAATAATTGTTATAAATTAAAACTATATGATAACCTATGTAGCAGATAACTATTCCATTTTACCTGCACAACAGGTAACATGTCACATATATATGGATGGCTTAGATTTTATTTACTATATCTAATGGCTAAGATTAGGGGTGATTAATATTAGTCACCTACGAATCATGACTGATGATAGAATTTCCCTAGAAACTATTTACCTTAAGAACTCTTAATAATTAAGGGAGATTTTTTATATTTTGTATGGTTAATAATTAAAGGATCCTCCAATCTCTTTAGAATCCAATAATAGACATTCTCTTCAAGATTAAACGAGAATTAGAGAGAGATATTTGATTAGAATTGATTTTATAGAGAGAGAAAAATAATTTGTTTACCTACAGAAGCTGGTGAGTATGAGATTTAATTAACTGGTAACTTATTTAAAAAAATTAAAATTAGTACACGTGGCATTATTTCAATGCATGATTAACCTTAGTCACCTACGAAGCTGACTGATGGTAGAATTGCCCAACTTAGTATTAAGTTTGTATTAGGTATCCTAATTATTTATTAAAATATGAGAGTACAATAGGTTGCAATTATCTGCAACCTATTATTTAAATTTTGATAATCTACTATCTATAAGTTACCTACAATTTTATATTTTATTTATATATGTGGTGTATTAAACAAATTCTATCAAATCCACTTATTCATATGTTTTGTTTTTTTTTATTAAATTTTGATAGATGTATTTTAATTTACATGTGTCCACAAAATGAATTTCATTGTATCTTAATTAATATATCAATGTTAATCATCAAAGTTACAATTTACATCACTATTAATATATTCTTGATTTTAAGAATAGATAAATTAATTAAAATAAATTATATTTCTATATATAGAAAATAAAAGGAAAACTTAATCTATTAGGTTCTAATGTAAATAAATATTATATGGGATCACTATAATACACCACACAAATTAAAGAATGTAATTCAAATAAAATATTTCAAAGATTTGTTGCACTATACAAAGTTCATCTCTCATCAACTATATACATTTCATTTTTTTTAACCATTGCAATTGGTCAATCTTTCTTGAAAAATTTTAATAGTATAGAATTAAAATTGTGAAATACTAGATAATTATAATATTTCACATTTCGCTCATAAACAAAGATTTTTTTCATACTTATTAAAGAATTAATTCCAAAGAGGCAAGGATTTTACTTTTATTTTTATTTTTATTTTTTTGAAGTCTTGATCTCGTTTTTTATTAATTTGTACTAGCGTAAAATATTATATGTTTGGAACGTTAATATTTTTTTGTTAAATTACTTAAAATATACAAAAATAAATCCATACTTTTTTCATACTTTTGTTTCTTTTAATAAAATTATATTAGATGTATTTTAATTTTATATGTCCACAAAAGTAATATCCCACTATATTTTAATTAATATATTATGTTAACCATCAAATTTACAATTTACATCACTTTAATATATTTTTGATTTGAATAGTAGAGAAATTAACTGAAGGAACTTATATTTCTATATATAGAAAATAATAAAAAATATAAATATTGGGTTCTAATAGAAATAAGAATTATATGGAATCATTATACAATACCCCATACAAATTTAGGCATATAATATTAAGCATGACTATCTTCCAATTTAAAATAAGCTATTTTAAATATTTGTTGCATTATACAAAGTTTATGTCTTGTATTTATGCCATATATTAATGTGTGGTTTTATTTAAAATAAGAAAAAAAGAGCTTCTTTATATTGTCAAACATAAAAAAGCTAAATTTTTATTTTGGTATTTTATACAAAAATATAGATAATTATAAAAAAATAAACAACACTTAATTATATAATTAGGAAAGAGAAAATATAAAATTAAGTTGAATGGTGAAGAGAGAGAAGAGTGATAGGAGAAAAAATCGTTAACTAATTTAGGGACAGAGAAGATAGAAGATAATAGGAATATATATCCAACTAAAGAGAGAAGACATCTTAATTTTAAAGATTAAAAAAAATTATTTATAAGTAGTCTATCAAATTTTAATTATTAAACCTGTTGAAAAAGTGAAAATTAACATATAGTGCTTAACGAGAGTCTTATCTAATATAAATTTATACAGGGTAACTTTATTCTAGAAGCCCAATTGGGTTTACTATGAGTAATTATTTGAGGAATGCAAACATGACGGTAATAGTTTATGGCTGTATGGTTATTTTATGGATATAAGTGGTTTATCAAAAATGCCCTTAACAAAATTAAAAACAGGCATCCCATCAAATATTCAAGGGACAAATATGATATTTTAGTTCAGTCAAAAATCGTGTGCTACAGATAGTTGATCATGGAAAATTATCAATGAATCATTGAGTGTCTCTCGCATCTAATAATATCAAAAGATTATGTCAATATATATATATAATATAAAAAGAGAAAATCCCATAACAACCCTTAAAATTTTGCGAAAATGCTGAAATTTTCATGTGGTTTAAAAATAGAGGAAAAGGTCCCTTATTCTTTAAAACATGGCGAGTTTTACCCAGAGAAACAGTAAAATGCACGTACTTTTGGTGCAGATATGCATGTAATTTGACCTCTTTTAATTTTTAAATATGATGAAAAATATGATGAAATTACTTAAAATGTTCCTAGATACAAATATATTAACTATTATATCTCTTTTTTTCTTCATCTTTATTCTTCCACCACTATCCTCCATTGCCACTGCCGTCGGAGCCATCGCCATAAATCGTTGGTCCGTATGTCTTATGAAGCTAAAACAAACCACTCAGTCAATTTCGTCAAATTCTTAACCATTCACGTTTAATTAAAAAAAATTATGAGAAAATCCTAAATCCCGCCACCAATACCCCAAATTTTGTTCCTCTAATATTTCCACCATTATCGGACCTAACTCAAAATTGATCTCACCAATACATTATCCAGACCAAATCACTCAAAGCTCACCTAATTCTCATAGATAAATGTTGTCGGGAAAGCTCAAACATCCACCATCTTTGTCGCTTCAAACTGCCACCACAATAACTCTTCAATTGGTTGTTAACGCTCTATGATATCACTACCAATTGATTCCTCTCATAATTGACCTAGTCAAAATAGTATATAAATTTACACGATTTTGTTAAAAAAAAAAAAGAAAATTATCCGGGGTGTGGTGTGTGCATTGTATCTATATATATATATATATATATATATATATATATGGGTATATGTTACAGCAAGTGTATGTATGTGTTGTTGTGTGTGTGTGTTACTGTGTGTTCATAATATATATTAGTTATATATATATAATCTATAATATATATTTTTTATATATCATATTTATTATGAATTTTATTTAACTATTATGTTTTTATATCCAAAGATCAATTTTGATCGTTCATTTTCTATGTAAACATACAATGACTCTAATAATAGGGGTATAATGAGTATCTTATGCAAATTTAACACCACACGAGTGCCTTTTAGCCTATTTTCAAATTATGGAGGATTTTTAACATTTTTGCTAAACAAAGAAGTGTTATGGAATTTTCTCATATACAAATCATTAGAACAATTTCTCATATTCCACCCATTTTGTACTTCTCAGTTAAATAAATTTGAACTTTTTTTTTGTTATTGATGTTGTTTGTAGGAAGGAAGGGGGAAAAAACAGAAGTATAACGCATGAGAAAATAAAAGAAAAAAGAATCATTTTTAACTCAAAATTAGTCCCGTTAGTTATATAAGTTAAAAATTAGTCTCATGTGAACATTCTTTGCCTCAATAAATAATTCCTGCGTATGCTTAGACTGGAGCTATTGCTATCCAGTTTCCACGAATATAAATGGATATGATCGCTACAAAGCGAGGCTCCTTCGTACACAATAAATAGAAACAGGAAAATAAAACAAACATAATGAAACAAAAATTTTCATTTTAATCTTTTCTCAGAATAACACATGATAAATCCTGTGTTGCTGTAGTGTACCCTTTACAAAGCAATAAATTCATGTAGTGGATTCATATATTGCAGCAATCACCCCTCAAATGCCAGCCTCCAAAGATTCAATCAGTACTTGATTCTGAAAGCATTCACCTCCATTCATCAAAACAAGTCATCTCAATCGCTCCAAAATATCCACATTGGCAATTGCATTTGCTCTTCAACTTCAATTTTCATCTCAACAAGAAGCTACACAAGCCGTGTCGATACAAGAGTTCCACCGGTACCATGCCTGATTGACGGAGTAACAGAAAGAAGCGGTTACAGGAGGATGTCATGAAAGAGGAACAGGATTGGAGTTTTCTCATTCAATTTTTCAACACAGGGGTTGAATGAATATACACAGAATTCAAAAACAGCCAATTTAGTATGCTGGCTGCAATCATGGGCATGGGGAAGGATAAATAACACTCGAGATGATGACATTAGTATTCACAGTTGCCCAAGAGAGCCCAGATGGGCTGGAAAAAGAATCGAATCGATTAAAGAATTAATGTGAAACCACTTCTGCAGAAACAAGGATGGCAAAGTGTCATGAAAATGCAACAGCAATCCTCTGTTTGGGTGTGTTGTAGAGAGTGTCAGATACTTTTGAAGGAGGCCAATATCGGAATACTGATCTACCAACAATGTTCTCAATAGGCAGTGGACCCCTGTAAAAGGAAACAATTATAACTCAGAATCAATAGGTTTCGCATATACAGGATATGGAAATGAAACCATTAGTAAATGTTAAAAATATAATTCTTTGATTCTTATCTCCATTTCTCTTAAATGTGTTGTAAGACGTAGATCAGGTGTTACAAAACTGACACTCAGAATAAAAGAACCTATGACCACACGGTGGCCGAAAAGAAAAGGAAGAAGAGATAACTATAGCTTACCAGTTGTGAGAGTCAAAACTGTTATTACGGTTGTCTCCCAACACGAACACATAGCCTTCCGGTACAAGCTATAGAAAAGAGAAATATTGAGTAAGTATTCAGCTGATTATACAGTATATGGCATGACTTGAAAGGCTCAAACTGAAAAACAAGCACAAAGCATTACCACTGGATCCATTTCATACTCAAGTGGTTCCAAGATGAAATCCTCATCTTGCACTATACCATTGACAATCAATTTTCCACCACGAACCTGCACAAGCCACAGCAAAAAATCAGACCACATGATGGGGAAGATGAAACATGACCAAATTCAGTAATCGCTGAACATTTCTTACTTCTACATAGTCACCAGCTTTTGCTACAACTCTTTTGATAAACACATCAGTTGGACTAAAACCAATTTCCTGCAAAGTGACAATATACAAATCAACATGATTTGACATGAATATCAGAGTAATTATCCTACCAATGTCACCAGAAAGAAATTCAAAGATACCTGAAGGATTGAAGGAGCCTTGAAAATCACAATCTCCGAGACTTCAGGCTTCCTGAAAGTATAAGAAACCTGGAAAAACACCCAAAAGAACCAAGACCCATAAGAGTTAGCCTGTAAATCAGACAAAATTGATTTCTTCTCTTGGCACAAGCATCTTGATCAGATACTGTCCTACTCTGATCCAGATCAAAAATCTGGCAATACAAAAGAAGAGATTGTACTCAATATTTCAGTTAAATATACAACACAATCTGAATGCACACACTAATACATCAGGGATCCTAGGCACAAACACTCACGTTCAATAATTGCTTCTAATATTGAATTCAAGAAATACAAAACTCGTAAGAATACATATCAATTCAATCAAAATTTCAGCTCAGTTGAAACCGTACCTTCTCAGCTAGAATTCTATCACCCACGTCAAGGGTCGGGCACATAGAAGTTGATGGAATCGATCTCGGCTCAGCCAAAGTTGATTTCAACAAAATGCTAACACTGAAAGCTGTGAAAGCAGCCTTAGCATCCTCAGAGCTGAAGCAAAAATTCATCAACTTCAACAACCAACCATTACTAGTACTGCAGCCACTAGTCTGTGGCGAAACCTTCACAGTGCTCGCACCACATCTTTTGCCCATGGCCAAAGCTTCTGAACAGTTGCTTTCACAACCAATAACACTCTCACTCTTAACCGTTCCATTGCTGATGCTGTCACTTTTGCCACTAGCAGGGGTCCCTCCTCTATCCACCTCAGTGTTCGCGGGCTTGTTACAAGGTAACCACTTAGAACCACTCTTGACTGTTCCTTTACTGATGCTTTCACATTTGCCACCAGCAAGAACGCCTCCTCTATCCACCTCAGTATTCATGGGCTCGTTACACGGTAACCACTTAGAACCCGGTAAAAAGGGAAGAATCGAAGACGCCTTAAGGGGCGAAATCCCCAATACGCTCACGTTGGAAGAAAACCCCATTGACTGCTTCATCAACGAAATTAACCCAACAACCACGGGGGATTGGGAACTTCCTCCAAGAATTTCCTCGGCTAGAATTGAATGTAACGACGGCTTTGCGGTGCTGCGATCCGGTTGCGATCCGGGGCGGCGGAAGTCGGAATAACTGGAATCCGGTTTTTGCGATGGCGGGTGTTGAAAAATCCGCGATCGCGTGGCGCACTCGTAAAAGAAACGGGATGCGGCACATTTTCCGGAGGCCGCTGAGGAGGCGGCCAGGTTCGAGGCGACGGAGGCCGAGTAGGTGACGGTGAATCGGATAGCCATAACAGCGAATTGTAAGATGCTGATCAAGAAATAAAAGGAAATCGCGGGGTCTGTGAAGAGTTGTGATATGAGTAAGAACTCTAGAAAGCGAATGATACCATTGTAATCGAGAAGATCACGGATCAATCGGGCGAAAAAGGGGGGAATTGAAAAGGTAGGGTTAGATCAGTGGGTTAGAAGGAAGCTCACGGCGGCCGGAGGCCAAGATTTAGGAAAAGGTAAACAGAACCGGCGGCGGTACGGCGGAGCTTCCCCGGAGAATGGGGAAGAGTGCGGCGGAGGTCTGGAGGGGAAAATTTAGGGTTCGAATTTCTGATTTGGCAATAGGCGTGCTTATTAGACCAGAATTTGAATGGGGTAGAATTGTAAATAACTTATGTACTGGGTCAAATTAAAAATAATTTATTTAACTTACAAGAACAAGGGTAACAGACGTCATTTTTGTGATAAATTATGCTAAATGATAACTTAAGCGATGAAAAAACAAGAGTAACGGCCGTCCTTTTTGTGATAAATTATGCAAATAAATAAATAAATAAATAACTTAAGCTATTGATCTTTCACTTAAGAGATACAATTCTTTTTTAGCATAATCACTTAAACAGTTACCCGACTGTTTAAACGATGCTATTATTTTTTTCATATTTGAATGTGAATTATTAACTTTGGATTATTTATTACTTGAACTATATTATATTTATCAATTATCTATTAAAAAAAATAGATCAATTATATAATAATTATCATTATATGTCTATAATAAAATTGATGTCTATATTATAATGATCATTATAATAGATCGATATACTATATTTATGATGTCTATATTGTAAAATATTCCTATAATCATTATATATAACTGATGTTTATATTATAATGATCATTATAGTATAATTGATCTCCAAAAGATCGCTATGTTATATTTATGATGTTTATATTATAAAAGGTCCTTAAGATTATTATATAAAATCGATTTCTATATTATAATGACCATGTAATACAGTTGGGACTCATTTGATTTGGGCTTATAGGCGGACTGGACTCAATGAGAACATGGTACCATCATGTTTGATAATGAGGCTGAAAGAATATGGATCTTAATGACTTAGTCTCTTACCCGGTTTGAGATTCCATAAGTTGGCCCAGTACAGTCGGCCCATGGGGGTAAGTATTGACGTCTCTCAACAACTAGGCATTTATTGAGGGCCCATAAATTACCAAAATATCCTGAAAGGTAAGCAGGCAATTACTTAACAACCCACTATGAAAAATTTTATTTCAATAAGACGATATTTTTTTCAATGAAGCCAAAAAAGTAATCGGCTAAAAAAAGACTCCACACAACAAACCCTAGCTTTCTCCTTCGCCGCCGTAAAATACAGAACAAGATGTCATAATTTTGGGGTATGCAGGAAAAGTTGGACATTTTATTTAAGCTGTCATTATTATTAATAATTTATGTTTTGACTTCGGATTAGTTGTGGCATCACTTAGGGGTGATGTGTTGTGAATTTGTATATGTAATTACATTGATGAATTGTTAATCTGTCTGTGATGTTCAATTCCATGTCAATGATTTTAGGTACCATTGAAATGATTTTAGATTTCTTCTAATTGGTCTGTGATGTTCAATTCAACGTCAATGATTTTAGATTTCAATCACGATCGACGTTTCATTCATATACTTGTTCAATATGCAAGGGATGGTTTTTGTCACCAACGAGGAATTAGGGAAAAAATAGTCGTTGATGTTGATAATGTGCTTAGAAGAATTTTGCTGGGAAAATCTATTTTTTTTTTCTTTTTAAACTCCAACAGCGGAATTAAACTAGCAATGGAACACAATTACTTAGAATAAAAACTCAAAAATGACATCATAAAATTATACTTAATTTGAAAAAAATTATTTCTAAAAGGACCCTTAAAATTTACAAGCTGAGGGGGAATTGAATTTTCTTACTAGCGAAAAAACAAGAAAAAACTTTGGATAAAGAATGTTAGACAAAAAGAAAAAAAATACTAGTTTGATACTATCCATAATTTGGCAAATTATTGAGGAAAACACACCCAAAAAAAAATATGATTAAAACATATCAAGGGCAAAATGGTAAATTTCATATCCAACTTCCCAACTACTTTCAAAAACAAACAAACCATCTAAGTCAATATTAAAGAAGCTAAAAGACAAAACTCCACAAACAAACATAAATACAAATGCATGAGACTACTGTGTAGATGATCACTACTTACCAAACTTCTTAATCAAATGAGTCCTTGATCTATTATGAATTGATCTCATAAAAATTATTAAAATTTTAGAGATCTTTAATTTTTAGAGAATATATATAGTTAATGAAAATATAGACATAAATTCATCTTTATTTTTAATATTTGAATGACAATTATCAACTTTAAATTAGTATTACTTTAACTATTACAAGTATTATCATAATATATATATATATATATATATATATATATAAGGTTAAGTGAATGAAAAAATCCATTAATTAATTCATTTTTATTTCAAAGATGCTAAAACTTACTTTGTTTGCATTTGTTTAAACGATTATTTGTGTTTCTCGAGCAATGGTGTACTTGTTGTACATAATTGTTTAAGCGATTATTTGGATATTTTTAAGTGAAGGCATAAGTTTTTGAACATAATTAAGTAAATCAAATAAATAACCAATTAGACAATATACTATACTTTAGTTATTTTTATTTCATATCATAAAGTTCAAATAAAAATATATATTTAGAGAGTGTTTGGCTAAGCTTATAAGCTTCTTGAAATATTTTATAAGATGCTTGATAGCTTATAACTTTTTTCAAAAGTGTTTGGTAATTTTTTAAATAAAAGAGCTTATAATTTCAAAAAATAAGTTGTTAGGAGCTTATAAACTCTAAAAAAGAGTAACTTCTCCCAAATTTGTTTGAAATAGTGTCTAATGCGAAAAGATAAAATAACATAAATATCCTTATTTTTTTTAATATTACAATTATACTATCTCAAAAAATAATTTATTTACATGAAATTAATTTTACTTTGCTTTTTTTTTATCGTTATAATACTTAAAAGAACTTATAAGCTCTCATTTTACCAAATAGAATTATAACTTATAAGCTATATGATCTTATTTTATCCAAACATTTTGAGAACTTATTTTTAAAATAAAATATAGGAGTTTATAAGCTCCAAAAACATCTTATAAGCTCTAAGAGTTTATAAACTGTTTAGAATAAGCTTAGCCAAACACTCTCTTAGTATAATTCAAGTAATTATTTAAATTACTTTTTGATTAAGAAATAAACTAATACAAATTAAAAAATACAATAATTAAAATATGATACAAAACTCATAAAAAGGAAAGATAAGCCAAAAAATACCCTACCCCACCCCACAAAGAAACAAAAAAAAAGAATTGCGGAGAAGAAAAACACGCATACAATACAGTGCACATGTATCAAAATTGAACTATTATTGGTTAAGATGTTAAATTGAAAACATAATTTGTTAGCATGATGGGACGAGGTGATGCATGAAAAGAAACTTAAGAAATTTCAACTGGAGGCGTGTGCATTGTGTTGTGCGTGTGTTTTTCTTTTCTGCAATTCTACCGAATTCTATATTTTTATTGTCGACTTAGGTTATTTTCACAATGAATTCAATTTTTGTATAAAAAATATTAACAGAAATACTTTTTTTTATGTCTAAATTTTTAAAAAAAGTCCAAAGATGTGGCGCTATAGACTTTTCAAAATTTTAATACTATTTTTTCCCCCTTTTCTTTTGAGTTTGTTTGACTACTCCAACGGAACCGTGAGTGGGGTTGCTTCCTTGCAATTTCCTACTGCCTGGGTATAGTTTTCCTTTGCCAAAAAAAAAAAAAAAGCCCTTTTTCAAGGAAATGACCTAAATAGCACCCTTGTGTTGTGTTTGATGTTGACATGTAAGAAAGTCCCACTGACTTTTTTTTTTTTTTTGGATAATAATAATTTAGTAAGTCCCACTGACTTATCCAAAACTCAAGGCCTTCATGTTATGGAGTTTTGACTTTGACCATGCTCGTGGGCAAAATACGAGACATGACATTGTTTATCGATTATTGTATAATATTTACTGTTGACATTATAAATCTGCGATAGGTGGTGACGCGAGAGCTTACGTATCAGCTGAAGTCATATCATAATTTAGGGCAAAATTTTCAATGGATTGGTGCATGAGCTCCACTATATAGCTATTTGTCTAAATTTAATCACACTTTATATGTATTTTATATATATAAAAAAAATTACAAAGCATGATTGATCCTAAACTATTTCGAGTATATAGGGAACATGATGTAAATTCATCAAAAATACCCCATAATTTATCGGGTGAATATTATTTTATCCCCCCAAACTATGTTAATTATGCAACTAACCCTTTCAATTCCAAAACTAAGCTCTTTGCCTCTTTCATTATTAATTATCAATAAATAATTTTTTTTCAGTATAATTTTAGTAGCAAAATGATAAAAATGGACCTTTGCTATATTACTTGTCAAAAAAAGAAACAAAAAAACCTCTGCTATATTAACAAAATCTACAAACCCATGAAAATTTATAAGCATTAATGTACACCATAATAAGATAGAGAAGTTTCACATATTGCTCTCAAAATTAAAAAAATAAAGAGATAAAAAAAAAAAGGTACTACATAAATATTACATATACATAACTCAAAATATTTAATTTTTTTAAAAATATGAAAAATGTATATAAAAAAGTGGCACCATATGCTAGTGTTTTAATTGTTTTTCAACTCATGTCTTATAAAATATTTGTGAATTTTGATATTTTTTTGGAGTTGATGTTTTCAAAAATAATCTGCCACAAAATAGGTTTGTTATAGTGGATAAATAAAATAAATAATAAAAGGAATGAAATAAATAGTTTGCTTTTTTTTTATTGAATCAAAAACTAAAATATCAATATTAAATACACCAACTTTATAGGAAAAATAAAACAGTAAAATTATAGCATACAGTGTAATCTTTTAGAGTCTAATGACAACAAAATGTGGAAAGAAAAATTATATGTATCATCAACTTTTATTGGTCGGCTAATAATTAGTGATTCAGGACGGCGAAGAGTTTATTTTTCAAGTTTAGGGAGCAAAATGACACCATGAGCATAATTTCAGGGGCAAAGTGGAGTTCACCCTAATTTAGCCTTACGCGCCTTTTTCGAGAATGACAATACAATAACATTGTGTATCCATTGAAAATTCGGAATGATTTCTCTCTTTTTTTTTTTTTTTTTTTTTAAGTTTTGATAAAAGAACTAAATACATAAATAAATGAAGAAATAATATATATCTAAACTCATTCTGTCGTGCTCTTCTTTATAGTTAATTTGTTTTTGAAAAAAATCCCGCTTCATCTCTTCTGTCTATCTATCTATCAATCTATCCATATACATAAATTCAGGGATTCAATTATCCCTACCCACCATTCTCTTCACTTCCATAATTGCTAGCTCAAATACCAGCTTTTTCTTGCTTATCCACCAGCTTTTTTTGGTATGTTACAAATCACAATACCTTAAACTTTTGTAATATTTTAATGTTGGTTGAGGATTTAATTTGTTTCATGCAAACCTTCTTAATTTTTTCTGATAATTGTGTGAAAATTATTGTTAATTTTTGAGTAGCCACGGAGTCGAGGGAAGTTAGGTTGTAGACCTGTAGTGGATGAATTAGAGGATATTACTTTTTATTTAATTTTCTTTTTAGGAGGGAAAGCTATTTTAAAAACTAGCAATTATATTTTTTGTTTATGTTTTTAATTACAAATTTGAAAATTACGAAAAACATAATTTTTGATCAAAATTAACTTAAATCAGTTTACGACTGTTTGCTAGTAATTAACAGAAATAATAATACATTTTTCTTTTTCTTTTCCTTTTATGTTGGAGGAATCTCGCTGGTGAGGTTAAGGCGAGTCGTCGGCCGCGGTGGGATCAATAAGGTAGGTGGTTGTGCGATTATTTAAAATTAACAAATAACAAATTAATATATATTTATTAATAATTAATCTAAGGGGTTAATTACATCTACACTCATAGGATTTTGTAGTGCTAAAATTGATATTATCCTTCTTTGAATGATTACTGTTGCACTTAATTATCTTTACAAATTTCATAATTACACTTACCCCCTCTATTAGGATTCTATGAAGTCAAAAGTTTATGTGAAATACCCATTTTGTTGTTGATGATGTCGAAATTTGGTTAAGTCTCTCCGGAGTGACGTGGTTGGTACTGAACAATCACCGTTAGATGAGTCCCTGTCCTGCTAGGAAGAAAACACCTAAGTCTAGCCAGAAGTGTCTCCCACAAACACCCTCCGACGCTCAAGTCAGTGGTAGGATAAAAGATAAAATCAAGGAAAGGGTTCTCTAATCTTAAAAAAGGTATGTTACCTGCATGGAGGCTTGGGGTATTTATAGTAGTCCAAACCCTTAGGATTTGTGGAGAGTAGGTAATGATACCTAGGATGGTAGTGCCTAGGTAATAAAAGGCGATGCAAGCTATTACGGCAGTATCAGAATAGCTCTGCAGATACTAGAGGCCAACTGGAAGTGACAGTGTACGGAGGATGACGAAAGGTGGGTGGCTGATCCTCAACCTTGAACTCTAGGAGAAATGGGTCCTCGAGTGCGGAGGACGCTCGAAGCCGGTCGTCGATGGCCGATTCAAGGCGTGTCATCAATGCCAAGTGGTGCCCACCAGCTGAAGTACCTTGCCATGTGTTGCCCCGTATTGGATGTCCCATAACATTAGTCCCCCCACTCTAGAAAGTGTAAGTGAAACAACGCATTTTAGAGTACGTTGAAGGTGAGGCAACGTAACAAGGATACTATTGGGCGGGAAACTTGACCATTTGAATTTCAAAAATGATTATTGAGAAGGCCAAAAATCAAACTGAATTGACAGCTGTAAAATCGAGCAACGATGTGACATTTGGTGTTCCTGAGGCTATTTTTAACTACCTTATAAATAGGGCTTCAGGGGTCCACCGCCGGGCCCTACCATTTACCACATCCTCTGATCGATCATTCGAGCAGAAATTCCAAGCAAACAACAAATTCAAGCCTTACAATTTGCCCAGAAATCCCAATCTCCCTAAATTTGTAGGTGATCCTCTCACTTTTTCTAGTATTTATTCTCCTTTTTCTTCTTTGCTGATTACTTGGCAAAAATGAGTGAGAGAGGGAGTGACTCAAAATCGGGACCTGAGTGGTGGTTCGTTGGTGGGCGGTTCGCCGGCCGTGGATAAGGTCTCCTCCAACAATAGTTTGGAGAGGGATGTGGAGCTTTTGAGGGCGACTTTAACTGGACAAGGAGTTGGAGGGGAGGCTACATAAGGAGTGCAACCAGGGGTTCCAGAGGTGATTGGGAGGTTGTTTTAGGGAAGGGAAGAGATCGACGAAGATCCTATGGCAGAAGTAGGAGATAATATTGAGGCAGAGGTCGAAGGTGGCACAGAGGAAAGCAAGCAAGGGGCGTAAGGCTGGGGGAAGACTATGCTGCGCTATCCAGAAATCAGGTCCTCCCTTGAAGACGTGGAACTTGAGCATATGCGCTTGGGTTTCTTTATTGAGCCTCCGTTCTACTTTGTTTGGCCTAGCCCCGATGATTGGATGCACTGCCCGCCTTCTAGGTGTATTGCCATCAATCTCCATCAACTAGTTTGAGGGCTATGATTTTCGATCCCTGAGTCGGTGGCTAACATTTTCAACGCCCTCGATATATGCCCTGCTCAGCTGCTCCCAAATTTGTATGCCCTCATTTGTATGTTCATCATCTATATGCAATGCAATGGGAAGCCGGCCTCAATTGAAAACTTTGACCTCTTTTTTCAAGTGAGGTTTTGACCAGGTCTACTACGAGAGAAAATTTACAGGACAATAGGAGGTTCTCGTGTTAGCTAAGAGCAAAAGGAAGTTGCTCAACATTTCCACTTTTCTCATGGCGGTGATTGGAAAAGAGAAGTGGGTACATATAAGGAGTGAGGATCCCTGGAGCATAATGACAAGGTGGAATTGGGCAAGAAGCATATCCTTGGCAGGAAGGATGAGGTTGACTATTACTCAATACTTGGTTGACCGGAGAAGGCCTTTGCCCAGGCCAAAAGCCAAGGAGTTGATGCTCGAGCCTGTTCTTGCTCAGACAAGATTGTTACCTGCCGAGTATCCTCGCAACCCAAGCAGGATGGGTACACAATAGGAATTAACCAGAAATGTACATATAGTTTGTGAACTCCGTCCTTGAACATAGGCTGATTGAAATGTTTTTATTTTGCAGACACCGACTGTTGAACATGTCGAGGGCTAACCAAGTTTCACAAATGCTGGCTGGGTTAGGTAGTGCCAGGAGGATAACCAGGCCAAGGCCCGCACGCGCACAATCAGTGGCTGAGCAAGACGAGAGAGGTGTTAATTTTTTTTTTAGCAGAAAATTGTTTGTTTGCATTATTTTATTTTTTAGGTGTTATTTTATTTTTTTTTTGTTTTTTTCCCGCATAAATTAATTTGTTTGTTTCCTCTTTTTTGGACTTTTTTTGATTCTTTAGGTGTTTTTTTTAGGTCAAAAAAAGGTGTTAATTTTTTTTAAATTTTCACTCTTTTCTTTTCTAGCAGAAAATAGCAAAGAAGTTTAGAATAAGAGGCTCCGTGATGTAGCCACTTTCTGTTTGGACAGGCAAATTGGTAAAAACCACAACAAACCATCACTAACTTGACATGTTTTGTTACCACCACCAACTTAAGCATAATTACAGCTAGAACATATTTGATTACACCTTATAGGGCATTTGTACCTCATAAAATTGCTTTATAAGTATGTTTGATTAAATTAGTGTTGGATTTTTTATGAGCCGTATGAGCCGTGTGGCTTGAAATTTGGTTTGAATTTCAAATTCCATAAAATAATCTATAGCAATCTTACATGTGAGGTGAATTTCAATCAATAAAACGTTTATTATAAAACTAGCAACACCGCACATTCTACATGTGTGCAAATTATAAAAAATATATATTTCAATTTAGTAGTTATTTTTTTTAGGATGAAAAAATAAATATATTATTAAATTTCTTTAATAAGAATACTTTTTTAAGAATTATTTGAAATAATTTATTAAATTATAATAATTTAAAAGTAAAATAATAATATGAAATAAAATTACATGATAAAGAATAAATAGAAAAAAAAATAAATAATTGCAATTAGAGAAAGTGGTTTGTAGGTTGAGAACATGGGTTTTTTTTAAATTGAATGTAATATTACAATATTGACATTTTTATTTGCTTATTTATTGTATTTGTTTTCTAATTAAAAGGGTAAAATTAACACATCAAAATTTGGTATCTGAATTGAATCGATTTCATGTGAATTTTCAATTTTAGCCACAATTTTACATATCTCTATTTATTTTACATAAAATTGAAGGGTAAATTTTATAAAATCACATAAATAACGGCCATTTGTGAGACAAAACTAGCTAAAAATATATATATTTCAACTAGTAGTTAATTTTTTTTAGGATGAAAATATAAATAAATTATTAAATTTCTTTAATAAGAATACTTTTTTAAGAATTATTTGAAATAATTTAAAAATAAATTAGTAATATGAAATAAAATTACATGATAAAGAATAAACAAAAAAAAACCAAATAATTGCAATTAGAGAAAGTGGTTTGTTGTTTGAGAACATGTGTTTTTTAAATTGAATATAATATTGCAATATTGACATTTTTATTTGCATATTTATTGCATGTGTTTATTTATTAATTAAAAGGGTAAATTTGATACATCAAAATTTGGAATCCGAATTGAATCAATTTCTTATGAATTTTCAAATTTTGCCACAATTTTACATATTTCTATTTATTTTACATAAAATTGAAGGGCAAATTTTATAAAATCATATAAATAACCGCTATTTGTGAGACAAAAGTAGCTTTCTTTTTATAAAAGTATAGATAAACACACTTACTAAATGCTTAAAATGTGGGGCCTACCAACTTAGGGAATTTAGTATCTTATACTTCTAATACAATATCCAACATGTCCCTAGTTTATTGGGCATACTCCATGTGTGCAAAATAAAAGTGAAACATATATAATTTAATCAAGTAATTAAATTTTAACAATATAAAATCAATTTTCTATTAATTAAACTCTCCATGTAAATATAGATTTTTTAACCATTATTATTAATACTATATTTTTAATTGTTTATAAATATTTATTAAATATATGAAAAGTTAAAAAATTAATTTCAACTAAAATTATTGCTTGATTAAAAAAATAAAAATATAAAGTAGATCAATTTTTTTTTAAAAGGGGATTGTGAGAGAGAAAAGGAGAGGGGGATGAAATAAGAAAAGGGTAAAGAAATACGTTGTCGTAGAGAAAATAAAGGATATAGGGAAAAATAGAATAGTTAAAAGGTATTTTAGGAATACAACAATTATACATACCAGAGAAGAAGTCAAAGTTCCTGACACTTAATATATAACTAGTGTATCAGGCACACTCGATGTATGTGCAAAATAAAAATAAATATGATATGGTTAAATAATTAAATTTAGTGGTAGATTTTTTTTTTGTTAAATTTTATGTGAATTATATATATTTCTTAAATATTTTTATTATTGATGCTATCTTATTATTGAAAATATATTTATTAGATTTATGATGAGTTAAAAAATAAATTTAAAAATAAATTACTCTTTGATTAAATAATAATAAATTTAAAATGAAGCATGTGATAGAAGAAATGAGAGAGAGAGAGATGATAATACAAAAGAAAAGAAAAAAAACCACGTTGTTGGGAAAAAGAAAGTGAATTGAAAATAGAAGAGTAGTTAAAATGATACTTAATATGGGATGATATTACTCTCCACATGGCGGCCAAGATGGAAGCAACAACGAACAATATGGAGATAATATTACTGATCTCCATGTGGCACCCACGTGTCTCTACACGTTTCTAATGGTTTGAGAAGAACCTCTTGGGCCGATCAGACATCTGACCCCATTGGTCGAGGCAGGCTCATTGACCAAGGATCTTCTCGGAAGTTTGAGTGCCTCCTCGGGGTTATCCCCACGTCTTATCGAGTTGGTCCCTTCCTACAATAGTTTCTGATACACCGTCATGTCCACAACCTCCAGTATCTTGTGTCCGAGGAATATTGATAGTATGTTATTTTTACCTAATTTCAGGTCTTAATTATGCTTATTTTGATTAACTTTGGATCTTAAATTGGTTAAAATTTTACAAAAGTTAATTCTTACTTGCTATAGGTAAAACTTGATGAAAAGGAGCTAAAAACGAGCCAAAAGGTGGTAAAAAGCGTAGAGGAATGTCGTACAAGGAAGCTGGAAGGCTAAATTTGGAAATAATTATGTTTATCGTGCAAGGCGTGATCACGCCTTAGGAGCTGAAAATCCTACGCGGGATTGGAAAAGGAAGAGGTTGATATAGCAAGAGTTCGACTTGGAAGCAAATTCTCTACTTACCTACAACTATTAGGGTTTGCCACATAATTATCCTAGCTGTATTAAGATTTGGATTTAGGGTTTGAACCCTATATATATCCGTTGTTTTCTTATTGTTTAGACATCTTAGATTTTACTCTTTGTTCTAGTTTTTAGTTTTTCTCTTGAGAATTTCCAGCTTTTATGTTTTTATCTTAGTTGTCATTATGACCATGCGTGGCTAAAATACTTATTCAGTCAAGGAGTAATTTGAGCCAACTTTTTCTTCAAGGATTGTGAGATCTAATCGGTTTGCTTGTCTTTTAATTTTATGCAGTATTTGTATATTTTTCTGTGCTTTTTGGGAAAACTCCATCTCTTATTGATGTTTTGTTAGTTGTGCAATTAGGGCCCATTGTTCAATTAATTTAACTTCAAAGTTCTAGTTGGTAAGATCAAATCCGTAATTATTTGATAAGTTCTAGTTGGTAAGATCAATTAATTAGGAGTAGTTGGTAAGATCAAATCCGTAATCCGTAACACAAGTGGAAAGTAGTATAATTCGTTATACTATGAAAAATACGCAATTTAGTTTCGAGCAACCACGTTTGTAGGTTTGTTGGCTAGGATTTGGGTCTTTCTAGTTTTTAATACTGTTAACGGGTTAAATCCTATCGTTCGACTAGGGTTATTCGTTAATTAGGGATTATTCATAGCGTTCGCATGTCTAATCTATTATTAAGGAAAGATTAGGTTGGACGAGTTTTCTGAAGGCTATAACCAATTTATTGCATAAATTGAAAGCTATTTTTGAATCAATGATCAATCCATGAAAACGTTGTGCGAAGAATTACCCTTGACTGAGTTTTCATTCTTATAGATTTACTTGTGTTTTCTTTCTTACGTTTATTAACTTATCACTCAAAACCCCCCTCCCTTTATTTTATTTTGCACTCTTGGTTATCTTGAAAAGTAGTCAATAAATTATTCTCTGTGGGATCGACCCTTCTCACCCTATCTACAAATTAATTTTGTAGTTAGAGGAGTAGGATTTATTTTTGGTGGATTCGACACCCATCAAATATTCCCTTGTACGGAACACCAAAATGCAGCCACCTCAACCTTAATCCTATCCATTTCAATCAGATACTATAAATAGAAAGTTTTCACTGTTCATTAGGGGACAATCTCTATCTTTGTAGTTATACTTTTTACTGTATATTACCTTATCTTCTGATCTCCTGCTCGAATTTTTATTGACTTAAGTATTGAAAGATTTTTACTAAAAATACTTTCGATTAAATTCGCGTGTGTTCCTTCCTTGCAACTCAAGAACCGATCCAACAACCCGTTATTCTCTTCGAGCCAGAGAACCTAGTTACTCAGATCTAGAAATCGACACCATCAGTACTCTAAACCATTGTTTTAACAGCTATTATCCTAATCGCCCTTGACTTTTGTTTTTGTACATGTGAACGACACCTTAGAATTGATTTGTATGTTTTCAAATTGTGCACATGTGATGTGCCCGTGATTGGTTGTTGGAGCACGTGGATCAGCGAGGCAAGTGGTAGTGGGAATATTTAGAAATTATCAAGTATAAAATTAATTTCTTTTGTCATTACAACATTTAAGTAATGATTAATCTTAATTATTCCGACCAATTCAGCACGCAACTTTAAGAATATTAGTTTAGGCTCTAATATCTACGGTCATTGTTTATATCTCCTGCCCGGTGGCGGCGGTGGGTACAAAGTCCAATAATATACTCTGATTAAATGAAAAAAGAAAAAAACCCGGTAGGTATACCGACTGAAATTTAAACAAAATGAATGGGTGAATTTCCTACAACTAGTGGAAAAACCTTACGTGGTATCGATGTTTGGATCCAAGTACGAATCTAACAATTTAGATTCTATTACATTTTATGTATTGGTATTTTTAAAGTAAATTAATAATGTATTACAATTTAAATATGTTAAAAAGTATTCAGGTGTTTCTTGATGGAATTTTTAATGAACTCATGTATTATTTATCGATTTTCATAAATTTTAATATATGAGAGATCTACACTCAATATAGACGTTTTAAAACTCGTCATGAAATAATTTAATAAATATGTAAAGTTCAAACCTCTACCGTTTTAATATAAACGTTAAAACCTCTATCGTCACTCAAATATAAATGTTCAAATAATTTAATAACTATGTAAAGTTCAAATCTCTACCGCCACTCAATATAGACATTTTAAAACACATCGTGAAAAAATTTCCTCAACTAATGGGATAAAGGTCCAGCGAACTAAAGTTGAGCGTGTCTGAAATATTGTAGTTCCATACATCCTCTACCGTTTCTCTCTCTCTCTCTCTCTCTCTCTCTCTCTCTCTCTCTCACTCTCTGTCTGTGTACACGTATACTCGTACTAATTAATGGCAAACCCCTCAACCTTCACAAAAGATGACAAAAACTGGGAGGAGGAATTTATCAATTCTCTTGCCTCTAAACCAATAGGAGCAATTTCTGCACTCTACTACGCTGATGTAGGAAAAGAAGCAGCTGCTGCAATTTCTCCACTCCAGTACTCCGATATACAAAGAGAAGCATCACTTTCTCCACTCACCACCACCATCGAGATCCAGTCTGAAAGGACCCGACAAATACTGTACAGAGTGCCACCACAAGTGCGTGAAAACAAGAACCACCCATATGATCCTACCACTTTTACATTCGGCCCTTATCACCACGGCCGCCTCCCCCAGTTCCGCGAGGCGGAGGAGTTCAAAACTGAGGTCCTCAATTATATGTTGGGGTGCTCAGCCGCCGAGGACAAAGGCTTATTGATCTTTAGCAGGTTACTTGAACGAGTCGATGAAATCAGAGACTTTTATGGGTCGGGAATATCGAAACATGATTTTGATGATAAGGCATTGGCCGAAATGATGCTTCGTGATGCCTGCTTTGTCTTGTACTTTTTGCTTGGTGTATCTGGCGATATTCTTGGTTTTCCTAAACACTGTTTTGGTCGGCTTGGCAGGTATCGAGCCGCATTCTTGAGTATTGATTTGCTGATGTTGGAAAATCAGATTCCATTTTGGGTAGTCAAGCTCTTATACGGCCAAATATATATTAATGATGATCATCAATGGGAAAAATTGGTTTGCAAGGTTTTAGGTTTTTTGTGTCATGGGAGATCAGTCTCTGTCACACGAGTTCCTTGGGATGTAAAAGAACCTCTTCACCTTCTGGAAGCCTTTCGTGCAACTCTTCTCAAGAAGGACGTGAAGAGTACCGAGGGGCATTGTCGGAGAATCAAGGAGCATTGTCGTCCAATCATTAAAATATTCAAATTTTGGAAAAGCTCTGATGATCAAGATAGTAGTTTTAAATTTTTACAGGACTCCGACCAGCCGTTCCGTTCTGTGACTGATCTCAAAGCCAAGGGAATTCATTTCGGGCCAAGTTCCACGTGCTTAACAGACATCAAATTTACTTCCTACGGATTCTACGCCGAGCTCCTGCTTCCTGCTTTTCTCATGGATAGGGACAGCAAGGTATTCTTTTCCAATGTAATAGCATTTGAACTGTCCCCTGGAACTGATGATACAGACCTTGAGGTGACTTCGTATGTTAACTTTATGAAAGCACTACTTGAGAGCCCCAACGACGTTAAAGAGCTGCGGGAAAAGGGCATATTGTTCTCTGTGTTGAATGATGAGCAAGTGATGAAAATGTTCAAAGAGCTTGACACTTTTGGACAAGATGGCCCTACTTTTGAAGACACGAAAAATAGAATTAACAAGCACTGCGCTAGCAAGGCCAAGATAAGGATGGCTGAGCTCGTTCAGACTTACTTTCGCAGTCCCTGGACCGCGATGGCTCTCTTCACCGGCGCCATTCTTTTGTGCCTTACTTTTCTTCAAACTTTTTACACAATCAATCAACACAATTAGTAACACATGAATTAGATTTGAAATATTAATATGTTAGATTGATGGGTTTCTCAGTGTAAAGTATGTAAAGGCCGCCTTACACCCCTGTGTCCTCCTGTGTTGTAATTGCTCTTCTATCTTGTTGTTAGTATTGAAGGAAAATAAATTTTTCTTTCTTGACCATAATATTTTCTTCCTCTTTTAGTTTATTCTCCATTGATTATAATCGATATAAATTTATTTTATTATCCATTAATTTTAATTGAATTACAGACATTGTGAGGAAGATGATGAACTTTTTTTGGTTTTAGTTTGGTTAGTTAATTAATTATTATTATTACTTTTTTAAAATTTAGAAAATAAAGCCAATATCCAAACTTAAATACCAGAAATTGTTTCACATGAGGCTATGTTTTCATCGCTAGATAATTTTAAGAAAAAAATATTATGATTTAATTAACAACAAATAGAAAGATGTGTCTCACTTGTTTGATCAGTTTGTTAAAAGTGAACGAGATCCCCTACCCCAAAATGATGCCCCATACTCTAAATTCGTGACACGTGTAAAATCTAATTAACATAACTAAATAATCTGTCGTCAAGTAAATCTTGAAGATTTACACGTGTCATGAATTTAGAATACGAGGTATGAGATATGATATTGTTTTGAGGTAGGGGATCCCGTTCAGTTAAAAGTATCCTACTATTCGTTGCAAGTTAATTAATTATATTGACCGTTGGATAGAATTAGTTGCCACTTAGTATTGCACTCCCTCAGTTCATTCTTAATTAACGTTGAGGATTTTTGCACAAAAGTCAAGATAAATAATTAACAACCCCAATTTTAGATTAGTATATATGACGACTATAAAACCCTTTCAATTAAGCACTTAAAATAGAATTCTAATGATGCTACACCACAAATGCAACTCTCTCTCCCCCAACTCTTATTATGAGTAGAAAGATATGTTAGGAAAGAATCATCATAATGCGAGGATGACAGATATTTTGAAATATATATAGGGATAATTACTCCCACTACTCCTGAGGTTTGGCCTAATTACAAATAACACCCTCTTGTATCGGAAATTACCGATACCCCTCTAGTTTTGTGGACTTTTTTGTAAAATAGACGGAAATAACAAAATGTCATTTTTGCCCCTTAAATATTTAAAATAACTTTTTATTTAAAAAATAAAAAAATAAATATAAAATTGAATTGACCAAAATACCCTTTCTTTAAAAAAAATTACCATCCCTCAAACAAAACCCTAACTTAACCCCCCCCCCCACCCCCAACTTCCCCCTCACCCCCGGCCTTCTCTCCCCATCCCCCCCTCCCCTCGGCCTTCTCTCTTCCCCTCCCTCCCCATCTCTCTCTCTCTCTCTCTCTCGCCCTCTCCCCCCTCTGTATATCTCTCTCCCGCCCCTCTCGTTCCCTTTCTCTCGCACAACGGCAGCAGCGGAGGCGAAGGAGGACGGGCGGCCGCGGCTAAGGCAGAGGACGGGCTGCAGCGGCGGAGGAGGACAGGCGGCAGCGGTGAAAGCGAAGGAGGACGGGCAGTTGCGGCGGGCAGAGGACGGGCTGCGGCGGCGGAGGTAGAAGACGGGCGGCAATGGTGGCAATGGTCTCTCTCTCCCTATAGATCTCTTGCCCCTTTCTCTCGATCTCTCTCTTTCTCTCTTGCTGTGGATGACCGTGGATGGCGGCAGTGGTGAAGGACGGTGGGCGGCGACATTGGTGAAGGACAATGGGCGGCAGCGCAGCAGTCCATTTGTCCTCTCTCCCCCCCTCTCTTTCCCTCTCCCTCCCTCCTCCGTATGTCTTTTTCCCTCTCCCTTTAGATCTCTCGACCTCTCTCTTTCGCGGCGGCGGATAGGTGGCCGGCAGCGGAGGACAGCGACGGCGAAGGCGGCGGCGAAGGGGGTGGTTGTGTATATATATATATATATATTTATGTATATATGTATGTGTGTGTCTATGTATAATTATGTATATATATTTATGTGTATATTTATGTATTTGTATATATTTATGTGTATATTTATATTTATGTATATATTTATGTGTATATATATATATTTATGTTTATGTTTATGTATATATATTTATGTATATATTTATGTGTATATATATATTTATGTATATATGTATTTAACAAAAATATTACATTAAACCCCTTGAAATTGTACATAATTTTCATGAAACCCCTCAAATAATGATATTATTTACCATAAATACCCTAAAGGTAAATGAGTCAATTCATATTTGTTTAAATTGCACTTCCCGCCTTCAGAAGGGTAATTTTGGGAGATCACGTCGGAGGGCAAACGTTGACTGTTAGTCAATTTAACGAAAGGTGAAAATTGTAAGACGGCAACAAAACATAAGGGGTATTGGTAATATTCGATACAAGGGGGTGTTATTTGTAATTAGGCCAAACCTCAGGAGTGGTGGGAGTAATTATCCCATATCTATATATGGTGCTCCAAAATCTGCCGAGTTTCCAAAATCTCTCAATTCATCAATGGATCGAAATCATTCTTGACCCCACAAATTTCCCTGCTCCTAATCATTTCCATGGTGAGAACTTTCTTGCTTTTGCTATTTGCGTCATGGATAACATTTTGAAGGCTAGAAATTGTCTTGTTCATGAACAGATTGCCCCAAACGAAGAAAAAGAGGCTCTTTGCATGGCTGACCAACTTATGATCTATACAACAATTTTTGATAGTGACTCAGAATCTGTGATTAATTAAGATGTTGCTTAGCCCATTGGATGCTGCGCTGAATGGCAATCCAGGATTATTATAGAATCAGCCAAGCTCTACCTCTCTAACTAGCCTTCTTGGCAGGATGGAGCCAGGAATTTGATTGAAAGTGACGAATTTTTTTCAAGATCATTAGCTGTTTAAATGTATGAGGGGTTATATAAAATATTAATATATAAAATAACAAAACTTATTATATTTATGATACTTAAAACCAATTAGAAGTTCTACAACTTAAAAAAATGTACTACAATCACAATAATATATAAAAAATGATATTGAAAAAAATAACAAGTTATTTTCTATTTCAAAAAAATATAGTGAATAAAGAATTGTTTTTAAAGATACTTATATAATGAATAATTTTTTAACAATACCTAACAAAATTAAAATAAATCCATATAATAATATATTAGTTGGGTGGGCGTACTCGATGCGTGTGCTTACTAAAAAAGATATATAATTTTAACTCTATATTTTAATTTTGACAAATTAAATTATAAGTATTTATTAAATTTTATATGAATAAAAACTATTTAGTATTTATTAAATTTAAAATAAGTGAAAATTTGTCTAAAAATGTGGAAACCAAAAACCATTTTCTGTCTTGGTTCCAAGGTGATTGCTTGGAGTTCTAAAAAGCAAAAAACGGTGGCCTTATCCTCAAGTGAAGTCGAATATATTGCAGCTACAGATGCAGCTTGTGAAGCAGTTTGGCTAAGAAGAATTCTCTCAAATTGCAAGAAGAGCAAGACAAGCCAACAATTATTTTTTGTGACAACATGTCGACCATTGCAATGACTAAAAATCCTATTTTTCATGCAAGATCGAAGCACATTGAACTCCGACATCATTTCATTCGTGATCTTGTGAGCAAAGGAGAAATTCACTTGGAATTCATTAACACCAATGATCAAGTTGTAGATTTTCTTACAAAGGCCATGACAACTGAGAAGTTCAAGAAGTATTTGAAAATTACAAATTGAGAGAGGGTGTTAGAAAGACACTTTATAATTTTTCTAGAGAAATAGTTGGAAAGTTTATAATAAATGAGACCTTTGGAATTATAACTTTATACATTCTCTAGAAAACCTTTCAAGTTCCCCACTTACTTGGAACTTGAATGAGAATAAATATTAGGTGGAGAAGTGGAACTTAATGAGAGTAAATTTTAGGTGGAGTAGTGGATTTTGAAGTGAGTAAATGGCTAGGTGAAAATGTGCCTATAAAAAGGGTGCTCTAGCAATTGTTTGTATCAAGAAAAAACCAAGCAAAACTAAGTAAAACTCTCTAGTAAAAACTTTCTCTCTTGTTCATACTATACGTTTTGAGTTCTTCATTCTTTAGTGAAAATTCTGTATTTTTGTTTTTTGTTATCCTTATTCGATCCAACACACTTCCACAATCAAAAATTCCCAACAATTACCCCAAACGAAGAAAAAGAGGCTCTTTGCATGGCTGACCAATTTATGATCTAAAACAATTTTTAAGAGTGACTCAGAGTCTGTGATTAATATGTTGCTTAGCCCATTGGATGCTGCTGAATGGCAATCCGGAATTATTATAGAATCAGCCAATTCCACCTCTCTAACTAGCCTTCTTGGAGAGTTAGGCACACCCGACGGCAAGCCAACTCAACAGCTCATGCTTTGGCGGCCAAATGAGTCTTTCATTCAAGCTGGTGCGGTTCAATTGATTTACGATATGTTTCTGATATTTTGTCAAACTTCTTATCATCTTATGCTATGTAGTTGACTCAATTTATGTTTTATAATAATGGTTTGCTTTTCCTTATCAAACAAAGCATACTTATTTACATTTAATTTTTATTATCTTCTATTTTTTTTGTTACTTTAGTTGGAGATACAAATTAGCATACTTTAACATTCACCACGTTAGATGTTAAATTGTCATTATATGAGTGTTATCAATTATATATCAATTCTAATAGTCCCGACCATTGTTATTATTGACCTTGTCAAATTATATTATTTTTGTTATAAAATAATATTTTGTTACTAAATATATATATATATATATATATATTATATTTCACATACAAACAAATATATATATATATATTTTTTACAAAAGCTAATTTGCTCAATATATATCTATATATATATTTCACATACAAACAAAAAAGATATATATTTTTTCTTAAAAAAGCTAATTTGTAATATTTTCTCATGGATTTTTAAGATGTTACGCTTCATGGAGTACATTGGCATTGGATGTACGTAAATATCCCGTCAAATTAGATTTTTTTTATAAATATCAAATTAGAGTTGCTATATTAAATTTTAAATATCATTCATCATCAAACCATTCAATACATGCACTCCACCTAGCGTAACTTTTATTTTAGATGTCACAATTATATCCTTAGAATTCAGGTTTTGTTTATCTCACTTGTACGATCAATTACATAACACATTTGTCTGGCTACTAATTGCAGGTTTAACTAGCTCTTGTCCGTTGTATTGAATCAATAAACGAAGGGGTTGGGGATTTTTCCAAAATACAAAAAATAATAATTAATATTAATAATTATTAATAAATAGAATTATTAATTAATTTCTTAAGGGTATTTTGTCCCAGACATTGTGATTGTTCAAAGTACTTCACTTGAAAAGCTGTCTTTTAAGACAGCTGCTCATTATTTTCAAGTTGGAAACTAAGCCTGTATATATTCTTTTCTTGGGCATGCATCTGGTAGATAGTCAATAGTATCGATACTATATATTCTTGATTATCTTATTTGATACTCCCCTTTCGGTTTTTCTTATTTAAGTATATAAAAAAGGGTGATTTGTGTATTTATTTATAAAGTACAGTTTATGAATAAAATTAATTGAGTATTGAAATTATTGTTTTTGAAAAATATCTTAAATGATATGCATGAACCTTCATTGCAGGTTTTATTATTTAAGGAAATTTTTCCTAATAGAAGGTCAATTAAGTTAAGGAGTGAGCAGATACAAAGAGTAGCTTTCATTCATGAGATTGCAAATATTGCTACATAGTTGCAAGAAAACATTACCCTGAATAAGGCTACTCAGAGGGCCTAAAACCCTTTAATTATTTATTTCTTATAAAACCCTTTATTTATGTATTATTATACTATATCTCTATGTAGGATGCTGTCGAAAATATATCCATTCATCTCAGTTCAATTCACTGCACCCTGCAAAAGACAATAACATCTTGTTATGTGTAAGCAATAAAAACCGAATATGCCATGCATAATCAATTCTTAATGAACTGCATTATTATTAACCGGTTGGACATGAAAGCTGCCTTCGCATTTATTATATGAAGTATAAGATGAAATTATGAACAAATTTTCTTGAAAAGAATATTACATAAATTCTTCAACAAAAATTTGTTGTTTACTTCTTAATACTTAGAGGGTGTTCGGCTAAGCTTATTTGAAACGTCTTATAACCTCCTACATTTTATAAGATATTGGATCTTATTTTAAAAATAAGCTCTCTATATGTTTGATAATTAAAATGGTATGTAACGTATTAGTAATGATAAAATTATAATTAATTTGATTGAAAATATGAAGTTTGGGCTTAAAAAATAAATTAGCTCCTCCTTTCTTTTTAAAAAGGATATTATAAACTCCGAAACATCTTATTTTTAAAGCTTATAAGCTTATTTCACTAAAATTTTACCAAACACTCAACCACAATTTATAAGTTCTCAAACATTTTATAAGATGTTTTAAGTAGCTCATAAGTTTAGTCAAACACACTATTGGTAATCCATGTTGGATATACATGCATATATATATATATATATATAAATAAACATATATATTATCATGATGAAGATTAAAGAAGGCATGCAGATACGTACTTTGAGCAATCAGTGGAAGGATTGATCTTGTGAGGAATGCTGACACCACATTGGCCGGGGAGTGCGGCAGCCTTGCCGAAGTTTACACCAGAGGTCGAGCCAGCCAACGATTTCGAACAGCCGCACACGCTTTGCCTATCTGGTGTGGTCTCGGCGGCGTTGTAGAGGCCCTTAACTCCACTGCAGCAGCTACCTAAGGGACCTTTGTTGATCAGTTTCTTGTTATTTGTTGATGAGGTGCAGATCAATGCTTGTAGCTGTGGATTTTATAGCACAAATTTTTGATATGGAAATGGTAATCGACCCTGTTTTTCATGCAAACATCTCTTTCTTTTTTTTATAAAAAAAAAAAAACAAAAAGAGAGAGAGAGAAGGAAAAAGGGGGCAAGAATATAATAGTGTTGTAGACCAGGATAAAAAGAGTAAGAGAATGTTTTCTTTGTCAAGTGAAGTGTCCTGGGAGTGAGGGAGCAGATTCCAAGCTCTGCGTCTCAAGTAAACGAAAATCACTTTTTAGTTTTTATCTCTATTTCGTTCTCTTTTTGGATATATCTCCGTTTCATTTCACAGAAACACATCAAATGAAGAAGATTTATATATATAAGCGCATCTCTAACAAATAATCTTAGGACACGTTTGTTATTTTGGATATGATTAAATATGATTTATTAACTATGAATTATTAATGAAGAAACTGTATCAAATTCTTAGTAATTGTTTTATTTGTTAACTTATTCGTTCATTCTAGATATTCCACATTTTTACTAGTTTATTATTTGGTTGTATGGATTTACTATACTGGATTAAATAAAAAAATACTTTATTGTTCTCTCAATTTTTAAGAGTTTCTCATATTTACCCTCAAAATTTATAGCACTATTTCAATCATGAACATATTTAGTCATTATTTCACTTGTAAAACTATCATCCACCATTTAATATGATTTGTTTAATTAATTTCATTTAAGTTAGTAAATTTATTTTTATAAGTCATAACATTGTGAACATTCAATTTTTGATAATTAAAAATATATTTCAACTTTGTGTAATCTAAAGTTTGTATTTATTAAGACAAATATTTAAATATTAAATATCATTTTTGACCGTTTATAAAAGAGGCCATTATTTATTTAAGGGTAAATTACGTTAAGCACCCCAACCTTTGGGATGTTTTGCACTTTGGCATCCAACCTTTATAAATGTGGGCTTTGGTACCTAATCTTTATCATTTGTGCACCAATGGTATTTTTTATACTATTTTGGTGGAATATTCCCAGAAGATGCCCTAATATTTCACAAAGATTCCAATGAAATAGTGAAAAAAATACCATCAGTACACAAATGACTAAAAGTTAGGTACTGAAGCACACATTTATAAAGGTTGGGTACCAAAATGCAAAATACTCCAAAGGTTAAGATGTTTAACGTAATTTACCCTTTATTTAAAAAAGGATAAAATTATTTTTCCAAATTTATTAAAGAAAAAATAAAAGAATGAAAAATATATCACACCCTTTTAGGAGGAAATTCTAACATAGGTCCAACTCAGTCGAATCAGTATTAATCACATGGCAAGTGTTTTACACTTGTCCTGTAAATGATCGGTAGTTTAGGGGAGTGATCAATTACTTGGCAAGTGCAATACACTTACCATATGATTTATCTATAATCAATGAAATCTATCAAATAGATCTCAGACTCTTGTATAATCATGGGTCCAAAATTTTACAAGCTAATGACAAATTATATCAGTAAACGTATCTAGCAAATTCAATTCAAAATAGCAAACGTGCCCTTATAGTGCTACAACAATATATCTTTTTTTGGTACTAGTTAACTAATATATTATAAATTTAATCAAATGTAAAAGATTTACATATATCACTAAAAGGCAGCGGATTTTCAAAGACAGATTTAGATTTGCCTCAAAATTTCATTAATTAGAGTCAGCATCATACATGGATTTGTATTTAAATAAAGAAAATTACAATATCAAAGACAAAATCCAACATCTGACTCTATTTTACAAAAATGAATTCAAGTAAAAATATAAAACAAATTAGTAATGCATATAGAAATAGATTTTGAGTTGGATTCATAAAATTTCGTATTTTTTTGAATTAAATTTTAAGACGGATGACATCTGTTTTTGAAATATTATTTTTTTTCTCATATATTAATTAAGTTTTGAGACAGATAATATATCTGTGTATAAAATTGTAATTTTTTAAAATAATAATTTAATTTTGAGATAGATAATAAATCTATTTTTGAAATTATAATTCTTCTTGATATTAATTAACATTTTAGCCAGATAAATCCAACTTTAAGGCCATGTTTACTTTTATAGAAAGCTCAGGTTTAAATTATTTATCTCACATTTTCCAATATTTACTTCGTCAGGTGGTAGGCCCGCATTTAGGTCTCCTACGCGCCCCAACGCGCTTCCACACATGACAATGCCAGTTAATTGTAACTCCCCAAATTGGGGATTTTAATTTAACTCTTCTTTTGTCCACTTATGCGCGAATGACAATATGGATCACAAAATGGCATTAATTACGGATATTGCCATTCAACATCCCTAATTTTTGGGGCCAAGAACAGAGAAAAATTCAATTACTCTGGTGTAGGTGAGAATTGAGAAGACTCCTCCATTTTCTTCTTTACCTTCATTTTCTTCTTTTTTTTCCTCACATCTTCACGGCCAAACTCAATCAAGCACTACGCAGCACTGTGGTGGTCCCAAATCATAGGACTTCACCATGGCCAGTAGCTCCGGCATCACCGCGTGCCGATGCAGAGTAAGTCTTCGACCCAATATCCTCATGAGATTGGTACGATAGGAAATTTGGCCCAGAAGAGACAATAGAGCATATACAAAATTTAACACATATATTAGTAATTTGTTGAACAAAAAAGTATATATATCCCACTAGAAATCCTATCTTTTCTTTTTCCAAAGTGTTATTGTGTGAAAGAATAATTTGAGCTTCCGAGAGTAGAATGAGGGTGTTTTGTTTTTTTATTTCATATGAGTTTATTTTTCTTCTTGTTGTCGGAGATGAGTGTATCATCCAACAGTGGAGAACCTTCGTCGCCGAGAAAATGTATATCACTGCATGAGACGTTCATGGTGGGTTCTCAAATTTTCAATGGACATTTTAGTAATGTGCCATATTTTTAGTGAGGGCTAAATTTTTCAAAGTAAAAAAGTTGAGTTATTTGAGTTGGATTATACTAAATTGATAACAAAAGTAAATATAATTTTAGGGGTAAATAAATCAACTTAAATTGAAAAAATAACTTTTTCGGGCTAAACTAATGAAAAGCCCGTGAAGAAAAGTAATCGAGGCCTAAGAAATTTAATTGGGCTCAAAATTTAATTTTTTGAGAATGTACTAGAACATGCTGCGATTAACATCATGAGCTAATAACTTTATTTCCAGTTAAAAGCTCCTGCCAAAACCCCCAAACTTACCAAAGAAGCCATCGGATTAATCCAATCCCTCAAACACTCCGCCCAACAATCATCCAGGTCTTCCCTCAGCCACTTCCTCCTCCTCCTGGTCATCGCCGCCGCCTCTCCTCCGACGGCGTGCGAAGTCCTCGAATCGTACGGCTTCCCCGTCGGCCTCCTGCCGAAGGGCGTGAAGGGCTACGAGCTGGACTCCGCAACCGGAAAATTCGCCGTCTGTCTGAACGACACCTGCAGCTTCAGCATACAAGGATACGACCTCAAGTACAGGACCACGATCACCGGCATGATTTCGAGGGATGAGATCAGAGATCTAAACGGGATTCAGGTGAAAGTGCTTCTTTTCTGGGTGAACATCATCCAGGTGACCAAGGACGGCGACGAGCTCGAGCTCTCCGTCGGGATTGCGTCGGGGGATTTTCTGGTGGATAATTTCTATGAAAGCCCGCAATGTGGTTGTGGATTTGACTGTGTGAATGAAAACCGGCAAAAAGGGCAAAATTGAACTTCGAAAGGCTTGTTCCTCTTCTTGGGATTTAATTTACAGGTAATCATTTGCTTCATTTTGTCGGATATAATTTACATCAAATTACACGTTGAGAAGTGTGATTCACTTTGGATAATTGGCTTCGATTCGATTATGTATAATTACATTTAAATATTGTATAATTTGCTTTGATTTTTTGACAATTAAATTCGTTTAAATTTGTAGAAAAATAAATTAGTGAGTCGTTAAGTATGAGAGGATTCTTCTGATGTTTATTGCACAAATTAGGTTGCTGAGGTTCTCTCTGCTGAAGGTGCTAGCTTGCTGGAGCAATGGTTTTTTGGTTGCAGTGCTACTCATGTACTATGTGAAGGACCTTCTATACGAAAATATCCGGGGCATTCTGGTAATCTTGTCACAGTACTTGCTTCATGTCATTTATCGTTCTCTGCTTAAATGTTTAAAGTGCTCCATACCATTTGCCCTGCTACTTGTATTTCTTAAGATGCGGCCAAGAATAGTTCTTACCTTTTGATTATGTTATGGTATTGTCAAATAGCTCTAGATCCTCACTTGTCACTTTTAAGGGGGTTTTTATAGTGCTACATACCTTCTTTCTTTCTTAAAAAAGAAGAAAAAATTGTAGTAAACGGGTTTCAATTATAGTGTGGTATTAGCAGATGTTTATTTGACATTTCAGGTGGAATGTATTATCAAATGAATTTACCTGACTCTGGCAGAGTATATGTCCGACGAGACTTGATATCTTGAGCTCATGATGTAATCTTTTTTCTTTTATGTCTTTTTCAATTTTTATCTTTTTCCTTTTCTTTGACCTGATATAATCTTTTACTTTTTCCCCTCAGCCACTCTGGGTTATGAAGGGTGCAAAAGAAAAATCTGTACGAAGACTTGTCCACTTATCAGCTGATTTGGCTAGGTATACTGGAGCATCCTTGATAATTTCCAGTATGGTGTTGCCAAGGAGGTATACAGCTTGTTCATTACTTACTTTTTGTCCATCTGTATGTTTGAGTAATTGATCGATACAAAGGTGGTACGCAAAAGACCTCATTTGGCAAACCTGGGAGGCAATGTTGATCAAAGTTCATAAAGATTTTCCCATTATTTCTGCATTATCTTTCTTTTAATTATTATTTTTTTATTGTTGGGGCACAAAGTCCAAATTGTTCTTAATAATCTGTTCTTTTTAGTAAATCCTATTCGATTTCTTATCTGCGAAGCTCTTCACTTTGTTGTCGGGTGTTCCCCCCCCCCCCCCCCCCCCCCACCTATGAAGCATAAAACCAACTCATCTTCAAATGAATGCTGGAAAATAACCAATAGAAAGTAATTAAATTGACTCAAAAAATAGCATGATCACACTCGTGTAAAGTTTGATAAATGTTTGTACATGATTTTTTTTTTCTTTTATAAATGCATCAGCTGAGACATTATTCCTTTTTCAATCCTAACAAGCTCAGCCTTTATAATCTTCGTGGCCCAATTTGTAGCCCTGTAGTCTAGGAATGAGGGGCATATAACAACTTGTATGTGGAAAGCATTATAACTGTGAAAAGACCACATGCAGAATTTTCCCATTAATATGCTAGTTCTGATTATTATAATAGCATAGCATAGACTCTTCCCCACGGTAATATCTAATGTTTGGCATCAGTAGCGGAAATACATATTCTGATGTATATCTAAGTTTCTTAAGAATAAAATTGGACCAACCTCATATGCCTTATAATCGTTGCAGTTATAATCGTTGCAGTTCTAACCCCTCTGGAATTTATAGTTATCTAATAACGAGCGTGTTGGGCTGATCAACGACTCGTTGTGTCTTATATTTCAGATGCTACTATCATTTGAAGTGTTCCACTAAGCATTATGTTTCCTCTTATTTATTCTTTCTTTTTTATGCACAGAAGGCACATGGAATATATGCTAAAAGCTTGGGAACTGGCAACATAAAATATGGTACTATAGTTGTTATGCCTTTACAACTAACAACTGATTATCTAAGCTTTACAATTAGCCTATCAAAGATGCATGATAACCAGAACTTCAGATGGATATGTGAATGCTGTTGTCATAATAACCGGAAAAATGATTAAGAAAAACACTTTCCATGTTTGGTTCATATTATATCTCATATTAACATTATTATATTTGATTGAAGGGAGGAAAACTTTCTACTGAAAATATAGTAGTGGCCTAGCAGGTTGATTTGAAAGAAACATTTCTACTGAAAACATTTAGCACACTAATATTAAATGGCTTGAGACACAGAATGTTCATGATTTAGGGCCAAGATTTGATGTTTTCGATTGAACATTGCTTGTTCAGAAGAATCAGAACTTTTGCCAACATAAAGTTTAGCATATAGCTATCATTAATCCAATCACTAAAATGCGCTTATGATTTTGCCTTTTTTTTCCAATCTTATGCAACTATTAAGGTTCTTAGGGTCTTCTGACGGATATCTTGAAATTATTTTATGATAGATAAACAAGAAGCTTGAGCATATTCTAAAGACATCTCAACTTTTTGTGGAAGGTAAGACGCAGCTCTTTTAACTTGTTGAAACTTGAGACATTGATCTGGTCTGTTTCCATTTAGTTGTCCTGGAAGTATAGAATGCTCTTCAATATTTCCATGTCTAGGTTACTTGAGGAAACTGAAGATGAGGTGAATCCTTGTCCTCCCTATTTTTGGTTTATTCTTCTAATTCAGCAATGATTTCTAACACAGTCAAATGTTAATTTGCTAAAACAGCTGTCCGAACTGATAAAGAAAGGGTCCCTCAGTGTCGGACAAGTTAGCAAGGTACTATGTGAAGAACTCGGTAGATACTGCAGTAAGAAGAGGCAATTTTCCTATCCAAAACATAATTTCCTTTACATATTCGTCATATTCCTGGATATAACTTAATCAAATTCTCTATAGTTGAGTATCTATTGTCACTTTGGGTTGTATGCAAAAGCCTATAAATGAACTGGGTCTACTGCGGGTCTTCATAATCTGTGGCTGACATTCGAAGATATGACACAGACTTGCAAAACTCAGTAATGATGGGAAAATACTAAGTACTAGTATTGCTTGCAATAACAAAAGATCCAGCGGTCTATCGTTTATTCTGTTCAATCCAGGCCTTTTTTCTTACATTTCTACAGATCACAGAATTGAAATTTTTGGGGCGGGTCCCAAGATTCCAAAATGGATATACATACACATATACATAGTAATATATGCGTACATATATATACATGTGTATATATTATATATGTGTATGCCCGTGTTTCTCAAAATTAAAGGACTATCAAAAGTGAAAACTCATATTTGGTGAACAGAGATTTAAACATCGCAGCCTTACCTTTCTCTAACCATCTAACAAAGACAAGATTTTTCAAGATTTCAATCTATGAATATAAAGATTAGTCCATAGCCAAGAACCCATGAGAAAAGATTTCATTTGGGATGGCGCCAAAAGAAGAAACAGAAAAGAAATTGAAATCTCTGAGAAATTGTGGAAAATAATATAAAGTTTATTGGTTTATTACTGCAGAATGGTAAAAAATAATAATGTCCCAAATCAAGAAACTTGTATGGTTTTCCAGTTTTGTTTAAAGAAGTGCAGAAAGTGCTGATTTCTAGAACATTGATTTTTTAGATGTTGGGTTAAATTTGTTAATATTTGACAGGAGATTTATACTCAATCCATATTTGACCTTCAATCATGGTGTGAAGTAACCGGACGTCTGTCTAAAGGATGAATATATGGTTATGGGTGTAACCATGGTTATGAGAGCTCAGTGTCGTCAAGATTTGTGTAGTCTGAAGAGAGAATCTATAAATTATCAAAGATGTAGATGATATGCATGTCGAGTTTGCAAGAAAGGAAGATGAGACTTTTGGTAAAATGTAGTGGTGTTTGAGTTCTTGTACATTTTGAATATAATTTTGGTGAGTGATTAAAGTATATTAATTTAACATTGTATATTTGAGTTTAGTATTTTTAAGGGCTTGCATTTGTTAATAGTTGGTATAATTGTTTTAATAATTGGTTTAGCTTTTCTTGGGTATAATTAAATTTTATAATTGGCAGACGTAATATTAAAGATTTAATAGGAGATTTTGGATTAATTGGAGTGATTCAAAACAAATTGGATTATAAAATTAAAGACAAATCTGAGATAGATTTTAAGATGGAATACGAGATGGTTTGTAGAAACAGATTCATTAAAATTAAATCAACAAATTCAGAGACGGATTGTTGATAGATATTTGTTGAAAATAGAGAGATTTGTTTTGGATAATGTTAGAAATAGTCACAGAATTAGAATCAAAAAATTTCTGAATTTGAATCATGGACAGACATAAATTTGTCTCCAAAATCAAAGATGAGGCATTTATACACTGATTCAAAGGCGGAAATATCCATCACTAAAATTCTTTAGAGACAGAAAATTAATATTTAGAGACAAATTTTTTCATCTCTGATACTATGCTCTCTTGTAGTGTCTATATGAGGTTATCATTAACAAAAAATCTTATAGTTCTACAAGAATGCACCGTTTTCAACATTGACGAACCAATACATTATAGTTTTAATTAGTTTCTATGATGGATTTCATCGCAATTCCATTAGAAAAATGCCTTGTTACTGATTATTAAATAAATAGATTAAGGTCTAACCTACTAGGCCTCAAAAGCTAGCTCATAAAGATAGCGTTGCTCAAACCATGTATTATAAAATATACCATATCATTGTATTTTATAAATGTGCAACATTAAATACACATCCCCCACACCTAGGGTCGGACACATACACGAAACTTAGAGCGTGAAGTTTGTAGGAGCAAACATTAGTTGGTGGAGAAACTTGAATGCAGGACATTTACCTGTTTGATACCATATTGAAGGAATGATTTGAGCCTAATTCTTCCTCAGAAGCTAGCTCATTAGTAAAGTATTGTCCATGCTATTTTAAACTATATCACATCATTGTATTTTTATAGACATGGATATTAACACTAATTATTTCTTTAATTCTATTTATATTAAATTATATGACTAATTCGTCACAAATATCTAAAATTTACAACGAGATTCCTCCATCACAAATTTTTCATTAGTTAATGGGTGTTTTCAATATATGTAATGTGTTAAAAGCTCCGCACTACAATGTTTTAACTCATGACAACGAATAAGAATCTGTAAAATCTAAATCTCGAGTTGGAATACTACTGCATCGAGTATTTGTGGAAATGTCGTTTTTCCATTCTAATAAATGATCTTATTATCCATTGCAGATTAGTCGATTTCATTCTACTAAATTAACTAGTAATTAGCGTTACCTAAATTGATGTAATTACTTTAAGTTTACTATGTTTTGATTGGGATTTGCTAAAAAACGATAATACTTAGGAAAAGAAATGAAAAAAGAAACTCAAATTTTTTCGGTTATTGGAAAAATGGTGAGAAATTTTATTTTTATTTCTATAGAAATGATCTATTTTTGGTTGTTATAGACATGTAATTTTGGTGAAGTGAGGATGTTGGAGATAACAAAGTATTTGAATTGGCTAATGATTAATCACTATTTTGCCCTTCTTGGTCAATTATCAATATCGCATGCCTTTTTTTAATTCATATTGTATTAATATCAACTAATATTTCAAAAAATGAAAGAATATTCTATTTCTCTTTCTTATTTAATTATTTCTTTTCTCACCTAATTTCTTACCGCATTTCTTCTTCTTGAAATATCCATTATATTACAATAATTGGCTAGATTTATTAGATTTCTTTGTTTTTTCTTTATTATATAATATTTTAGCTATAAATTTTGGATTTTTTTTATAGATCTTTCAATTGCTCATTGTATTTACAATATTCATAACTTTTCTAATTATTAATATTAATGATAAAGTAAATTATCCCGATATAATCTTATATTTGAATGAATTTTGTAGTTGCTAATTCAATCTTATCTCATTTGTTTTTACATTTTTGTGATATTTTTTAAGATTTCAATTTTATAGGAGATTATTTATTCATATAAAAATCAATTCATTACTCAATAAAAAAATTGAGTATTCAATTTAATCTCGCGATTTAAAGAGTGATTAGATTACAAGATAATATATATATTTTTTTCAATATCCAATATCCCACCCAATTATTTTATTTTATTTTTAATTTTATAATAAAACACAAATATATTAAAGAACTTTATTTAATAGAGGGACCCAAAAGCAAAAATATAGAGATATAGTACAGAGGGAATCTTGCCATTTACATTAATTATCCTAATCATCATATTAGGAAGTAAATTTTAGTATAATTTAATTCATTGATCATTGAAAGTAAAAAGGACATTTGAACAAGATTTGTTTTGACATTATGGATTTTGCTCTGCATTTATCATTAGCTATTTGAATTGAATGAGTGACTTAGAGCATGTTTTCTTTTCAATTTTTTTTTTTCTCAATTTCCAAACACATTTTTGCTCATTTTCCTCATCAATTTGGAAGGAAAATGAATTTTTCCTTCTTAAAGTTACATTCTCTCTCTTGTTTTCCTTTCCTTGCTACTTTCCTCCCTCTGTTTGGTTCTTGAATTTTGGTAAAGAAAATAGGATGATTTTTTTTTTTTTTTACTTCAAATGATAGTACTCTATACTTTTATTTTTGATCATTTTCATTTTCCTCTTACTTTTTTTGATCAAAATCTTTGTTCCAAACATAGACACTGAACACTGAATATAGTTTTTCTTTAGCATTTTCTCTTTCTTTTCCTTCCTAAGATGCTTAAACCAAACATAAGGTAAAAGAGAGAAAAAAAGCAATTAAGTTGTCAAGTTACCTGAGAAATGAGATAAAGGTACAGAGTAGCTTTCATTCATCAGACTGCAAATTAATATTACGACATCTTGATAATAGGACAATATGCCTTTTTTGGAGGAAGGCATTACATTTACCCTCAATGGACCTAAGACCCTTTATTGAGGCTACTGATCAATGGGCCTAAGGCCCTTTATTTATTTATAATTATATATATATATATATATATACATACATACATATAGTCTAGATATATGTAGATAGCTGCCAATAACGTATCCAACCATCTGAGTTGAACTCAGGTCACCCTGTAAAACACAAAAATACTTTTGTTATTTACACATAGGGACGGAATAAGAAATTTGATTAAGGAAGGCGAATTTTTTTCGAAATCATTAGTTATTAAAATGCATAAATATAATGATTATATATAATATTACTATATAAAATAATAAAAATTATTATATTTTTATGTATATGACCAATTAAAAGTGCTAGCGACAATATATATATATATATATATATATAGTGCTACAATCAAAACAATATATAAATAATGATACTAAAAAAATAAAAAGATATTCTCTATTTCAAAAGAAGCAACTACAATGAATAATGAATTGATTTTAAAAAAATAGTTAATAATTTTTTTTAATAATACTCAACCAAATTGACATAAACCCATATAATTAAAATGTATAAATATAAAGATTATATATAATATTAATATATAAAATAATAAAAATTATCATATTTATACGATCAATTAGAAGTGCAACAATATATATATATATATATATATATAGTGCTACAATCAAAACATATATAAAAAATGACAATAAAAAAAAAATTAGTTATTCTTTGTTTCCAAAAAAGCAAATATAGTGGATAATGTATTACTTTTAAAGAATATTTAACAAGATTTTTTTTAACAATACTCAACAAAATTGATAGAAACCCACATAATGATGTGTAATCAAAACTCAAAAGGTATTAAAATAATTTATTTTTCTATCTCTTTAATCTCGCTATCAAAAAATATATTCAAAAATCAAAAAATATCTTTTCTTTTTTCTCCGCCATTACATTTCTTAAATCACTCCGAATTAATTAATATAAAGTCTCAAATTAGTAAAATTCATTCAAGTTCAATAGCCTAATAAATAAATATCAAGATTCATTAAATTTAATATTGAACAACTATGAAAATTTATATCAACAATCTTAAGATTTAAATCTGTACACAATACCCTTTTTTATATTGCTTTTGAAGAAAAAGTTGAATACTACAGGATTTGTGAGAATAAAAATTCTAATAGGATTTTTGATGTTTTAATTAAAATATAAAAGATAAGTAAAATCTAATAGAATTTTTACTATTTGAATTTGAAGAGAAGAAGGGGAAAGAGAGGAAAGAGACAAAAAAGAGAATTTAATTAATCATGATAAATGAATTTGGGTAAAAGTAAATAACTAAAAATAAAATAGAATAAAGAAAATTAAAATTGTTTTTGTATAACTTATATAAAAGTCAAACTTTTATTTTGGGATGAAATTTTAAAATTCTAATAAATATATATTAAAAAATAAATTTTTAAAAAATTGAGGTAGGAAGGGGGGGGGGGGGGGGGGGGCGCACCACCACGAGCCCCCTTGGCTCTGTCGCTATTTATACGCTATAAATATCTAATATATTAATAGGCATCAATGTTCAATAAATTAAACTATCATAAAAATAAATGTCGCTCTCTGATCTGCAAGCTCGTTGGAAGAGTAACTTTCCTCTACATTAATTGAGTGCAATTCAAGAATAGACTCTGAAAACTTGCCTAATGAGAATGTCTGACAATATACCAAAGCCATTTATTAAAACTTTGTAAGGTGTTTATTCACTTTCTAAGAAATTATAAGTTTTCCAAGCATTCTATAAACTGTGTTAAAAGCTTTTAATAAGTTCACCCGAACACACTCTTAATCCTTCTGAAATACGGCATCACAATAAGAGAGTAAAAGCAGGACATTTACGTACTTTGAGCAATCAGTGGAAGGACTGATCTTGTAAGGAATGCTGACGCCACACAGGCCTGGGAGTGCATTAGCCTTGCCGAGGTTGACGCCAGGGTACGAGCCAAGCAACGATTTCAAACAGTTGCACACGCTTTGCCTATCCGCTGTGGTCATGGCGGCGTTTTTGAGACCCTTAACTCCACTGCAACAATTGCCTAACGGACCTTTGTTGGTCACGTAGGGGATGCATGGCCTTAGGTACGAAACCACAGTGCCACATGTGATGGCCGCTTCGCTCGGTGGGGCAACAGCCACGACCAACACGGCCACCAGGAGAACCGTGCACATCGACTTCATCACTCCGGCCATTGTGATTAAATGTTTTGGTTAGTTTAGAGAAAGAAAAGTGTTTAGTTGGAGAGTTTGTTCCTTCGCAATTTTGGGTGGAGAAAAGCCTTTCAAGTGCAATGTTTATATAGAAGAGATTTGTTGAGCGATAATGTTTATATGGAAGAGATTTGTCGAGTGATTGATTGAGCAATGTTTGTAATAGGTTGGTACATGGTTGGGCGCAACCGCTGCAATGTTATGTTAATAGGACCGTACATAGAATCGATCATTTTATTAATCACTGATTCAATCAAATCGGCCGATTCAATCACCGATTCGACCAATATAACATCATAATAAAGTATAAAATATATTTAATATTATATATCGATAAGATGTTGTAGTTATTAATAAAAAATAGTACAATTAATATATAAAAAAACATTAAAAAAAGTTTTCAATTTTTTATAACTCTTTTAAATTTCTGTTAAGAAAATATCATTTCACATCAAATATCCAACCAAATTCATAAAATATTAATCAAATCGAATAACAAACTGTAGAATCAAGTTTACATGTATTTATAAATTACAAAGTTCTAATAAATGAAATCATCTTTCAAAATCTCTCACATGACAAAAATATTCAATATCATCTTTATCAATAAGTTAATTACTTTATTGTTTTAAAAGATGATTGACTTTACCATAGCTCGAAGTTGTTGTAACAAATTTTAAAAAATTAAAATTATTATTATTATTAATTATATTAGTTTGGCTTTAGTAACTTGGTTATATTAAAATTATGCAATTTTGGGGGGGGGGGGGGTGTTATACCACTTTAAGTAATTTAAAACTTAAGTTAAAAATATAAGGTTTTCAATTTTTTTGCAGGAAATAAAAAATTGCTGAAGTGTACAGCAAAATCAAACATATGCCATTAGTAAAGTAAGAATACATTTAAAGCAAAATTGTCAATCTCCTTAATTGCACATCATATAAGATGCAAATGTGATTTTCTATGCCAAATAACTTTATATACTTAGATCTAGATTCTAACTTGAGAGTCTTTAACTAATTGCAAAAAAATTAACAAGATAACTTTGTTATAGCCAAAAAAAAAATGATCAATCATTCAGGAGTAATTTTTTTTTTTTTTTATTTTATGAAAAATGAAGCAGAGAGAGAGAGAGAGTACCAAAAGAATCAAAATTTTGTTGCCCTTTTATTTTATAGTTTGTTAAACAAATAATTCTTTTTTTAAGAAAAATAGTAACATGTTGGTTCAAATGGTGGAACCAGTATCAGTTAAATCAGTTATTAGTCGATTTAAACAAGTTCATACAGAGTCAATTGGGGGTGATCGATTTTTGGAATCAATCGGACTGGATAACCCTCTGATTTGCGATCAGATAGGCTTCTAATTTCCGGTTGAACCAACCTATCTGATCGGAATTTCAAAAGATTGGTTGGGCGGAACACTAACGACGCATTAGTTATAATGTTGATTGGTGGAGAATAGGAGTTAATCCATCAATCAACAGTTTATATAATCATACAAAAATTGTCCAATAAGTCAAAGAAAATAGTCCCACTTATACAATGATATTTGTCTCATGCGTCAATTTTCCACTTCTCTGGATTCTACACCATCTTTGCCGATGTTAACCTCAAAATTCACAAGGATATGAACATCAATAGTGTTTCATTAGTGCCGATGAGTGCTGGGACCTTAGCGGAAATTATTAGTCAGTGATGTGATGACATATTCTCATTTTGTGGTTGATTAATGACGTGCTCTTTTTTTCCAGCAAAAAGACAGATCGCATAAATAATATCTATTGCTTATACGACATATAAGATAATTGAGATGTGGGCCGCTGACAATATTTAAAATTAAACAAATAAATAAATATAAGAAATATAATTATAAAAAAAATAATATTTATGATACAATATAAAAATAATGATAAAAATGTTATTGTCAATAATTATTGTATTAAATAATGACATCTTTTATTTTGTTATAAATAAATTTTTTTTGTGGTAATAATTTTTATATTGTCATAATATCAATCAGTGGTGGCAAAAATTAATGTTTTGTTGTCACTATATATAATTAATGGTACATCTGGAGTGACAATTTGATGATAAAATAAACTTTTCGTTAGGATTTAGTCACAAGATTTTACTGTCACTAAAATGTCACTATTGATGTGTTACTAATTATTAATGTTGCACTATGTCGTCGCCATTGATATTGTGCAAACTATGTTGGGACAACATAATTTTATTATTACTAAATGTATATAATTAGCAACAATTTTTCATTAATATTTGTTATATTGTCACTAATTTATTTATTTTCTTGCAGTGATTGCTCTAGGGTATAGACATTGTCAATTGATCTCCAATGCACAATTTTCCATTACTGTAATTTATAAAATTACATCATTATCTTTAACCAAATGTTTCATCCTCGTATTTATATCTGTGCATCTACTTTTGTGATCCCAACAAATAATCTAAATCCATAAAAAAATGAAAATTAGTGTATTTAGGTATGCAGTAGCTCAGCATGCATAATCAATATAGATTACATTTCTTTTTATATAACACGTTACCTATGTCTATTGCTTTAATGATATATTTCATCATATAAAAAACCTTTTAACATGTAAATTTTGATCAGTGATTCTTAATTAAGAATATGAAATCTAAGAACGTGTTTTGATAATGATTCACCGTTCAAAAATTTTCGAAAAAAGAATGAAGAATTTAGCAGAAGGAAAAATGGAGGAGAAAACTGCTACACACAAAGCTGGAGTAATAGTGATAAGAGAATTATGAAACAGAAGTGGGGTCTCTCGATGGCAAAATTAGTAATGAATATGAACTTGTGGCGCATATAGTCATTTCGTACAACTGGACAAAAGATAGGTTAATTTTAGCTCTGTTATTTGGAGAGTTAAATTTGACCAGCGTAGCCAATCATTATCGCGCGTAGGATTGTTTTCTCTTCAAAGAGAAACAAAGAAAAGCAAATGTTGTGGGACTGAGTTCTTTGTTTCACTGCTGATCGATGCCTGAAGGAGCCTCATCGAATGCCGTTTTATAAGCAAATTTCCTCCTCCTGAACTCGTCACGCCCCGTTTTTTTCGTTCTCACGATGACTGCTAAAGAATAATTTAACTTGACATATATCGTATAATAATGGTATATTTGTATACATGTTGCGATATTTCATAAAAAAATATCTCAATAAGCTATTCTAAATTTCAACTATAATGTATTTACCGTGACATTATAAAGTGTCAAACTATATTATCATGATACTCAAATACATGTCATTTTAACTAATACCACTAAAATCAAATTTGATTTGGTAACACTAATTAAAGTACCATGCATTTTAGTGTGACAATATGCTATTTTGACGTTATATAATATCACAAAAGATATATTTTAATTCAAATTTGATATAGTTTATTGATATACTTTTATAAAATACCACAATACATACACAATTATAACATTTTTTAAAAATATCATATTATATATGTCAAATTAAATTATTTTTTTAACGGCGAATTTTACAAGCTCCCTGGTAGTCATACAGCGTGTCAAATCATGGCCGTGAGGTGTTTACCAACCCCTAATGGCTCTGCAGGCTATTGATCACGGCCATTTACGATTGTCTTGGCCAAGTTGTTGTGTATGTCACGATCGTGACATTGTTCATGCAACTCATGGTCACTAATTTCGGACGGAAATGTAAGATAACAATATGGTAAGGGAGGTAAAAGTAAGATTTTGTTTACTTAATTTCAATTTTATTATTATGAAGACAAACTAAGAAAAAAATATTATTTATAATTTAATTAATTTATTTGAAGCACTTTTTTACGATTAAAAAATTTAAATAAACAAAATAGACTAATAATTAGATAACATTATTATCTGATAAGTTTGAATTTTATAATCATAAAATTAAACTAAAAAAAATATTACTTATAATTCGATTAATATATTTGCATGGGTTCCTATTGACAAATTAACAAGAAAAAAAAAAAGAATCAACTCACATCCCGCCGTCGAATCAACCAATTGGTTGATCCGAGGAAGGGGATGTGGTCCTTTCAAATGATTTCAAATGATTGGGTCTTGAAAACTCAAAACAAAATAAATTTTGTGATACGTAGAATTCAAATCTTAGACATAAATTTAGGCTTGCTTCCTCAACCATTTGGAAACACACACTTCCCATTTAAAAATGTGTTGTACCTTAAATTTACTCTTTGACACAATTTAAGTTCAATTTTCAAATTTTATTTATCTAATTTATATATTTTGCCTTCAATTTTATTTTTCAAATATATCAAATATGTCGATAAAATAATAAAATAATTTATTTCAATTTAAAGGAACAAAATTAATTTATTTGATTGAATTGAATTTAGTTATATAATTTTGATAATTTACCTTCAATGCATGTGCTTATGAAATTACAAAAAAAATATTTATTTCACAATTCAATCATATATTCTATATATTTGAAAAAATATTGAAGGTACAATATCAAATGTAGATGAATAAGTTATGAAAATTGAACTTAAAGAGTTTAAAAAATTAAAAATTAATTTATTTCATAATTTTATTCATATATTGAAAAAAAATTTGGTTTTGTCCTTTTAACTTGAAAAAGATAATTTATTTCATATATTAGATATATTTGAAAAAAAAATGTATTGAAGGAAAAATATTAAAATTAGATAAATAAATTTTAAAAATTGAACTTAGTTGATTTACAAATAAACATATTATTTTAAAGTATAATTTGCAACAAAAATTAAATGCGTCCATGTGATAATAAAGAATGCCTTGAAGTTTTGCCACTTACACGACCAAGGAAAAAAAAAAGGGGGGATAGAATTTAGCCATCTGAAATAACGCATTTGGCCTTAGTTAGATCACATGATATGTATATGATGGAACCTCGACGAAATATTCTATCAAAAAGTGCGTTTTTATGGAATCCATAAAAAAATAGAATATGACATCCTCTTCCTTAATCTTTCCTCTACAGTGGAATTTGAGGGCTCTCGAGGAATAAGGCACTGATGAAAATAAATAAATAGATAAATTTAAAAATGAGTAAACCAGATATCTCCGCTATTCTGTTTTGAGGGACAAAACTTCAGGATGTTTCTTGTAATTTTCATTGTGTGAGGGGGTTTGTTGTAGTTTCACTAAACCTCAAGGGTCCAATTGGAGTCCAATTCAACTTGCTTGCTTTGCTTAGATACCGGCTGTAAATTGTAGTTGACATTTTTCTCCTTCAAGAAATGAAACAAGGACAGAAAGGTGAGTAGCTTTCATTAAAGTGATCGAAAGCATTGATTGATATTACTAATTGGAACAACATCCTACAATTGATTGGTTTTCATTTACTTGAGGAATCTGCTTCTTTGCTTCCAGAGAGCTAAATTCTTGCCTTTGTCTGCAACTCTATTAATCCTTTTGTCTACAACACGATTATGATTGTATTCTTGCCTTGCTGGAGACAAAATTAGATGTTAGCATGAAGAACATGGCTTGATTTTTCCGTTAGAAAGGGAAAAAAAAAATGTTATACAAAAGCCACAACGTCATGCATTAATTTGCACCTCATCAACAAATAAAAAATTCCCACAGCAAAACGAAAGTTGATCGGTTAGCCCGAATTAAGAAGAGTGTTCTTAATTAGTTTAGTTCCACACATCCTCTCTCTCTCTCTCTCTCTCTCTCTCTCTGTGTATATACAGACATATTAATTAATGGCAAACCCATCAGGCTGGGAAGAGGAATTTATCAATTCTCTTGCCGCTAAACCAATAGAAGCAATTTGTCCACTCTACTACCCTCATATAGAAAAAGAAGCAGCTGCTGCAATTTCTCCACTACACTCCACCATTGAGATCCAGCCCGAAAGGACTGGGACCGCAAACAAGAACCACCTTTATGATCCCACCACTGTTGCAATGGGCCCTTATCACCAAGGCCGTCTCCCCCAGTACCGCAAGGCTGAGGAGTTGAAAACCGAGGTCCTCAATATGAGGGTGGCCTCGGAAGGCAAAGGCTCGCTCTTTAGACAGCTTCTTGAACGAGTAGATGAAATCAGAGACTTTTATGGGCCGGGAATCTCGAAACATGATTTCGATGATAAGGCACTGGCTGAAATGATGCTTCATGATGCCTGCTTCCTCTTATACCTTTTGGAGGGGGTAGCAGGAGATCATGTTGAAAATATTGAACACGTTAGTCGCCGGGTTGGCTATTATCGAAAAATATGCTTGTATAGTGATTTACTGATGTTAGAGAATCAGATTCCATTCTGGACAATCAAGCTCTTAATCAGCCAAATATATACTGATCATGATGATCAAAAGACATTGCTTTGCAAGGCTTTAGGTTTCATGTGTTATGCGAGTTTTGATGCGGTCACACAAGTTCCTTGGGAAGAAGAACCTCTTCACCTTCTCGAAGCCTTTCGTGCAACTCTTCTCATGAAGCACATGAAGAGTAATGATAATAGTAATAATAATAATATTAGAAAACGAATCAAGGGGCAATGTCGGAGAATCAAGAGGTATTGTCGTCCAATTTTTAAGATAGTATTCGCATTAAGTTCGAGAATCAAGTTGCACTGTTGTCCAATCTTTAAAATATTCAAACTTTGGAAATGCTCTGATGCTGAAGATAGTAGTTTAGCTGGTTTCAAGTACTTGGACCGGCCGTTTCGTTCTGTGACATATCTCAAAGCCAAGGGAATTCAGTTCGGGCCTAGTTCCCCATGCTTAGCATACATCGAGTTCAAGTCCTACGGATGCTACGCAAAACTCCTACTTCCTGTTTCTTTTATCGGTGTCGACACCCAGGTGACCTTCGCCAATATAATTGTATTTGAACTGTCCCCCGAATCTGATGTGGCCCCTGAGGTGATATCGTATGTTAACTTCATGAAAGCACTACTTGAGAGCCCCAATGACGTCAAAGAGCTGCGGGAGAAGGGCATACTTTTCAGCGAAATGGCTGATGAGGAAGTGCTGAAAACGTTCAAAGAGCTTGAGACTTTTGGGTATACTGGCGCTACTTTTGACGACACAAGAGATAAAATTAACAAGCACTGCGCTAGCAAGGCCAAGACATGGATGGCTGAGCTCATTCATAGTAACTTCCGTAATCCGTGGACTGCAATGGCTCTTGTAAGCGCCGCCATCCTTTTGTGCCTTACTTTTCTTCAAACTTTCTACACAATCAATCCGCGCGATTAACATAAACAAATAGTTAGATTCAAAATAATAATATGCTAGATTTATGAGTTCCTCTCTCGTTTCCATTTTACATACATATGATTGTTTCCATTTTATCAATCGGACATTCATACTATAATATATATAGCTTCTTCATCTGTATTTCAATGGTACTGCTTAATCCCTGATAAATAAGCTTATTATAGCTTCTTCATCTGTATTATATAGCCTCTCTCGTACATTCATACTATTATATATATTGCTTATTTCGATGGTACTGCTTAGGTGTTTGGCTGAATCAATTATTAGTAGTAGTATTATTTATTTTACTTGGGAAAATGAGCATGTATTCAGGAGGATACAAAGAGTAGCTCTTCATTCCTGAGATTGCAAATATTACTAAACATTACTAAAGCTACCCACAGGGCCCTAAAACCCGTTATTTATTTATCATAATAAAATATCTCTAAGTAGGATGCTGCCGGAACTATGTCCAATAATTCATCTCAGTCAACCTCACTGCACCCTGCAAAAGACAACAATATCTTCACATTATCTATCATTTTATGAAACGTAATTGAAAAATGAATTAAAAAACTATCTAATATTCATTTTGAGGTCAATTGTGAAAAAAATCTCAATTTATTAGATATAATAGATTATTATTTTTTTTTAACATTTGCCATCCAATCAGATTTAGTGTTGGAGTCGAATTTGATTCTATAAATAAAAAAGTAACAAAAAATGTGTAAAATATCACACACCAAGTTTGATTCTATTAAAAGCTGTTTAAATTTATTTCTTATTATTTAAATGAAATATGGATAAATATTAAATTCGATAAAGTTTCAAATTGCCTTTATTCATTTGTAGCCATACTCTTTTTTTTTTTCTTTTTTTTAATTAAAAAGTCATTTCTTTTTGTTTTTTTTATGTGTCAAAAGTCAAGAAGTTATGCTTGCACATGCTCTGTGAACATGACCTTCTTTTTTATTCTTTTTCAATATCCACTCCCAACGAAACGATCCTACTGTCCACAATCACAACACCACCTTACATCAACGGCTCACGCTTTGGCGGGAAAAGTTGATGCTTTTTGGAGGGAATAATTGTGGCTAGTTTTTTCTCATAAAATACTGCTTTGCAATAGGCACAAAATAATGGGGCTACAAATTAATTTAATTAAATACGTGGAGCCTATACATACGGATACGTATAATTATATATCAAAAAGGAAAAAGAAAAATACGTATAATTGAATGTGTACGTACAATTGGCGGGAACAAGTCGGAAAAAGACAGATGCCGACGGCAGGTAAACAGGCGGTTGGTACAGGTGGGACCCACTGTGTTATCTCTAAGACTTGCTTTTCCTCATTCCCCGCCTAGCCCTACGTCATTTACTGAAATGCCCTTTTAAACTACAGACATATTTAATTACCTCTTATATGATATTTGTGCCCTATAAAATTATTTTATAAACATACTTAATTTAGTGTTGGATTTTTTATAAGTCGTGTGGGTTGAAATTTGAGTTGAATTTCAAATTTAATAATATGATTTATTAGAGTTTCACATGTGAGTTGAATTTCGTGAATTTTAATTAGTAGAACTTTTATTTTAAAACAAACACACTTATCAAATACTTAAAATATAGAATCTATCAACTTAAAAAATTTAATATCTTATATTTTTAATACAATATCAAACATATCCCATATGTTCACTGTTTGATTTTATGGACAAATTGCACTTCACCTCTGGAAAATTTTCAGTTTTACACTATACCACCAAAAAATTAAAAAAAAATATATATTTTGCCCCTTGAAATATAAATATTATGATGATGCTTTCATCAAGAAACAATTATTTGCAAATAAATGACTATTGGCAAATTCAGGTGAAGACTAATTTTTTAATTAAAAATTTTGAATTATAATAAGAAGCTCTAAATAAATATAATCCCATTGAAAGTTTTTTGACACATTATTTCAAAAAGTTACAAAGATTTTCAAACATCTGTTTTTCCAAACAAATTATAAATTTATTACATATTCAATAATTTTTTATGAAAAAATGAAGAACTTCAAACAAGCATTTTGATGGTTGAGTGATTTTAAGTTTACTTTCAACTGTTTCGATAAATTAATGTATTATATTTGAATTCTCTTTATGATTTTATCAAAATACTTTCTAATTATATGTTATAGACTTATGTTTTGAATATATAATACCCATATTTGCAAACTATACAACAGTCCTTATCATAATATAGTGATAGAACTTATACTTTTGACGTTGCTTGTTTAATTGTTTGATTTATTTGCTATTAAACATGAAATTCAAAACATGATGCACTTGAAGAAGATAAGGTTGTCATTATTTTTTTTTTCTTTCTTTTTTAAAGTAAAAAAGAAAAACTGGTACACCTTTGCAACGGACCAGAGAAAGGGATATTAGATGTCACTAAGGGGCTATTAGGTCATTTCACAACCCACAAGTCGCAGTCAACAGCACGTCCAATGGTATTGCTCCCTCGTGCAATAACGCAACTCAAGCCTCTACTGCATGATTGAACCAGCCATTTCACCACGCGGCGTTCTCTCATTCGTCAGTTTCAGGTCTTCGGGATTCACAGGTGCTCCACACAATAATCATCACAAAAAAGCAGCTAGAAAACACACACTGCACACACACATCAACCAGAGTCACTCTCATCCTCTTTCCGTCTGTCTGTCTGTCTCTCTCTCTCTCTCTCTCTCTCTCTCTCTCTCTCTGTGGACTGTGTTTTCTCTCACTAAAACAAGTCCGAATTGCCCCCCAATTCCCGGCACCCTTTACCCCGACGACCCCATTTCAGGATTCTACAATGGAATATCTTCACAATCAGGGTTAATTGTGTTGCCTAAGGCTCCATAATTTGGTTCATTTTGTTGGGTTTTTCCAGAAAGAAATTTGTAAATGCTGGAAGCTGCTTCAATGGTGAGCAATGGGGGATTCTCTTCACACTCATCGCAGTTCAATAGCTGCGGCGGCGATAGTAGCGAGGAGAAGCTCTCTGTTCTACCCCACCACACAAAGTTTGTGGTGACTGGCAATAATCGTACTAAGTCTGTGCTGGTGGGACTTCAGGGTGTTGTCAAGAAAGCTGTTGCCCTTGGTGGATGGCATTGGCTGGTAATTTATGAAAAAACTGAGTATTTCCTTTCTTTATTTGTTTTTTTCTGATTATGGGTTCGCTTTTTTCGTTTCAACTTAGGTTGCTAATGTGGAATTTTGGCGCTTTGGAATGTTAATTTGTGGTTTGTTTCGCTTGTGATTCGTTGTGTTCTCAGTTGCTGATGTAGCTTTTTGTGGATTGTTGAATTTGTAAAAGGGATTTTGTCATTCAAGATTTTAATGATTTTGAACTTTTTGAAGGTCGTATAATGTAAGGAATTTGAAGTTTAAAATACAATTTAATCTGAACTCCATTTGGTAATATGTTTTGAGTGGATTTCAAGTTTAAGCTATTTATGCAATACTGATTTGTGATGAAAACACAACTTGGTTGCCTTTGCAGTGAACACAAACAGGTGATTTCTGTAGGGAATAATGTAAAGTAACTTTGGCTAATTGCTATATTCCCGGAAATCGGTTGAATTATTAGTTTTTTGTGGGATGTGTTAACAATTTATTGCAGTGCTTTACTGACGCATTGTAGCGATTGTCTGTGTTTTTATGTGATTTAAGGTGAGTTCTGTGGACTATTTCTCTGCTTCATTATCGATTGTCAACTGTCTCCGCAATATGTTCGATTAGACCAATAAAATTTACTCGCTCAAGAAGAATAAAACAAGATCATGTTGATTGAAAGATCTTGAATGAAGAAGCGTCATTGAAGCTCCAACAGGGAATGAAGAAGATGATGACCTTGAATTTGAACAAGTGCAGTGGAATAACTCAGATATGGGTGAGCTTGAGTTTGTCTTTGTTTTTTTGACAATGTTTTATAATTTGGTTTCTTGTATCTCTCACCTATCTGATGTGCTCTTTCTGCAAATAAAACTAACTCTTTTGATGCATTTGATAAGTCCTCTGTTATTATTCTGTACACGAACCATTTCAGTCAATTTTTTTAGAGTACTTGTGTCAGAAGATTTAATAGTTTCCATTAATTCTTAAATGCATTGAAGTTCAGTATGGGAAAGTTGTTGAGATTGCTGTATGGGACTCTTTACATCCTTTTCCACCATTCTCCTTTCTCTTTTTCATTCATTTTGATGAGCTTTTTTATTTTTTGTTTTTTGTTTTTTGTATTCATTCCTTGATTCCTTTTCCTTTTTGTTCTGGTCCCCCATGTAATCTGTTTGTGTTATGTATTGCAATTTCTCTGCATTCGATGATGCTTAAAAGCCCCACAAATCAAGGCACCGTATGCATAGGTCATTTGGGCCATCTGACAAGACTCTTGGCCGGTCTCTCTCTTGCAACGCACATTCTAAAGATTCTACGTCTACAGCACAAGGTTCAGCGGTGAGAATGCTTTTTTACCTTTTCTTCTTTCTCTTATCAGAAGTTATTTTTGTTTTTAGATATTCATTAAGATGGATCATTTAAGTTATGACTTACTGCATGAATAAATTGCTTAAATACCTCCCTTTGACCAGAAGGTTGACCTCGGCAAGATGGCTGTATTATGGAGATATTTGCTGCACTTTAACCTTGTGAGTGCCTTTGATTGACAAAATAGTTTTTTTTTTTTTAATACAAGGCAAAATATATATTTAATTTGTAGTCCAATCTTTAAAATATTCAAACTTTGAAAATGCTCTGATGATCAAGATAGTAGTTTAGCTGGTTTCAAGTACTTCGGGCCGAGTTCCCCAGGCTTGACACGCATCAAGTTTAAGTCCTACGGGTTCTATGCCAAACTCTTGCTTCCTGTTTCTTTTATCAGTGGCGACATCCAGGTGGTCTTCGCCAATGTAATTGTATTTGAACTGTCCCCCAAATCTGATATGGGCCCTGAGGTGATATTGTATGTTAACTTCATGAAAGCACTAGAGAGCCCCAATGACGTCAAAGAGCTGCGGGAGAATGGCATACTTTTCTGCGATATGACTGATGTGCAAGTGCTGAAAACGTTCAATGAGCTTGACACTTTTGGGTATACTGGCGGTACTTTTAACGACACGAGATAAAATTAACAAGCACTGCGCTAGCAAGGGCAATACATGGATGGCTGAGCTCATTCATAGTAACTTCCATAACCCGTGGACTGCAATGGCTCTTATAAGTGCCGCCGTCCTTTTGTGCCTTACTTTTCTTCAAACTTTCTACAGAATCAATCAGCGCAATTAACATACACAATAATTAGATTCAAAATAATAATATGTTAGATTTATGAGTTCCTCTCTCGTTAAGGTAAAATATATATGATTGTTTCCATTTTATCAATATACTATGTATAGCTTCTTGATCTGTATTTCAATGGTACTGCTTAATTAACAATGATTAGCTCGTTTGTCCCCGTTAAATAACTTGTATGCAAACATGTTGGTAACTTGGTATATATAGTCAATCTTCATGTTTTAAGATGTATATGGCGTGGCGTGGATTCAGTAATTTTCTGAGCTTAAAATCTTCAAATGGTTGGACTTTGAGTCCTATATGCATGCACCATAAATAATTATGCCAAAAACAATAATGTAAAGATGTATAAAGATTGCCTCTTTAGCAAAGATTTCAAAGCAAAAATTGCAACTTTAATCATGCGCTACGCTAACCGGGGCTCGTCATGGATTCAAATTTGCAATTAAGTCTTATAAGTTTTAATTGGTTTCTCAGACATGTTTTCATATGTGCAGGCATAGGTTTACTTAGAAATTAAACTGTTAATCTAAAAAATTTAAAAACGTCGAACACCGTCTGGATTTTCATTGGGATGATGTTCGGCCACTTTTTTCAGGGGAATGCTTAGGTGTTTGGCTGAATCAATTATTAATTAATTAGGCATTACATAGAAAACAAGTTTAATTAATTTACTTGGGCAAATGAGCAGATCATGAGGATGCAAAGAGTAGCATTCGCATTCATTCATGAGATTGCAAATAATACTACATATTTGGCCTTACCCTCAATAAACCTACTCAGAGGACCCGAAAAATCATAGTAAAATATCTGTACGTAGGATGCTGCCGAAAATATGTCCGTTCATCTCAGTCAAATTTACTGCACCCTGCAAAAGACAATAATATCTTCACATTATCTACCACTTTATGTAAACAAGACAGCCTCTCAAGCTTTTTTTTTTCCTTTTCAAATTAAATATCACTCACAAAACGTAGTAATTATTAATACCAGCACTTGATAAGGGAAAATTATTCAAATAAAGTACTGAAATCATAAATCTTCAACTTTTCTTAATATACAAAACAACCTTAAATGTCTCTTATTATAAGATGGAGAAAGTATCATAATAAAGATCAAAATAGGACATTTGCGTACTTGGAACAGTGGAAGGACTGATAAGGAATGCTGACACCACGCTGGCCGGGGAGTCCGGCAGCCTTGCCGAGGATGACGCCAGAGCATGAGCCGGCCAATGATTTCAAACAGCCGCACACGCTTTGCCTATCTGGTGTGGTCTTGGTAGCGTTGTAAAGGCCTTAACTCCATTGCCGCAGCTGCCTAACGGACCTTAGTTGGTCACGTAGGGAAGGCACAGACGAAACCACAGTGCCACATCCGATGGCAGCCTCGCTCGGTGGGGCAACAGCCACAATCAAAACAGCCGCCGGGAGAACCATGCACGTGATCAACCTCATCACTCCGGCCATTGTGATTAAATGTTTTGATGATCAATTGAGAGACAAAAATGCTTAGAATTGGGATAATCCTTTTTGCAAGTGTGTGTGTGTGTGTGGAGAACAGCCTCTGAGGTTGCAAGGTATATATAGGAAAAATTTATTGAATTATTGATTGGGATTACGGTTATAGGTTTTTACTTGGTCGGAGCATTAATTTATGGTGCCATTATAATTTACAATGTTAATAGGCGGAAAATAGGAGTCGCTCCATCAGCCATCAGCTTGTGGAATGATACGAAATTCTTCTGGGGTATAGATTTAGTCAATTCATCTACAATATATAATTTCTCAACTAAATTAATTTATTAAATTGCATTATAGCAATATGAGGATTTTTTCTAATGTATTTGTAATTCCTTCTCAAGATATCACAAGTGAATTTGTATTATTTTTCATATTTTTGTGATCACAACAAATAATATAAATTCATTAAAATCTAAAAATTAGTTTATTTACTTATACAACGGCTCAACATATATAACAAATACAGATCCATGGAGTATTTCACATTTCAAAATAACGTGTTCCTTATGTCTATCGTTTTAATGATTCCGCTTTATATTTCATCTTTCAGTCCATCATATAAAACCTTTTACATGTAAATCTTAATCAAATATTCATGATAATATGAAATCTAAAACAATATATAGATATAACCAAATCTCAAATTAATTAGCTAAAGCATTACAAATTAAGAAGAATTCGTCAACATGAGAAATAGAAAAATAAATTAAACTAGATAAATGGGGTCGCAGTCAAGATGAAGGAACAGTACAACAACTAGACTTTCAGGTGACTCGCTTCTTCCCCCCAACAAAACTATATTTTCCTATTTATCGTGGGCTGTTATGGAACTGAGTTCTCTTATCTCCGTGTTTGATTGATGCCTGAAGAAGCCTGATCGAATGCCCTTTTATAAGCAAATTTTTTGCTTAATTCTTCACACAATGTTCTCTCCTGATGGCTTCACCAACTCCCTCAGAGTCGTGCCGGGTGTCGATCATGACCATGAAGCAGTGACAGAGCCAGGAGGAGGGGGGCTGATGTGGCGGCTCGGTACCCAATCACCAACCCCTATTTATCTACAAATTATTTTTTTTTTCAATTTTTTTCATTTTCTTGTATAGCAAAATAAGACGCTAAATTCTTTAAACAACGTATAAGATTTATATTTTGAAGTTATAATAAAGCAATTAAATTGGAAGATTGTTCTCATAATGAGCTTCTACAGTACCCGATTCAGATTAATCGACAAATAAATCAAAACCTGACGATACAATACCCAATTCAAATTAATCGGTAAACAAATTGGAACCGAATGATACAACACCAGATTCAAATTAATTGGTAAATAATGAAGCTTCATGGGGGTTTTTAGTAATTTCAACTCTCAATGGAAGTTATTCGTAATTCAGCTAGACTTCAAGAGAGTTTTTTTCTTTTAAAAAAGAAAATAATAATAATAAGCTTAAATAAAATTAAAATAAAATAAAATAAAATGATTATAAGGATCACGTTAACATATAAGTGATATTTTCATTCTATTTATGTTATTAAATATTTCTATTGTAAATTACATTTTTATATGTGAAATGCACACACTCTTTTTTACTAAATTGGAAGGAAACAAAAAGCACTCATTTTGCAAGACTCGTAACAATTTTGAATTAATATGTCCTCTTATTTTTCATTTTATACATTTCGAATATTTTGTGGATTGTTCATTAAAATGCAACAAATAAATTGGCATAGAACTAAAAGTAAAGTCCGAGCCACTACAAGATTGCATCCTATCCAGTGACGATCGAATTAATACATTATAAATTTAATTTTTATAACGGATTTCATCTATAACAATTCTGTTAGTAAATGTCTATTTACTGATTATTTTTTTAATTCCGTTTACATTAATTTTTGTCAGTACTCCATCATAAATACTTTAAATCGGGAATAAATTTTTCCGTTATAAATTTTTTATTAATAAAGAGGGTGCTTTTTTATAATAAGCATGGTATTATTTGCCACATTTTTCTGAGTTTACTAGAGTTATCTTACTATTCATTGCAGTTCATTGGTTATTGGCCGTTGTGCTAAATAAATTATTAATTAGTGTTATTAAAATAATGTGTCAAGTTATTAGAGAAAAAAGAAAAGAATGCGCGAAAAAAAAAAAAAAAAAAAAGTTAAGAGAGAGAAATAAAATGAGGATACAAATAAGTAGCTTTTACTCAATCAAACTGCAAAAAGCAAAATAAAGCAACATAACTTACTCGACAGCATCCCGCTGTCGGAAGAAAGCAGTACATTTATACTCATAACAAGGCTACCCAAAAGGGTCCTAAAAACCCTTTTTTTATTTCTGTAGTATTAATCCACTCAGGCTGCTGCCGATAACATATCCATTTAACTGAGTTCAACAATTACTGCACCCTGAAAAAACACAACGATACCTTTGTTATGTATATGCAATAAACATCAACTAAAATGATGAAAATAATGATGGTAAAATTAATGTCATGACTAAAAATATTTCTTGGCTTTTTTAGATACGTGATAATAAATAAATAAAGGATGTTAAAGAATGTTGAAATAGGAGATCTCGTATATCTGTTTTGGGACTTGCAATCGCTTTTGTAAAAATTCACCAAATATTTTTGAAAAAAAATTATAAATTCTCAAAGTAAATTTCTTTCGAAGAGTTAATACGCTGCTCTCTTTTGTAAAAATTCACCAAACATTTTAAAAAAAATTTATATATTGTCAAACATCTCATAACTTTCTTTCAAAGAGTTAATACGCTGGCTCAGCGTAAAACCGTCTTAGTGATCTGCATGACACATATGGCATCACAATAAAGAATAAGACAAGAAATCTGCGTACTTTGAGCAATCAGTGTTAGGGCTGATTTTGTAAGGAATGTTGACACCACATTGACTGGGGAGCGCGGCAGCCTTGCCGTAATCGATACCAGAGTACGATCCAGCCAGCGATTTCAAACAATTGCACACGCTCTGCCTGTCCGCTGTGCTCTGGGCGGCGTGATAAAGGCCCTGAACTCCACTGCAGCAGCTGCCTATGGGACCTGTGTTGGTCACGTAAGGCAGGCACGATTGTAGATGCGAAACCACAGTGCCACATCCCATGGCCGCCACGCTCGGTGGCGCAACAGCCGCAATCAACACGGCCGCCAGGAAAACCATGCACATCGACTTCATCACTCCGGCCATTGCGATAAAATGTTTCGATATATGATTGAATTAGAGATATAGAAGTGCTTGATTGGAATAATTTTGTTTTGCAAGTGTGTGTGGAGAATAGCCTACAGGGTGCAGTGTTTATATGGCGAAGAGTTACTCAAGCATTCATTGGGTTTAGGTTTGGAGTCGGGGTTGGAAATTAATGGTGCAATTATATAGGATCTTAAAGAGTTGGAAAATAGGAGGTGATCCATAGTTATCAGTTTATGAAATCATACTAACTACGAGTTAATCTAACGGGATGAGGTACTAGATTTCTTAAGCAACGTTTATGTCGTGATTGGTATGCAAAAATGGAGTGGAAATGGAATAAGTAATCCCACATCCAATTTGTAATGACGTGATTGGTATAGTTTAGAGGTGGGAATATTCATTTCAGTGGGAATTACCATTATCTTATATGTGGGTTTAGTGATTCCTTTCGCCGTGCATAGGTTTAGCTATTCACAATAAGTTGACAATGAATTATGCTTTTATATTATTAGCACAATACTTATTGAATTTTCATGTGTTATAAAGTTTACATTTAAACTAATTAAATATTAATAAATGCATTAAATGTGTATTAAATTATATTTATTACATAAAAATATCTATATATACATAAATTATATATTTATAATTTATATCTAATATTATATTTTAAAATGTACAATATATTATCGTATGATAACCTATATATTCATGCATATACAGATGTATGATATTATAAAATTAATACTAAATAATTTATTGATATATTTCATAACGAAATTGTATAGTAAAATTATTTTAGGTGATATATATTATATTATATTATATAATAAATGCCCATATAATTACATATATAATCTTAAAGAGTTGGAAAATAGGAGTTGATCTATAGTTATCAATTTATCAAATCATACAAACTATCAGTTAATCTAACGCGATGAGGAACTAAATCTTTTAAACAATATTCATGGCTTGAATCTTGGAGATGTGAATGGAGAACTAGGTCGAGAGAGTCGCTCCTATAATGAATCTCTACAATACTCAATTTGAATTAATCAATCAATAAATCGGAACTGATGATCAGATAATATATATAGTGAATCTGGTGGTTGGATAAATTATGTGTCTACAATTGGTATAGCGAATTAATCAAGTGGTTGGATAAATTATGTGTGCAAAAGTAACATAATAATTTTAATTTAATGAATAAAAAATAAATTTAAATACGCACATTTTATCCATCTAATCAACTCAATATATTACACTAGGTACAGGATTTATAAGAGCAACGGTGTTCTTTTCAGGGATGGTGAGTGTTATTAATGATTTCTATCAAATGCGTTATGTAATAATGCCTTCTATTTTATTACTATTAATTTTTAGTAAATGGAATTTACTTTTATTTTATCACAGTATTAAAGTAATAGTAATAAGAATTAGGTTTTACCTATCAACATCAACTGTTAGTTACACCGTTTTGGTGCAACTTGGTATCAAGAAATTGTCACTGTAAATTTGTGAAAAGATTTTGATTGTCACTTATCGTCCATGGACTTAACACAACAATTATTACTGTTGACATTGATAAATTCATTTTTTCCATTGAAATTGGACTTTACTTAAGCAACCTGCAAGAGTTTTTCTTACCATCAAAACTGGTAAATGTAGCCAGAAGTGAAGTCTCCCATTTTTGCCATAGGGTATTTGAACAATATATATGGTTCTTCGGAAGATGTTAGGCAAGAACCTAAGAACGGTAGCAAAAGTGTTAAAATGTTGAATGGACACAAATGATCATATATAGAGTGGTGATCATAATGTTTAAACAAGAGTGGTTATTTCACTAAAAGAAAAAATTATATTAGTGATACATTAATATAAAAGTTGTTACTATTAATTGTATTAAGTGATGTGTAATTTCATTAATTAAATCTATTTAATGACAACATCTTTTATTTTGTCACAATATCATTCAATGGTGATATGAATTAATATTTCAGGTTTCAACACTAGCAGTTATTGACATCCCAGTGCGACAACTTGGTCACAAAAAAAAAAAATTGCCATTGTAATTTTTGTAACAAAATTCCATTATCACTACTTAGTTGTCATTATAAGTGTGTTACTATTTATCAATAATGATAAATATATATATATATATATATATATATATATATATGTTCACTCCTACAAAATACTAGTTAATTAACCCGTGCATTGCATGGGTGGATTTTTTTTTCATTATAAGGATAATTTGCGACACAAATGAATATCATTTCATTTAGTTGTAAGTAATCAAAAAAGACAAAAATATATATGTAATGAAATTGTGGAAAAACTTTAATTCAAAAGGTGTGTTTATGGACGTTAATGTAAACATAAAAGAATTTAAACCATGAAACTTTGGAGGTCGTCACAACTTCGTTTTTAACAAAGTGTTCCAAAACAATATATGAAAATATATGCTCCTATACTTTTAAATCACAATTTGAGAATAGATATTTTACAAATATTTTTTAGCATACAAAACTTTAAATGCATTTGTAATAAAATAGGAGGAATCCCTTTTGCATTATAGATATTATTATTTTTTAAATAATTTTCAAATTACTAAATAAAAGTAAAATGGTATTATTGAAAAGATATTGCTATGTACGTATTAACTTTTAGGAATACGAATACCCCCTCTCTAGGGGTATATTACCAACTTCATACTTAAACTTTAATAATAGATATACCACCAACAACAATAGTTATCTATTCAAGATATAAAAGTCGAAAATTTCTCATAAAACATCTATAAAAGCAAGGTTTATAATCATGTCATTCACAAACTATTCCCTTAAATGATGTATATCTTAATCGAATAAGTTTAAATTTTTCTTCCACAAACTATGAAAACTTGTGTTTTATTTAATTTCATGTATAGGAAATTAGAATTCAACGAAGAAAATTTACAATTCATAAATAAAGAGTATATAATATGACAAATAAGTGAAGAGAATTAATATAATCAAAAAAAAAACAAAAATGATAATTATAATTTTAAAAAGGAGACACAGACAATGTTTTGTTCAAGGAAGCCAAAAAGTCACAAATAGAATGTATAGAAATTTAAAAGATTTCAACTTGTTTGTCTTAAAAAAAAAATAGGGGATAGATCATAAGGATTTAAAAAAAAAACAAACATTAATGGGACAAAAATGACTCAAAATATTTATGTGAATGTGGCATATTCAAAAGTCATTGAATCATAAATTATAATGGAGAGTAAAAGAAAAAATCAATAGAAAAAAAAGAAAAAAATCAATAGAAAAAGGGACTTATTTTGCTAAATACAAAATCAGAAAAACTTTCAAGAAATTGAGGAACTTATAAAGTTTCTTGTCACGTTTTTTCTTCACATTTTATTTTCTTTGTATCTCATTTAACGATTTATAGGATTCTTATGATGAGAGAAAAGAGTGTAACACATTGATTGATCACAGAGTCATAATTTAATGGAAGAGTAATAAGGGAAATTCTTATCCACATTAGGTTTGGCCACATTGGGACTATTCATGTGGAGGGTAGTTTACACTTGTCATGTGATTGGTGTACAATTTAGAGAGAGTGACAAATCACATGACAAGTGTATTAACACTTGTTACATGATTGATTGGGTGCGGTCAAGCCGGATCTAGACAAAAATTTTCCAACTTTTATAATTGATAAAAATAAATCAATAGGTTAAAAATGTTAACCAGTCAACTTAAAAATTCAAAACCAACCTAATCATTTACCACTGCAAAAATTATTAGCACCTTCTAATTGCATACTTAGATATGAAACCAAAATAGATTTTTTTTTTTTTAATAGAAGAAACCTACATGCAATGTTTTGAAACCCAACCCGAACTGGCCGGTTGAACCGATTGAACCGTCACCCGGCCCTTAAAATAGCTCGCTTCATCCCATAAAACCGGTGGAGTGCAAAAACCGCTCTACTTAATTTTGCAAAATCGGTGAAAACCACCGGTGAACTGGTTGACCCGGTACTAGGTCATGCAAACCGGCTGGTTCTTAAATTTTTTGAAAATACAAACAAATTTTAAAAAATTAGGATTGAATCTATGACCTCTCACATGAAAAAGGAAGAAATATGCCACTAAAACAACAATCAAGTGATAATTTAATTATTATGTGTGTATAAATTAAATTAATTGAAATCTTAAATTCTTAAATTCTTTTTTTTTTTTACTCTTTATTGAATAATTACATATTGATTTACTATAAATAAAAGAAAATTATATGTTTTCTTAAAAATGAGTAGTTTGTACATCAAATTTTGTTGATAGTGAAAATTACATATGACTTCGTTGTTCAAATATATTTTATTAATTATGTTTTCTTTCTCTTCAAATTTAATTTAGAAAATTAAGTGCATATATTTTTATTTGAAAATATTTTAATTCATATTATACTTGAAGATTTTCATTATGTGGACTTAAATTTTTTTTATTTTAACCTATTTTATATATTAATTATTATTTATTACATAGTTATGACATCACCTGCTCGACCACGGTTCGACCAACGGTTGAACCAATGACCCTTGACCCGGTTGATTTTCCGATTCGATGACCGGTCCAGGTTTTAAAACATTGCCTACATGAGAAATTTCTATACACAAATTAAATCAAAAACAGAAGATAGAAAAGAAAGAAAAACTGTACATATTTGCACGTGGGAAATCAAAAAAACAAATTATACAAATTAGTGCAAAAATTAGAAGAAAAAAAAAAAGAAAGGCAAAGAAGTGAAATTAAATAATTAAAAAAAATTAAATGGAGAGAAATTGATAATTACATTATCTTATCAAAATAAGATTAAGATTAAATAGCACAAAGTTAGGCCACGTAAAAAACTAAAGGAAAAAATTAACAGTTTTGACTTATAATTATAATTTAATTAGAGACTAAATGGCTCAATCAAATTAATGAAAATCTATGACAAATTGTTTGACTGTTGTATGAATTTTAAAACAATAAAATTATGAGACATATATTTATGAGAAGATTAGAATAACCTAGTTATATATTTTATGGTTTATATAGTAGTTGCCCATTGCGTTGCATTGAACACAAACTATTTTATTATATTATTTTGTTTTTAGTTTAATTATTTTGAAATAAAAAAAACTATTTTATTAAACATTCTTAGGTGAAAAGCTTATACTTACTACTAAAATAAAATTTTCATGGCAAATTTTAGTTCTTTTGATGAAAGAATTAAATATTTTGTTGATAAAGAATTGTTTATATATATAAGTTTAAGTTTTATAGAAATTTTTTAGAATGTCAAAAAAAAAAAAAATAGGTAAGAAAATAAATTGAATTTTGAGAAAATATTCATATTAAGTTTTTGATAATTTAATGCAATTTACTCATACAATATCTAATTATATTAAAAATATGTATAAAATAGTTCATAAAATATATTTTATTGAATTGTTGAATACAAATATGAGCTCAAAACTTTATATATACTGAAAAGCTAGAATATTTATATTCAAATGCTATAGAAATGAAAATATTAATATTAAATATTATATATACATACAATATATAATAAATCATTTCCATGTCATGAATTTATGAAATTTTCAATTTTTTATTAAAAAAAGGAAATGGAAAAATTAAATAAAATTTAACTAAAATTTAAAATTGAAAGAATAAGTATGCTTGGAACAAATGGGTAACAATAGAATAAGGCTTTGTGATCATAATTATAGGGAATTTTTGTTTATTTAGTGAAAAAAATCATTAAAAATCTAACTATAAAATTATTTATTGGATGATATTTTCAGATTAAATTATTAGAATCTGTTAATGAAAAAAATTAGGATCAATAGGTTAAATGTTTTAAAGGTGTAGAGAGCAATTATAGGGAGAGATTGATGAAAAAAACTTAGAAAAATAAATTTGAAAATGTGTAAACATGTTAAAATAGGGCAAAAACAACGTGTCTACCTCATCTCCTATATAGGAAAGTGATAGATACATAGGTTGGACTCCATTATAAATATATATATTAGATTAGTTTGGGTTGCATATTAATTGGAGGCAAGCATACATGACTAGTCTCTGAAAATGAGTTAAGAAGGCTTTTTATTTCTAATAGTCCTCATAGATATTGACAAATTTTGAGAGCCAAATATAAATAAGCCTTCAAATTAATCTTATAATTTGCCTCTAATTTGTATATGGAGACAATTTAAATAAAGCCTCAATTTTGTTCACAAATGCGAGACTATTTTTTGAAAAGCTTCTTTATTGATAGAGGCATTTTTGTGGTTTTTAAAGGCAAATAAAAGAGTCACCTAATATCACTTTTATTGTAGTGATTGTCACTATTGGCTTTGTACAAATTATATTTTTGCAATAATAATTTTTTGTCACTAAATATATCTAATTAATAACAATTTTTTCATTATCACTTCTCATATCATGATTACCAATGTACTTATTTTCTTTTAATATTTTTTAATTATACCAATCCTAATGATGGGCATAGCTGTTATTCAATTTAGTTAATTATTTCCTGTTTAATGTGAGATCTTATATTTCGCACTATGAATAATGTGATATAATGAATTATTCAAAATATTAATTTTATACGTTCATGACGTTACAATTAGTATTTATTCTAGTTTGATTTATACGTAGTTTAGTTTATCTTAACAACATACAACTATTATATAATCAATATAAGTATGCATCCCCTTCAATGAAAAACTATTACCTTTATAAATCTAGTGTTTGTGATGTATTTCATCAATAACAATTCCATTAGTAAATTAATGTCTTATCACTAATTATTTCTTTAATTTTATATACATTTAATTTTGTCACTAATCCATTATAGATATATTAAAATATAAAGTTTATTAAGCATATATATATATATATACAGACATCAATTAGAGTATTTATTTTCTTAATGTATATATGCATGTTGCTCAACATAATTTGCGTACTTCTAAAATCATAGAGCACTCAAATAAATATTTGAAAAATGGGGACAAATAGATAGGTTCGTAGTAAGTTTTTGTACCTATAAGCAATTTAATTGTGGGTCCAAAATTCAAAGAGGAAAATTGCAGAAATGAGCAAATATTCTCTTTTTTTAGAAATAAGAAAAAGGAAAAAAGAAAAGCTTTCTTGAGAAATGAGATAAGGATGCAAATAGTTGCTTTCGTTCACAAGACTGCAAATATTGCGACATCATGTTATTTATTGGACAACATCACAAAGATAAAACAAAAGCCTTATATTAGGCCATATAAGGCTACTCAAAGGGCCCTAAAACCCTTTATTTTATTTATATATATAGTATAAATCTATGCAGGCTGCTGCCAAAAATATATCCTTAATTTCTTCTGAATTGAATTTGCTGCACCCTGCACAACGCGACATTGTTTTTGTTACGTACTTGTGGGAAACAAATTAAAGGATTAATCGAATACATGCATATGCGTAATTTTCAATGGATTAAATTGTCTTAAAAAGTAAATTTCACACTCCCACCAGTAAGCTTGTTTTTGACCTATCGAGTTCAATTCAAATTCGGTAATATGCACCTTCTGTCAGACAAGAATATCGATACACATGAATACTTTAGTCAAAGCTTAATTATAAGGTGTTTACATGTCTTATAAAATATATAATGGATGCTAATATCGACTGAACTTTTTTTCTAGAGCTTTATAAGATATTTTTAGAGGAAATGAACTCTTAATTTTATTTTTAAAATTAAATGTTAAAGTGTTTAAATGAAATAAGATCAAACAACTCGTATGTATTCTGGTAGCTGCATTTATGTTTAGGAAAAAAAATAACATTTCATAAACTCTTTTCGCTATGATACTGACAAACTAATATCATGCACAGATAAATAATTTTTGAGTAGAAATGTGATATTAAAAGGAAACTAAAGATTTTTATATATGTCTTTTTTATTATTTATAAAATGTTTTAGAAATAATTCTAGGGGAGCTTCTTTTTTTCCTTTTCTTTTTCTTATTAAGAAGTTTAAAACTCAAAACATCTTACTAATGAAACTTACATAATCTTTTGTCAAAAAATTTGCTAAATACTTATAAGTTTCAAAAATTTTATAAAATATTTTGAAAAGCTTATCACATGAAAGATAAATAAGGAGTTTACGTACTTTGAGCAATCAGTGGAGGGGCTAATCTTATAAGGAATGCTAACACCACATTGGCCGCGGAGTGCGGCAGCCTCGCTGAGGTTGACACTAGAGTACGAGCCGGCCAATGATTTCAAACAAACGCACACGCTTTGCCTATCCGGTGTGGTCTTGGCCGTGTTGTAGAGGCCCGTAACTCCACCACAGCAGTTGCCTAGCGGACCTTTGTTGGTCGCGAAAGGCAAGCACGGATTTAGATACGAAACCACCATGCCACACCCGATGGCCGCCTCGCTCAGTGGGGCGACAGCCGCAATCAACACGGTTGCAAGGAGAACCATGCATATTGACTTTATCACTCTGGCCATTGTAATTAAGAGGGTGTTTGGCTAAACTTATAAACTACTTAAAAGATCTTATAAGATGTTTGAGAGCTTATAAAATATGGTGGAGTGTTTGGCAAAATTTTAGGAAAATGAATTAGCTTATAAGCTCCCAAAATAAGATGTTTAGAAACTTATAAGATGTTTTTTAAAAAGTAAAGAAGAACTAACTTATTTTTTAAGATCTAACAAAACTTCTTGTTTTCAACCAAATTAATTACAACTTTGTCATTACTAACATCTTATAAATTGCACACCATCTTCATTTTCCAAACACTTTAGTAGCTTATTTTTAAAATAAGATCCAACATCTTATAAACTTCTAAAATATCTTATAAGATGTATGAACTTATAAGATATTTCAAATAAGTTTAGCCAAACACCCTCTAAATGTTTTGGTGGTCAATTAGACAAAACAAATTAATGTAGTACTAAATTGGAATTATTTGCTAGTTTGTGTGGAGGAGAACATCTTAGGTGTAATGTTTGTGTAGACAAGATTTACTTAATTAATATTGATTGGGTAACGGACTTAGCTTGTTGGTTGGGCAGAACATTATTAATTAATGGTGCAATTAATATAAATTATGTTAAGACGTGGAGAGTAGGAGTTGATCTACATATCAAATTATCAATCACCAGTTTATGAAATGATACCCAAATTGTTCAATAAGTCAAGGAAATTGACAAATCGTCGCTATAAAAAAATAAGTAAATTTGTGATAATATAACAAGTGATAATCAAAAAGTTGTCATTAATTATATGTATTTAGTGATAATAAATTTACGTTGTCATAAATTAAAATATAGTTAACACAATATTAATGGTGATAATATAATATAAAATTAATAATTAATGACACACTTATTGTAACAACTTAATAATAATGGAATCTTATCATAAAATTTTAAGAGTAATTTTTATTGCCACCAAATTGTCACTATATGTGTGTCATTGATTATTAACAGTGACAATTAAAACATAAATTCTTGTCGCCGTTGAATGATATTGCGACAATATAAAAATTATTATTACCATAAAAATTTAATTAGTAATAAGATAGAAAATAGAATTATTTAATACAATTATTGGTGATAATTTTTATATTGCCACTTTTAAATCTTATCAATAACATTATTTTTTTTTTTTTTTTTTTTGTAGTGCGTGCTACTTAACTTCGAATAAATACGAAACTAACATCAACATATAGTATAATTAAGGGGCTGGTGAGTGCTGTGAATTTAGCTAAAAAATATTAGCCAATGATGTGATGACATGTTCTCATTCGGTGCAATGTTTTTAACAGTAGTTACAGTGTTCTAGCAAGTGCACATGCTTACGCTCAAGCTATTTGTTGGTCTCAAGTTTTAGTTGATCAATAAGCAAAAGTGTTAATATTTTATATTTTTCAAATATCTTAAAAATAGTTATTGCACATTAATTCTATTTTTGATTGAAATGGTTGAAAAAAAAAACATTATTAAAAATATACGTCATGCGCGAAAAGCATATATATGATTTCAATAACAAGGAATAATAAATGTAAGATAAAAAAAATTAAAAAAAAAAGTGTTGCTTTTTTTTTAACTCGGTCTTCGATTAGAAGTTTATTTGCAAAAACAAGTACAATTGATAATATATCCAATATTCCCTAATGGCTATAAATTAAACTTAATACACTTTTATAATATGTCAATGCTCTGATTATAAAATTAATAAATCAAACCAAATCATGGCTAAATAAAATATTTAAATGAATAAGAATAATGTTGAATAGTCAAAACCTATGCGATAAGTAATGAGAATTAATTGTTAGCTTATTTATTAAATTTCTGATTGCTTTAACTAATTTTTCTTCTTCTTCTTTGTTGTTCTTTTTTCTTTCTCCTTTTCTTTTTACCTTCGTAGAATCATTTGTCTTTTATTTTTTATTTTTCATTATAATACATACATATATTTATATATATATTGGTTTGTTAATTATTTGGTGATGTCTTTGTTTTCCTTATAATTGATAAAATATATACTAATAGATATTAAAACGAAGAACAAGAGAGAATATAAAATATCCATTGAAAATTATCAATACTTTCTTAATTAAGTTTTATAAAATATAAGTAACGTCTCAGTATGATATAATTAATATTAAGTAAGAATTCAGCCAATCGGATAAAATGTGAAAGAACTGACGCCGCTTGCTCATTGAATTTCCCATGCATTTTAACTATTCAAAAATAAAGCTGCTAGAAACTAACTGTTGTGGAAATTTTTGAAATAAATTCCATAACTTCATGGAAAAATAATATTAATACTCTCTCTATCCCATAATATTAGTTGCTTTAGAAAGTTTTTTTTTTTTTTGGTCTCATAATATTTGACACTTTGAACTATGAACAGTTCAAGAGCGATAATATTTGTTTTTCAAATTTACCCTCATTTATTATTCTAATGCATGTTCCCAAATTCTATCTCCACCTATTCATTATTCTTCCTATGGTCAACAATTTTAAATATTCCCTCATTATTTTTTTTTAGTTTACCAAGATTAAACTAAAATCAAACACATTTTTGTAGAAATATTTATATTACCTAAAAGTGTGAAAAAATGTATATAAAACGGCAACGAGGGAGAGAGATTATTTATAGAAAACTACACAGATAAAAAAGGTTAAAGAGTCAATATTCATTGAAAATATTAAGTTACACAAAGTTCATAATGTTAGGTTATCCATTGAAATATTTTTAAGGGCGAATTACATCTACCTCCCTTGAGGTTTGGCGAAATTACAATTCAACCCATGTTTTTTTATAAATTACAATAAACCCCCTAAGGTATGTAATAATTACAAGTAATGGATGAAAAATGTATAAAACCCATTTTTGCCCTTTATTTTTTGCTAATATTACATAGGGCGCATTACATTTACCTCCCCTGAAATTTGAAAAAATTACAATTTAACCCATATTTTTGTGTATATTACAATAAATCCTGCAGTATGTAATGATTACAAGTGATGGATGAAAAATGTATAAATCCACTCTTCGCCTCAATTCCTCCACCTCTAGGCCAAAATTGACCTCACCAATGTGTTTTCCATATCGAAAACTTTAAGACCCGCTTCAAATTCACCGAAAAACTTGTAGGAAAACGGAAACCCGCCACCACCTCATGGCTGCCGCAGCTGCCACCACCACTGTTCCTCCACCGTCCGACGAAACCCAAAACTACCACCGCCAACATGTTCCTCTCGTCGCGGTGATCAATTTTGACATAAAACTTGGGCGATTTGGAAAAGAAATGAGTGAGTTATGATGAACTAAAAGTATAGGATTTCTTAATTTTCATGTGTATATACATTGCATATGTATGTATCTAGATCTCTCTCTTCTCCCACCTATCCGTCATTTTCAACTCTTAAAAAGGCAGATTTTTTTTTTAATAATATTACTCTTAGCCCCACAAAGATGTACTATATAACATATAACCACAAATATTTTATATACATTACAAAAAAATCCCTCAAGGGTACTATCAGAACTTTACATACAAAAACCAACGGAACCCTAACGGTCCTAAACAGCTGGGCTAAATTGTTAGATGGAATATACCTCCGGGGGTTTATTGTAATTTACAAAAAAATGTTGGTTGAGTTGTAATTTCGCCAAACCTCAGGGGAGGTAGATGTAATTCGCCCTATTTTTAATCAAATTTTCAATGGCATAAACATATTAAGTTTTACAAAGTTCAGAATGTTAATAGAGGGAATAAGAAATAATGAAGAGATTGAAAAGAACGAAAAAAATTATAAAGATAAAGATAATAGACAGGGCAAGAGCTAGAGGAGTAATTGAGAGTGAGAAATCAGGCTTGGAATTTTCAATTACCAACGTTTTCTCAGTGGACGAATCTGATGAGGCATGGAGATGATAATTTTGTTAAATATGTTATTATAAATTTAACTCCAAAGAAAACTATTTATTAGATTAATTGATTTGTGTGGGAAAAAAATCTAATATGATTAATATTATGGGATAAATGGCTTATTAATTATGAGAAATAATAAAAATTTAGAACGGTATATATCATTAACTACGTACAATGACTAGTGACTTTGTATTATTAGGTGGTTTGACGAATGGCAAAATAAATTTATTTTAATAATTTGAACAAGCGAGAGATCAAATTCAACTGACGTATGTGTGTCAACTATGAAAGGGATTCTATTTAAGCCTAAAGATATCTTCATCGAACAAAATTGGTACGAAGTAGTCAAAAAAATTTCCTATGCGGAAGGGTTTTTTGAAAATAAGCACTTAAACAAACGAGTGATGATATTGGATGGACTCAAACTCTTAATTTAAGGGGTATTTGGAAATGTTGAAACAGTGTCAAACTAAAGGGGTATTTTTTAATTATATGAAACCTCGGGATCGTATCAAAATGCCGTAGTTCATAGTTGCATGTTAAAAGTGAGATTTTATATTTCTTAGTATTTTTTTGTTCGTCCATGAAGTCGCAATGTTTAGTATTAATTACTAGAAAAATTACTACAAGAAAAGAAGTAAATTAGTGATAATATAGCAAGTGATAAATAAAAATTGTCATTAATTATATACATTTAGTAACAACAAAACTATATTGTCACAAAACATAATTTACATAATAACATGGTGACAACATAATGTAAAAAAGTGACAATTTAATATAAAATTGATAATTAGTGACACACATATAGTGAAAATTTATAGCCCGTTTGGATGGATTTTGTTAGAGGAGAAGCACTTATTTTTTTTTTTAAAAAAAGCAACTTACTAAAACAATTGTGTTTGGGTGGACTTTTCAAAAAAGGCACAAGCCTGAAAAAAAGCCAAAATGTATTTTTTTTTAAAAAGTTACCCAAAGTAGTTTCAAATAAGAATACCTTTTAAATAATTTTTAACTACCGCATCCAAATGCAAAATTACTTAACTTAAACAAGAAAAGAAAAACAAAAACTCAACTAAGAAAAGCACGGCTTTAGAAGCTCTTTCTTTTTTAGTCTATCCAAATGAGCCCTTAGTGATAATGAAATTTTGTCATAAAATCTTAATAACAATTTTTTTAATCACCAAATTGCTATTATAAGTGTGTCACTAATTGTTATCTCTAAAATATAAATTCTTGTTACCATTGTGTGAATATTGTGATAAGATAAAAATTATTTCACTAAAGAAACATAATTAGTGACAAAATAAAAGGTGTTTTAACTTAATATAATTATTGATGAAATTTTTATATTGTAGTTTTTATAGGCTGTCACTAATATTACTTTTTGGTGTGATTATGCTCACATCCCCAAAATTTAGATGAAATTACAAGTAAGCCCATTTTGTTTTAAAAATTACCAATACCCCTTAAGTTTTGTCCCCTTATTGCTAAATAAAAAAAGGTTTATAATGTCATTTTTGCCCCTAAATTTTTGTAAGGGAGAATCACTCTCCTCTTTTCTAAATTTAAGCAAAATTACAAATAACCCCATATTATTTTAAAAATGAACAATACCCCACTTGCTTCGCCACTACTCAAATGGTCAAGCTACACTCTAATTTTTTTTTATTTCTCCAAGCCTGTCAAAACTTCTCAATAAATTTTGTCAATGTTTCATCCGTTCGGATTCAATTGAACAAAAACTAAATCATACAAACACTAACTCACCATTATCTCCCCCGTCCAATTCCTCCCACCACTATCGACCATATCCCAAAATTAAATGAACTTTAGCAATGTATTGTTCATTGCAATTAGCTCAAGGCCTTTCGAAATCCCACTAGAAAAACTCATCAAAGAGTGTCGCGCATCGTTGCATGTGTTTTTTTTTTCAAAAATATTACAAATATACCCTTATATAATTCGAAAACTTACAATACATACCCTTCAAGTTTCGAAATCTTACAATAAAAAAGGATATTTCGACCCTCAAAAAATTATGGAGTAATTAACTAAGGGTATTTTTGGTAATTCACTAAACGGTAGGGTGTTTTTTGTAAAAATTAATATATATTAGGGGGTATTGGTAATTTTTAAAACAAATAAGGATTGTTTAAAAGGGATGTGATGGTAATTATCTCATACTTTTTTCTTATAGTCAATATTTTAGATTGACAGTATTCTACATTCTTATAGTGCTATTACATTTTCTTAATGTCCGTCGGTGAAAGTAATAAGATTACATTAAAGATATTAATTATTAGTAATTAGATTGAAGAAAACAAATAAACAACGTTCTAGCGCCAACAGAAGTCCTGTTTATCTAAGTTACGAACGTATTTGCTTTTGTATAATGGGATTATTTTTTCTTAATAGTGCTATTACATTTTCTTAATGTCCGTCAGTGAAAGTAATAAGATTACACTGAAGATATTATTTATTAGTAATTAGATTGAAAAAAATAAATAAATAACGTTCTACCGCAAACAGAAGTCTTGTTTATCTAAGTTAAGAACGTCTTGCTCTTGTATATTGGTATTATTATATTTAAATTTAAAGTATGTACATTACATATGAGAACTTACACCTCTAAAATTATAAATAAATAAGTATTTGTTAGATAAATATCCTCAATTCATCAATATAGATTGTCGATTTTCAAAATCCTACTCATAATTATTGCGCGGCACAAATATCTAAGAAATTGTCTTCCTATATGGTTTTATTAAAACTTATATCAGTGCTATATATTCATTGCAGACCAATTGGTTATTGACTGTTCTATACTAAATTAATTATTAAGTAAGTATGTCATTATTTTATATATAGAAATGGGAAAACAAAAATAAAAAAGATGGTATTAAGTTACTCGAGAATGAGATGAGGATACAAAAGAGTAGCTTTTCATTCATAAGAGAACAAATATTGCTACATCACACAAAGGGCACTAAAACCCTTTATTTATTTATATAGTTATATATATATCAAGTAGGCTGATGTCAAAAATGCATCCATCATCTGAGTTAAGCTCACTGCACCCTGCAAAGCACAACAAACCTTTGTTATGTATATGCAACAACATGCATACAAATAAGACGTTACAGATAAAAAGTTCATAAGTTGTTTTATATTTCGTGAAAATGAACTATTGAAACAAATAAATTTAAGGACACTTATGCTCTTCTATTTGTATAAATTAGAATGCCTACAAAATGATATATATTAATTTATGAACTTTTGAATATATTTACGTACTTTGAGCAATCAGTGGAAGGACTGATCTTGTAAGGAATGCTGACACCGCACTGGCTAGGGAGTCCGGCAGCCTTGCCGAGGTTGACACCAGAGTATGATCCAGCCATCGATTTCAAACAGCTGCACACGCTTTGCTTATCCTGTGTGGTCTTGGCGGCCGGCGCTATAGAGGCCCTTAACTCCATTGCAGCAGCCGCCTAACGGACCTTTGTTGGTCACGTAGGGGAGGCACGGGTTTAGGTACGAGACCACCACGCCACATCCGATAGCCGCCTCGCTCCGCGGGGCAACGGCCGCAATCAGCACCGCTGCAAGGAGAACCATGCAAATCGACTTCATCACGCCGGCCATTGTGATTAAATCTTTTCACTATCAATTAGGGAAACAAAATTAATGTACTTATTGGAATGCTTGTTTTGCAAGTTTGTGTGGAGGAGAACATCTCAGGTGTACTGTTTATATAGAGAAGATTTACAGAATTAATCTTAGTTGGGTAATGGGTAATGGTTGGTAGTTGAGCCGAGCATTAATTAATGGTGCAATAATAAATTATGTTAAGAGGTGGAGAGTAGGAGTTGATCTACATATCAATCATCAGTTTATGAAATGATACCAAACATGTCCAGTAATTAGTCAAGGAAATTGTACCACGTAATGTTTTGTTTCATGCGTCGGTGCTGGACTAATTAATAATGGGGTATGTTAATAATCAATTCGTATCTTCTATTGTATAATTTTGTTACATCTTTTATTATACTCATCAATACACATTACGTGTATTAGTGAGAAGTCGAAATAAGAAAAGAGTATTTTTATATTTTTTTTCATATCATTAGTTTTTTTTTCTTTCCTTATCTCGACTACTTATTAATACACGTGATATGTATTGATAAGTATTATAAAAGATGCAACACGATTATGAACTAAAAAATTCAAATTAGTTAATAATTGACTAATTACATGAACTGCATGTAAATATGTAGTATTTCAAGTATCGGGTCATGGGAATACTAAAAAAAGTTATGCATATCAAATGGTGTATAACTAACGAATTGTCGGGAAAATACTATATTTGACAAAGGAAAAAAAATAGAGAGAAAAAAACATGGAATAAAAGAAAATGGGTGGAATTTGATTTTCCACAGACATATTTGAATGAGAGGAAAAAAGATAGAAGGAAAATGAGAAGAAAATTTATTTTCTCTTAATTGTTTGGATCGAAAAGTGGAAAGAAAAAAAATTATTTTTGTGCAAAATACAATTATATCCTTATATCATTATAAATATAATTTTGTTATAAATTCATCTATTGAAATAATATAATAAGAATAAAATAAATAAATATAATAAAATATATTACGTTGTGTTAAATGAGAACTATAAGCTTATACAAATATAAATATAATTATGTTTCAAAGAAATTAAGGAAAATAAAATAAATAATTATATAAAATATACATTTAAAATAATATACAAAATAAGCATGTCATATTAATTTGCTAGCTATCATAAATAAATTAAACATAACAAATAAAATATAATGGGCAATTTTAAAAACCTTTATTTAATGATACTAGTTACAATCTTTTCCTTCCATTTTCTATCCACTTTATATAGTATGCCCAACGCTTACTTTTTCACTTCCAATTTCTTTCTTCTATTTTTCCTCTACAACCAAAACCTTTGCACAAGGAATAAAGAGAACAATTAATATTAATAGTTTTAAATTAATAAGATTAATGTTCTTTTAGTTAATTACTGGTCTAACTAATGAATTGTTGAGAATTTTTTTGAAATCTACAAGTGATACTTTACTAAAATGACAGGGTATATTTGGAAATAAAGATAATAATAAATACAATTTTAAAATGTGAAAATGACAAATATTTTGAAATAATTTTTTTTCTTTTTTTGGTGAAGTGACAAATAAATGAATATAGAAAGAGTATTAAAAAGACAATAAAATTCAAACATTTTCTTATTAATTCACCCTACTCAGAAGATTAAAAATTCTTGTACTATGGTGTCCATACTATAAATTTATTATTATTAACTAATGTCTTTCACATCACACGAGATCCTCTATTCCAAATTGTGTTTCATCTCCTATTTCAATTTATAGATATACCCCAAGTGTAAAGATCCCAAGCCAAGTATATAATTAAAGAAGTAATTTTATACAGATGGCATGAATGTAAATTATGGAATATGAGATGAAATATCATTTTGGAATAGAGAATCTTATCCGCTTTCGCATATATGTACGTACAGGGTGTGTACAAATAATATACAAAATACATAACATCATGATATAAAGTTAAAGACTTACCATTCTTCAAAATATTGTTTAAATTTTCTTATGATGTCCTTTGTTTTGTACATCCTTATTTAATATTTTTTAATTTATGTTTAGTTATATAGTTTTACTTAATCAATATTTAATTTGGTTTGTAATCATATTTTAGTATATTTTAGCTTAATTTACTACTAAATTTTATAATTATTCTAGTTAAATAGTGACCCCACGATTATGGCTTCCCATATCATCAGCTTCACAATTTGTTATTCAGTGAAATTTTAATCTAGACTTTGGGAAAATATTCGAGCGAAGCAATGACGTTTTAATTATCAGCTTATCTACGTGTTTTATTTGCCTCAAATCTATTATTTTTTTCAGTGTCATTTTTAATAATTGATGTCTGAAAAACTAGTAATTTTAGTCCGGTACTTTGACCTTTTCTCTCCTTTTTTTTTTTTAAGACAAAGATAATGTATTGGCTTCTTTTTATTGTTAATAAATTAAAAAAAAAAAGAAAAGAAAAACAAGAAAGAAAGAAAAGACACAAAGGCGACCTATTAAATAAAAATATATGAAAATCTTTTTAAAAAAAATCAAGCCCAATAACTTATTAGGCATAACAGTCTAGTGGACTAAAGGCTATGGAGCTGATATTTTAAAAATAAACTTAACGGCGGCCCAATATTAAATAACAATAAAATTCACACTATTTACTTTTTTTTTTCTCTCCTTTTTTTTCTGGGAACATTATATGAAGTACAAAAAATAAAACGGAATTTCGCTAGAGGAAGGGGTTGAACCTTCGACCTTGTGGTTAACAGCCACACGCTCTAACCAACTGAGCTACTCCAGCTTTGTTTTTCTTACTCTCGTCTATTAAAATAATGTTACGTCAGTTCGCAACTGAGTAAAGACAAGGAAAAAGGAGGTCTGACGAGTAATATTTGAGTCGATATGGTCAATATTCCATTTGTGAAGTAAGAATTATTTTTGGCACATTGGTGTGTTCAAGATTTTAAAATCTTACGTGGTAATTAGGTGGAGGCCCCACATGTGAGTCGATTTTTTTGTGAATGTGGATATTATTCTAGTTAGTATGATACTAAATTTATTTTTATTGTATAATAATTTGTATTTATCGTTATTTGATGATAAGTCATTGTAATTGCTAGTTCTTCATTTGAATATTAGGAATAATAATGTAATTGAATGATTATAATAAATTATTAATATAATTGATTGATTGTAATAGATATTTTCTTTAAAAAAAAAATGACATCTGAATCGAATTTCTTTTATTATGTCTTATGTACGCGCCTTTACTGTAGGTATTCGAAAGCCCAATGGCCCCTTTCGATTATTTTAAAAGAAAAAGTAGTTGTTAGACTATATTTTTAGTAGAGGTTTTTTTTTTTTTTTTTAAAAGTTGGAGAGATTTGCATTTGAATGCAATAACTATAAATGTTAAATTGTACTTTTGGATAGTTTTTTAAAATGTTACTTTTGATTTGTTTTTCTCTGGCTTCCACTTTTTTTAAAAAAAAAGTTCAGTCAAATATAATTTGTTTTTTCAGCGAAGAGAGTTTTTCAAAAAATAAATGATTACCTTCTTAAAAAAAATTCATTCAAATGGGCTCGAAAAGTGATTTTTTTTTTTGGAAATTGTCCAAAATAGCTATTTTTAAAAAAAATATATATTTTTTTAAATTATTATATTCAAATACAAAACTGCTTAACAAAAACAAAAAAGAAAGAGAGAGAAAAACTTAGACAAAGAGAAAGAGAAAAGCTCTTACTATAAAAATTCAAAAAAAAAAAACACGACTCAGACAAATACTTTGTTAAATCTATCCAAACAAACTCTAATGCTAGCTGTAGAGATTTCCGTGTCTAATTAAATAAAAAAATGTAAACGGTGTTTGGTTTATGGCATAATTAGGTAAGATCAATATACTATTTTATCTTAGATGGAAGGAGACCGGCATTTGACCAGTCTTTGCTGGCAGGGGGATACCTTAATTGAATGTCTTCATTTACAATATTGATTTTTGATGGTCATAATTTTATTTATGTTTTAAAATTGAAAAAATATAATATTAACAATAATGCCTGGAATAGTTTTTACACCAGAAAATTTTTATTCGCACCAGATTTGGTCATATCGGGACTAATCACGTGGAGAGTGTTTTACACTTATCATGTGATTGGTGTACAATTTTGGGAGAGCGACCAATCACATGATAAGTGTATTAATACTTGCTATATGATTGGTTGGGTGCAGCCAAATTAGATCTGGATAAGAATTTTCCTTAGGTTGTGAGAATAATAGTTTTGTTTGTTAGAACTGCTTGCATAAGTTTTTTGAATTCCCAAATTTGTCTTTTTATTAAATTATGAATGATTTGTCCGAAACGAATACATATGTAACAACTCAACTGCATATTTTCTATAATATCCGCTAACCATATTTTTTTAAAAAGTAAGGTTCATATCTTCAATATGCTAGATTCTAAGTAGACTTGTACCAAATAATTATTTATACGAAAGAGGTAGTTGAGCCAATTCATATCTATAACGTTATTTTCCGCAATCTCACAGGAGAGTAAATCAAAATCAGCGCCGCCCCCCCCCCCCCCCCCCAACCAACAAAAAAAAAAAAAAAGGGAGTTCGAAATCAAGAAACAAATTATGCCAATATTTTTCTATACAAAGAGGGGAAATTGCCCAAATCCGACTTGACTGCAGCCAACTAATTATATAACAAGTGTTAATATACTTGTCATGTGATTAATCACTCTCCCTAAACTGTACACCAATCACATGTCAAGTGTAAAACACTCGCCACGTGATTAGTCTTAGTGTGGCCGAACCTGGTGCGGATAAGAATTTCCCACAAAGAGGTGTCATATTTAGTAGCGGACCGGATCCCCTACCCCATAATAGTGCTCCATCTCCTGCCCCACACTTTGGATGTGCGACACGTGTAAGTCTTGAAGATTTACTTACCAAATTAAATAACCGAAAAAGTATAATTAATTGGACAAAACATCTAATTTGGTAAGTAAATCTTCAAGACTTACACGTGTCGCACATCCAAAATGTGGAGCAGGAGATGGGGCACTATTATGGGGTAGGGGATCCGGTCCGATTTAGTAGTCATTAATCACCATCCATTTCATCATTATCCCAACATAATTAACTCATAATATACACAGATACGTACTTTCTTTGCCTTTGTCCCACTAAATTCACAAATAAAAATTATAGAAAAAAAAAATAAAAGATAAATAAAAAAACCACCAACACCACCGTCTCAAACCAAGGATTAAACACTAACCAGATCGAAAAATCTTGCCCTGACCCATCCAATCACACGACAAGTATTATAAAAACTGAATATAATCGCGGATCAATACTTGGCAGACGGTATTGATTCCCAGTTAAAATTACCGCTATCTCGACTTTGCATCAAATTCATCTGGCGCAAATCAGGCGCCATTTCAGACACGCTCCACACCTTCACAGATTTATCGAGGCTCCCACTGTAAACCACCCACTTCTTATCTCCGTCAGCCTCCTTGTCCTCCTCCACCGCCAGGCACTTCACCGGCCCGTTGTGCCCCGACAGCACCGAAAGGCACGTGTGCACCGGTCCATCCCTCCGCCACACGCATATCGTCTTGTCGGCCGACCCGCTGAACACGAGGTTCCCCGCCGCCGCCAGGCAGAGCACAGCCAGCTTGTGACCCTTCATAACGCCGCCGTGGGACAGCTGCTTTTCTAGCTCCCAGAAATTGACCAGCCCGTCCGATGACCCGCAGTAAATCACTGAACCCGATTGGTTAACGGCCAATGCGGTCACGGCGCACTCCTGGCTGAGCAGAGTCTGCGTCAGGGAATGCCTGATGGTTTTCCCGTTCTGTTCCCTCTTCCACACTTTAACCGTCCCGTCGGCGGAGCCCGTGTAGACAACCCCGTCGATGCTCGAGACGACAGAGTTGACGGCGTCGTCGTGGGCCTTGACGGACTCGACGCATTTGTTGTTGCCCACTCTCCAGACCTTGAAAGTCCTGTCCCACGACGCCGAGTATAGCAAGCCGTGTTCTTCGTTCATGCTCAGGCAAGAAATGGCGTCCGTGTGCTTGATCCAGAGCGCGGTCTTTTTCCGTTTCACCTCCACGTAGTTTCTCGGCCTGATCGATGCTTTAAATATGTCGAAGAACGTGGGCATGGTGCCTACGCGTTTGTGCACGATTGGATTCTTTGGGTTGATCTTCCAGACGCGGATCTTCCCGTCCTGGTGGCCGGTGAAGATCTTCTCACCGGAGATGATGATGGCCTTGACGAGGCCACTGTTGGACTTGAAGGCGGTGAATTCCTGCATGTTCTTCCAGACGCGGATGTTCTTGCTATCGGAGCCCGTGTAGAGGATGTCGTCCTTGGCCGCCAGGGAGTATATGTGGCCCTCTTCACGGACTAGGGAGCCGATGAGGCCGCTCTGGGGGACGTTGGAAGGCATGCCGTCGTTGAAATTGGACCAGGGGGATTTCGCCAGGGGGGAGTGGTTGTTCCAGGGGGACATCTGCATCGGGGAAGCCTCGCCGCTGAGGCGGTTCGGGTCGAAGGTGGAGATGCTGTTACGAGTGGCGAAGTCGTCGGTGTCGCTGGAGGCGGCTGCCTGGGCGGAGGTTGACATGTTGGGGTCCGAGTGGACATGGAATCCATTTTTGGAAGGCATGTTAACCTACGTGATACTATCGGAATGTGTATATCACGGATGATTATTTAAAAGAATATGAAAGCAAGAAAAAAAAAAAGCAAAGAAAAGGGAAATGATTGAAACTGGTGAGAAAATCAAGAAACACAGAGTAACCCTGATCGAGGAGCGGGAGAGAAAGGAAGGTGGTGTTGGAGGGAGAGAGAAGGGGAGATTTTGTAGGGAATGTAACAGACGAAGAAGAATGAAATGATATGAGGCTAACAGGTTTTGGACATGTGTGAGGAGTGGACCACCTATTGCGGTGCGGAGGGGTTTTCCCGGGTTAATGGTTGTTTTGTATGTATGGCGTTAGATTCTTGGGCAATAGTTTTTGTCTGGAAATTAAACTAATCTATAATGATTATTCAACTAATATAACATGATTTTCATTTATACAACGGATGGGAATTCAGATTTTGTTTTCCACTAATTCAATTTCACCCATAATGTTTCATTAATTCGATACATATATTACGCATATTTATTTTATAGTCAGTCTTTAAAAGGTATTATATCAGTATAGGATAAAAAATAAAATAGAAGATTTGATCCGCATTAATAGAAATATGAGGCTGAAAATTTTTGATTGTTGGATTTAGGTAGGAGTGACAAAATTTTAGTCTGAACCTAATTCAGTCAAATTAGTATTAATTATACGACTAGTGTTTTATACTTATTTATAATTTATAAATAATTTAGAAAAAGCCGTCAGTCACTTAATATATAATTTGTTTAGTTCGAAAAGTACAATAATTTTTCCACAAGTGACGCCACTTGAATTAAATATGGAGGACTACTAAAAGATGATATAAGAAGTAAACGTTTCAAGTTGATGGATGATATCTCGAAAACCTCCATCAAAAAACAAGCAAATTAAGTTAGACCACTTTTGCCCTTAAAATTTCCAAGCACAAACAATGATTCAAAATCCCGTTAGTTGTTGGCACGCACAAACACGAACGCCACATATATTGACTATTGAGGACAAGTTGTTTTATTCAATATTGTTTGTGTGAACTCACAAATTGAACTCTCTCACTCAAACCCCTGCACCACATCAATAATAAATTTTGTATATTTGATGAGTTCAATTACTTGTTTCGATCAAGAACTTCAAACTTTACAATGTTGGAATTTTTTTCCAGATGAATGACGGCATATACCCTTTAAATTGTGTGTGTGTGTGTGTGTGTGTGTGTGTGTGTGTGTGAATTAGTATTTTTGCCTAAGGAAAATAAAATTAAGCAATTAAAGAAGGCATGCCTAAACTGAAAGGTAACTAAATTTTGATTATAAACTTTTAGTCCCATTTTAGAGAGGAAAGAGAAAAAAAAAAAAAAAGAAAAGAAATAGCAGTAGTTCTGTTTTTGGGCCCATAGTATCTTTTTTCAGTATATTGACTTCTTATTTGGGGGGCAGAGAACATTAATTATTTAATGTAATTAGTAATTTTTATAAGCAGGTGTGGAATCTATCTGTATTCTACTGCAGGAATACGCCTCGGGCTAATATAAACAAATGCCAATTGAAATCTTGTTCTTTTTATATTTATTATTTTTGGAGCCAATACATATCCATTGAAATCGAGTTCAACTTTCAGTGCGGAAGGACATCTGATTTTTGAGAAACTAGAGATTCATTTTAAATACTATAATACAATAATATCATTCTGTAACCCAAACTATGACTAACTTTTGTACGCTTAATATCTGAAAATACATTTCCAAACAGCTTGATTTCATCTCCCACAACATAAATGAATTGATTTCATTCTAGGATTAAATTTTGAGAAGTCTAAAAGTTAACACTACACAAGGGCACTCTATTCACCAACGGCAAAATTCATCACGTATATCCTTTTTTTTTATGATTAAATCCATCACATATGTCAAACATTACATTTTTATAATGGATTTAATCCATCACAACTTGGATAGTATATGCTTTGTAATTGATCGATAATATTTTAACTTTTAGCTTTAATTTGTTAGAGTTTCGTCATAAATCCATCACAAATACCAATGGAATCCTATCCGTCATGAGATTTCTATTAATAAAGAGAGTGTTTTTATGTAGTGTAATATGAGTCATGACACTTACTCTGCGTGTGTGTATTAAAACCAAAACGAACTGTGAATATTGAATATTATTTACAGGCACGATGAAAAAATATTAGTTATAGGAGCATATTAATTGGAGTTAATCATAGATTGGCCTCAAAAAATAATTTGAGAAGGCCTGTTATTTTCAATAATCCTCATAAAGGTTTAGAGACAAACTTAATTAAGTCTCCAAATCTTATAATTTGCCTCTAAAAGTTATATATGGGGACATTTTGAATAAAAAGCCTCGATATTTTGTGCGACTGTGAGTATGGAAGCTATTTTTTGAAAAGCCTCCTTATATATTAATAAAGGCATTTTTATGCGTTTTAGAAGCAAATTAAATAGTCATATCTAATATCACATTTGTTGTAGGAGGATACGTGTGGTTGATACCAATTGCATTCTGGGGAAGTCAGGGGCCTTGATGATGATTAATAGTGATGATGCCCAAATTCGTCGACGAATATGGAGGTCCGACCCTGCGAGGTATTATAAGCTTGCCAAATCCTTAGACTCCTTCCAATGTAGGACAAGATATGGTATCATCATAAGCCCCCCAATCGAGGGACTTGGGAAGAGGCACAAAGCCATCGTTCCCCACAGACGGCGCCATTTGATGATGCTCAAATTCGTCGCCGAACATGGAGGCCCGACCCTGCAAGATATTGTCCCGCACCTCGAGACGGTGGGGTTTTGTCCTTTGATGAAAAGGCGCCTCGCAAGGTGAGAGAGGAATTAAAACTTATAAGCTTGCCAAGTTCCTAGACTTCTTTCGATGTGGGACAAGATATGATATCATGAAATAGCAAACAGAAGTTTTGAGGTCAAGTTCGAAGAAAATTATATATATTCTGAACAACATTTGATAGAGACAAAACTTTACAGATGATACAAATTCTTAGTCTGCCTGCTAAACAACAATTTTAACAACACATGTCTAACACTGATTGATAATATCGCAAGCTCTATTCCCTAATGCCCTGGCAAGTAATCTACACCTAAGGATTGTTTACACAATTACATCATGATAAACGAAAATTTTATTTTATTTATATCTATATTAACTTGCTACGTAATTGTAGATTTAACTGAGAAAGTGGTTTAACGGGTTCATAAATCCCTAAAAGTATTTTATAAAATACTTGAGAACTTATAAGAATTTAGTAATATTTTTTGTTGCGTGTTAAACCTTATAATAAACTTCTGAAAATTTAAGTTTCGAATATTTATCTTTGAAAGATTCTATAATTTATTTTATTCTGAATGGTGACAGAACATTTATAATTTTAGTCTAGTTTAGAAAACAAAAAAAATCAGAGAGTGATAGATAGGCTTTTCGTATCATGTGCAAAAGAATGAAATTTTAATTTACGGGAAATTATAATCCTATATGAATGTACCTCCTTCCACTATTAAAAATTTTTTTAATTTAACACATATAATATAATAGTATCATATTTATGTACATATTATGACACCTCATATAAAGTACCTCAATAAATTATCGTAAATTTGAACTATAAAGTGTCAAACAGGCTATCACTAGACTCAAATACATGACATTTTAATTAACTAATGTCACTAAAAGCAAATTTGATTTGGTAGCACTAACTAAAGTACCATCAATTTGAATGTCATAATAGTTTATTTTGATATTTTGTAGTGTCACAAAAGACACATTTTAATTCAAATTTTGTATAATTTATTAAGGCATTTTTATGAAGTGTCACGATAGGTATACAATTAGTACACTTTTTAAAAATGCCTCATTATATATGTCAAATTAAGTCATTTTTTTAGTAGTATTCGCTAACAAATTGATTCGTCACAAATTTAGTGAAAACCCATTATATGATAAATTTTGTCCATTATAAATCTGCTATTAAATATTTTGCCACTAATATAGCTTTATTTTTATTTTACTTTGATATTTTGTCACAAATTCATTACAAATATTTTATATCAATAACAAAATTTCTTTTGATCACAAATTTTTCGTCAGTGAAACGCACATTAGGTATGTGTTATTATTTAACTCCCATTTATGTATTGCAAATCTCACATTGTAGTTCTTCTAGAAGCTATAATGGAGTAAAAGAAGGAAATGTGGGAAGGTCTGGTATGGAAGTGATTTGTTAAAAGTCTCTTTTTATCCATATCAATTTTCCTCAACTGTCTTTGCCAAACCGCTCAAACGTCACAAAAACAATTTGACGATGCCACAATGCCGGTGCAGCTCAAGTTCCCAAGCTTCTCTAGAATGTGCCACGTAATGGAAATCTAATGGTTCTCTATCTACATTGGAAGGCTAAATTGATGTCTAATTTATCATTACAAAAATTAAATCTTGTTTATTATATTCTAGAAAAATAATAATTTACTTATTGTAAATATTATAATAGTGTAATTTATTTATATTAATTTCTTAATATAATTATTTTTTATGTAAATTTTACCATATAAAATTTCTATTTTTTATTATTAGTCTATATGAATTTTATTCATCACTTAGTTAATTTGTCAACAAAGAAATAATTTAGATAAATTAATTGAATTTAAAAACTATTTTCTTATTTTAAATTATCTACTAAATAAAAAAACGCATATTACATTTACCCCATCTAATACTAAATTTTGGTCAATCAAAAACATTGAAAAAGGTGCCAACCAATCTCCCGCATGTTGAAGAGTAATTTTGGGAATTCGCATCAAGATATAAAGGCAATATCCTAGAAATCCTAACGGCTCCAAACATAAGGGTATTATTGTTAATGGAAACATAGTTGAGGGGGTGTAATCATAATTATTAAAATAAGAGGGGAGAATTGGTAATTAAAACTTAATTTAGGGGGTGTAATGTAATTTTCCGTTTAGATAATGTTCAAATAAGCAACACAAAAATTCTTGAGAATCTTTTATAAAGTACTAGTACCTTCTAATAACTATTCGATGTTTCTGGTCTGACCTTTTAATTTATTTCTCCTATCCTCCCTGTTATTTATCTTTCCATCTTTTTTCTCTATACTATCATAACCTTTACTATTTTTTTTTCCTCTTTCTCCTCATTATTCAACCTAATCTTATAATTTTCTCTTATAATTAAGCCTTACTTTTTTTTATAATTAATGCGGTAAAATTTTTTATTCAATATAACAATTTTAAATACACAATCAACTTGTATATTTTTTTAATTTTATACACCATACATTTCACTGCACATTGTGTACTAATGGTGGTATAAAACCAATAGGACTTAAACCTGGGGACACAAAAAAAAGAAAGAAAAAACCTCCAACAAATGAAGGATAAAAGTTCTTGTAAGATTTTAAATCAAAACAAATGCTACAATTATACGTGGTGATCACATATCTTCTAAATGGTTTCTTTTGTTGGTGACTTCAATTGAAGAATTGCAATCATGCTTTGCGGCTCATTTATGCTAGATGGCTCATTAAATTGATGTACATGTTTGCCGGCCTAACTATTGGAATGCATGCTTGGTGGCTCATCGAAGTTTTGCATGTATTGACTCCAAATCAAATTATGAATCATGTTTTGCAGCTGTATTTAACAAGGGTTGAAAATTGCACACACTTTCTCAAATTTGTGCGCTAGAAATTTGCTATAAAAGGGTGCATTTGCATGAGCAAAGTGTGAGCCAAGTGAAAGCAATTTGAGAGTATTGAAAATTAGAGAATTGAGAAACATTTGAGATATAATTTATTGTGAGTGAGTTGTGAGATTATTTTCTTGGGATGTTGGGTTTAATTAAAGAATAATTTTTCTAATTGTTTTAACTTTATGTAAAATTCATTATAATGGAATCACTCTTCTTCATCCGTGAACGTAGACTTGTTACTAGTCAAACCATATAAATATTTGTGTTATTTAATTTTAATTCATTTATAATCATTTTATTGTCATCTATCTAAATAAATGTATCACTTGGTTCGATTGTCAGTCCAACGGTTTCCACTCTAAGAGAGGAATATCAAATTCAAAAAGAGCCCTTTTTTTTTCTTGGGAAGAAATTGGCTTTTGAGTAATCCCCAAATTTTAGTCTCCTTTTCATCCTTAAGATGGACAAAAGCATCAAACTCAATAAACCACCACACCACTAACAGATCTGAGCCCATAATTAGGGGTGTAAGATGAGTTGAGTCGGCTCAAGAGCTCAAAAAGTTGGCTCGAGTTAGACTCAACTCAAACTTGTTTTTTTCCGAGTTCGAGCTTGGCTGCTTGAGCTTCTTCGCGAGCCGAGCTTGAGTTTAAAAATAAGTGTTTAAGAACTCACAAGCCAACTCATGAGCATTAATTTTTTTTTATTTTAAATTATATCAAATATCATATAAGTTATACAAGTATAAGTATCAAAATTATATATAATATTGGCATACATACATATCCAAAATATTTTTTATAATAATTCAGTTTTTTAACATAAGCATATCAAATATAAAAAATAAGTTTATTCCAAAATTTATGATAAGTTTTATTGGAAATGAGCTTGATTTTAAGCTCGAGCTCAAATGGGGTGGATTGTAAAGGAGGTGAGTTTGAACTCAACATTTTGGTGATGAGATTGAGTTTGCACAAAAATTTATAAGCTCAACGAGTTTGAGCTTGAGCCCAAATTTTTTTTGATGAATTTGAGCTTGAGCTTCGAATATTTTTAAAAGCTCGACTCAAGCTCAATTCGTTTACACCGCTACCCACAACAAGAACAAACCATAACAAGAACAACATAAAACATTAAAGACAAGTAAATTAAAAAACTGACAAATGAAGGCAAAGCATAGAAGTAAACATTAAGGGGACATCACTGATATACCCAAAGGTGAGTCAACATTAGTAGCAAATGGTGCCAACCCATTGGCCGCCAATTTTTTTTATAATTTTCGATAATATATATATATATATATATATATATATGTATGTTCTAAATTTACAAATTCTAAGAAGTTGTAGGGCGTAATTGTAAATATCAAATCTATGTACACCAAAAACATTAAATTCCTATTTGAACAGCACTAAATTTGCAATTTTCCCTCTAAAAATCCACCAAATTTGAACCTTATTAACTTTATATTTAAAATTCTTGTCGTGTCAAACCCAATCTACTTATATGGGCCAAACTTTAGGCTGACCCAATTTAAAACTTATTAACTTATGGTCCACCAAGTGCTTCTTACATTTGGGCCATGAAGCCCTATCTATAATACTTGATCCCATTCAAAAAGCTTGTGATGCAATTTGAAGTGAACGTTTCTTTTTTGAAGGTAGTGGAGTGTGTGGGGTGAAAGAGCTTCACCCCCGAGCTTTGGACCTATCAATTAATGTTGCATTTTTTAGCCCACTTTTTTTTTTTTTGGGTCCATTTTGAATGATATGTCAATTTGAATATCTAGTGGTTGGAAAATTGAACATTTATTCGATTGTTTTTTTTTTTTTTATCACAATAGAATTTCTCTTTACGTTTTCTGTGAAACTTGGAATCTCTAGTCTAATCATGTTAAATCTTGTGTCAATTCGCATCAACATCTCTATAATATTTTGATTATTATGCGATTCTATAACAAGTTTAAATTAAAGCCTGGAAAACGAGGAATATGGCTACACGAGAGAGAGAGAGAGAGAGAGAGAGAGAGAGAGAGAAGGCCAAACCGTCTTTGTCAGACCCTATGCATCAAAACTTGAACATTTGTCCGACAACCCATAAATAAACATTAATTACAGAATCTAACAAACCGACCAAAGTCCCAATTATTTTATTACACCAAATCCGTAAAACTCAGCATATAAATCACAAACACTCACCCTTCTTGATCCTTACATCGATCGTTTTCAATTTTCTCAAAATGAGCTCTCTAGTCTCTAAAAAGCAGCCCAAAATCAACTCAGAAATTAATAGCAAAAACAAAGAAGAAGACGAATTAATACAAGAGGAAGAGATTGTCAACCCCAGCCAGCCTGTGAGCAGCCACTTGTATCTGAAGCCGGCCCACACCACCGGCACGCTGGACAAGACGGTGGTGCTCCGCCGCATCCGCCACCGGAAGCGCGTCAACAAGGTGAAGTCCGCCGTACAAGGTCTTCTCAGCTCGCCATTTGGCGGCGCTAATGATAAGAAGAGTAGTAGTTCGGTTACTCACATGAGATGGGCTGATGATGCTTTTGCTGCCCCTTAATTTGAAAAGTAATCTTTGTTACTTTGTGAGGGAATTTATGGTCACTTGATTCACAAGTGCTTTGTAATTGTGTTGCATAATTTGATGAAGTTGTGTAAATTTTGTTGCACAAGTGGTTTCTTGGTTTAGTTTGATGACGTGATGGAATTGTCGGATTTGGACATTTGGTGGATTGTTGTTGGATCTGTTTGCCGGAAATTCTAGACCAGTTCAGTTTTAGTCGAACTTGTTTTAATCACGTGATCAGAAATTTATAGTGTCATATGAAAAAATATATAATTTAACGAGAGTGATTAATGATTATATAATAAATGTATAATGCTTGTTATATGATCGATCGAGTACGATTTGAGCTAAAATTTTCCAAACGTATTAGTTATTGTCTTGCTGATGATAATGATTATTATTTATTAGTGAGCAATTTTACGGGTTTGGTGCAAAATCACATTTTCGATCACTTGTTACAATGAAGGGTTCAAACTTCTTAAGAGATTCGAACTGAATAGATAATGACAAGAATTTTTAAATTCATTGTAACTTTTTAAAATTAATTAATACTGACAAGAGTTGCCACTATCGACTAAGTATTAGCAACACATGTATGATCGTGACAACAGAAATATCACACCACGAATTATGTGATATTTCTTTCTTTTCTTTTTCGTCTTTACATTTCATTAATTACATACATGTCATCAAATATTAATAATGATAAATATATATGGGCTATCCATTTATTATTAATAGCGGTAACCGTACACTCGATATAATTATGAAATGAAAATAAATTATAAAATTTAATCACACAGTGGAATAATTATATATAATGTAATTTTTTTTACCACAATGATTATTAAAAAATCAAATATGACTTAATCATATAATTAAAAAAATAAATAAATAATAAAAAAATATAAGATTAGTTTGATTAGTGGCCAGAGAGAGAAGAGAATGAATAAAAAGATCCTTAAATGGAGGAGAGAGAAGAGTGAAAAGTGGAAATTATAATAAATTATTAGTTTTTTTTAATAATAAATTATTTTATTTTTACTTATCACTAATTTTATAAATATATTAAATATAACTAAAAATATTTTTATAGAATATATACTACTAAAAAAATTTAGTATGTCATTAAATTGAATAATTTTTTTTATCATGGACACTCGTGAGTTTGCCCATTTTACCAGTAAATTAATAAATGATAATGATAACTCAAGAATCAATTATAACTCCCAATTATAATCATTCCGCCCTATCCATTAAGACAAAAAAGAAAAGCCTATTTTGTCATTGGGAATTACTTGATTTATGTTAAAAGTTTCTTTCATGCTGGGGAATAGAATTTCTACTTTTTGCTACTTTAACTTTAGATTAATATTATCTATTAAAGGAGAATATAATCACGACCAAATATAATGATTTAGCCCGTTTGAATGAAAAACGCTTCTTGAACGGTACTTTTTATGACAGAGTCTTTTTCTTTAAGTTAAAAAATTTTATATTTGGATACAATAGTTAAAAATACTTTAAAATATGCTCTTATTTAAAAATACTCTAAGATAACTTCTAAAAAAAACACTCTTTTTTAACTTTTTTTTTAAATCCACTCCAACACGATTTTGTTGCTTTAAAATATTTTTTTTTCAAAAAATAAGTATTTCTTTGAAGAAAAAAAAAAAAGCATTCAAACAGAATCTTACTTTCTTACCAAGAATTGTTAAGTGTAATCCACGCTGCAGGCCCAGTATATTTAGACTACTATTGCATGATCCCTAGCTCCGAATATATCTTCAATTGTTTTCTAATACGAATCCTTATAATGGAAACGTGCAATTTACGTGTACGATATTATTATTTAAAAAAAATAATAAGAAATACATAATAAGTGGGATAAACCTTGAAAATTTCTAGAGATCTTATATGCTTTAGTTTCATTTTAATTTAATTTTCACTTATCCTATAGCCTAAATATGCCCAGATCACCCTTCCGAATTAATTTCCAATTACTATAAGAATGTATTCCCTTCACAAACAAATCAATCAGTATCAATTTAAAACAAATTTTATGTATAACAAATTCGTTAGTAAAATGTATTGTTGATGATTATTTTTATAATTCTTCTAATATAAAATTCGGTCACTTTGAAAGATCAAGAAACTTCTAACATAGTTTTAATCTGAAATATACAATATTAGTATTAGTATCTTATAAGTCATAATATTTTATTTAACAAATACTCTAGTATCCTAACTATAACATAAGATTTAACAATTTGTAAAATCCACAAACTAAATACTATATAAAATGTAGGGCTTTATAAGATCCCTGCTGATGCAACAAATTGTCGATGATAAGTATGTTGATTTTGTAAATTTGTCACAATATAACAAGTGATAATGAAAAAGTTGTCATTAATTATATACACTTAGTGACAACAAAATTATATTCTCAAACAACATAGTTTGCATAATGTCAATGGTGATAATATAGTGCAAAATTGATAATTAGTGACCTAACTATTGTGACATTAACACTAAGTGACAATAGAATCTTACTACAAAATTCTAATGACAATTTTGGTTGTCATTATAGCTGTTATCAATAGTGACAACTAAAATACTAATTCTTATCATCATTGAGTGATATTCTGACAGTATAAAAATTGTTATCACTAAAGAAACTTAATTTGTAACAAAATAGAATATATTGTCACTTAATACAATTATTAGTGATAATTTTATATTGTCGCTTTTAAATATTGTTAATAATATTAATTTTTTTTATAGTGCGATGAAATTATCGCTTTTCAAAAAGAAAAAGGAACAATAAAATAATAATGTTCACATTATACATGGAACTACATATCAGTCCCATGCATCACTGGATGCTTGTTTAGCTACATGAAAATGGTATTAAGTCCGATTAAAGTATATGATCCCATCTTATTTTAGAATCTCTCCTGGAAGTATATGGTCCGAATTTCAAACCCTACAATTTAAAAAAATTTTAAAAACAAATGAAAAAGTTCTCTTAAAAATATGAATATATATATATATATATATATATATATATATAAAATTAAGTTCAATTGCAATTGGAGGACAATCACCTTCATAACGTGCATTATTGATTTGAATATGGATACGCATTTATATTTGTTTGAAGATTCCTAAATTAAGACAAGGAAATATATATTAATTATGAAACCGATTCTTTAACAAACAATTTTGTAGGGTAAAGAGATACACTTGAAACTTGTTGATCATAAAATCAGGAGCTTAAGATATTATTGATGTCAAGATCAAGCTAGAAGCAAATATAATTTATAGCTAGACTTATGAGCATGGGCCTATGATTCAGGTTCATTAATCACAATCGTTAAATTATGTTAAATTCGTACTAAATTAATTAATTAATTAACATGAAGTGCATCAATAATTTAGTTAGACTTTATTATATTACAACATACGATCCAATTATTAGTTATTGAAAATTGCCCAAATTGTGGATGGCAACCTTTTGAAAATTCCCCACGGTACCAACCATAAAGACTTCGAGTGTTTGTGATGACGAAGAATTGAAATTAATCGATCGATAACATTGTTTGACTAGCTAGCTTTGATTTCATAAAGTTTTACTGATGGCGTGAAATTACTCGATAATCGATTGACTAATTAAGTTGATCCATTGACTGATTTTTTGAATTAAAAAGTGCAAAATCCATAGATAGTAATTAATGTTATAATTAACATAAGGGTATATAAGTATAGTCGAAATATAGTGACATGGACAAAGTTTGTAACCAGTTGTAAAATCTTTGTGGTATACCTAATTCAACCAACTCCGAAATTAATTATGAGCACAGGTGAAAAGTTAACTAAATGATAGTACATTGTTGAAAAAATTATACTTTTACAATTATATGCTACACTGATTTGAGATTTAGAATATTAATATATCCCATTTTAACTTGGGACACCAATTTGATAATTTTTGACACATTGAGGACTTCCAACGTAAATTAATCAGATTTTGCTTACCTATGTGACGCCAGAACCCAATCATCAATATATAGCACAAAAATTTAAAAAAAATATAAATATAAATTATCTAATGTAATTTTAGAAAATAATATATGTAAAATTAAATAATAGAAATATATATATATATATATATCACAAATTAAAAAATATATACCACCCCAACCCCACGCCTCAACCACCCCCTCAATCGACAAAATGGAATCAGAAAAAAAAATAAAAATGAAACCAACTCAAGATTCCAGTTCCGCTGAAACTAACACCCTAGTTCCCTCAGATAGAGAGGCACCCGGAAACTCACACATATACAGACTAACAATTATTCTTCAAATTAAATACCTGTTTAATTTAGCTTGCTCATGGTGTAAAGAACACATTGGTGAAGAAAAATTCGAAAAAAAAAATTGGCTTGAGTTTCTCGAATTTTTTTTTCATATGTCCGTTCCTCATCCAATGAGCAACTTATCTATCTATTCAATTTGAGAATTTGATCACATTTATAGTTTAATTTTAAGGACGAATTACAAAAATTTCCCCTGAGGTTTGGCGAAATTACAAAAAATTCCTTAACTATTGGAAATTACCAATACCCCACTGAAGTTTGCATAAATTATCTAATGCTTAACGGAGGGCTAAAATCCCAAATTACCCTTAATGTTTTATTACAAAAACCCCCTTGAAGTTTGATGAAATTACAAACTAATACCTTGAAGTTTGGTGAAATTACAAAAAAAAACCCTTCAAGTATTGGAATTTACAATCACATCCCCATTGACAACAACGGCGGCCTCCTTATGTCGGAAACTTGTAAAACACACATCTTAAAAATCCGCAACTCCAGAGTAATGGTTGGTCAACATCGTTTGACATCATTTAACTATTGATCATCGAGCCTAGATTCTCACATTTCTGACGAACTTTGTCGGAATGCGACGATGTCGATACTATTGAAATTGTGTCGCTTCAAAGATTCCAAATATGTAAGAAACAGTCACGTATGAGCCTTCTCGTTGTTGGTCAAAAGAGTTTTTTCTCCTCCGATCATCAATTTGCACGCCTGTGATACAATCAATCTAATATTAACACCTAATTTTAGATCTCAATCATTGCAACAATCATAAAAGCCTTGAGGGAAAAAAATAATTAATCGTTTTCTTCCCTCTCAGTCATGAAATTAACAAACCCTAATGGTAAGAGTTTTTTATTAGATGAGCAAATCTTAGGGGGTGTATTGTAAATCCTGATACTTAAAGGGGTTTTTTTTTTATTTTTAGCAAACTTTAGGGGAGGTGTTTCTAATATATCACTTTAACCAATAATTAATAAAAAAATTTTGTAATTTCGCCAAACCTCGGGAGAGGTTTTTGTAATTCTTCCCCTAATTTCGATTTGGTTCAAGAGGAAGAGGGGTGGGGGTTGGGGGTTGCATTTTTCCCTTTTTTTTCTTAAATAATTGAAAATTTACATTTTTACCCCAAACATATCCTAAATGGCATGCCACTTATATTTAAATTGACACATAAGTGCCATGCAATTGCTTACATGTCAAATATTTCGTTGATCCCACCAGAGACGTCATATCTAGGTAAGTTATATCACATTTCTGACTAAGTTGCGCAATTCAAGATGATAAGTTCTCAATGTGTTAAAAATTATCAAATTGATATCCTAAAATTGAAATAGGACAAATTAATATCCTATATTTCAAATCGATACAATATATGGTTCTAAAATTCACTGCAAGAAAACAAGCATTTAGTGACCGACCATGTCGGTCACGATTAGTTACAGATTCGTGACTAATTACTTCTAAAAAATTAGATGATAATCACTAATAGAATGGTAACTGATTGGTGACCGATATTGTGACTGAAGAAATTTCACTTACTAATAGGTCGTTATCTCATGTGATGGACATTAATTCTGTCACTATGCAGTCAGTAAAATTTTGTGGATACTTATTGTTATGTAATGTCGGTCACTCATTGGTTATAAATTTATATCAGTCACTAATTTGTTACTCGTAGTGACTAATTTGTTACTCGTAGTGACTGGTTGTTGGTCACTAATTGTTGAGAAATGAGATTGGTCAAAAATTTGTCACAAATCCATCACTATATCTGTCATAAGGGCCATGCAAGACTCCTCCCTTCCTCCATTATTTCACAAATAGATATAAGTAAAAAAAAAAAAAAACAAATGAACAAAGATTCACAATGACCTGGCAGTGGGGAGGAATCTTGCCTTTGTATGAGACGTGGGTTCGAAACTCCATTGACTCAAAATTAAGAGTGCAATATGGTCGCTCTTGCCTAATGTGCAAGCTTGGGTGATGTGCATGGTCCCAACCCATGGCACAAGCCCACGTTCAATTCCCTACAAGCACAAGTAGGGTTTATTTAAAAATTAATTGGTCATTAGTGGGTCACTATTTATGATAGATTAGTAATAAATTATGTCATCTTCACCAAAATTAAAGAGTACATCAGTCACAAAATTCTGACTTATCGAAAAGTTTGTTACAAAAATTTTTCTGACCGATACATTCGATCACTATTTAGTCACTAATCTCATTTTGTGACCGATGTTTCTTATTTAGTGACCGAAAAATCAATCACGAAAACACCATGTTTTTTTGTAGTGAAAATGTAGTTTTTCCTATTTGTTTCATTAGTTAAGGGTGCGCTATTGAAAAATTTTAGTTCAGATTTCAATTTGATCGACTATAGCAAATCATATAAAGTGTATTAACACTGATTCTATTGAATTTAGATTAATTTTTTTCCTTTTTAAATCTTTACACTAATTACATAACAAGTATAAATCACCCATCACATGGTTAACAAAAATTCAATTGATTTAGTGTGTGAACTAAAACTTCCCGTGTACTATTATAATGATTTAAACATATTATACCAATTGTTAATAGCCCATCAAGTATGAAAACAAGACAATGAAAGGTTTAGAAAATGGAAAACAATAAGTATCTCCATGATTGTAAGTAGCCATATGACTTCGCCATCATTTATCCCAAATCCCATCCCATCAACACCCATACCCTGAGCTTCACCTACAACATTTTCACAATTTCATTTTTGGCCCCCAAACTTTCCTTCTTTTTTCCTTCAAAACATGCATGTTACATTTTTTCATGTAACAAATATAAACTTCATTGATTCCTGAAAATGAAACTAATAAATTTCCAATCTATAATCATATTCGTCACTATATTTCTCGTCCCATATACACCCGCCGCCGCACCCCGGTGCAACCAAACATGCGGCGGCCGGATACTCCCCTACCCTTTCGGCTTCTCCGCTGGCTGCCAAATCCAGCTCAACTGCACCCCCAACGCCACCATCCACGCGGCCGACTTCCCCGTGCAATCCATCACCAGCGACACCATCTTGATCAACCTTCCGCCCTCCTGCCGCCGCCCCGTGGCGGCGCTGAGCCGCCTCTTCACCCGAAACTATGCTCCCACGTCGCTGAACGCCATCCTTCTGCAGAACTGCACCGCCCCGCCCGCCGCGTGCTTCATCCCGACGACGACGGTGAGGGCCAACTTCGAGCTGCTCGACTGCGGAGGCGGCGATAGAAATGATAGCATCAGCTGCTACTCGGAGGCGATTGGGGCGTCATTTATAGATTACGAGAACCTGACGAGGAGCGGGTGTCGGTCTCTGTTTTCGGCGATATCAATGGAGTCTTTTGATAGGGGCTCTGTTTCTTTGGATGTTCAGATGGTGAGATTGCGGTGGTGGCTGCCGGGGGAGTGCCGGTGCTCGGAGAACGCGAGGTGCGTTCGTGTTTCGCCGCCGCAGGGTGACAGCGGGAATTTGGCGGCGTACCGGTGTGAGTGCGTGGAGGGGTTCGCCGGAGATGGTTTCCAGGACGGGTTGGGCTGCAATCGAGGTACGACTCCGAGGACTCCCTCTCTCTCTCTCTCCCTTTTGTTTGTTTATTTGTTTATTTATTTATTTAAGTTTTTCCTCTCACGGGCATTTTGTGTTTATTGTTCGTCGTCATTTAGTCAAACATAGATGTCCACTTGTCAATAATTGGTTTTCAAATCTGTGCAAATTTAGTTTCGAATAATAAAATTAATCTTTTCGAAGATTTAAACTTTTATTAATTATATAAAAAAACATAACGAATAAATCAATTTATTAGAACAAATTATACCGTATGATTAAGTATTATAATTTATAACGTGAAGTAGAAGAATAGTTTGAATATGTTCCATCTCTATCATAGCGAATACATAAATTAAAAGGAAAATTACAAGGACCTCAACTATTACAGTCAATTGTACTACTTTAATTATTTGAGTTTGTATGAGACCACCATTTCATCTTTTAAAATTATACGGTGTTCTTGTACAAGCACAAACAGTAGAGGCCAAAGTGTAACAGAACCGCAACATCATAAAATGATTTATAATTCATTATAAATTGAATTATGGGCTAGAATTTTAGTCGTTAAATAGTTTGTTGTTTGAATATTAAGAAATTAGCATCTTTTAAGTTTGTTATTAGATTTTAAAAATCGCGAAATAGTCATAATCATGAGTTTTGTCACGCCAAACAAAGCAGTTCGGATCCTCTGCTACACAACGGTGCTACATCTCCTCCTCCACTCATCAATACATGTTACGTGTATTGGTGAGCGGTTGAGATAAAAAAAGAGAAAAATTTATGGTATGGGAAAATTTTTAAATATTCTCTTTCCTCATGTCAACCGCTCATCAATACACGTATCGTGTATTGATGAGTGAAGGAGGAAATATAGCACCGTTGTGTAGCCGAGAATCCATGAATCCGAACTGCAAACAAAGGGTCCAGATCCATATTAAAAAAAGATACGCATTGTTTACGTTTCTATGAATTTGAGGGGCTACAATTCAAAGGGCAAAGCCATAGTGAAAGTCACAATCTTGACAACTGACTATAGGTAACTAGATGAGAAAATAATTTCGTGCTCACGCACATGCACACACATCCAATAACAAAGATCATGATAAGTTTAAGCATTATTTTTAGATCGTTTCGTGGGTGGGGGTGGTTGGTTATAGACTTAGAGACTTAAGAGTATGGTTGCTTTCATCTTAAAAGTGCTTGCGACTTGGGGACCGAAAATGACAATAATGATCCCATTATCCACTATATTCTATAACGCATGATGCCTTTCTAGTAACAAAATTTGGTAGTATATCAGGTCCCCATGATCCACTAGCCTTAATGTGCCAAGTTTTGTTTCTATCATTCTGTCGTGGTAAAAATAATGTTCTTCCATATTTGGTTCTAATGTATAATTCAAACAAAGAACAAAAATCCAACAAGTCCTCCAAAAATGGGCAGTTACCGTTCGTATAATGTTTGTTTGAAAATTGAAATGATAGGGAATGAGGAAATTCTTAATTTCATGTACCTGTCAAAATGTGAAATGAGAAAATGTTTATTTCGTAAATTTGACTACACATAAAAATTCCCTTATGAATTTGTCTATCGATCAGTTTGTCTATACTTAGATCCAACGAAAGGATTATTCCACTCGAATTGCCAAAATTGGATTAAATTGTTACGTCCAACTATATACAAGAATACTATATTGAATGATCGTTTCATTTGAAAGTTTAATGTGTCAAATATGAAAGATAATAGTTATCTAATAAATTTAGTAATATTTATTATATGTAAAACATTTAAGTTCAGGCAGTACTTTTCTTTAATGAAATTGAAGAACTCTTACTTGTTTGATAAATATTGGGACTCTGAAAATCAAATAGACGACCCTCTTTTATTTGATTTGAATTCGACATCATATCAAATTACCATCTCATTTAAAAATAAATTGTTCCAATAATCTTCCTTTTCTTTGATCTGTTATTCTCACCAGAATGCAACACTGCAAAATACATATCCGGGCAATGTGGAGGAACAACTAGAGTTGGTGTCCTAATAGGAGGTAAATGTAGCTATTTTATTTTCTCTCCAGCAGAGACGGAGCCAGAGGGGGCTCAAGGGAGCAGTCAACCTCCTTGAATTTATATCAAACTAAAATTTGCATGTATTTATTTGAAAATTTTAAATTGCTCCCTCCGAAATCATATGAAAACCTTTAACATTTTATATAAATTGGATTCTTCGTTCTGTCCCTGCTCCCCAACCCCTGGGACAAAACTTTCACATTATTGCAATCAACACACCTCAAATGCTCTAAAAACATCTTAACTCTGCTCCTCAGGAGTAGCAGCAGGCGCTTCAGTAATCCTCATTCTCACTCTTCTCTCCTGCTTCATCCGAAAACGATCAAAACTTCGAAGCCAAAGCCAAAAAGCCCGCGAAATAATCGAAACCACAGGGATAACAATCCCTCTCTATCCCTACAAAGAAATCGAAAAAGCCACAGATTTCTTCTCAGACAAGAGAAGGCTCGGCAATGGCGCCTATGGAACAGTATACTCCGGCAAAATCAACAACAACGAGTTGGTAGCAATAAAGAGAATCAAACACAGAGACCTCAACATCGTGGAACAAGTTGTAAATGAAATCAAGCTCCTCTCCTCCGTCAGCCACCCGAACCTCGTCCGCCTTCTCGGCTGCTCCATTGAAAACCATGAAGAACAGATACTAATCTACGAGTTCATGCCTTACGGGACTTTATCTCAGCACCTGCAGAGAGAGAAGGGCAGCGGGCTTCCCTGGCCTATCCGACTAAACATAGCCGTGGAAACAGCCCGGGCCATTTCGTATCTTCACAACGAAATCCACCCACCCATCTACCACCGCGACGTGAAATCTAGCAACATACTCCTGGATTATAACTACAAGTCGAAGGTGGCGGATTTCGGGCTGAGCCGGCTCGGGCTAATCGGGTTGTCCCACGTGTCGACAGGGCCGCAGGGGACACCGGGGTACCTGGATCCTCAGTACCATCAAAATTTTCAACTTTCTGATAAAAGCGATGTTTACAGCTTCGGCGTCGTGCTTGTTGAGATCATAACAGGTCTGAGAGCGGTCGATTTCGGTCGGCCTCAGAACGAGGTGAACCTGGCTGGTCTCGGCGTGGACAGGATCGGCAGGGGTTGTTTGGATGAGATTATCGATCCTTGCATCCTGGAACCCAATAGGGACAATTCTCGGATAGTTTTGTCTGTTCACAAGGTGGGTGAGTTGGCGTTTAGGTGCCTGGCTTTCGAAAGGGATTTGAGGCCGTCGATAAGGGAAGTTTCTGTTGAATTGGAAGAGATTAGCGTGAAGATGACGGAGTTGTGTTCGCGGAATTCGAGTGAGAAATCGTTGAGAATGGTGGATAAAAAACAGGGATTTGGTGGGATTGGTGAGTCGAGCAGCACGAGTCCGTCGGAAGCAGAGGCGGGTTTATCTCCTGTTTCAGGTCAGGACTCGGGGCAAAGTGACCAGAGCTCATCGTCTTGGTCAAATAGATCGATAAATCCTGTTACTTCTGGAAATTGAAAGTCGGGTTTGATTCTGAATTTTCTTTTTTTTTTTCTGTTGTAAAATTCTGGGTAGTGATTAGAATTACATTGCACGGTACAAGTATATATCTCTTTGACTTATAACCCTTGGATTTTCCAGGGAGTAAGCAAAGGAAATTATGATAGAACAAGATAATATAAAGTTATGTGCCAACTGTTTTTGGTTGCATTAAAATGCAAACTAAAATGTCATTTGCTCAAAATCGAATGATGAGGATTCGAAAATAATATCAGAGAGGTCTTGATTTCGAATTTTTTTATTCTTTGCTCTTTTTTCTTTGAGTAAGTGAATGAGTGTGTACGTGTATGTAGAGATATTTGTTGATTGATATTAATAGAGTATCTTGTTCGGAGATGATTGTATAAAAAAAAAATACAAACTAAATCATATCCGGATATTATCTTTTGAATATTCTGTAATATTTTTTGGTAAAATTTGTTTTGTACGGCACATGTGAGGTCACTCGTGAAAACTAAAAGGAAAAAGTCCTCAGACCTACCACGATTATTGGTCCTCAAATCTAGGGCCTCCCACAATTATTGATTGTCTGAGGGGTAATCTGTGAATTGTAAAAAGCACTTTTTTTTTTTTTTCTTGTGAACATGTAAAGTCAAAACCTCTCATAATATGAATTTATGATGAGGGTCCTAATCCAATGTAGTCTATAGAAATGTGCAACTTATCACAAGCGTAAACGAACCAACTCGAATCAAATAAAATAATAATTGAGTTTATTTTTAAATTTTATTTAAATATATATATATATATATAGTAATTAAATATGTTGAATTTGAACGCCAAGTATAATCAAATCAACCAAATATATCGAATTATAATAGCTTGACAAAGGCTTTGCCATTGCTTTGCTTATTGTTAATGCGAGAAATCGGATCCATTTTCTCTCATTTTTAATATTGATATGTACCTTCCTTATACCAATTTTTTCATCAACTTTTTCTATTCAACGACTGAAATGTCCTTTTCTTTTGAAGAAAAAAGTTAAAATTTTCTTAACTACTGATTAATAAATTCAAAGAGAACATCAATATATCGAACTGAGCATGCTCCAGTCGAGGATATCTCCTTGGTAAGCCTAAAATTTATATATTATTACGTGTTTAATTGTTATACTTTTAATAATAAAATTTAATAATTATATTATTAAATTTTAATTAAGTGCAATTAAATTTTATTTTTAATAAAAAAATATTAAAGTTTTGAAAGATTCCTATTTGACGACATATTTTCTTTTTTGATTAGGATTCTACAAATGAACAAAAAAATTTAATCTTTAATTGAATTTGACTAGTAAATAAGGAAATTTGATTAGAATTCAGCCAACTATCGTTCTACAATTATACATAGGGATCTTTCCCATATTATTCTATGAACTTGGATGATGTATTGAAAAAAAAAAATTCAGCGTGTGAGTGATAACCACGAAAATTCAACTCCTAATTGTTGGAAAAGCTCCATTTTAGTTTGTTTTATGTTTTCTTTTATGTTTTTGTTTCTTCTAGTAATCTTTTTTTATTATGTATAGATAATTTATCTTCTTAGGACTTTAGGTGGATTCATGGGATGATTTTTATGTAATTTATTTGAACATCCTTAGTAATAAATTTTTATCGACCCTATCTATAATTCAAGGTTTTATCATTTGTAAATTTCTGATAAATTTTTACCAACTTTGAGATTTTATATGCACCTATAAAAGGGTGTGTATAAAATCTGACTATTTGTTTTATAGATATAAAGAACTCATAGGTTATAAATAATTATACTCTTGTGCGATTGGTTAGATTAATTAGCGAAAACTTTTTAACCAACACAACTCTTGTGCACAATGGGCCAAGAAAACTATATGTGATCACGAAAGTAAACACATAGCATTTTTTGGCACTTTTGTTTTACTTTTGAAAGGAAAAGATAAATATTTTCGTGAGTTGGGTCGTGAGATGATAAAAAGTCAAAACCGAAGATTGTTTAAATAATTATTAAAAAGAGATAATTATACTGAGGTACCCTACAGTTTGCCTAAATTACAAATAAAATCCTCAATTTTGGGATATATATCATCTGGATCTGATATATATATATAAATGTTTGATAGTAATAAGGGTTACGACAAAATTAGATTTGGTCCAAAGGCCATTTTAGTCCTAAAAAATTAGTCAAATATGTTCAAACTTTGACCAAAATGGTAAATAGGAAGAACGAAACAAAAATTTGACGATTTCAGTCACAAACCCTAACTTTTGTAGACTAAAGGTTGGCATTGTAAAATATTTATAAATCCTAAAGTTTGTTAGGTAATTTTCCAAAACTGAAGATTTTATTTGTAATTTAGGTAAACCTCAAAGTACCCCAATATAATTATCCCTTATTAAAAATGATTCGATTGATGAAACCTAAACTCTAGTTTTCCTACTTGTTTCTTTTTTTTATTATTTATTTGTTTGCAATTTTTTTTTACTTTTCTAATCTTTCATCAAAAATTCGAAGTTTAAACAATAAAGAATTTACAAAATTGATAATTGATAATCATGTTTCTCTTGAGAACGATACTCTTCTCACTTCTTTATTACTTAGGTGACCCGTAAACTTGTAAAAAAATCGCAACAATTTTTTGGTTTGGAATGCCCATCAACCCTTTCCACGAGGCACTCCCACTTAAAAAGATCCCTCATCATCAAGGGCCTTTGTTCAAAGAGGTACTTGACCCTAGTAAGTATAAGATACTCATAACGTGATTTGAAATCTCAAAATAGATATCTGCATTTAATGTAATGTCAGATTAGCCCATATTACATTTAATACCCATCGTCTGATCATATGTCCATAAGCATTTAATCCGCACACAATGGTTCATGTAGTCACCAAAGTGGTTGCTGACAAGGAATCATATCTCCAAATTAGCTTATGCAAAATCATCATTATACAACAAAAATAGCGAAAATTCTTGTCCACACCCAACTAATCATGTAACAAGTGTTAATACACTTGTTATGTGATTGATCACTCTCCCTAAACTGTGCACTAATTACATGATAAATGTAAAACACTAGCCAGGTGATTAGTCCCGGTATAATCGAACTTGGTGCGGATAAGAATTTCCCCAAAAATAGAAAATTTCCCCTCCTTTAAATACCTCCATCATTTATCACACTGGATAAGCACATTAATTAATTTCGAAACTCTCATACTCTTCACGATTTTCACATTCTAATTTTATTGACTTAACTATTGAAGAATCTAGCTAAATGCACTTTCAGCCAGCTCATATTATACAAACACTTGCTCCCCAAGATCAACCCTCTACTTGATTTGAGCCAGCTAAAAGCTAATCCATATCAAAGACACATGGCGAAAAACTAAAAAATGATGAAAAAGATACAATTTTTAAGCGTGGTGGATGCAATTCTCACTTGTTATTTTTCAGGTTGTTACTTCTTGAAAAATTTTAGTTTGGGTCGGGTTCGACCACACTAGAATTGATAATATAATAGGAAATGATAGTTATTATGTAATTAGTATATATTTTTAAAAAATAACAATAATATATATGATAAATATAATTATATTTATCTTGTAATTCGTTGGATGTAACCGTAATCAAATCAAACCTTGATACAAAATTTCCTCATTTTTCATATGATACATTACACCTAACCCACCAGTCATTTTGTAGTAAGGAACTCGAACTGCGTTCGAATCTCAGGAAAAAAGTCCCACTAACACCCCCATATTCTACACTCGTTTTCAAGTGAACCCAAATATTTTATGCATTTGTTATTTGCACTTCGCGCGAGGCTGCAAAAAATAATGCCAACACAATTGAGCTATAAATATTTTATTGGTTCAGTTAAATTTTAAATTATCTACTTGAACTAATTTATTATTACCCCCTTTAAATTATGTAATTAAATTAACTCAAAGTACCAATTGAATATTCACTTCTATATTCTAACATGGAGCGAGTATCTGTCAATTTATACACGCAGTCACGAAATCCAATTATAATCAAGACACAATCTTGAGCTAATCTAACATTTAAATAGGGATAGTTGCTTTCACAAAATGTACAAATCAAGAAAATAATACTTTAATCCCAGTATTAAACATATAATTATAATGGACATACGAAACCCATCCCCCCCCCCCCCCACCCCCACCCCCAACAACAACCCAAAAAAAAAAAGAAAGGCGCAAATCGTACAATACAATGTTCAACCCAGCCACTGTAGTCGCAATAACCTTTCACTAGACAGGTGCAAGCTGGTCTAAAGTGATAATGTGCAATCGATGAAGCTACTGTCCCCCCTTAAACGCGAACTTGGCCCAATTTTCCACGTGCCCAGTCCTCCCTCGCCGGCGAATCAAAATTCAGCGGCCGCCACCACCGCGCCACCGGTCTAGAGACTGGCCCGTTTCAACGACTTCACAGTCACGGCGGCGCCCAGCGGCGACGCCGCGACCTCAATATCAAACGAGTCGTAACGGCGGAACAGCTCCACCAGCAGCAGCCTCGACACCAGCACTACGAAATCCTTGCCGGCGCACTGTTTGTTATTAACAGTCGGGCTCTCAGTCTCGGGCCCGTTGGACCATAGCACGTGCTTCAAGAGCTTTTCCCCCTCTTCTCCGACGAACCGGTCCGGCACAAACTCCTCGGCCCGGTCGAATATCTTCGGGTCCTTGGTGGCGAACGGCTGGAACCCGTATAACATCTGCCCCTCCTTGATCTGAAACGCCGCGTCGTGGGACTCGATCACGAAGTCGTGCTTGGCTCTGCCGTACTGCGACGACACCGGCGGCTCGATGCGGAGGGCCTCGTAGACCACTGATTTCATCAGCGGCATGCTCTCCATCGCCGCCATGGTGACGTTCCCGCCGCCATTGGTTTTGATCGCCGACCGGATTTCACGGGCCAGCTCGGCGTGCAGCTTGGCCCCGGCCCGGCCGACCCATTTGAGAATGTTGGGGAAGAAGATCTTCATGCCGCCGAAGGAGTTGAAGCACGTGGCGAAGACTAGGTTGTGGCAGGCCTCGTCGCGGGAGATTTCTAGCTTCTCGGCCTGATCAAGAACAGGGGACGAGTTCTGGTAAAAGAAATCGTATAATCTCTGGTAATCCTTCCTGATCAACAATGGCGGCAGGGGAAACGTGTGGAGAATGCCGTCTTCTATGACTCTGGGCAGACCTAGGAGCAGTAAAGGATGAAGATGAAACAGAACCCATTTGCTTACAATCTTGGGCCCGTCGGGCCCCAGCTTGGAGTCCTTCGGGTCGGCGCCATAGAATGATCGGGCCAAGAAATTGAAGGCGGCTTGTTCGCCGGTGGGCCCGAACTCAGCTTTCCCCTTTGTGGCTAATTCTTTTTCCAAGCTCTCGAAAAGCTCTGTGTAGCTGTTGTGAAACTCTGGGATCACTTGATCCCGCCGATAGGATAGCAAGAAAAACATAAGGTTCTTGAGCTTGGCATGGTTGGGCTCGGAGGGGTCGAGGAAGGACAGGGTCCTGTAGCCGCCGGTGAGATCGGTGGACGGCATGTAAGTTCCGGTGAAGAGATCCCTTTTTTCGACTTTATCGGTGTCGAAGAGGACCGGGAAACTTTTGCCGTCGAGGAGGACGACGACGTTAGGGCTGAAGGAGATTAACGGGCCCGGAGGCATGTTAGTTTTGAAGACTGTAGATTGGTATTTCAAGATTCTGGACTTGAAAAACTCGTCCCTGCCCTGGTTGTAGAAGAAGTCCTGCCTGTCTTTCCAGGGCCCGATCAGAGGAAGCCCGTAATCGCCGGGGATTTTACGGAATGGGAGGTTGGAGGGCTTCTGCTGCGGCGATGGTTGCGAAATGTATGGTTTCTCCGATATGGTGGCGACGATGAGCGGCGGAGCAGCGGGTGAATTGTTCTTATTGAAGGGTTTTGAGAGTGATTGTGGTTTGTTTGATGATCTTTGAGGAGAGATTTTGGGTTGGAGAGAGGAAAAAGATGATAGAGAAGATGAAGCAGCCATTGCTGAGTTCTTTTTCTAGCTTATAATTAATTGTTGTGATTTTAGACGATGATAATGCCAACTGGAATGGTGGGATTTGAATATTTATAGACAGTGGTTGGGCGAATAAATAAATGATGAAACGTGACCATATCAGGAAAAGTGATCCTGTGATACATTTTTTTTCTTTCAAATTTTCTTTTTTTTTAATTATATATATATATATATTAAAAAAAAATTAGTGTTCATCAGGAGTTGGAAAAGGTTTGAAAAAAACAAAGAAACAAAAAATTGGAATCGTTAAAGGTGTGCTTGATTAATTGGTCGTCCACTGTGAAGTCCACTTTCTTTTTTCTCCTAGCTCACAATATTTATTTTTCCCACACTAGAAATTAATCTAGTTGGGACGGAGCGGAACGAAACTCGGTCGGATCAGTGCTAAATAAATTATACTTATCATATGATTGATATATATTTTTTTTAAAATAATTAAATTAGACGACGAGTATTGTTATACGATCAAGTGCAATCAAGTTAAGAGGGCATATTATTCTTCACTTATTACATTTAAGTAAGTATTTTGATTATTATTTATTGCGTTGCATATTTTATACTAGCAAATATTTTTTGTTATGCACAAAATTATAATTTATCGCATTGCATAAAAAGATAAAAAAAAAATATTATTCATATAAAATAATATTTATTTTAAATAATTTTTAATGTAGTTCAATAATTAAATAAATAATAATATTTTACTCATATTTAAAGCTTTTAATTTTTTTATAAAAGAAAGGTATTGTTGTGCCAAAAAATTATATCAAAAATTAAAAAAATTTTAAAAATATGATCCAAACTAAAGTTATAAATAAAATTTTTAAATGTATTAATCAAAGTTATGAATGTATAATTATGAGCAACTGTAAGTTAATAGAACACAAAATAATTGATTATTATTCATATTTAATGATGTGACACCATTGTTTTATTTATGCACCTAAATATATATATGGATGTGAATTATCAAAAATAAAATAAAATTAAAATTAAAATCTATTTAACAAAAAAGAATAATAATTAATTAATTAATTAAATAAATTACGAAACAACAAATACTATTCATGTATATTGGATGTCGTAGGTCTCCTTTTACAATCTCCAAAGAAACCTTCTGCTCTAAATTTGTATCAACTATATGTTATAGGTTGTGAACATCTCGAGTCTTCTTTCATATTTCAATTCATATTTCGATTAATATTTTAATTATAAAATTCCTTATTAGTAGAAATCAAAAATCATATAAAAGTGGGAGTACATAATTGGACATGTTAGTGGAATAAGAAAGTTTTTAGTTGTTATTATTATTATTATTTAAAAACATAGCAAATCAATTTTTAAATAAAAAATTTAAAAATGTGAGAAAATTTTATTTGGTCAAAATTAACGAAATCACATTAAAAAAACCACTATCAAAATCAATTTACATTTTATTATTTGTACATTTTTGTAATTTGTTAGATGTAAACTTCTTATAATCCAAGAAACCACAAAATGATATAATAGGATCCAAATGGAATCAAAGAACAGTACATAAATAAAATTTAAATATGTTGACAGTTTAATACCAAAAGAAATCGAAGATAAAGATACGAAAATTAACAAACAAAAGCTGGATAATAAAATTTTTATATATCGTTAACCTATATAAAATGAAATGATAGAGATAAAAAGTTGAAAAAATATATTGTAGATTATATTGTATCCACATTTAATTTTTCTAACCCTTTTAAAATGTGACATATCATATTATATACATTTTTCGAGTTACATGAATTTTTATTTATTTTTTTTTGAAAACAAATTTACCATAAATGACATTGTGTTGACTGTTTACATTCCTATTATTTCTTAAATTATAACTAATTTGATGACATTATATAATATTTTAATTAGAATTTCCTTTAATCTAGATATGTCGTTATTAAAAGTTATTATTACATTTTTATGTCCTTCTATGTGTTTGTTTGTGAGGGAGGGGGAGGTCGGGGGCGGGCTACAAAAAGTATTAAAATATCATTTATGGATAGTTATTGGATTTCAATGATTAGGAGATAGAGAATTAAGAAATTTATAATTAATACCAGCCAATCAAATAATTCATTTTAAGTAATTAAAAATAATTTAAAATTTTAAGAATTGAAAATTTGGTCAAAATTGCATATTATGGTCAAGAAACCTCTTTCAAATATATAATAGTATATATATATCATAATTTTCTTTATCTAAATCTATTTTATTGAAAGTTACTATTATATTTTTATGTCCTCTTGGGTGTGTGTGTGTGTGCGCGTGTGTGTGTGTGTGAGAGAGAGAGAGAGAGAGAGAGAGAGAGTGAGTGCGAGGTGTGTGTGTGGGAGAGAGAGAGTGAGAGGAGAGGAGGAGGGGGGGGGGGGGGGAGTGGACTATAAAAAGTATTAAAATATTATTATGGATAGTTAGTGGATTTCAATAGTTAGGAGGGAGAATTAAAAAATTCGCAATTAATGTTAATCAATTAAATAATTCTCTTTAAGTAATTAAAAATAATTCAAAATTTTAAGAATCGAGAATTTGATCAAAATACATCATTCGAATATATAATAGTACAGATATAAATTAAAATTTTATTTATCTAGATTTGTTTTTACTGAAAGCTACTATTACATTTTTGTGCCATTTTATGTGTGTGCTTGTGTGGGAGAGAGTTGGGGTTGGGGGGGGGGGGGGGGACTACTAAAAGTATTAAAATATTATTATGAATAGTTAATGGACTACAAGAGAGAATTAAGAAACTTACAATTAATGTCAACAAATCAAATAATTCAATTTAACTAATTAAAAATAATTTAAAATTTTAATAGTTGAGAATTTGGTCAAAATTGTATATTGTAGTCAAAAGATCTCCTTCAAATCTAGAATCATATAGATAGATTATATATATAAGCTATTTATATAAAGAATATTCACTAAAAACACATTTAAATATTACAATAAATAAAATGTGAAATTGAAGATTTTGACTGATTTTGAGCTCGGGTTGCTTTTAACATGTTTTCATTTCCCTAAACGTCTCAATTCTTACATTGAATGTTCTCAACAACATTAATTGACCAAAGAATTTATGACAAAGTAAAACTTTTTATAAGAAGGTAATAGGCAATTATGTGAACAGATGGTACTCTTTGACTTTTGAATATTACCTGCGATTCAAGTTTTACATTTTTTTGTTTCTATGGTAATCAAGTTTTACATTTATTTATTACTTAAGAAAAATATAGTTATGTTCAAGTGGGACGTCCATTCACATTGATTTTATGATTTTTTTACAACTTCCATTTTTTTTTTTTAACTGCTGAAGATATTCAAATGGTTTAACATAAGAAGAGTTCATCCTTTATGATAATTTAATATGACTTTCTTTTGGTTCCATTGAAAATGACTTGAAAGCTATGATGCACGGACACGGACACAGACACGGGGATACGAACACGGCAACACGAAAAATCTCAAAATTTTAGGACACGACACGGCTCTGATAGGTTATTAAAAAATATTTTTTATTATATTATCTATTTATAATTTATTAAATTAAAATATGTGAAAGATAAATAATAATATTCATCATTAAAACAAAGACCTCTTAATTGGGTTATAAGATTTAAAGATTAAAAAAATTATTTGTTATTTTCAGTATTTTCATTAAATTTTTTAAAATTTTAAAAAAGACCTCATTTAAACTATATAATATATCAAAAAAGCCCCATCCGTGTCCGATACCGTGTCGGATTTTTTTTTTTTTTTTAAATTTTCGGACACGTTTTTGACGTGGCGGGGTTGTGTTGGAGCCGTGTCCATGTCCGACACGTGTCTGATATTACACCAAATTATTTTTAGGCGTGTCCGTGCATCATAACTTGAAATGTGCTATAGGTTTACGAAAGCTCCGATTGGCCAAGAAATGCAGCTTTAGAGGGTGTTTGGCTAAGCTTATTTAAAGCATCTTATAAGCTCCTACATCTTATAAGATGTTTTAAGAGCTTATAAGATATTGGATCTTATTTTAAAAATAAGTTATTAAAGTGTTTGGATAAATAAGAAGGGGTATAGCTTATAAAATATTAGTAATGGTAATATTGTAATTAATTTAGTTGAAAACAAAGGGGTTTGGTAGATCTTAAAAAATTAAGTTACTACCTCCTTACTTTTTTAAAAAGAGCTTATAAGTTCTTAAATATCTTATTTGAGGAGCTTATGAGCTCCACCTCCAAAATTTTTGCCAAACACTTTACACCATCTTATAAGCTCTCAAACATCTTATAAGATGTTTTGAGGAGCTTATAAGCTTAGCCAAACACCCTCTTAGTCAAACTTCCAAGTATGTAGGTCCAAATTGCGTATACCGCTTTTTTTTATTTATTTATTATTTCTTCCTGTTTTAAAACTAATAATGTAGTTTAAATTGTGCTTCACCAAATCAACTATTATCAAAATAAAAATAAGATCTATACATTTTGGTGGAGAGTAGAACTTAAATCTTATATTTTGATATATTAATTTTGCAAATTGAGCTAAATCGTATTAACAACTTTTGTTTTTTAAAAATATATTTTATTCAATTACATCAATTCGCGTATTATAACTCAAATTATTATATTATGATCTAGAGTAAAATTAGATTATTTCATTATAAAGACATCAGAAAATTATTATTAAAGTAGAATAAATAACCCTACTTTAAAAGTAAAAATAAGAGATTTAGAGCCGCTTGAATTGATTTTTCTTAGAGGAAAAATATTTATTTTTTGAAAAAAAAAACATTTTATAGAAAAAAATTTAGGTTTGGATCATTGTTTTGAAAATCGCACTGAATCGGTCCAGGTTAGACTAGAAAATCAGTGGGCAATTGAACCACTTTGAATTGGTAAAACACGGTAAATAACTGGTTAAATCGCTTCTGGTTCGACCATTTGAAGGGCAGTTCGATCTCTTTTTCATTTATTTCCTTTCTTCTCCAACTAAAAGTGATCGTTTTTCTTCTCAAACCGAAACACACCATTGTTAGTTGACCTCAGATTGCAGTTTACCACGTCGAAGATCGTAATCCCCACATCTAGATTTTATTTGATCAAATTTGAAGTTTGGACGAATTGGAAAGTTGTGAGCCATTCCAGATATGGATTTTAGAACCATTTTCCCTAGTGCGGCCGCCGCCGCGTCTGCTTTTCATGTGCCCTGCAGCCCGCTTTGTGCTTCTCTCTCTCTCTCTCTCTCTCTCTCTCTCTCTCTCTCTATCTATCTATCTATATATATATATATATAAAGAAAACCCAACACCTTAAATCGCTAAGCCATGCTAGCAGCTGCAGTTTCTTTATGCTTAAATAAAATAGTTTACAAAATTGCATCATAAAGTTAATTTTATTATGTTGCTAGCAGCAGCAGTTTCTTTTTTTTTGGTTTTCCGTAGGGTGTTCTGGGCCTTTGGCCCAGACTAATCCCCACCGTAATACTATCGGACCCAATTGGGGGCACTGCTCCCACCAAGATATTGCTGCATTTTCTGGGTCTCGAACCCAAAACCTCAGGTTAAGCCAGGAGAAGTCCCCTTCCAACTCACCTGCACCTTGTTGGTGCAGCAACAGTTTCTTTGTTGCAATATATAATTAGCTAAAATATTTGGTATGATAAAGCTAATTTTATTATGTGAAATATTGAACTCTTGAGATTAAGATTAATTTTAATAATTTTATTAGATTTATTAATTATCAATCACTGAATATTTAAGTAGGTATTCACTTGACTAAAATAAAGAAAATGAAATTTGGGAATTTTTGTTTCATGATTTATCCCATATTTTTTGATTCTGATATATTGCTTGATTAATATTTTTAATATTATATATAGTTAAATATATTTTTTTTATATTTTATTACTTCACACTTGTTGAACCGATAAAAGCAGTACTCAGTAAGGAAGCTATTCAGAAGAGCTCCAAATAAAAGTATTTTTTAAAACACTTTTTATTATTGCATTTAAACGTAAAATTACTTGATTTAAAAAAAAATCTACTATAAAAAATACTATTCAAAAAGCATTTCTCTTAAATTTATCCGGACGAGTCCTTACCCTTTTAAGACTTCAATTTTTGTCAATTGAACTAGGCATTATCCACGCTATCTTAACAATTCTTCTAAACGCACATAAGGCAAATAGGCAATGCAAATTGGTAGATACTAAATATTTGATATTTACTCAACAAATAAACCCTTTTAATTACTTTTTGAATTTAACCTTTTGAGAAAAGTGAATGAATATCCAATTTATACGGTATTTAATTAGTATATAATAATTCTAATTGCTAAATAGTAAGTAAATATATATATATATATAAGGACAATAAACTATTTTTTTTCTAAAGTATATTCATAAGCTAGGTTTTTGTGTATAAATTATACATTCTTATGAAAAAAATATTGTAAGAAAAATTGATAAATTTAATTAATTATATTAAATTATCGATATTACAATTCAACTTTAATATTTAATAAAATTATTTTGCTGATATCCCATCTTCAAATATATTTTGTATTGAATTTATATAATTTAATATTATATATAAAATAATATTTTATTCGACACAATAAGATACTTTCGTAATAAAATTTTTTCAATTTTTACGCTCTCACACATACGTATTCGCTCGTGCACTCGCATGCACATTTGCTTTATGAATATTGCACTGTTCATGTGGCGTAATGGTTTTTTTTTCATGTTTATATATGGGAAATGGACTCCGTGTCCGGTCCAAATTTGGAAGTCAAACAGCAAATAGTACTTTCTGGATAATCTCCAACCACACACTACCGCCCAAACGTGCAAATGCCTAGATGCATGTGTTTGTCGGGAATTGCACCATCGCAAAGCATGATGTAACATTAGGAACCAAGTTTGCTCCCTTCTCGAGAAATAGAAATTGCAGTGAAAATTTTTTTACAAAAAAGTTAAATAATAAATATTAGTAATATTTGAAAAAAATAAAAAATAATGATAGAATTTCGAAAAAATAATTAGAAGTTGAAAAAGAATTGCCTGAAAATTGCTTCCAATTTTAAGTTTATTTTAACTTTTTTCAATTAATCAGAAAAGCAAAACATTCATTATTTGTTTTGTTCAATTAGAACCACAAAAAACACTTTTTTCCCCCATTAGCAAGTCCCCCTAAATAATAACCTCTTATTTTATATAATAATAGCTTTCCCAAGCTTAATATTTACAAAACTGTATATAATTTAGGACAAATTATATTTACACCCCTTGATGTATAGTATACTTATAAATTATTTTTTCTTATTTTAAAAATTACAAATATCTCCTTAAAGTTTAAAATCTTTTTATAAGTGTTAATATAGATGTCCAAAAGATAATTTTCTTACAACTATAGTAGTCAACCTGGCCACTAAAAGATATGTATCGTTGAGTTAACAAAATCCCTCAATTAGTTTTATTATTCCACCAATCTTCGTGAAATAATATCAATTCATACTACCACAATCACAATTGGGAATTATCATCTAGGGTAAATTACGCTAAATCCCCCAACATTTAACTTCGATTGCACTTTACCCCCCAACCTTTGCATTTGAGCGAAACCACCCCCAACCTTTATAATTTGTGCTCCGATACCCCCTAAACACTATTCCGGTGGAATCTACAGGAATATTCCGTCTACATTGTTGCACATACCCCTTAACGTTTGACCTCAATTGCATTTCACTCCCCAACTTTTGCGTTTGAGCGGAATCACCTCCCAATCTTTATAATTTGTGCAGATATTCCGTCCACCTTGTTTCACTTATAAAGGTTAGGGGGTGGTTCCGCTTAAACGCAAAGGTTGGGGGTGAAGTGCAATCGAAGTCAAACGTTGGGGGGCACATGCAACAAGGTGGACGTAATATTTTCGTAGATTCCACCGGAATAGTATTTAGGGGGTATCGACACACAATTTATAAAGATTGGGGGGTGAAGTGCAATCGAGGTCAAACGTTAGGGGGTTTGCCGTAATTTACTCTATCATCTATATAATCCAATATTGCCTCTATTTTTTCTTTCGAATTTTGCTTAACTTATTGTTTTTACATTTTGGACTTGTCAAGATATTTGACAATCCCATCTCACAACCCAATCAAAAATAATATAAATACAATTTGTAATTATGCCCCATCTTACCAAAGAATGAATTTCGTTAAATTGATGTATAATTAGTCGGTATTTGTAATTTTTAAACCACATAAATTAATGCTATAATTTACCCTATAAATTATTACCTTAGTTAATGGCATTTGTATAGACACTACAAGGAAAATGAAAGTCAACTACAATATATTGAGTGATAATATAAATATTGTCACAAATTATATTCATTTAGTAAAGAAAAATTTGTTTTAGCAAAACCTATATTGAAGTTGTCACTTTTGATAATTTTTAGATTAAAAAAAAAAACTTACATCGAGGAAAAAGCTTATTGTAAAATCATTGTGCCAATTGTTTTGTAATCAAACTGTCGCTATAAAAGTATAATTAATTTTCAATAGCGACGAGTAAATAGTCCAATAATAATGACAACATTACTTAAATCTATCCAAAAACTTCAGCCCATATCTAGGACTAGATCAAAGTTGTAATAATTTCTGGGTCCCTCCGCATTGTGTTCTAGTCTGTGGCTTCTTATGTTGCATTATGCACCTGCAATTATGGTATGGGGGACTGCACCAATTTCAAATGTGTGGAATATCTACCAATTAATCACGGTAAATTGAGAGCAATCTACAAGTTTATTGATGTTAACAATGCGCAAGATTTCTAATCCATGAAAATTTTACTTGACATTTCATGGCTATAATGCTTTAAATTTACTATATGTGTAAGATAGCTAATTTTATGGGAAAATCAGATAGATTGAGAGGTGGGGAGAGCTTAAAAAATGAAACAAAATGATAGAGGCGTTTCAGCACTTCTTCCCCTTTACTTCTCGCGCTGGCATACACTGCACATTATTACCTTAGACGTTGACAATGCTGATATATGAAATCTTTTAATGTATGCACATTTGTTTCATGTGAAATGCCCACACTAGGCTAGGCCCCTATTCTAAATACAGATTTGTTTGTTTTTTAGGTGTCAATTTATTATTTTGAGTGTTATGCTGTGATCTTTACTCAAGTTCGTCTGATAAATCAAACTAAGTTATTATTACTAGGGAATAGAAATACTTACCTACATAAACTTAAAAAAAGGGGAAAGAAAATATTCATCGAACATGTATATAAAACCCTTAGGATCCAACTAACAACACAATTCCACATGCGTAAAATATAAAGCCCAGTCCCTAGCTCCAATTCTATGGTTCGTCATATGTTAGCAATCGACAAATTGGACCTCACAATTATTTTACCCACAGAATTTGCAACCGAATAGGGGTGAGTTCGTCCACATCATTGAGGTCCGATGGCTTATATATTCTTTGTATTTCAAGACGAAGATGGTCACATCATTGAACTTTTTGTGCAAATTGTATTCCATTTCAAATTGCCTATAACACCCTTTACAGTGCAATCTCCTCTAGAGTACGGAGTACAATCTGTGCAAAATATATTCCATCTCGAATTATCTATGACAACCCTTACATTAAACCCTCCCTTTTGAGGAGTAGAGGGTCACACATCACTTGGTGACCCACGAATATGGTAGTGGGATCAGTCTTCCAGGCTAGAGGATCAGATTGGAACGATTGTTATACTACCTGACGCTTGTGTGACGGACCAACACCATATTCTTTTATTAGTGTTGGTATGGAGAGCCGTGATGTTGTTTAGTGTTGGTGAGGTGATGGGCCCACTATGATACAGTATGAAGATTGAGATAACAGGACTTATTTTCAACATTGTATATGAAATTTCTTAATTGATTGATAATTGTGCGGAATACATAAGAATATTTTTTATCTTCAACTTATTGTTATAGGTAAAAATAGTTTTGAAGTCAAAAGCGAGAACTTAAGAGCTTATAAATATATTTTTCATTACTTCATTCAAACTTGGTAAGTTACAAATGAATTTTAAAACCTATTTATACTAACCATCCCCTCAAATGGACTGTGAAATCTACTTGAACTAGCGACTAAACCAAAGCTTTTGAACTTCTCTCCAAAATATCTTCTAGGTATTTACAAAATTTCTCTAAAATATATATTTCTAAATGGTTCTATATTATTCCTATAGAAATATACAAATTCAAGACACATTTGATAGCTAGTGGTTTATTTGATGTGCACAGCGGCCTAATTTTGCTGTGTCCCAAATTTCAGATATAATTTTCTTGATCAATACCCATAATTCCGTAAATAATATTCCAAGCTTCCTAGAGTTTGATATCCACACTAACTTGCATTGATTCGACAATAATGCAAAAATCCCATTCATTCCTTTCTCTGTATGCCTTGAATGCTTCAAATTTTGAGTCCAATTTCTTCCCATTATCCCCATTGGACTACTATATATAGATTGTTCACTGGAAAAGTAATAAATCTCAATTATTTATATTAATACTTCAACGGAAAAATAAACTATCATAGTTAATTGGATTTAAATATCAAATAAATACAAATAAACTTCTATATAATGGATAAGAGCTAATATTCAATTCGAATAATACACACATTCACACAAATATAAACCCATAATAAGTGACGGAGAGGGTAAGGGATGGAGGGTGCAATAGTCTCTCTAAATTCACGACGAGCTATATTTTACATATATTTTTTTGAGATAATATCTTATCATTGAGATAAAAACCCATCCACGAGAGTAGTAGAAATTATAGCTTGCATAATTGCAAATTTTTTTGGTCCCACAAAAAGCTTTCGTGTGGAGATACTATTACTGGAGTGGAGGGCAGCAGCACAATTGGAACAGGGGAAATCTTGTTTCGAAGAATATCTTGCACCAAACAGCAACTTATGGAATAAAGTAATATTCTTTGGCATGATTAAGTTCCCGACAAGAGAAGGTGGGTGGTCGTATGAAAACCATTTTCCAGAAAGATTCAAAAAACGTGTAAATTCACATTTCAACCCCACATGATTGATGACATTAAAGTGATTAAGGATTATATTATGTTAGTTTAGCTTCACAGTGTTGATGATTACAACATCTCATAATTTAATGTCCCCGAAATACATGCTTATGTAAGTTTATACACCCCGCACCCATTGTTCGATCCCCAATCCTGTTTTATCTCAAAACATCCAGCAGTTTATCAATATATATATATATATATATATATATACAAACATCCGGGTTATATTGATTTTTGACATGAGTTATTATTATTTTGACCGAAGGAAAATTGCCATTTACATTGACGGGTAATGGGACTTTGGTTTTGTCTCAAAAATCTTGCATGTTTACTTTGTACTTGGGTTAATGTATGTTTATTGTTAGAAATGTCCATTTTGCCCCCAATAAAGGCTGTCTTGTGGTTTGTGAACTAAATCTTTCTAAGGGCAATGGAAGTAATTTGGTTTAAGAAAATGAGGGCAAAGATGTACAACTGTACAAGCATAGCCGACCAAGTAATCACGTTAAATTGACTGACCAAGTTTGGTCAGTTTATTTAACAACCAATAAAAACCCACTAACACGGGCCGGGCATGATAACTTGGGTTAGTTCAATATGCAATGTAAACAATTGTTAACGTAAGTGTATTTACCGTAACTTGCTTTCACTATTTATGTAAACGTTTCCTTATATAATAGAGGAACCACCTTATTAACTATATTTGATCTAACAATTTTTTTGTCTATCAATTTCTTTTTTATTTTTTCTCTCCTCTCTCTTCGTCCACATTCTTTTTTATTTCTCTCCTTCTTCTCCCCCCGCTCTCCTCTCTCTATCGCCTTTCATCTCTCAATGCTCTTCAGTATTGTTTTTTTAAAATTTTATTTATAATTGTTGTTAGTTTTTTTATTTTAAATTATTTTATTTTTACTTATCAATGATTTTGAAAATCTATTAAAAATAGCTAAAGATGTTTTAACAGTATAAATACTATCAAAAATTTAATATATCATTAAATTATATTATTTTTTATTATTTAAACGCATCAAGTGCAACAATATTACTAATATATATACATATGTATGTGTGTGTGTCATTAAATTATATATATGTATGTATGTCTGTATGTATGTATGTATGTGTGTGTGTGTGTGTGTTTTGAGTTCAAGGTATCAACTCAGTACAAATATGGTATCTTCAAGAATTATCAGAAAATAATCAAAATACATATCCCACGAGTTCACTTGAAATAAGAAACACAACAAAGTATTCTGAAATTAAGTTTATATTAATCTGAGAAATATTCTGCAAGAAGCTTTAAACTAAAATAAAACAAAATAAAGGCCTAGTTTACAAGATATGTTGCTCAGAAGCAACGTAACTAGGATAGCAAAAAAGTTACATCACCAGTTGAAATATTGACGTGATCAATGGATTGGAGTATTCAATGTAATTGATGAATTGTAACAGACCAGCTTCTGTCAAATACACACACAAGCAGTAAAATAATAATATTATTCAGTTCAAGGAGAAAATTAAAAAAAAAAAAGGAAAGGAAAAGGGAAAGGGAAAGAAAACACCTCCCGTTAGCTCTTCAACTGCTGTTTAAAAATATTTGTGCTCAGGTCAGCTTGGAAAACTTCACAAAACTCCATGATCAGTGATTCATGAGTAATATCAATCAATTCATTATCATCGGCTTGATGATCTTCGTCACACCATTGAGACGGACAATCTTGTTTGAACAAACCCTTTATGCTTCCAACTCGACGATCCCGAATCCCACATGGGACTATGCGCTGAAAGGGCGCCATGTCTGTCGTGACATTCAGTGCCAAGCCATGATGCGTTATCCATTGTGATACTTTTATACCAATGGCTGCTAATTTCTGGTTACCTGAATGGATTAATCAAGATGCTAACACTTTGTACATAAAAAGAGAAGAAAATCTACTCGTAAGCAACAAAAAAGATGAAAATATGAAGGAATGGATGCCTTCAATTTGAGAATGCTAAGCCAAGTTGAGGGGAAAATATAGAATGAAAAGAGCTGATGTGAGTTACAAGAGCAAATATTCATCTGTGTTTTTTATGATCATGGTGATTTAATCTGCAATCGTCTGCCATATGCAAGCAACAGAAACAGAGCTTTATTAGATACAATCAGATAAACACCGCAGCCTAAAGAAGCACCCTATGGAACTATTGGGTATTTGGGTAAAATAAGATCTTATAACTTGTAAGATGTTAGCAATGTACTAATGTCAATTCTGTAATTAATATGATCAAAAGCTAAAAGTTTGTTAAGATCTTTATAAAAAGATCTTAAATACTATAGATATATATATATATATATATATATATATATGCGCTAGGAGCTTATATGCCCCTTTCATTAAAATAGTACAGAATCTTTTAAAGCGTTTCATATAAGACGTTTTAAAGAGCTTATAGACTGACACAAACAAGTCAAGATAGATAAATGAAACGCTTTGCACGATCAAAGCAGATGCTGTACTTCTGTATCATATTTATTTTTTTCTTGCCAATTAGAGGATGAGTTAATCTTTTAATCACAAATTTGCTTTATTTATTTTTTGTTTTTTGGTCTTAGATAACTCGGTTCCGACCCATTGGCCGACTAATCCGGATGGGGTGTTGCAGAGGCCATTATGGGGGCGACTCTCCCAAGTTAGTTGTTCCATTCACAAAATTAAGTTATACATAAATAGATCTTAAGATACTTTCTATTCTATTCTACAATGTTATTATGAACTTAAAACTTCAAAAAACATAGATTTTGAAGATTACAAGGCATACCTACCCAAACACCGGTTAAGCCTTCAAGACGTGAAGCTTCAATACCAAATGCTGAGGAGAGAGCACGAATAACCACCTCTTCAAGTGCCCTCAGGTACCAATGAAGATCCAGCTTATGATACCGAAGATTGATAATAGGGTACATTACTAGCTACAGCACAAGAAACAAGTACAGCAGGTCAGGGCAAATATGACTGGGTATATATCCAACCCAGTTGTGGACTTCTGGATCATATCAATATGTCACTTTGTTACATCGCCATGTTATCATCCAAGAGCTACAATACGGGTGGGCATATACATAGTGGCATGAAATCTCCCATTATCTTATACTACTACCATGGATATCTTATAATCATGTCTTTTGTTCATATAATCAATACATTTTCCCTTAAACAACCAGTGCCAACTCAATTCAAACACTTACTGAACATTGATTATTCATCAGATAAGCTATCCATTCCAACTTCTAAGTTCAAATTAAAGATTACATTTCCGTGCTCTTAAGCAAATAACATCAACCAACTAATCAACAAAAGGATTCCTCAGCTAAATCCAAAATATCATAAGCAAGATATCAATAAAATGTCGAAAAATTTTATACCTGACCAGGGCCATGATAAGTAACTTCACCACCACGTTCAGTTCGATACAAATCAAATGGAGCATTCTTCACATCAAAATTCAAGAATTCTTCTTTACTACCAGCACCCAATGTGTAAACAGGGTAATGTTGCAGAACAATCAAAGAGTCAACTAAATCTTCATTCTTTTCATTCAATGCCTTCTTTTCTTTTACAATAGCATTTTGCCATGACCAGGCCTCAGCATATGGTACCAGCTCTTTATGCAAGTCATAGAAATCACACCTGAAGTTAGCCAAAAAAAAAAAAAAACTCGATAAAAATGATTTTGCTGTCAAGTGTAGACACGAAGGATAGAAAACTAGAATGAAAAAGTTACCTTCTTTTGGGTCTATTGCTCACTGAAACAATTGAATTGACAAGACATGGACGATATCTTTGGGTTAATCTTGATGGGCTTTGCGTTGAGTATGGTGGTGAGGAGATTAAAATCGTATTGACCCATAGAATCATTTCTTTAGATTGTTAATTTATCTACGTAATGAGAGGAAATTGGGAGGTGGGGACGCCATACAAGGGTTTTAATTCCAATTAGTGTTCTTGAAACTGAAGAGATCAGAATGACAGAAAACCACAAGAGGTGCGGCGGAGTATTGGCGGCGGCGGTGGAGGTGGGGGAACAGCTTGAACCTTGGCGGCGATCTTGGCCAGGCGGAGCAAGCAAAGCCTAGGGATGGGGAACTGCAACTAAGTGAAAATTGCGAGATTTTGAATTCCTTTGTTTTAAGAAGTGTTTTAAAAGGGGTGTGAGTTTATGAGTTATTTAAAATATTTTAAAAGGCGTTTTAGAACTCATAAAATGTTTCAAGAAATTTCAATAGAACAAAATAATTATGAGCTCCTAAAATTAGAAGTGCCTTCAATAAAAAGCTCTTGATTTTATTTTTAAAAATTAATAAGTTTTCAAAAATTCGATCGTGTCAATTACATAACTTCCACTATTAATGTCTTATAAGCTGTATGGACGACTAATTTTTATTCAAGTCTTTTAAGATTTTATTCATAATAAAATCTAATATTTTATAATATGTGGGAATTTATAAGATCAATCAAATCCACTTGGCTAAATACTTTATAAAACATTTTATAAAATGAGAACTTGTAAAACTTTTTTAAATATGGTTACCCAAACATTGCCTGGAAGATTTTCTTTTCTTATTCTTTTTTTTCTTTTTTTGATTTTACATCCTCTTAGAAGAATCACTAGCCAAGTTCATTGTTCAAATATGTGGGGCCGACTCCTGTCGAAAAACACCATGTCGGATTCATGCATAATTCTCGCATCATATGTACTACTTCGTTGGAAACTCGTTCAAGAAACTTAACTGAGTACAACGTATGTTTGAAATGTCAAATCGAGTTTGCCAAATTCTCATATTTGACATGATTTTATCTAAGGCAAAAAACTTATAATTTTCAAGAAAAAATTACAGATTAAATATTATGATATATACATAATGAGAATGTGGGACATATAATATAAGTTACAATATGAAATAAAAATAAAGGATGGTGTTTTGAAGCTACCCTTGAAAATCAAGACATGTCCATTTACGCAAGGTTTGAATCCTTGCACACACACACACACACACATATATATATATATATATATATATATCATACGGTTCACATTATACCATATTTTTTACTCATTTAAAAAATATTAAAATATAAAATATGATACAATTTAAACTATTCACTTGGTATGTAAGGCCAAATGTATGATTCTTATAAATAATTTTCTTAGAAAACCATAAGTTGGACGCTTCCATATCTTATTTTACAGGTATGGCACGATCAATGTATTTTATTCTATATTTGGTGTGGGGTAGTTGAATAGATAAAATGTGTGTATAAATAATTAATAATGAAACAATTGTAATTTAATAAATAAAGAAAAATAAATAAAGTTAATAAACACATGTCATCCATTTAATAATCTACTGTATTGCACCATGCGTGAGATCTACAAGACTGGTGCGACGAATCAAACGGCTCCAAAGTTTAGAGCAATAAAACTCCTCGTAAAGATACGCATCCGCACGTTCAGTCCCGAATGATTCCTGGACGGCTGGACCCAGACGTTGGTGAGAAAATCAAATTGTCTCAATATTCTTTTTCTTTTTTCTATTTTCCATTACAAGAAATGCAAGTGTCAAATATTCAGAAATTGCCCCTCCAAGAAACAAGTGAGGAAAAAAAAGCAAAAGGATCGTGAATCTTCCCTGAATTCTATGCACCATCTATTGATACAACGCCAAAAATCCACTTTCAAGAATTCTTGCAAACAAACCTTAACTTTGAATCCCAGAATTTGATACACCAACAATGGCTGCTACCTCTAGGCCATGGTCCGTAGTCCGATGAAGTTCTCTCAAGTTCAGCAGTTTTATCAATGGTCTCTAGGACTAGGACACAAATCATGTGTCTGAACAAAGCATGGTTGAGGCCGTCTGAGAATCCACCCGACTACAGCGGCGGTGAGAGGAAGCCGGAGGCGGTAAAGGCCGCAGGCTGTAGCTCGAAATGCGTGCTTGTTGTGGGGCCGGAAATTGATAAAGCGATGAATTTGGCCTTGCCGTTACCGTATATTGCTGATGTAATATCTCAGTTGATGAGGTTCATCATGAAACGGAGGCCATGGAGATCGCATATTCAGATGTTTGCCGAGAAGGTAAAAATGGCAACTTCTGATAATTTTCATGAAAAAGCTATGAACTTTTCATAAGTGAAATCGAAGTATTTTTGAGATGATGAACTCTGTTTTTGCCGCAGCTTATAGTGGATTGCAGATTCTTTACATTGCCAGCAAGTGCAGGATCTTTGCTTGGTTCAGTACTATGCTTCGTTGAGGTGATTAATTAACTAGACCTCGTTTTTATCTCATATTAACTTAGAAAAGAAAGTCGTTTTATAGTCTAAAAACTGTTGCTGCAGGGGTGTTTTCTGATACTGCAGTCATATTTCCAATATTTTCTTTCTATTTCACATATGTCGGAAAAAGGACATGTAGTGCTCCTATTAATTGAAGCCATTGGTAAGATCCTATTCCAAATTACAACTATTGATATCCATCAGTATTTCAATTAAATGCCTTAGTTTTTCTGTACAATTCAACTTAATGTTTTTTTGGCAGATATGTTCCTGGTGGGAACAGCAATGCTTATTTTTTGGAATGGCTTTACATGTGATGTTTGTGGGACAAAACAATCTGAGAGGCAAAGGATCACAGCATTCAGGTCCAAACTTGCCCAAGCGTTTCAATCTCCAGGTATAGCCATTCATCATAAAAGTACTAGTAGCAGGATCAATTCTGTTTAAAAATTACACAAACCTCCCTTCTCCATTTCATAACTTCTTCTTGATTAGTATACCTTCTTGTTACAGAAACTGAAATCATGGATGGGAATGGAATCTGCTACGAAAAGCCAAGTAGAAAATCGGGCATGCTGTGCTGATGATTCTTCAAGTACAAGTGTTGGAGAAATTCAAGAGCATACCACTGACTAATGGCATGGATCTTGCCTGCTTTGCCGGAGCCACAATTCTGTCGGCTGCTTCTCTCTTCCTTTTCTCTAGAATTCCTACAGCTAGTTTCGAGGCCAGAGTATAGGCAAGTGATATATTACAATTGTGTTTACTGTTACATTTAGGAGAGTTGCTGGGCATTTAGGTACCATTGTTTGTGTCTATGCATGGAGCAAGAAAAGCCTTTCATGAATTGTGCAGTGTCGGCGCAGTGAATAAATGAAAAATTTTGATGGAAGATCAAAACGTCCATCAATTGATATAGAAGGCATTATTTGTTCTTTGATTTCTATAAAATTTATATCGACACTTGAATAAGATCTTCTATTCCATATGATGTTTCATCTCCTCTTCCATAATATAAATTCATACCATAAATATATAATTATTTTTTTAATTATACACGACATGAGATATTTATACCTAATGTATATCCATATATTAAAATATAAAATGAAATACAATTTAAAATAAAGAAGCTTAAGTGCATAACTTACAGAGTTTTTTGTTAACATGGGAATAAATCACTCACCATTGCTAATTATGCGGTAAATGCATTATACTTCCCATCTGATTAGCATACAGAGTACAAAGCGTGCGGCGAATAACACTGATACGGAATCACAATCCCACAAGGAAAAAAAAAAATGTGAGAACGGAGTTTCGACACAAGGCAACCAAAATGAAATGATTACACTAATCACTAACACAATCATCAATGAAAACATTTAGTTTACTACAACAGACAGATAACATATGTGACACGTTCTATAGAGTACAATTTTTTTCTTCCGCAACACCTGTGAAGCTCGGAAAAGAAAACTCACTAACTACAATGATCTCTAGGTATCATGATACATACATGACCTCACAGACGTCTTCAACCGACTAAGAGTGGTCCATGAATAAATCAAATTGGAGGCAACGCACAGACAACTTTACAAATTAACAAAAAAACCTATTGAACGGTGCAAGACTGGGTGCTCCTCTACATAGATGCCAAAAGATCTCTCATTTCCGCAACAGGAGGAATGGTCTCGGTTGGATAAATTTTGGCGACAAGTTGAGCAAAGCTGTCATACTTGTCAAGAAACTCCTTCTGCCAATTAGTTGAGATAAAATCAACAATATGTTCGAGAAGTAAATTTCTTATGGTTCACTAGAAATGAAACAAGAGTTTAGCGAGCAAAAAGATACATAGTCATGGTTCGTCACAAACAGATATATTTGAAGGAATTTCAGTAATCGGAAGTTATCTTCAACAGAACATCATAGCATGCTGTAGCACAATTGCTAAGAGTCAATAATACAAACTGTATCCCATGCTGATCTAAATTTTGATGGATGCGTGCAAGGCCTGCAAATGGAATTCTCACAAATGCAGGAACAAGATAGGGACACAGCCAAAAAAGTGGTTCTGACCTTAGACTGGAAATTGAATTGAAAAGATAATGTGCTAGCATGCATCATAATCAGTTGACCCAAGACACTCGTAAGGAATAAACAGGTAGCATGGTGAAATTTGAATTTAAAATTTTCACTGATGCGACATCAAACCTCTCAATTCATAAATGAAACTTATCGAGAAAAAAATATAGTTGGGGGCAGAACCATGTTACAGTGGAATGTTGTGTTACTGCACAGTAGTTGAGGTTTATTTCTGTGTACTGAGTTAGTTGGGGAATCTCACAATGGAACTCGTATCTTCATGTATTTCGGATTATCCCTTTTTTGGAATTTATTTTGTCATCAATAGATAAGTTCCAGTACCATGAATAGTTAACCTCTGTGAATGTAATATAACTTTCAAGCTTAAATAAGGTGCCCGTCAATACTAGAAACAAATACCTTGCACTTGTCCCATAATGAAGGCAACAGTTCCTCTGATGTTAAATTTTTCTGCAATCTCTTATACATTGCACTAATAGACTTGTCAACCTAGAAAAACAAAAGCTTTGTCAGCAACTATTGTTAAAAGCTGGATGCCAAATTTCAAGTTCCACAAATTATCATACCCCAGATAGACTCGCTTTTACCACCTTGCGCAGATCCATTTTTGACAATCCGAGCTGAAATGGGATCTGAAATTTTGTAATACCTTCACTTTTAGTTTCAGGTAACTTCAGTCAAACTCTCGAAAAGAATAAGTTCACCAATGATGACGTGGCATGAGCAAAGAAAAGCATTTATCTGCTTGTGTCAGTTTGTTTGGTCATAAAAGTTTGTAACTGCTGCTAATGAAAACACCTGTAACTATTGCATAATGGACAACATTCCTATCCTAACATTCAATAGAAAATTAATACATCTGGGAGCCTGCTGACAAATGAAGTTGCCGTGAAAGTTATGATACCTTATTATCTATCATAATAACAAATAAAGAAGATTTTAAATTTTAACAGCTGGTTGAATGATCAGGCATATGCTTCACAGACTAACCTCTTCTGGTGTGATTGTGTACATCAAATCCTCTATTTTGCGATGAAACTGGAAAAGTCGTTCAAATTGCTGCATTTGAGAAAATAATATCAAGATGAAGATACTATAAATCAAATCGCCAACAAATAACAAGAAATCATATAATTCGAACGCTTAACAATGTGGATGGATGTTAAAAAGGGAATCCAGGTGAAGGAGCAGCCAGCAGCTATTTAGAGATCACTCAAGCAACATCCTTTTTCTTCTTCCTTTTTTCAAATATTTTGGTTTTGTTTTTCCACTCATTGTTGAGCACTAATGCACCATGGTTTACCAGAGGAGGGATTTCAGATTTATTGATAGAAGTTGATTCCTCAGCTGTTCAACTCAAGCGAAAGAGATGGCACAGGGCTTGCGAAACACTCGACTCAGAGAGAAGGATTAGGCAACATATGACTATAATAAATGCTCACACACTCACATCCATCGAGCAGGAAAGGGTGAAGCAGAATTATTAGTTAATTGGGGTTGTAAGTATATGAAAAAGTATTCATGACACTCATCAAATGACCTATTTTGGGATTCATTAGAAAAGAGTGAAGCCGAATTATTAGCTAACTGGGCTTATTCAGAAATGAAAAAGAATTCTCAACACTCATAGAGACATCAAGGACCTATTGTGGGACTCATTAGACAAGACAAATGCTCATGCCCATATTTTTTGGAGCTAGATTAGAGCTTTGCATTTTGAAAGGGAAATAGTACTTTATAGATTTGTCTACTGATTTCTTTGTACCATTTAGTTATCGACCTTGAAGTATCAAAGCCGTACTCAAACCAAAACCCGTTTGTATACTTGGATATCAGCCTTCATGCCCTCCACTTGTATAACCATTTTGAAGTTAAAAAACAGGGGGCCCAGAAACTGATAGGCATAGGCCTTCTTGTATAAATAAAGACGGGTTAATGAATAATGCACAAAGTGAGAACAGAGCCATAATAATTACATGTGGAAGAGAATCACTTACATAGTATATAATTGTGCTTATAAACCGTGTGCAAGCTTGTTCGTAAGATTCACTTGCTTGGTGATAAAATTTTGCTAATGTGGGCACAACATTGGCCAAGTCATACAGACTGCATATCCAAATTAGCTCATGAATATAATATTTTAGAAGGCAGTAAAAGACAAAAAAAGAAATTTTAGGTATAAATGAAAATGATTAGAAAAAGAAAATAAATAATGTGATATTTTTGCTCTGATGGTGACAATACCTGTTCTGAAATGCTGCATAATTTTCTAAAAGCAAAATATCTGCATATTTTGGGTCTGCTTGAGCAATCTTGTCCAATGTGACAAACATTACTGTCACCTGCCAAATTATGCTTCCAACTATCTCAGAGAAAACCCAGACCATAAACTATGACAAAGGAAATCTATGATACGCTCAAAATATATTAGTAAAAACCAATTAGATATCAGGAGATACTTACAGACTACTCCGACAAGAAACTGATCTCTCATGGACATGAATAAAAGTGTGAACAAAAAATAATTTCACATGCATATTTCTTCCTTTCTTCCTGAGGGGAAAAATATAACTTGCACCCCTGTTTCAATTGGCAGTCATGATACTTAAACTTCTTTTTTCAAATTTACTTGGTTACACAGCTGACCATTAGTATATCATGAGTAAATGGAGTTTGAAGTGACAACTATTACATGTCCGATCTTATTACAACTTGCTCTTATTTTTTTAATACTTTTATAGTTTGATCTAAAATATATGGAATGGCACAGAAAGGCAAAGTTCTATTTTGTTCTTTATTCTAAACAATATTTGCAACATTCATGATAAATTACCTAAATTAATTTAAATTGCTAATCTGCATTTTCTACTAGAAACCAAGCAATCTTCTGTTTAACACTACACCACAATAGATTATGGTGAGCAGATAGCTCCAGTACACCGGGTAAATTTAGAAGAGAATTTGACACTGATCACATCCCACAACAATTCCCTTATCAAACCATCGGTAACCAATTATAAATTATATCCTGCTATATTAATATTTCAGATTAAATTGGGCATACTATACACTTAAGGAAATAGAATATTGCAAACCATAGTATCACCATTCAATCCATACATACCGATTTATCAGAGACAAGAATTAAGCAAATACTGTGAATGTTAAGAAAATGGTTTCACAGCGGGCACTCACAAATTTTGTGTAAGCCTTATCAACCAAATCCCTTGACTGTCCCTGTATATACTGCTCCATGCGGGTTGCAAGAGTGGCGAATCTAGCAAAAGCAAAACCCAATATATTCATGTATGACAAGAAAAGAATCACCTATTGCAGAAGAAAGCGACAAGCACTATGCATGCAGTAAAAACTAAAAAGGTTCTTGACAATGAACTTTAGGGACACTGAGAAAATGCTGTTTAGGAAAATAACAAATTGCACATGACTGAGTTGCCATTTGCCAAACACTAAATAAAAGTGATGCACGTACAGTTTGGTTCTCCACAAGTAAAAGACCCATAATTGGTCCCTCTACCCCCCCCCCCCCCCCCAAACACACCAACAAAAGAAAAAGAAAAAAACCAAAAAGAAATACAGTGCAGAAGGAAGAAATGAGTAATGGCATGCAGGACAAGAATTTTCATATCTTCTTATAATTATACAAATCTCGAGGCAAGAAATGGCAGTCTTGCTTATGAATTCAACACTATATAGAGGGTTGTTGCATGGAAACAAAAGCCTCACTAACACACCACCTAGCATCTGAACATCAAAAAGAACAGAATGGATCTCATAGGACTTCCAAAGTTCTTAAAGTATATCACCACCTTGCTAGAAAAACAGAAATAAGTTCCTTCACAAAACTCAGTCAGTTCAAATTCTCATGTAAACAAAAATATCAGCCATCATCGAATTATCCATGATTTTTAATTGTTTTTCTATTAACTTTCAGCTTCAGCAACAGATACTAGCATCGGAATCGCCTGACAGTTACTTAAATGATTGACAACCTTTAAAAATCCAAATTCGACACACTTTACTCAAAGCTGACAAGAAATCACATGCCCGAAATAAAGAGCACCAACACTATTAGAAGAATAGCTGTCAAGAAATACGATGCACATAGGAGCCGAGTTTACCTGGGTATATATGACAAGACTCCCACCTGCCGAACGCTGCGCTCATTTCTTTCAATCTGGTGGCAAGCTTCATCAACAAACTGAAGTACAAAATACATATTGTGCTGATTAATACCATTGCTCAAAATAGACAACTTCATATGTACACATCAGAGTAGCATAGAAGAGTCCTTGTTGCTTATATTTCTTATCATCAATCTTCTAGATGTACAAGGAAAGTCAAGGTCGAATATGTCAAAACTTAAGCAATTCTCTTTGAAAGCAGCTAGGTTGATTTTTTGGAATAGGATAGCTTCAGGTTCCTATCCGACCAGTTTAAGGCAGTTTTACTCTTTTTGGTGGTCTCCACCAGCTCTCTCAGAGATCAACAGGAAATATTATAGATCTCACCAAATTGATCCAGTGTTCATTTCAACTTTCACAGATAAGCAGACAGCACACACCCTATCCCTTTTTATAATTGAGGAATACGTTTGTCTTACTAATGGGTAATTACTTACGCGACTGAACTGCGTAGAGATTCTATTTTCCAGGTCATCAAGTAAAATACGCACAAATCCTGCTGCATCAGCTTTCTGACCAGAAATATAACGTTCGGTAATTCCATGCATAGAAATACAACGCAGTGGATCTATCTTGTATGCCCAGTCCACCACAGCATAGAAATCTTCCTAAAAGGCCGACAAGGAGGAAAAGAGAAAGAAGATCGTCCATCAGAAAGGGAACTTGAGCGGTAGATTAAAGAAATAGCAGTTGCAGAAGATACCTGTATTCCATCAAGCAAATCATGAAGTGATTCATTCAATGCCTCCAGGTCCGCAGATCTTTTACCTACAAAATTGTGGGAGGTAAATATCATGCAATGTGCTACAACGAAAATTGAAAGACCATGAATTACCAGCTTTGTCATTATCATCAATATCCATGATGCCCAAATCATCATCATCATTATCATCATCATTAGGTACAGTTTTGTTTCCATTGGCAAAACCTCCAGGCGGAACAAGCGCTGGAACTTCAAAGCACATGAAGTGTGCAAAGAAAGAACTCTGCAGTTTATTAGCAATAAATATATAAGTAGCAAGCCTCTTGTGGGGCAAGGGAAAGAAAGAAAAGAACAGAGAAAATTCCAAAAACTAGTTATACCTCATCCACAAGGAGTGGAATAAAAATGGTGAGCATTTTCCCATATGCCTCAGAAACTGTAGAAGTATCTGCACTACTTGCATTTTGATTAGAGCCAGTGGAACCATCAAGCCATACAGTTGGATTCCTTGATGCTTTTGTACTAGCACGAAGTTCATTTGCAAACTCACGAGCCTGACATGGAAATTAAAACCATTTTAGCTTGAAAGTTACATTTAATTTTGGCAAATGAAAGCATATAGAATGACGGGCTGACACTAACATTCATGCACAAGATGAGGTTACAAAATGAAATGGTTAGATCCATATTCTGCAGTCATGCTTCAAAATAATTTGCAGCACCCCTAGGTTCCCTATACTGCTGCTGTACGCAAAAATATTGCTCAGGCTCAAGGAAAGTAGTAAATCTACCTTGCAGATAAAAACTAAAACATATGTTAAGGATTGATAATGTCGAATTCAGAACACCAAAGATTGCTTCTCAAGTCCTCAGTTTTCCAAATGTTAAATTTGTTAAAAACATATTGTGAACTGTTGACCATACATCTAGTGAGATAATTAAGTACTTGTAACATTCTCATGATACTCAAGTGAACTTTCTGTCTCCAGTGTTCACATACATAAACATCTGAAACAACTTATAAAAGCCTTTATAGACAACATGCATCATTAGCTACAAACATGAAGATAACAGACACAAGAAACTGCAAGGCCCTCGCCAAAACATCATTTATTTCCTGACCTCACGACGCAAAAGCACATTCAGAGAGCTGCAGTAAGCTTTCCTTAATGGCCCCAAACAATTCTTATCTAAACTCTGCAAAACGGAGAGAGAAGGAACCATATGAGGAAATAATGAAGTCATACAAGAATAATTTATGACATCAAACAGCACCACTGGAGCAAAAACTCTTTACCATACCTTCAAGTGCTGTAAAAGGCGAGCATATGTCCTGCACTTGTACCGCAAATCAGCATGATCAGGCCTCTTTAGTTGACCACGCTGTAATAGACCAAGAAATCAGCAAAAATTATATTTTTTCCCTCAGCATACTAGTAAATCATTCAATAGCAGTACCTGAGAGAAATAACTCTTATCACTTATCATGAAATCCACCAAGCTCACAAAATAGTTCCTCAGGAATTCAGATGCTCTTTTGACAAAACTGTTTCTTAACTTTTCAAGTTCTGTACGCTTCTCCCTAACCTGTGAATTTCAACTGCGATTGTTAGTAAGAGAAATTGCCCCATATTATGTACAACAAAGCTTCCAAACTACGAATACTTTTGGTTCAAATACTTTTGGTAGCTTCACAAGTTTTAGATTAACTGATATAGTCAATTTCTATTTTCAGGCAATTCACCTAAATGGAATCAAAAGGCTTAAATAGTAAATCATAAGAGTTTGAACATTATGGCCTGAAGAGCAGCCTTGTGAAAAAATTCAGAAACAAGTCAACTTCCTCCTCAATGTACTACATTACACAATATTTTCATCAGTTACTTTTACAATTAATATTGACAAAAATGGTGGCAGAAGCAAACCAGATACTATACGTACAGATCTCATGTTAGCATAGCAGCGATCCAACTTGGGGACTTCAAGGCTTCGTAACGCGTTTGCTAGCCACTCACATGCTTCTATATTCTGAAGCATGCGAGCCTCATCAAATGAACCCCCTGTAAGACATGCTGCATACTGCACTTAAAAGAAAATAAAACATAAAAAACTAAACTCGCAATTGTAAGAGCTTAAAGGGAAAAATTCTAATACAAAGAGCATGACATCTAACATTATTAAGTGAAACGTTGTTTCACAAAGTAAAAAGCTTGTGGTAAGACCTCAGATGGGATACGTAGTCTTTCAAGAAGTTTTTCCAGTTCCTCAATTAAAGCTTTGTTGTTAACTGACTGCATCTCCAGCTTGTTATTTCGAGTTTCAATCTGCACAAGGAGCATAATTTAGCATGTCAGCCAAATAGAAGCAAAGCACTCAACTTCAGCTTTTAGCATTAGAAAAGATGCTTCATTATCAAAATAATAAAAAGGTACTGATGAACAACAAACGCATGGATAAGATTGGATTTGCTCTATAATTTCAAGTATCAAAATGACAGAGCCAGACATAGGCAGGAAATGCAGCATCAAGTAACATATATATATTGTCAGATCGCAAAAATATACTTTCCAAAATCACATCACAAAGTTCCAGATCAATACCGACTCTATGTCCTCTCTCATGTGTCGTAGTTTTACATTGAAAATGCCTAACCATTCATCCATGTCCTCAACACAGTTAGTGGCTGAATCCAGCCCCTGTAATATCTGCAGCACACAGAAAAATTAATATGCCTGCAGATCTCAATGACTTACTAAGTTGTTTCTCTTGATACCTAACAAAGGCATAGCATCCAACCCAACCAATTTCATAAAGGATACAGGAGGGGCAACACTAAGTGGCCTTGCAGCACCTCATGCCAATTATTTTGAAATAAAGAAGAAAAATGAGGAGGGGAAGAAGGAGACTTTCTGCCCAATAAATGAGTGTGACAAGAAAGTACATGAAATACAACAAAAAGAAGAAAAGCATGACTGAACTGCAACACCAATCACATAGGACTTCATAAGTTACCTCCTTTATTAAAGGCTCATTCGCCAGAACTGCATGCACATTTGCTGCTTCTAATGCTTGAACCTCTCGCTTTAACCGCTCAGAAAATGCCTCTGCTTCACCGATGCCCATGACGTAACTGCAAGTTAGCAATTCTCAATAACATCATCTCTGGGTCCACACACAAAGAATAGTATAAATCATGAGAAGATAGTACGCAGCCACATTGCCAGAATCAACAAAAGGGGAAGCAAAACAGAAGCGAGTAGCAGGTTCGATTGACTCCAGTACAATTTCTAAAGGTAAGTGGAGGAATAATAGAATGGATCTTTTCCTAATAGCCATGGCACTTCAGAACGGTTAGAAACATTAGATGAATTATCTCACATATCCCCCATGTTGTAGCTCATAATTACACATGTAAGATAGGTCATTCTAGCTTCATTGGCTAATATCTTATATTTACAGGAAGCATTTTGTTTAAAAATTATCTTGACTGAGAACTAGTTAACGCCAGATAACATGATGATGAAGAACTAACAACATTATCAATCGAACATGAGGAACAATCTGTCTAACGCAGCAAGACAAGCTTCTCAGGTAGCGAACTGTGTCAACAGTGATAGGCAGCGAAAAACTTCTAACACAGTACTAAGTTTCCATGTCTTCATTTAGCAATGCTAGCTAGTTTTCAAACAGCACTCTACTTACACTCAATTCTCTACTCTGGGAGCTCGTACGGTACATGCAGATAGATTAGCATTTAATGATCACAGTAATCGGTTTCTTCAGAAACTTTCAGAGCTTCAATGTGCAGTAAATATTGAATGAAGGCTCAAATATATATTCATGTGTGCACATGTGTGTTTTCTATAGATAGACATAAGAAAGATGGGTACAACATTGGAAACAGGATTCACTTGGGTAACCCAAAATAACCAAGAAACCATTGCTGAACTTTGTTCAATTTCATAAAGTGGCAGCAATATGATATGAATTGAGGGCAACAGTGTAAATTTTCACCCAACTTCTAATTTTCATCTCCATTCTCCCATTCAAGCTTTGTGCCAAGAGGGCAAAATGGGAGTCATTTTTGGGGCCAGAGGGAGTACGCATTCTAAGTTATTTTGAGAAATTTCAGTTCCAGACCATTCTTGAGGAAACTAGTCGCACTAAAATCTGTAACATTCAACCCAAGAGACTATGGTTTCAACTGTCAAGAACTTGTTTGAAGCATCAAATTACTTTCTTCTATGCACGATGCAGTCAAATGAAAGGTGAATTCTAAGGATTTTTAGCATTGATCTGTACTATAATCTTCTCCCAACTCTCCCTTAATTTCCCCATATACTTTCAAACTTTGAATTGAGATGTTTAATCCATGTTTCCTCAATTAATTTAAATCATAAACAGCAATCCATTTTAACCCCAGAATCAGCACTCAGAACCCAGAACTCCAGAAGAAAACAAACTAATTTCGTACGCACAGATGACAGAAGTCTCTATTATATCTTACTGAGTCCAAATGCTACTAGCAGTCAACCAAAACCCACCTTTGGTATCCAACCTAGGCTAGCTTTCCTCAAAACGATTGATCTTTTAGCATTCTTCTCTTAAGTTTGTGCACTTAACCAGCTTACAAGTTTCTATGTTCCTCTTGCATGCAAAAATCCCATGCCCTTATTTCTTTCTGCCTAGAGCCCGAAACCCCCTTATTTGGACCTTTTAAAACAGCATCATGAGTGCATTTTATAATCTATTTGAGTAGATGTTATATACGTACGTGCCTAAGAGAGCCTCCATGTCCTCTTCCTCTGCTTGAGAGACCAACTCTCTTTCAACTGTCACTTTTGTGTCACCTTCCGCAACTGCATCCACAACAGGCCCATCTTGAAAGATTCCTTGTTGCTTGGTAATTGTTGGTTTATTTTCCTGAAATATATAAAATAGACTCCAAGTTCAACATTACCAATTTAAAAACAACAAAAACTGACTAATCAAAGTCATGAATCCATAATCTTATCTAACCACACAGATGATATTCATTCAGCAAAAAATTAGTTCCACTTTTGATGTATATAATCAGGAAAGAGATAAGTTAAAAAGATTCCATTTCAACACAAGTTTCTGCATGTAAAGAACACCTATCTTGAGTCTTCTGTGCTTTAAGTATATTGATAAAGTATCATGAAATGATTCACTCCATGATAGCTATTAGGAAACTCAATGAAGAAAATGATGTAGCAATCATTTCCCACATAAATAATCACTATTTGCGGGCCAAATGACAAAGGAACAAAAAGTATCTCTGAAGGTGAAAAGTTTGCCCTCCCCGTTAAAGGACTAAAATTTGCAGAAGCATAATAAAGAATCATTGCTTGAAATTATTACTAACAAAGTGATGCATGAAGCAAGAAGCAAACTGAACCATATCATCATATACCTTTGCCCAAATAGCCATCTCCACAACATCTATACCAATAACTTTAGGAAGACGTCCCAATACATCCTTGCAGGTGTTTAAGATGCAATGCACAACACGATTCCTACAACAACAACCAAAAACAAAAAAAAAAAAAAACAAACAAACATAAAGAGACAGAAAAAAAAAATCAGCATTTAAATAAGTAAAAAGGAATCCAAGACAATATCAAATATTAACTGGAGCCTGGATTGGCATATTAGTATACCTGTCATCAACATTGCGCATTGTCCACTGAGGCGGGGCAACACTCTGACTTCTTAGGTTATCAAAACCCTTGATGAACAGGATCAACATTAATCACATTGAAAACATGTGTTCAACATGGGAAGTGATGGTGAAATTTAGAACAAAACAAATCTAGTGATTAGGGATAAGAGACATAGGGATAAAGAGAGACCCAAAAAAGGATCAATGTAAAAAGATTAATGAGCTATACCAGCATAAAAGTACATCCACTGGGATCATTTGTTAGAACCTCCACTTTTGAAAGATGCTTCAGCTTGTATAGTTTTGCAGGCTACATGTTGAGAAAACAATTTATTTAAGTCGATTATAAAACTTTCAATAAAGTAAAACTTTAACTAGAAGTGCCTGATTCAGTCGGACAGAAAGGTGTGAATGCTACTGTTATTTTCAGTAACTTCTTTTTTAGTTCAGTAGATGCATAGTTCTTTCAAAGATTGTGATATCATGTGCCTATATATGTAACATTCTCCAGTGAGGTTTGAAGAACATTACAACCTTTGATCTAAAAGACAAAGGAAACTATAACAGAACAATTGATACTTACTTCAAGAACACCTCCAGTGGAATATTTTATGACACGAAGAAAAGCTTTAGCATGTTGACCCTTTGCCTTTGCTGCAGTCAACCATATGAAGTAACTCGCTGAATTCAGTAAGGTTGAACATAAAGTGATGGATGCTACTTTTATTCTAGATTGAGAAATTAATTGGTGCCGCTTTCCACTATCTACAGTGTGGGACACAATTAGGCAGGGGGAAGTGAAACCCAAATTTCTGGTATGTCATTCTTTAAAATCAAAGAAATGATCTTGAAGGTGATTAATCGACATCAGCCAAATCGTTTTCTCCAACTACTCTTTTCTATTTTTGTTCAAGCTACTTCTCTTGTATTAAGGGGGTCGGGAGAGAAAATGAGTTATCCTGGCACCATTAGCAGCAAAAAGGTTTCTAACTTAATCTAATCCAGCACTAGGAAGCTAGCAATCTAACTCAGTATTAGGACGCTAAGAATAGTAGCAAGAACATTAGGAAAAACTGGATATCTGACAAGATAAGATTGTGCATAAAACATCTCAAACTAAAATTAGAAAGTGTAAGGTCGCTCCAGATAGCAACTACTTGTCAAAAAAGAGTTATTCCTCGTAAATGCCAGACCTAGAGCCAGTGCAAGTTCTTCATCGTAAATTCCACATCTAGAACCAGTTCAAGTCTACTAAAACTCAAGCACATCGAACAGAAATTGCAATATTTGTACAATCAAGTCGCACTTCGAGGATCCAATTCCAACCTATATTAACATCCGAAACGCAAAATAATCTAAAATATGGGATTAATTTCGAAATTCAAGTACGTCTAGCGGCAGTTAACTTATTGATCAAATTGCAAAGTAGACACAGCTCATCGCTACTAAAAACCATCTCCACAGCCCCCCAAATCACAGAGAGACAGAAACAAGTGAAGTTTTCATACTTGTAACGGCGAGAACCCGAGGCTTGGCCATGTGACCGCGGCCTAGTTTTCCAGCTTTGCCCCAGATCCCGCGGCTCTTGGCCACCCTGATCGACATTACGATCTCCTCCTTGGTGCCCTCGATCGCCGCCACGCACGCCCGCCGGAGTTCCTCATCGTCGGCGCTCGACTTCGCCATTTTTCCCGGAGCTCCGAATAGCACGATTTGGTTTGGCGAGGTTTTTGGTTTTGTTTTTAAGTCTACAGGACTTCAGGTTGAAATGATGAAATTACGAAGACTAAAAATGGTAAGCATGAAACGACGTAGTATAGAGGCATTTGTTTTCTTGCACGGTTGAAATATTACCGGGTGCAATTAAAAGTAAAAATATTTTGCATTTATTTTATTTTCCCTTTCTTATTCCTTTGTGCCTGTCGGCTGAGTTTCTTTGGCCCCCAAACTTCCATGAAATTATAAATCACGTCCCCATAATTTTGATTTACGCCATTTTTAACCTCAGAAAAACGAGGTCTGAAAAAGAAATACATGAGCAAACTAGTACGATTGTAGTAGTTAATCAAAATAAATCAAATTTCGTTTTGATTTTGTCATTTTGTGCAACACTTGGCTACATTCGTGGTAACATGTTTCATTTAATTTAATCTTGGGTAGTACTCGTCGAAATTTGGGGGTGCATGAGGATGCCTAGTCATTTAGGAACTATTCAAGTCAATTTTTAGGTCTTGAATTCTTTTTAGAAAAAAAAAAGCACTTATTTAAAAAATAATAATAAAAGAAATCTGTATTTGACTGAATTTTTTTTAAAAAGTATAATTCAGAATATATATATATATATATAAATGCCTTTCGTTTGAAAATTATTCAAATTAATTTCAAATAAAAGTATCTATTAAAGAATTTTTAATTATAGCACCCAAACGCAATACTATCAACTATTTGGTCTTAACAAAAAAACAAAATTCTACTATAAAAAACACAACTTAAACAATACTTTATTTAAACTTATCCAAACATACTCTTAGATTGCTAAGTTACTTGTTAAAATGTAAACATTTTACTTTTTGACATATTATTTTAGTGCAAATAATATTTTGATTTACTAATTTGTAGTAACCTCTAAAAACACTACTCGGGTTCTTTTGCATTAAAGATTATTATTTAACAAAAAAAAGATACCCTTTTACCAACTCAATTGACATAGTAAAACAGCTCTTCGTATTCATAAATTTACTAGGCACAATCATTTCAATCTTTTAATTTATTTGCTTTAAATGAAATTTCACATTACAAGCAACATGCTTGTTCCATGCGCGGAGTAGTGAAAAATCCATCTAAGTAAAATTTCATATTGATGCCTATTAAAATTTAGGACGACAAAAAAATTGAACTTTTTTAGTTTTGAAAAGAAAAAGTTTTTCAGGCTATCTCCAACTCAGCGACACAACACAGAGAAAAAAATAAAAAATAAAAACGACCAATTCCCTTGCAAATTTTATTTAACCATTATGAATTGCAAATCAGGAAGTTTGATCTATAATGAAATAATGATACATAGTAAAAAGTAGATTCATAAATTATCAAAAAAGAAGCGAACTTAAGAACTAGTAGAAGAAAAATGGCTGGCCACGAGCAAAATATCGGCTATATATAGGATTATGAACTTTTCACCTCATCCTGGAATATTTTGGGATCGTTTAGGGAACTCCAAGTTCAACTTTATATGATAAGCAGCATCAAAATTAGATATTTGCCCATCTGTTTGTGCAAAAACAGCTAAGCCATGAGCAAAAGCAAAGGACCCCGTGCCGCCCACCACATTCAGCTCTTCCCTCTCCTTGTGGGCTAAATTATTGGCCTGGATACTAATGCTCCCTGAATACTCATATGTATGGAATGTGAGATAAATTATATTGAAAGCCGAATGGGCAAAGCTCTCGACCGGGATTATGAAACCCTGAGCCTTCCCAACCACCCGGGACGTGTTTGTGGGTCCCTCAGTGAGAGTCCGGTGGAAGATCAAGGCCCCGGCATGCAGTGGAGCCGCCGCCTGATGCGTGGCTGAGCCGCCTACTTTGGGGTTGTTGTATGTAGAAGGATAGGGCCAGCCGGGGGCTGGAGTGGTTCTTTCTGGGGGGTATGGGCGAGAATAGGGCGAGAAGTATGACTGCAGCTGTGGCTAAAAGAACTGCAGTGCAATATATGATCCTGCACAGCATTATTATATTAAGGGAGGGGGTGTTTGTCCGAGATTATTATGATGCATCGAGTTGGATTTGTAATCTTTGAAGGGTTCCTTTAATACTGTCTTGTTTGAGTGTGTTTGTTCATCTATGCATGTAGTTTTTGACAACCTAATCCACCTTGGGCTCCTCTCACCTAATCCTCCCAAGTCATCTCCTGATGTATTTTGATGGTGATGAGGGAGGAAAATAGATTGGCTGACAATAAATGTGATTTTTCTTTTCTTTCTTTGGTCTTCACCAATAGGTTTCTGATCCACTGGCCAACTAATCCGGATTCGAATATTCCAGAAGCCCAAAATGGAACGACTCTTCCTACCCAATTGCAATGTGACTTTTTCCAACTTTAGTTTCTTGCAAATATTAAATATGATCTGAGAAGACCAAATAACAACTGATAAGTTTTCATGAAAGAGTTTATAGTCCTGTCACAGAGTGAACCATCATAGGAAACTAGTCGAAGAACAGAAGAAAATGGAAACTGTAAGGAAACAAAAGCAACACAGTTACATAGGTAAGAATCAAAATAATGAACTTACAAAAATTTACAAAATTTCAAGTCCAACAACCCATCCTTGATCCAACGACAAAAAGAAGAAAAGAATGCCTGGTGGATAAGTGCAAAAGATACAAAAACAGATAACCTCTTTGGCTTTTCCCCTTTTTACACGATCAGGGCAAAATTCGCCATGGTGAGAGTCTAATTTGGTAAATCAATCGGAACACTTAGATTGCTTGCTTTCGTAGCATCCCTTATTCACAGTAGAAATCAAAGCCAAATTAGTCTGCCGTGTACTCCCGGCAGAGAACCAAAGGAATCAAATTGAATTTGTTAGAGGCTTTGCCTTGCGTATATGCCCCATAGTATTCACGAGATCCTTCCTAGTGCAGACAGGGAACATATTGATGCGCTTTAACTCTTTGAGCCGCCACATTACATATGGAAAACTTAGTTGATCACGTGAAGTGAAGCGAACCACCTCGTTGAACCAAAGGCACATGAACAAATTCGTCATTGGATTGTGCTCCCTCACGATTATGGAGGCCTCAGCTAGAGCTGCAGAGATACAAGCAGAACGCCATTCGTTTCATACAGCGGATTCGTGCCAAAAAAACAAGGATTCACCTTGACAAGTATATGGTTTTTGCAAAAGTTAAATTATCCAAAATTTTGAAAATGGAAGCAGAAATGTGAAAATACTAACTAAAGCCACAAGATCACCGCTTTGTAGACATAGACATGTTTTTGACGTGTTAAAAATCAAGGTTGGCTTCTATCCATGCAATATGAATCTAAGAATGTTCATCACTAACTGCATTAGTTCTGTACTTGTGTGATTAGTGAATCAGCTTGTACAATCATAGGCATGTTCTAAGAATGTTCTGCTTCGACAGATGAAGTTGAATATTAGTATTCATCCTTCCCGACCTTTTTTTAACTTCAAAATTGATAAGCACATGATGAAACTCAAGATCTGGTACAAACTTGGTTATGTGATGGTTTAGCCACCCCACATATGAGGTAGGATGAGTAAACTGGGTGGCCATCTCAATTATCATCCTTATAGCTCATCTATCCAACATCATCCAAACTTATTAAGTAAATTTCCCCATATAATTTTAGAACACATGACCAGGAAACACATGCATACCTTTCTTCCCATGAAACCTCTTCTCCTCGGGTAAGCCATCCTTGCGATATTGTGTCACTTGGACCTCAACTTCCTCTGGAGTGGCCTTATTTTTCTTGACAACAGCCTTTGCCTCATCATACACTCTACCACGGGCCCCATGTTCTGAAATTGCAAGTTCATGATCTGATCGCCAAAGTAAGGCCTCCAACACACCCATAGGGTCTCTCCTAAATTGAGACTTTGAATCTACCCAAATGGAATATCTAGCATTTGGAAAAAGACGATGTGGAAGCATCTGCCATTAACAGATAATAATTCTCAAAAACACGAGAGGCACATGCAAGATTAAGATTGAACAATACCAACCAATTTAAGATGCTATTGCAAGTAAATAACTAATCTATAGCACATGTTAGATATAATTCATGGTGCAATTCCACATGTAGAAATTAGCATGACAGAGACGAATGTTTTACTCTAGTTTCCGATTAGGGGGTTTAGGCAGGGACCAAGTTTAGATTCATTTCAGTTCCCAGTGCTTAAGCTGATTGAACTCGAGCTTAGCCTTACATGAATCAGAAAAGCAAAAGGAGGCAAAGATTGCAGAATGCAGATGTTAAGAACCTCACAAGTTTAGCAAAATACTTCTTACAAGACAAATTGCAAGCTTCATACCTTTGGTATTTTACCATTCAATCTCTGGTCTACGAAAGGTAAATCCTTGACAATTATAATACGCCATTTGCCGATAAAATGGTTTTCATCAGCTTTGTTCCCCTGTGTTTCCTGTTGTGCAAGAGTAATTTCATCCCAGAATGCCACATAGCAAACCTACACCCATTTATCACAAACATATTGATTGTTATGTACATAAAGTGAAGTATTATACACCGTCCTGCAAGCTTTTTGGCGTATAGATGATAACCTTTTGAAGTGACGTATTTGACATTCCTATAGGTTGATAAAGATCATCCCCACCGCCAAATGCACACGTAGAAACCACTACTTTGCAAGTCTCCATATAGCTTTTGTCATCATCAGAAATCCTAAAACCACCTCGTTCACTGTAGAAACCGCAGTGGACCTTAGCTCTTTCAGTTACCTAGCACAATACAAGATTTACACGAAATTTTTTCAAAGTAAAGTGAGATTTTGGTCATAATTAACATATATGTCATAAAAAGTTCAAAAGCATGGAGCATCATGTGAATATCTTACCAACTGAGATATGAATTACCTCTTTTAGAGCAAAGAAAAGATGTTACTACAAGTTGAGCTTGAAATTATCTAAAGGAAAAAAGGGAAACGGCAAGGTCAGTTTCTTACCTTAAAACTTTGTTCTCTCTGTTTAAGAGTTTGGTTTCCTGTGAATAAATTAAATCTAGTGCCCTCCAAATATACTGCAGATAAGTTAAAGTTCCCTTCTTTACCAGCTCTAACAGTCTCTTTGGCGTACACCAACTCTTTTATTGGACTCCGAGAATCCATATCCTTGGTTATTTCTAAAAGCTCAAGTTCTTCAGGTGGTAGGAGCTTCAAACACGCTAACATAGTTCAGAAAAGAGGATCAAAAACTAGCAAGGTGTCCTTGTAATTTCAAGCCATAGACATGGTTGAAGCCACTTAGCACAAATTGCCAAAAATCAACCATTGACACATAATCAATTGCATGTTTCAAATTGGCATCCATGTTTTTCAAACACATTGCTGAAAGTAAAAAGAATAGATGTAGCTGCTGTTCTTCATAGTATTAAAATCTGGATCTAGGTTTTGCATCTCAGGATTCAATAAACAGTTCAACAACCGCTATCCCTTCCTAATTCAGAATCCAAGGCTGTCTGTACCTCTCAAGTCGCAAGCATTCATTTGTGCAGTTAGTTTTGCATTAACTAACATAAATCAATTATACCATAAGAAGTTCCCTAATGTCAATTATGTCGAAACAAATTTACACTTCAGCCTACAATCACGAGCAAATTTATGATTATAGATACATCCTCAAAATTGCCTTAAAGGCTGAAATCACCTCAAGTAAATTTTCATTGTCAATGACCTTGTTTTTTAGTAATAATTAGGAGAAATAATTTCAAAGAAAATATTGAAGATCATCAACATAAAGCACATAATATTAAATCACGGAATGCAATTTAAAATATCCTTTTTCCGATGAGTAGACAGCTCAAGTATCTCCCCATCTAGTTTAACGCCATTGCTTCAAACTTCAAAACTATCAAATCCAAAAACCCACATCTATATATGTCTCTATCTGTGTACTCACACACATATAATTGAAAAGAGCAAAAACTGAAAAGCAGCAGTAATAGCTCACGTTCTCTGACACCCCCAACAACCCGGGTGATGGGATCAAGCTTGTTTAAGTTGCTCTGTCCCTGTGGCTTAGAATTAGAATCACTAGTACTCTGAGTAGCTACGTTCTCCGACTTCTTGACTCGCGGCGGCGGTGGCGGTTTAGAATTACTACTACTCTGAGTAGCTACGTTCTCCGAGTTCCCGACTCGCAGCGGACTCCGCCTCTCTCCGCCGCCAATTTTCAAAGCCTCGTAAACCAGAAGCGCAACCGTGAACAGGAGGACCAGGGCGGACCACCACTTGAGGACTTTACTGACGATTTTTCGGGTGAAATCGGGCCTGCTCTTCGGGCCGTGTTTCTTGCGCTTGCGATGGATGCGAGCCCGCATACGATTCGAGGGGTCCTCAGCGTCGTCGTCGGAGACGGAGATTGAGATGCCGTTGTTTGCCATTGATGATCGTCTGTGGCCAGTGAGGAGTTTAGACAGCAGATCCTAGCTCCATTACGGCGTCGTTTTTGTCGTATCCAGATTGCCTCCCCTTTTATGGATCGGGCTACTCTCCATCGCCCTTCTCTCCAATTACATTATATGAATACGAAATCATACGAAGATTCATAGGATGATTTATATTTAATTGTCTTAATTACCTTTTAATTCAAATTAAATTTAATTTTTAATTTGCTCAACTAATAAAAAAAATTAATATTTACCTCTAACATATTTTTTATTATACGATTTTTAACTAAAAAATAAACACAGCAAATTTTTTATTTCCAATATTCTCTCCTTCAATTTCTCTATTTTTTATTTCTTTTTTTCAAATACACAATTTTAACTAAAAAAATAAAAACAATGAACAAATTTCTATTCTATTTCCTGTCATTTTATCGTTGTTCACTTCATTCTCTCTTTTCTTTTTTTTTTTCTTTTTTTAAAAACTCATACTCTTCTTTACCATCCAATTCTTCTGTTGCCCTATTCGACTCTCCATTTAATTCCTTCAATTATTGACAGTTCATTAGTGATCATGTACTCCTAATTTTGTGTTATTTGTAATTCTTTATGTACATAATAGCTCTATTTGTATGGAAGAGAAACAACACCTCTATTCATATATGCCAACTATTTGACAAAATGTCTAGTCAATAAATTTTGATTAAGTTATGGAGTATGTAAAGTTATAAAATGATATTTCAATGTTTTGTGAAAAAAAAAATGAAATATGATGGGTCGTGCAACTAGCATGCTTTAGGGTTTTCCCTGTTTTGTTATTAAAGTCCGATAATTTGAGGTCTTTGGTCAATCCAATGCTTTAGTATTTCTTTTTCCTCTTCATATTGTTGCATATTGCATAAATAAAAAGGTAGTTCAATGTTCTACAACGATTTTTATGTGAATTTTGATTATCAAATAATAATTAAATTGTTAAACTCGCATTATTAATCTTTCAAGAAAAAAAGAAAAAAAAAGGAGATAGAGAATGAAGCGATCGACGATAGAATGTGGGAAGGAGAATAAAATATGCCCATTTTTTTTTCTAGTTAAAATAGTGTAATTGCGTAATTCAAAAAAAAAAAGAAAAAAAAATATATATATATAGAGAGAGAGAGAGAGAGAAAGAATGTTGGAGAGAATAAATCTGCCATATTTATTTTTTAGTTAAAAATTATGTAATAAGAGATATTTTTAGGAATAAATATTGATTTTCGTTATTAGTTGGGTAAATTAAAAATTGAGTTTAACTTGGGTTAGGGGTGGTTAAGGCAATTAAATATAAATCATCGGATGCATCTTCATATGATATAGCATCCGTTTAAGGGTACATTGAGTGTAATTGGAGAGAAAGGATAATGAAGAAGAGCCCTATCCCCTTTTGAACCTGTTGTTTAACGAGATTTTCATGTGTTGGCACTTGGGAGAATGGATGAAAAATTAAAAAATGTATTCAACTTTTTACTTTGAATGACAAATATCACAAAAAAAATGTTTTTAATTTAAAATTTTTTGTTATATAAGTGTGTGTGTGTATATATATATCCTACCTGTAATAATTTGAAACTATTAGATTTTTGTAATAATATTTAGAAGGAAAACGCAACTTGGAAGGTTGTTTTGTATTATTTTCAATTAACTTATTGCATTACTCTTACTTTTTTGAATAAAATTTTGATATTATTAAAGCTTAACTTGACGAAACTAATGCCTCAAAAATTATACAGTCTTAGGTTTGACACCCAACCAAATTATGCAAACCTTTATTCTGCTTCCATGATAGTATTTGTTTACTCAAAAAGCAAAAACCAAAAAAAAAAGTTTCAAAATTTTGAGGGAAAAAGGCATTTTTGGTCCCATATTTTAAGATTTTTTGTACTTTTAGTCCAATTATTATCATGATAGCACTTTCAGTTCATCTGAATACTATTTTGTGACAAAAACAGTACCACCGTTAATTTTTTGACTGAAGGCGCACGTGAAAGACACATGCACAGTTAGTCAACCAAATTTAGGATGAAAATTTTGGGGGAAAAAAGCATTTTTGGTCCCATAATTTAAGATTTTTTCCATTTTTTGTCCCATTATTATCATGATAGCATTTTCAGTCCCGCTGGATACTATTTTGTGGCAAAAATAGTGCCGGCGTTAGTTTTTAGACGAAAGACATACGTGAAAGGCATATATGCGCCGTCAAAATAATATAGTCTCACTACACAATACAATATATACTATGGGGTAAAGGTAATTAATGGGATCAATTGAAACTGTTGTCAAAAGAACACGACCATACGGAAGCAATAACAGGCTTGGTACGGGATGATGGAAAAAAGTGGCCAAAACGAGCCCAAAACGACCATTTTTCGATCAAAAAATGAGGCCCAACGGTTCTGTGAACCACGAGACGATGCTCGAGTCAAAAGATATGGCTATTCGAAGTTGCACCGCCACCTTTCGCATCCCGCATAAAATGAATATCCATGCAATAACTAGTGGTTGCGATCATACCAATACTAATGCACTAGATCTTATCAGAACTCCGAAATTAAACATTTTTGGGCTAAAGTAGTACTAAAATGGGTGATCCCATGAGAAGCCCTCTTGTTGCAATCCTCCCCCCACCTTTTTTTTTTATAGCTTTTCTAACACCTAACTTCTCGGTTTTCGATTCTCTTTGTACCAATTTTTTATTTGTCTATCCTCCCTTCTGATTTCGCGTCAAGATCGTGAAAGACAAACATAGAATGTTATTATTATTATAATTGTCAAAACAACAATAAAATTAATGAGAAAATAAAATAAAAGAGGAAAAAGTAAAATGAAGGCGAGCCACGAGAGGCACAGAGCTTACGCACATAGATCGCCTGTCCTGGTCAAGAATGCTTCTCGACTGAGGCTGGAACTCGACGGCGGCAATGGTAGGGCCCAGTGTGGAACGACAAAAAAAAATTGCTGGAATGACCCTGAAATGACCATTTTTTGATTAAAAAATGATGTACAACTGGGCAAACCTGCTGCAGGACCCAGAAAAAGCTTCGGGTGCATATGTTGTGGACCGCGAGATGACTCCCGGGTCGAAAGATATAGCCGTTTGAAGTTGCGATGCTGCCTTCTGTATCCCGCATAAAAGGAATAATCGTGCAATGACTAGCAGTTGTGATCATACCAACACTAATGCACCGAATCCCATCAAAACTCCAACACTTTCAATTGATCCTCATAACAACCTTTACCCCATAGCATATGCTGTAGTGTGTAATGAGACTATGGTCTTTTGATGGTGCACATGCCTCTCACGTGTATCTTTCGTCCAAAAACTAACGGTGGTACTATTTTTTCCACAATATAGTATCTAATGGAACCAAAAGTGCTATAATGATAATAACGGGAATAAAAGTGCAAAAAGTCTTAAATTATGGGACCAAAAATGTTTTTTTCTCAATTTTTGAGATCACTAAAATTTCGAGAATTTTCCATTTTTTGTCCCATAAGAAATATCAAATTCCACATTTAGTCCCATTGAATTATTTTTGCCACATTTAGTCCTATAGTAGTGGTTTTTTTTTTTTGCCACATTGAGTCCCATCGACTAGTTTTTAAATTGTGATTTTGAAAAACACTGACGTGTCCGGCAAATTAAAACAGGTGGCGTTTATCGTTGCTAACACGGGAAAAAAGGGCCGAAATGGACTTTTTGGTGTGTTTTGAGAACTAAGTTAGAAACTCAAACCAAGGGTGGAAAAAGAAATGACCATTTGTTTTCTAACTTAATTCTCAAAACACACCAAAAAGTCTATCTCAATCTTTTTTTCCCATGTCAGCAACGATAAATGCTGTCTATTTTAATTTGTTAGACATGTCAGCATTTTTCAAAATCGTAGATTTAAAAACTAGTTTGTGGGACTAAATATGGCAAAAAAACACCTCTTATGGGACTAAATGTTGCAAAAAGACTCCAATGGAACTAAATGTGGAATTGGATATTTCATATGGGACCAAAAATGGAAAAATCTCAAAAATTTCAATTATTTGCATTATATTTTGTTGAAAAATTACAAAATTACATTGAAAAAATTTGACAAAATTCTTCTTCTTCTTGTTTTTTTTGAAATAAAACATCTATTTATTTATTTACTATTTTTGTATGAGTTAAAATAATTGGTTAATTTATTTGTAAACAAGGACCCATAATTTTACCCATAAAATTTAAAACGGGTCAATATCTTATTAATAGATGAAAAATTCTTCTATGCACACAATCTGGACTCACACATACACCAAATAATTTAAATTGTATCATATCATTATTTCACTTAAAAAAATATAAAATTACAAAATACAACAAAATCTGAACCATTTGATTTATATGTGAAGTCAAATATCAGGTTTATGCAAGAATTTTTTCCGTCAGATGGAGTAGATTGTATAAAAATGTCAATTATCTAATGAACATTTAACTCGAATAGTTTCTAGTTCATAAAAAGTGAAGATACATACACAAAGATTAAAGTACAAAAAGCAATGATCAACTTTCTTCTAGCATCTTGATAGCTTCAGTCACCATGATATTCCCCAATAATATGAAAAATGGCAGCCTAAACAAAAATATATACTAGTTTGAAAGATCAAGAAACTGGTTAAACACCATGAATCTCAAGCTTCTGTATGCATATGATTTACGTAACTGTCTCCGAGCATGCTTTACAATCAAACCCTAAGAAACCAAAGCCAAAAAAGCCACACAACAGCGTCCCAACACCTAGGGTATATACGGTATCTGCTACATGTATATTTCTAACCTCAACGCTTCGAGTATCGAGGGTGCTTTCTAGCTTTCTTGAGCCCAGCCTTCTTCCTCTCGACTACTCTAGCGTCCCTAGTCAAGAGGCCTTCCTAATTTCAGAGGTGACTTGTGGCTATTGCTCACCTTCAACAAGATATGGCCAATGCCAAGGGAAATTGCTTAAGCCTACCCAGAAAGACCACCACCGTATGCTTTCACAAAGACATCAACCACTCTCATAGCCTAAGGTCATCAGTGGAGTTTTCACGTATTAAAGCCATACAGGGTTGCCTTGAAGGTAATCCTAAAAGGATCATCATCAAGGAACTCAAATGGTGTAAGGGATATATTGATCATGAATACTGCAAGCCCTCCGCGACAAGCTATGAAATCACAATGATGGTACCTATGTGAGCATCAACTTTCCATAAGTACAATGTTAAATCAATTTTGATAGTTGGAAATCTGCAGGTTTACCATTCTGGCCAACCAATGGTGGAAAAAGGGCTATCACCTCGTCTCAAGTCCATACAACATTGTAGCTTATTATATTTTTCTAATCAACATTTAAAAATTTGGCCCCTAAAAATATCAAAGGCCCTTTATGTTTTGCAAATATATTTAATCTCGAGCCCAAGATTAAAGTTCTTGGTTCTATTCAATGGCCAACTGTACAATCTTTAGGAATTACTTGTGCTCTTATGAAGCCCAAAGCTCCACAAGTCCAGTCTCTCCAATTAACAAGATCTAAAAGTGCTACAACTACTGGCTCACTATCAAACTGAAGTATAGAAAATATTAAGTTGAATGAAATCACTTAAGTAGAAAAGATTAATCTTTGTTTGCAGGAATTTAGAGGGAGCTTGCACTTAAAAGGTTTGCACATTAATCAACACGCCCCTCACACCCAGGTCCGATCGTAGTGGGAAACAACTTGGATTGTGAAATAGTATAGTGGGAGCTAGCTCGGTAGGAGTGCATGACCTAGCCTACTTGATGATATCATGTTAAAAAAATAGACTTGGGTCTAACCTAATTAGCTCGTGAGGTGAGAGTTGTCGAAGTCACAACCATGTCTTCACAACTATGTCTCAAAATACATTATCTACATAATTCTGGATAATTTGCTTCTTTGTATTGCTTATACACATTTTATAGCAGCTTAACCAAAAAACAAAAAAAAATAAAAAAAAATATACAGTAGCTAATTGTAGGATCATCGATAAAAGTCTAAAACCAACAAATAAACACTAAGAAAAAACTATATGATTTATTCAAAAAAGAAAGAAAAAAGTTGAACGTTGAAGCACCTTAGCTTCGCGATAGTTGATGATAATTTTCCTGGAACCTTCTTGAAGAACAACCCTTGCAATGGCGCATTTTAGGCAACCGATGCCGATTATATTCTGTGTTGCAAAGCCTCTCGGAAGCCTAGACTTCACCAATTTCTTCAAGTCTATCGTTTCCATGTTCGGGTCCGTGACGGCGGACGCGCTCGGTGATGACGAGGAAAGAGAATTTGAGGGCGGCGAGTTTTAGGGACAGGGGCTTCGATGGCGAAGCGAAGAGGGTTATAAAGGGTTTTTTGGAAATTTGGGAGGAGAATGAAAGAGAGGATAAGGATGAGGTGAGGGCAGAGATAGAGCCATAGAGGCCGCCATTGTCACTGATGGTGGAGATTTTTAGGGATAATTGTGGGGGAAGGAAAGCAGAGCTTGTACTGTGTTACTATGAGTGGATAATGTACTTGAATTGACCAACATACCCTCCGTGTTATTCAGTAAAATAGTCGGATATATAACATTTGCATTTTCTTAAATTAAATATATTGTTTTAAGGGGCAATTGACACATTGCACCCTCTAAATACACTTAATTGACATTATGCACCCTAAAATTGAAATTTAGGCATTTTGCACCCTCCACCATTCCTATTGCAATTTTTCACTAGAAATAATATTCTGGCCAAAATTAAAAGGGAAACGTTGATAGTTTATATAAAAATAAATAAATAAAGTAACAAATTGAACGTCGACTTCTTTCTAAAAATTACCTAATTTCTAGCAAATTGAATAATCTTGACTATTGAAGTTAGGTAATAAGCTATCATGAAAATATTAAAAGAAGATGATGACAACGAATGAGCATTTCAAATTGAGAATATACCATAAAATATTCTTTTGACTACTTTTTGTTGGTTTTTTATTGAATTATAGGCTAGTCACACACAAGTTCATATCATTGTCATTCAATGACAACCTTATTTCTCGAGGCTATGAGGTGCTCTTAAAGTGATAGCAAACACGGCTTGCCAAATTAAATCAATCTTTCACTAGTGATGGTACTAAATTTAGTATGAATTATTGGTAATATTTAGGCCAAGTTTTGAATTTATAAAATTATCTTTTGGTTTTCAAATTATCTTTTGAATTTTAGGTATTTTTTAATTTTGGCCAAAACATTATTTCTAGGGGAAATTGTTTATGGGAATGGATTGAGGGTGCAAAATGCCAAACTAATATATTTTCAAGGGTGCAAAATGCCAAAAATTGAAATTTAGGGTGCATAGTGCCAATCAAGTATGTTTAGAGGGTGCAATGTGCCAATTTTCCTTTTCTTAAGAGTGATATTATTTGCATTTTTGTTATTACTTCAAAAAAATCTAATTAAACATTATTTACTAAGATACAAGGTATATAATTGCAATATTTGCTCGGTAAATCATACAACAAAGTATTAGATTGGTATTACATTAATAAATCTCCACATGATTCGTATATACATAGTGCTCGTAACATTCATAAGTTATGTGAAAATATTTTGGGAATCAACAAAATCACTAAGTTTGAGATTAATACTAATATCAAATATTGGTTTAAAAAAAATCACACTACAAGAAAAAACGGTATTTTTGGCGGAATTTCGGCGGAAATAATTAATTTCGGCGGAACGAATCCGCCGGGAAAACCTTGGTCGCTTTTCAATTTTCGGCGGAATTTCGGCGGATTTTTTTTAATTAAATAAATTTTCGGCTGAATTTCGGCGGGAAATTCTGCCGAAATTATTATTTATTTATTTTTTTTAATTAAATATATTTTCGGAGGAATTTCCCGCCGAAATTCCGCCGAATTTTTTTTAAATTTTGGGCGGAATTTCGGCGGGAAATTCCGCCGAAATTTATTTTATATTTTTGAAAAAAAAATTTCAATCGCCACACCAAGGAGTCGAACCCGGGACCTCACCCCAACCCGCGCGCGCTTGCGTACACGCCCCCGAAATTATCCCAACTTTTGGAGTTGCTGGGCATCGAGCCTTCGACCTCTCGGTTGGCAAACAACACTCTTACCGTTGAGCTATGTTCACTTTGTTGACATAATTCATTACATTATATATTTATATCATACAACAATTCAAATAAAAATAATTAAAACTGATTAATAATAATAATAATAATAATAATAATAATAATAATAATTATTATTATTATTATAATAATAATACATTTTTTATTGTTTGAAAATTTTAATATTTTTAAATTTTTAAAAAATTTATATATATAATACATAATATTATATACATATATATATAGCATACAAAATTCATTTAATTCTAATTAAAATAATAATAATAATTCAAATAAAAATAAAAATTTTAAATTTTAATATATTTTAAAAATATATAGAAATATTATTATTTTTATCTAAAAAATATTATATTTTATTATTATTTTTTAAATTCAAAAATATTATTTTTTATTTAAAAAATATTTTTTTTTATTTTTTTAAATTTTTCGGCGGGAATTTCAGCCTAAAATCCGCCGAAAAATTTTAAAAAAAATTATTTTTTAATTTTTTTTATTTAAAAATATTATTTTTTATTTATTTTTAATTTTTTAAATTTTTAGGCGGAATTTCAGTCGAAAATCCGTCGAAAAATTTAAAAAAAAAATGATTTTTTATTTAAAAGATACAATTTTTAATTTTTTTAAATTTTTCGGCGGATTTTCGGCGGAAAATTCCGCCGAAAAATTTTAAAAATTATTTTTTAATTATTTTTTATTTAAAAAGTATAATTTTTTATTTATTTTTAATTTTTTTAAATTTAAAAAATATTATATTTAATTTATTTTTAATTTTTTAAATTTTTCGGCGGAATTTTCCACCGAAAATCCGCCGAAAAATTTAAAAAAATTATTTTTTATTTATTTTTAATTTCAAATTTATTATTATTTATTTATTTTTAATTTTTTAAATTTTTCGGCTGGGAATTTCCGCCGAAAATTTTTAATTTTTTTTAATTTTCCGCCTAAATTCCGCCGAAAATCCGCCGAAAAATTTCGGCGGAATATTCCGCCGAAAATTGAGCATTTTCTTGTAGGGTCAGGTCATGCCAAACAAAAATGATCAAAGATGTCCAGTATATATGTACAAAAATGATATGATATAATTACATAAATAATTAAAACAAACCAATGATTTACTAGTGCAAGCAAACTAAGCTAAGTCAAGTCAAGTTTAAACAAAAACTCAAATTTGATCGAGCTCAAAACATAGTCCTTGGGTTTGAACATTATTTTTTTGGCTCATATCAAACTTGAATTTGCTTCAACTCGACTCAACTGTACTTGAAATTTTAATTAAATATAAACTTATATCCCCGCTTCGTAAGTTGAGTGTTCATGAGCCTCAAGTATAGACACACAAAACTAGAAATTTGTGCAAGATCAAGCTCAACTAAGCTTGAGTTTGACTCGGCTCCAAAGTCTTCGGCTAGGGTTAAACTAGCAAGAGCTAGGCTAACTCCTGTGTAATCTTTATTATTATTATTATTAGGAAAAATTACACTGACCACCCCTGAGGTTTGGTTAATTTACGAAAAATTCCCTACTTTTTTAAAAATGACCAAAAACCCCCTAAGGTTTCAAAAATATTACAAACTTATTCGAATTTCCGAAAATACCCCTTTCCCTTTTTTGGGTGATTTACAATGACCACCCTGAGATTAGGCTAATTTACGAGAAACCCCCTGTGGTTTCAAAAATTATCAAAAACCTCCTGAGGTTATACTAATATTACAACTAGCACCTACTTAGGTTGACTTATCAACAATATTAATTCTTTTTTTTTTCCCTCTGTAATATTGTTATCATAAAATTTTCATTTAATAGATTTGAAAAAAAAATGTGATTACTTATTCAAATAAATATTCCGAATTTAATGTTATGAATTTATACTAAATATAAGTAATATGTGCTAAATTTATATTTGAGAAAAATATAATTATATGCATCGTATATATCCATTATGTAAAATGAGAAATATAAACATTGATTGAAATAAAAAATTGAAATTAAATAATGCATTGAAAACTTTATTTAGCTTGAGGACTCTAACTCATTTCTCTTAAAATTTACTCTATATTAGCGATAATATAACATACTTGATGTGTTGATAGATACCTTTACTGCATTAAATTCAGAATATTTATTTGAATAAATAATCACATTTTTTTTTCAAATCTATTACATGAAAATTTTATGATAACAATATTACAGAGGGAAAAAAAAGATTTAATATTGTTAATAAGTCAACTTAAGTAGGTGCTAGTTGTAATATTGGTATAATTTCGGGGGGTTTTTGATAATTTTTGAAACCATAAGGGGTTTCTTGTAAATTAACTCAATCTCAGGGTGGTCAGCGTAAATCACCCAAAAAAAAGGAAGGGGTATTTTCAGAAATTTGAATAAGTTTGTAATATTTTTGAAACCTTAGGGGATTTTTGGTAATTTTTGAAAAAGTAGAGAATTTTTCGTAAATTAGCCAAACTTTAGGGGTAGTTAGTGTAATTCGCCCTTATTATTATTATTATTATTATTATTATTACACTATCAAAAGTACAAGAAAACTTAATTTTTGGATAGAAATTACGGCAAAATATTCGGTGAAGAAAATTTCCAATAATATTATGGTTGCTGTACACATACACATTTTGTTAGTGTGTTTGCGTCCGTGCATATACGTACACTTCAACCTAAAAAAAAAAATTATACAAAAGATCCGAAATCATTTTCCCATGACAGAATAAGGAATTATTAATCCTAAGATATATTTGATAATGAATTTCGCACATAAGATGTTTAATGCCTTAAGTGGATGGGTTTCATATTTTGGTATTTCGTAAGTGTGTTTGTTTGGGTATGATAATTTTCTTCATTTAAATTCTTTAAAAAGACGCATGTTTGATTTGTATGTGTAACATGATATTAAGAATACGAAAATTCGATTTTGCCCCCATGGAATGCCATTTTTTAATAATTTCACATGTCAATTTTAGAGATAAGATGGATAATATATAAGAACCAATTGAAATGCATAATTTGAAATGCCAAAAACTCCTCTCCTAATGAGATTGTTATACCGTATTATATGACATTACTAAAACAAGCCGGATTACAATTAATCGAATTACAATCAAATGCGATACATTTAAAGGAATTCAAATGTCTTATAAGCATATATCAAATATGCCCCTAGTTTCTACTAAGTACATATATACAAGCTACACGCACTTTATGCCTAAAACAATATTAATAACAATCCATGTTTTTAATTGTTTATTAATTATCAATTAATCTTCAATAAGCCTCAAAATCCCTAATTGAGAGTTGGCTCATTCTGGGCACATTCTCCGAATGCCTGAGCCCCAAAGTAAGCGACACTTCCCCTGTACCACCACCACCCTTTGCCCCACCACCACCATCCGCCTCGTGATTCTCCATGAAACACCGATACTCTGTCGGCAACATGTCGTGGCACGCGGCGGAGGTGGTGGCGCCGCCTGGTGGAGCCACCGCCTGCTGCTGAAGCCTGTTGTTGTTGTTATTCATGGTGTTTTGTGAAGGGTCCTTTTCTGTGGCATTTATTTCTAATCTTTTGCCCCCTATGCCTGCACCTGCACCTGACAAAGAAATTGGGTCTTTTTGGGCCACAACAACATTGTTGTCTGATTTTGGTTCATTTGTTGATGATGCTGATCCTGGTGCTGTTGGGGGTTGTACCTCGTCGCCTTGAAACTCCTGCTGGTACATTTCTTCCACCATGGGCTTCCATAGGCGAACCCTAGCATTTATGAACCAATTTGAGACCTGCACAGAGCGAATTTATGGCGTTAGTTCGGCAAGTGAGACGTAGTAATTAATGCTTTTCTTTTCTTTTCTTTTTCTGCAGCATTGTATTCAGTTCATTCATAATTTAATGCCTCATAAATGGGTTCCACGGGAAGTGATGATATATATGGGAAAGTTAATAGGAACGATTTTTTTTCTTTTTTTTCTTGGTGAAGTGGGGAACTCCTTAAATAATTGCTCAGCCTAACTTCTCCATCCTTTGCCTCTTGACTTTTCTTTTAATTGAAAACAAGTTTCTCATTCCTGAAATTCTAATTCAAACTCCATCGGTTCCATCAAATTAGTATTAATCACGTGGTAAGTATTTTATACTTGTCATATAATTAGTGTATGACTTAGCAAAAATTATCTTTAATCACTCAGTTAGTATAATAGACTTGTCATATGATTTATTCAATTCAACCAGACCAAATTCGAGTAAAAATCTTCCTTCAAATCCTGAAAATGCATTGGATTGAAGATGAATTACAAAACCACCAAACACGGAAATCATATAAACCCTACACACAAAAAATATTTATGCCTATCAGATGAATATAGTAATTGGTAAACAGGGTGGTAATATTGAAACTACAAGTATGCTTGAAGCAAACATAGTAAATAATAATTAGAATATCAACATATATACCCAATTAAGTTACACTAAGAGGATATCTATATATATATAGGAGGTGAAATTTGGAACTAATCATGCCCACACCACGAGAAAACTTCTAGCTAAGTTATCCTTCCCCGTTAATTTTCATCTATTATTTAAAATTTTAATTTAGGATACAAGTCACGCAGAAGAAAACAATTGTAGCATGATACTAGCGAGCGAAATAAATTTACAATATACACTTTGTTGTGATTTGTTATATTGGAAGAGTTATTAGTTTGTGAATAAAGTTGAAAACATATAAACTTTTATTCTAGTTCAAACTACACACGCACACACACACACACACACACACACACACACACACTGCCATACTTGAAATGCATGTATTATTTATTTGCTTGAGGAAATTGAAAAGTTAATCCTTCATTATAACATACATATATTTGCACTCCACTGTTCGAGCAAGAATATGTAGCGACACTTTTACTATGTTTTATTATATAAAAATCTATATTTTAATGTTGAATCCCTATTTATTTTTATAGCAACCCTAATGTTCAATGTATATACAATATAGTTCTCAAGGCTATTCAAGTCTCTTAATTGGATAAGTAATAAGGTTCACTTTGAAAAGGTGAATAACCGTTCTTTTTTTACATAAGTAATATATATCACTTTTTATTGGTGAAAAATACAGACATAAGACATCAAATGCATCAATTAGACCATCCCGTCAATGAAGTGTTAGAAGGTGTAGTCGGTCTCCCGTCAAGTTTATATATATAAAATCGTATTTTGTGTGTATTTTTATTAAATTCTAAAATTTCACTCTCCTATTTGCCCTAAAATGATAAGGGTGTTCGTTATATGTTATGAACATTCAATCTCTTTGTCTCGATGTAAGAATTTATGGCTCTATTATTGAATATGGGAGCCGATATATTACCTAAATAGGTTTTATTAGCATACCTTCTCAATTAATTAAACTAATATTTATATATGCAAGAGTAGATGTATTTGGCTCAAATTAAGATCTTCTTGTATTTTGAATTAATAAGGTAATATTTTCATCTTTTTCTCTTTCTCTTTTGCTTTGGTGATCGACCAATGCCACTTTGCATCGCATCTGCAAATTTTTAACTTCTAAATGCAGGTTTGACCTCAGAGATTTCCACCTAAAATTTATGCATATATCTTAGTACAATAAATTCTCACTTTAGATTTATAGTTATAGGTATTGGATGTCTGCCTAGCTCCTTTAAAAATCTGATCTATTAAAACAAATATTAAATATTTAACATTTCTAACAGATATTTCATGTTCAGGCAGTGTCTCTTTCCCTGAATTTTGCACATAATTAAAATTCTTTTTCTTAAATGGTTAACGATAACTTTTTATTTAGTCAGACCTTAATACGATACTAAATTAATGAGTAACTCATCTAGAAATTAACATATATCTTGAAAGTACTAGAATAAGAAATTAAAATTCTTTTTCCCCAAATAAAAAATAGGGTAGGCATATAATGAATACTCAATTTTCTCCTAAAATTATTATTTTTTATTTACTTTAAGATAAATTTGAACTGTTTAATCTCTAAATTCTTTATATATCATAGTAGTTTTCGTTTTCAAGTTCAATATTGTAAAATCTTAATATTATTTTTTTTAATCTTTCAAATCATTTAATGATAACGTTTGAGAAGCTCTTGGTTTTGTAGCAAAGGTGAGGCCTCATGAAAGTCCCAGCAATGTCCGTGTTAGTTCGTCGAATAACAATGTATAATTTATTGTATAATATTTTTTTTTTGTAATTGATATAATTATATTATTTATTCTTACCATTCTTCTTTTGGTAATTATTTAATTATTTGGGATAATTGCAATTTATATCCTCTAGGTTTAGCTTATTTTCGATTTTGCCCTCTTCGTTTCAAATTTTTTAATTTTGTCCTCTCCGATTATCAATGTTTGGATTGTTGTCCGATTTTGGACATAACTTCTCGCCGGTGATGATGTGGCAATTTTCTGGCCGCAAATTGCAATTTTTCCGGTCATCACCATAAATGGCCAGAAAATCGCCACATCATCACCGGCGAGAAGTTATGTCCAAAATCGGACGACAATCGAAACATTGATAATCGGAGAGGATAACATTGAAAAATTTTATAAACGGAGAGAGCAAAATTGATAAAATTGAAATGGAAAGGGCAAAATCGAAAACACCATAAATATAGAGGACAAAAAAAAGCAATTATCCCTTAATTATTCTTATACTTTTAAAAATGGCAGAGCCACTTGGATAATATTATCTTTTACCTAGGTATAAATGTTGAACGTATTCACTATAATTTGGCAATGGATCAAGTCCCTCACACACACCCAAGCCAAAACCTCCAAAACACACACATACACACACGTATATGTATATATGTGTGTATATACGTATATATAAACTTAAATATTCACGCAAACCGAAGGCAAAATGAAAGATCTCTTTCAAGGGATATGACGCATCGATTTTGACAGCAGGAGATATATTTGAGTACCTGATTTTTTGATAAACCAGTCTGTCGAGACAGCAAATGTTTGTCTGCTTCACTCGGGTACCTGATCACACACACAAAAAAAAATCCCCATTTCAAAACCTAACAACATTAATCATTACACCAATATACAAATTTGGGGTTGGGTTTATCAATAATTAATGTACCCCCCCAATCTGACCAGAAAATTTGTACTTTCTTAAACACAAACTAAATTTGATTCCCGTATGGTTTTGTTAGGGGAAATAAAGAAAATTTTGCCGTAAAATAATTGATGCAGTATTTATGATATTCCATGTTCAGTGACAGAGTCACATATAGATGCTCTTTTCGGTGCATTTTTAATTTTTTTTAAATTTAATTATTTATGTTATTCTATAATCCATAGCTAGTAGATGCACCCCTTAATTCTAGGATCTTGACTCCATCACTGCCGACAATCATTTTATATTAGTGCGCACAAAGGAAAGCAACTAAACAATTCAAGATTTTGCTATGCTAGAAATATTTTCTGTTCAATTACTCTTGGAGCATTTTGCACTACTTTATATGTGTGTGTATATATATATACACACATGTGTGTGTCTGTCCTCCTGCGATGTGAGTGGAAAAATCTTGCATGCACCGAATTTTGATTACTAAATATATATACACCAAACAGTCAAAATTGTGAAGTGTATTCGACTCAACTGAAAAATATAGTCTTATATATAAAAGAAAAAAAAAGTACCACAATCTTGTCAATTTAGTAAATATATTATATAATTGGCCAAAATCCTTGTCCAAACCTAACTTTTAATCATACCCAATAAATTAGGAAAATTCTTATTCACATAGGGTTCGGCCACATCGATATAAATCACATGGCTAGTGTTTTACAGTTGCTATGTGATTGGTGTATAATTTAAGGAGAGTAATTAATCACATGGCAAGTGTATTAACACTTGTTATATGATTAGTTGGGTACAACCAAATTGGGTTTAGACAAAACTTTTTCATAAATCACATAGTAAGTATACTTGTCGTGTGACTAGTCACTATACCAAAAATATGGATCAATCATATGACAAGTAGAATTCACTTATGATGTGATTACTGATTAGTTTTGGTGCGACTAAATTTGATCAAAGTGGAATTTCCCCTTAAGCCAGTGCATGTTAGAAATTTTCAAGTATGTGTGTGAAGAAGAGAGTAAGAGTATATACGGGTGTAGAAAATGCTCAAAAAGCCAGGCTCTCAAAATGTTGACAGATCTCTCAGGCAATCCCCTTTGTGGCCTCCATGATTCAGGGTCCAGCATACCCATATGTTGAAAGGCTTTTTGCTGCCTGTATTTTTGCTCAAGCACCTTGAGCCTCGGCGTCTCCCCTTTCGTCAACCCGGTGCCGCCGGTCGCATCCTTCTCGCCAAGAGCCTCACAGCACGCCTTTAGCTCACCCACTATCGCGTCCTTCATGCACCGGAAATGACGGGACATCGCCTTCTGGGCTAGCCCAGTGTAAGGAGCCGCCGCACCGTGCCCCACAATCGAATCGAAAGAATTGACCATCGCCTGCATTTGCTCGCAGTATCTCAAATACCTCGTGTCCACCTGATCAGATAAAAAAGTAAAATACTGATATCATCGTGTATCATTTAACAGTGTCATGACATGAGTTAGATTGATGCGCATAATGGGACAAGTGTCCTAATTAATTAAACCAATTTTAAGTTCATGGGAACATGACTAGCAATTAAGGAGTCCACTAGCTAGCTCAAAGATGCCTAAAATTTTGCGATGTGTCAAACTTTTCCGGCAAAGGGAATGTCCAAATAAAGTTGTAACAATGGCTTTATTATGCATTGATTGCATGTGGAGAAAAACAAATAATAAGTAGATGAGTGCTAATTAATTTGTCAAAAAGCTTCAAAATTGTACTGCCAAGTGCCATATGATACACATACTTCTATTAGTTTTATGAGCACCTTTTTTTCTCCTTTAAACAAAAGCCTGAACTGATGAACCGGCAGTACAGGAAGATCAGATGTCTGATTCCAATAATTCACCACTACCCACCATTTTAAAACTCCAAAACTCAAGATTAAGATATCATTAATAAAAAAGGAAATGGTCCCCAATTGAAAGGCAGATTAAAAATTTAATATCATTTTCCTAATTCTTTATACAATTCTAGAATCTGAACATGTATGAAAGTAGCTGCCTTATTAAAATTTTGAACTTCAACCTATAATGGAGGCATGTCTTTCTTGAGTTCGACATGTACCCCCAAATTGTAGCCTGTCAGGCCAAATAACATCCAAAATATTGTAACAATTAAATGGCCTTAGCATAATGACTATATATATTATAAATATACAAATGAGTGCTCCATCAAACTCTCTAAGTTCCAAACTAAGTGCCAAGTTTAGTTGGATACTCATATAAGCAGCCGGCCACTTTTCGAAAAATTCTGATCAAAATCAGGTCTGACTACACCCAATCAATCACATTGCATATTTAGTTACACTCATCGTGCGACTGGACACTCTATATAACAAGTATTGGAATCCACTCATTATGCAATTAACCATTTTGGCCTAATATGTTCGGTCTAGACTAAAATTTCTCATAGTTTTTGGAAGAAGGTAACAAAATTAAATAAACTTTTATACAATATAGGTTGTCTTGTTATGTTATCCACAAAAAATTTAAGAGAGAGAGAGAGAGAGAGAGAGAGAGAGAAAAGACCTCATCAAGCATAGACAAGAGCTTGATTTTTTTCCTCTGGTACTCAGTTCTTTCGGAAGGCGATAAGGGATGGTGTTGGTCCTTGGAGGAAGATGAAGATCCAACGGCGACCCCACCGGCGCCATCCGAGGCCGAATTAGGGTTTCTATCAAGACTCCTCAGTTTCTGATTCTTGAACTGCCCTCTTCCTACACAGCAAAATTCTTCCAGCAACTCCTGCGCGGCCCTCAGGTACCGCGAATTCCTCACAGAATTCACACTTCTCGCAGACTCAACATACCCGAAATGAATCTCATGATCTGACGATGGGGGCGCTATTAATCTCGACTGATTAAACACGAGATGATGATTGTTGGAGCTCCCTATGCCGTGGCCATGGAAGTATAGCTCATGACCATTACCAATATTGTTGCTCATTTTATCGAATTTGTTGGCCTCCAAGTTTCTTAAAGAGGAAGAGAGTGACAAAGAAAGCCCGGTTCTCGCCGTCTCGTGATCGTTTATCCAGCTGAGGTGGGCCGAGCCGGGCCGCTCAGCCATGTTTGGGGGAGGAGCCGCCGCCGGCAAAGGAGGACTGATGAAATGAAACCCTTGAAACTGAGAGTCTGTTGGGTTATTATTCTGAACCATCTTTTGAAGATTATAAGAAGGAACAGCTTTGATTTGTGGATTTATGAAACTTCGAAGCTGCAAGAAATATATATATTTATACATATATATATATATGTATGTATTAGAGTTGTGTTAATGCATGAAAATATGTACATAATTTCATGATTACATGTTTATACCTCGTCTGCCTGCTCATTTACTACGCCTGCTGACAGCTGCTGCGGTTTTTGAGGCCACCGGTTATTGTAACCTGATTGGATCTGATCATCGTCCAAAATATCCTTCCTCCACGGCGGCGCCGCCGAGTTTATTATCTCCGTCAGCATCCCGGCTCCGCCGGCGTCGTACACCGGCGGCGGCTGCGGCGGGCCGGATAAATTATCTTGGGCTAAAGCCTCAAAGCTGTAAACACCTTGATGGAAGCTGCTTTGGGACATGAATTTTGCACAAGAAAAATCAACCGAAAACCTCAAAAGCTAATTTTCGAACTCAAAATTCTTGCACTTGTGCTTTAATAGTCTTGAATCTGCAAGCAAAAAGAAAAACGAGGAGATTAATGGACCAAAAACCATGAAAATTGAGTTCTAACACCAAGTACAGCATCTTTTCTAAGATTTTTTCGAGTTTGTCGGCGAATAATACGTACCTAGTTAAAGAAAGAAATTTAAGGTTTTGGATATGAAAGAATCGAATCTTGAAAACATCCCTTTCCCCTGATAGAGAAATTAAATGATGTTCTTGGTGAAATTGTTGATCTTTGTGCTTGAAATGATCTGCAAATTCATGGAACCTTAGGTACCGTTTTTTTGGATCAGACAACAGAAAGCAAGCCAGGGAGAAGGGATAATGAAAGGAGAGGAGAGAAAAAGGTCGCCCTTTCTTCACCTTCACTCCCTCCACTTCACTTTCACTTAACTCTCTCTCTCTCTCTCTCTCTCTCTCTCTCTCTCTCTCTCTTCTATATAATATAACTACGAACTTATCATTGCTTTTGAAAAATTTTATTATAACCACGAAAAGTTGAGGTAGTGAAAGTTAAGGCACAATAAATGTATGATAGAAAAAAAAATAATTAATCTTGCATACATTTTAACAAACGAGTAGTTTTAAGTACTTATGTGCCGTACTGATTTTAGTAAATTTAGCAGAAAAAGTACACAGGGGGTTTGCCTCTTTAGCCACTCACCATAGTGGCCTCCAAAGGTTTAACACATTTAGAATTCTTTGTTTTAAGTAGTTATTTTTTCTATTTTTAGTCCCGTAATTTATGTCAATTGGCACATTCGATCCTATATATTTGTTTGTGACACATTTGGCCCTAGCATAACTAATAATTCTTATCCTTTATTTGCAATATTGGTCATACCCAATTTTTTGATCCAATTGGCAATTGCCGGCAACACGCTAGCTAGAGGCACGTAGTGCAATTAGGCGATAAAAACATTAGGGTATCTAATGTAAAATAAATAATATCAACCTAAAAGAACATAGCTAAGTCAGAATCCTTTCCCTCCCTTCACCTGAGAAAATCCCTAATCTAATACCACAATTGTTTTTCATCTTCAATCTGCAGAAAATTCAAGATTTTTTTGTCATATCAAAGCAAAAACAATGTAAGCAAATGGACAAGCCCTATAATTTTTGTAAGAGTAGAACCTTTTCCTAGGATTATCATCCATCCACGAGCACTTTAATTGGCATCTACCTCCACATTTGCAAAGCACAACTACTGAATCATCATGAAGAAATTGCCTCTTATTGCATACAAATCCCTAAGTCAGTTTGGAAATAGGTGGATTTGGTTTTGGTGCGCTCAATTTTAATAACAATAGCTTCAACTTTCAGAAATCAACTGAGGGCAGTTAACGTTTTAAATTTTGGGGGGGTTTGGGTTGGGGGGGGGGGGGGGGCGGGGATTCTAAATTAGTTGCTGGAAAATAGTGTACCTCTCCCATATTCTTTTAGTGTTAAAAAGGTTAATATCTTCCACCATTACTAATTATACCACATGCCAGTCACATGTACGCCGGTGATGCTCAATTGTACTAGAAATTTGGGTGATAGATTCTAGGATTAAAATTGTCAGATTAGAACCAAATGTGTTGAAAATTGAAACATATTGGATTAAATGTATCACAAACGAATATATAGGACCAAACCAATCGACTTAAATTATGAGACTAAAAATATAATTTTGCGTAAAAAAAATAACACAAAGAACGAAATAGTTTACTCGATTTGCGTTTTGTGTATCACATAATTTGATACATTGCTGCTTCAACTCTAAGTCTTACAATTTTGTTTCCCATAGAGCTAGCTACCTAATTAGAACAAATATGGCGGATGGTTGTACTTCACAAGGTAGGATTTTGTAGGGAAAAATTACATTTTTAGAATTTTATATCCCACTAATTTGAGATTTAGAATGTTAATTTGTTTCAATTCAATTTTAGGACATTAATTTAATAATTTTTAATACATTAAGGACTTTAGACTAAATTGACCGAATTTTACTTACATGGAAAAAAAATTGCCTACGTTGCACATATTTTGGATGGAATCTGGACATCAATATTGACATGGTACAAAAATTAAAAATAAATTTAAATTATTTAAAGTAATTTTAAAAAATAATATATAAAAAAATCAAATAATATAAAAAGATATATTACAAATTTTGATTGTGTAATTTTGTGTGTGAAATCAAGGATGTGTTTTTTTTGTTTTTTTTTTTCTTGCCCGAGTTTCGATTTCCTCAATGAAGAAAGGGGAGGGGGGAGGGAGGGAGGGAGGGAGGATGGTGGGGGTTGCATTTTTTCTTCTTCTTTTTTTTGTTCCTTAAATAATTGGAAATTTACATTTTTGCCCCAAGCATATATATCCTAAACGAATGCCAATTAGATTTAAATTGACACATAAGCACCATGTAATTGCTTATATGTCAAATATTCCTGTTGGTTCAGTTGAAGACGTTATATTTAAGTAACTTATGTCATATTTCTGACTAAATTACGCAATTTGAGGCAATAAGTCATCGATGTGTCAAATATTGTCAAATGAGTGTCCTTAAATTGAAATGGGACAAATTAATATCCTAAATCTTAAATCGGTGCAACATACCATCCTAATTTTTTTTTATTTTGTTAAGATAAAGCCAACGATGTTAGCTAACTTTAATTAATTAATTTATTTATTCTTTTCATACACTACAAGAAAAAGTAATATTATTGATAAAACTTAAAAGGAGCAATATAAAAGTTGTCACCAATGATTGTATTAAGTGACAATACATTCTATTTTGTCCTAATTAAGTTTTTTTGGTGACAATAATTTTTATGTTGTCACAATATTATTCAATAGTGACAAGAAGTAATATTTTAGTTGTCACCATTGAGAATTAGTGACACACTTATAGTGACAACAAAAATTGTTATTAGGATTATAGGATTCTATTGCTACTAAGTTGTCACAATAGATATATCACTAATTATCACTTTTGCACTATATTGTCACTTTTTGATAGTAAGTTATCACAATTGATATTGTGCATACTATGCTTTGTGACAGCATCAATTTGTTGTAACCAAATATATATAATTAATGACAACTTTTTGATTATCACTTATTATATTGTTACAAATTTACTAAGTTTCTTGTAGTGATAGTGGATAGTTCTATGTTTAGATAAAAATTTGAATTCTTCAACAAACAAAATATTTGTTGTGAAAAGATGAATTTCGTTGATGAAATTGGTAAAGTTAAGACACTAATACTATGAGTTATGAGGTTCTATTTGCTGCCAAAACCCGTGCGTCTTGTTTCTATTTTGATAATAATTTATTTGTTCTACTTTGACGGTAGACTCTTTATTTGATCATGATAAGATAGTTTGGTACGCACTTTAGATAATGAGTTAATAATTTGATTTGTAATACACGAATTATTGAGGCAATCGAATAAAATGTATTTCTTTTTATAAAAAAAAAAAACAGATGAATTTATCGGCGTCACAGGGACAGATGAGTGTGTTTGTCTAAATCTAGTTAAACACCTCACGTTTTTCTGATCATATAAATTCAATTAATAGCTCTATAAGATGGGCAAAGACCATATCAAAAATTTTATTCTCACTTAGGAAACAAGGAAAACATAAAAAATAAAAATGCTACTGACACAGCATGAACACACCTTTATACCCAAATGTGATTGCTTATAACCCATAAGAATATGGAATTGTCCTTTATAGTAATCAATACAGGCTGACATTTATTCACTGATGAATAATATATAGACATTCTGGTTCTTTGAAAGAATTATAGATCAGCTGAGTACTTACCAATCTGAAGGGTGAAAAATTCTTGATATCAATTTCACATTTTTTTATGTTCTACCTTAATTAGCATACCCTTCGTGTTGTATTTATTTGTAGACACTGATGGGGGAAAAAAGTTAATCATTTCATGATGAAAAAGTTAAACAGGGAACCAATATAGTACAATGTACTAAACCACAGTAGTCATTATAATGTACCTTTTTTACAGCATTCCCCCATGGGAGAATATATATATATATGGTTATTCAGAGATGTTGAGGGATCGATGCGAAAAAGGTTTGCTTTTTAGCATATATTTTCTTGAGTTTGCTGATTGATGCTGGAGACAGCATTAATGAGTGACTAGGTGCGACAAATTTGAATTAGAAGAAGAATAATTAGCACGCTCCCTTTGATATTTTAAAAATAGGATAACCACACTCAATTATCCTTAGATATGGTCAAATTATAAATAAAATCTTTAATTTTTAAAAATTATCGAGATAACTTGGAGATATGCAAACATTTTACATGTGTAAACCTCCATCTATTATCATTAGGATTTTTAACGAAAATTGTTGAATTTTAACATATTTTTTCTATTTTACCTTTTTGTCAAATTTGACTAAATTTTATAAATTGTCTAGGGTTGATTTTGTAAAATTTTGATATTTATAAGGGTTTTTTTTTGTAATATTTTATATTAACTTAACAAACAAAATTACTGATAATAAAAAAAAATACAAACCTTAGAATTCGCATTGAAAAATTGAGAATTTTTTCGAGAAAAACACGAAACACATGTTAATTAATTTTTATAACACAAAACATATATGATACCTTAATTATCATTCTTGATGAAAAAGTAAACTATAAAAAACATCATTTTCCATGAAAAAATCAAGCCACTACTAGAAAAAAAGGCATTTAGCCACGGATTTTAGCCACGGATTTGGCAAAAAATCCGTGGCCAAGGAGATTAGCCACGGATTGGCCACGGATTAGCCACGGAAAAAATCCGTGGCTAAAAGTGGCGTGGCTAACCTTCGCCACGGCTTTTTAGCCACGGCTGGGCTTAGCCACGGCCAAGCCGTGGCCAAGCCGTGGCTAATAGCCACGGGCAAACCGTGGCCAAGTTTGGCCACTTTTTTCTAGAAATGGCCTAGCCGTGGCTAAGGGCCACGGATTAGCCACGGCCGGGCCGTGGCCAATCCGTGGCCACTGGAAAAAAAAAAAAAAAGATAATTACACCCAAACCCGCGCCCCAACCCGGACCCGCGCCCCAACCCGGACCTGAAACCCGCGCCCCAACCCAAGCTTTTTTTTTTTTGCGCTCAAGGAGATTCGAACACGGGACATCAATGTTATAAATGGAGCATGTAACCGTTGCGCCAAGGGAGTTCTTTGGTTATTGATTGATTTTTTTTATACTTAAACTATATTGTTACAATATTTTAAACTAAAATTATCTAATAAATTTCATTAGTTTTATCAATTTTTTTAATTTAATTTTAGTAATTTTTATAAATTATTAACCAATTATTTTTTTTAAAAAAATAAAGATATTTACCTTTGACTTTATCGTTCAATATTCAACTTTTTTTTATGACAAATATTTAATAAACTAATATATCAAAACAAAAATTATAACAAAAGTCTATTTATATAATTTATATTTAGATACTAGCAACTTTAATTCGTGATAATTTGTCAATATCCGTGGCTAATTATTTTTTTTCATTTTTTTTTTGCACCACAGATAAATTTATATATATATATATATATATTGATACATATGTAAATTTATATTGATACATATATTTATATATCCAAGTATATATGTACCAATATATATATATATATATTTGTGACTAATCCATGGCTATATTTATATATATATATATATATATATATCATGTATATATATACATATGTTCAAGTATATATATATCAATATATGTGTATATATATATTTCCAAGTATATACATCATATATACATATATCAATATACGTATATATCAATGTGTATCTCATATATATTAATATATTATATGTACATTCTAATCCTCTATATATAGTCTATATGATATAAGTATATATCTATATAGAACATATCTAATATATGTTATAAATGTAGTGTACGTATATATAGATCCAATATATATATATATATATATATCTAATCATATGTACTATATATGATCAATCATCTATATGAAATAAACATATATTAGTGTATTATATATCTAATATATGTTATATATGTACTTATACATCTAATATATATACAGCTAATTATATATAAATACACATATATAAGTATATCTAATCTTATAGGTATGTAATATATCGAATCATTTATTATATATATCAATATATAATATATATATATATATATATATATATTACTTAAGTATAGCAAAAATTAATTATTAAACAAAAAGTTAAAGTGGTGTAGTGGTTTAATGCTCTAACTTTAACTAACAGGTCAAGAGTTCAAATCATATTTGTTGCAAAAAAAAAAATAAAAATTTTTAGCCACGGCTAGGCCGTGGCTAGACCGTGGCTAAGGGCCACGGCTTAGCCACGGTCTGGCCGTGGCCAAATTAGCCACGGCTAGGCCGTGGCCAAGCCGTGGCTAACCATTGGCGGCAAAACTGGCGCCAAATTCAGCCACGACATTTAGCCACGGCTTGGCCGTGGCTAAATCAGCCACGGGTAATCCGTGGCCAATCCGTGGCTAAAGCTCAAAATTTTTTTTCACCGAAAACCGTTGCTAATCCGTGGCTATTTGCTCTTTTTCTAGTAGTGAGCATTACAAAAGATTTTGGGAAATTTTGCCTATATCAAATCCTTGTTAGCATTACAATTAGTATGCAAACCCTAGGATTGTTTAGGTAATTTTTTAAAATCGATAATTAAATTTATAATTTTGGCATACTTAGGGTAGTTTAGAGTAATTTACCCATTTATCAATAGTAAAAGATTTGAGAGCATTTTTGTCATTCTCACATCTCTGTTAGTATTATAATTTTGTATGCATACCTCAGGATTATTTAGATCATTTTCAAAAGTTGAGGGTTTAATTTGTAATTTGATCATACCTCTGGGTAATTCAATGTAATTTATTCCTTGAAAAATTTATGTTTGTTTTACCTTCACTGCAAGAATGCATACATTTCAATGACAAACCAAGTCACTATAAAATTAGTTTCAATGACGGTTTTTTATCTATAACAAATCCATTATTAAATGTCTTATCGTCGATTGTTTCTATAATTCTGTATACATTGTGTTATATCACTAATCCATCACAATTACTTTAAATTTGTGATAAAATCTTTCTGTAACAAAAATTTCATTATTAAGGGAATGTTTTCTTGTAATCCCTCTAAAAATCTTGTAATCTCTTGAAAAAAGCACTTAATTTGTTGATAATTTTCCTAGGTTTGTGAATCGGTCGATCGCGGATTCAAATAAAGGAATAGTTGAGGAACAAGTAAACTTCTCTTAAAAGAAAGAGGGGAAAAAAAAAGAACAAAGAAGCAGAATGAGAATTTAATGGTAAAATAACGCACCGTTCTTCGAAATAAAATGACATAACCCTCTTCTCTATTCAACGAGAAGTCTTGAACTCAACTACGGACAACTTGACCCGCCCTTTGATTGAGGTGCCATCACTATTTTGCAGCCCCCTATTAATCATGAAAGAGGTCTTGATTGAAATTCAAATTCTCCCATCCAAAAGTTTAAACAAAAGAGAGATGTTATGGCAGAACATTTGCTAAGATTTCCTCTTTCTTTTTTCAAGTTCTATATACTATGTTCGAATCTTGGATTTTAGGGAAGAAAAATAAAATCTTTAAAAAAATAAGAGATAAAAACGTACACTTTGATTATTATATTAGTTTTTATTATATTTTGTCATACAAAACCACATGCATGGATTTTGTTTTGGAATTTTTTGCTCAAAATAGCAAGACGAGTCTACTGATGAAGTGAACGAGTCTTCATTGTGGCAACAATGTCGCGACTCAGTCCAATGGTGGCAGTGGCGGTCTAACAATTTTTTGGTTAAAAAGTGAACTAAGAAGTAAAGTGCAAACATCATGTTTTTTGGTATGACAAGGACAAATAATTTAGTTATCAAAGTATAAAAATAATCATAATTCTTGAAATAAAGTGTCTTTATCCCAAAATTAAATCACAGAATGCCAAACCCCAATAACCAAATTAATAAAAAATTGTTCACATATAGTAAAATACCATTTTTTGTTCCCTTGATTTAAGGTACTAGCATGCAAGAATGTAAACAAAAAAAATTACAGCCGCAACAGACCAAGTGCCATTTACCCTCAAAATAATCGAATATATATCAAAAGGTGCTCCCTTTTTCACCTGGTATGACTCATGACAAGTGGTGAAGCGAAAAAAGGGCAGATAATAACATGATGATGAAGGAAGGCAAAAATTAAATTAGGGGCCACAGTTTATTTTATAATACACACCCGATCCCTACACACATATACTATCAAAAATCGAACTCTAGCACTCACTATAAGAAAATATGTCTTTCAAGTTTGTAATGAAGAGATTGTGTCGCAGATTTAACGGGTTTGTCAATGTAAACAGAACTAAAGAAACAATCAATAATAAAATATTTACCTGCGGAATTGTGATAAATAATTATCCATCACAAAGACTAAATTTATTATATATTGATTCGTAACTGAAGGGGATATATTTTTGTAGTGAATAAGTTATCCAAACCTTTTAAAACAGGATACGTATTCATTGAGTAAAAAGCCTAGATGGGACAAATTAGGGACCACAGTAGTGGTGTCGAGCATGAAAATATGTTTGTGAACCCAAAAGATGTAATACTCTTTCTTCTTCATAAATTATGAATGCATGCCCTCGTAATTGCCAGTGGGGGACTACCAAAAGAAATAGCAGCTGGTGGTGTGCGTATAGATGGTGACAACCACCAACATCTCTTCATCATCATAATAATATATATATATATATATATACATATATTTTTTTAATTTGCGAAAAACGAAATATATATAATTTAATTTATTTCAAGGAGAATTTAAATGAAATGCCGTGGCTAGCTAGCTTTTTCTTTTTTTAAAAAAAAATTATTATTACTATTATTGTTTTTCAATATACTATTATATATCAAAATATTTTAGCATATAGTATTTGCAAAGAAAAAAATTGTAGACTCTTTAAATTGAACTTTCGAGAGCATTGATAAGGTGTAACTATCGTATTGGACCATTTGGTCATGGTCACGCCTCAAAACCACCACTCGAAACAAGCTTGGCCTTGAGGGACCGACACCAAACTCCATTGATTGCATAATAATTTTTGACCTACCTTAAAATGAATAATTAAAATTAAAATGAGCCTAAAAGTTACACCACAAATTTGTATTTATTTTCATAACTTCAAATTGAATCCAAGTATCGAAAAGCGGGTACAATCAGTTGGAGTTACAGTAATACATGAGTTATAGTATTAGTGCATTCAGGCTCAACAACTGACGGAAACGATTTATGAGACCAAAACAGATGCTTCTACCAAAGTCACTAATTGAATTCCTAGGAAGTTAAATGTAACCGAAAGCATTCACTATGGTAATTTAGTTCGATGAATTTTATAAATTAAGCACTCATGAAAAAAAGTTACGCTTGAATTTAGTAAAATTAATGTACTAATATCTCTCTCTCTCTCTCTCTCTCTCTCTCTCTATATATATATATATATATATATATATATATTGTTAGTTTCGCATAGGTCCCGGGATGTTAATGCAATGGAATTATAAAAATTTAAAACATAGTTATTATGTAAAAATGCATCCCGTTGCTATTGCGATGCGGATCTTATGCGAACAACAAACATGTTTATTTAAAATTCAAACGAAATTATATCTATGAGCCTTCCGTTTGGCGTAGGGAATTATCGTATTCAAATACGAATTATCATTGAGTTCCTATCTTGATCCCGATCATCCGGACCGAATTCACGAACTTGATCCTCATCAACCCTGAACATGTCCACGCGAATAGGAGCCCTAACATTCTTCCTCTAAAGATAGTCCACACTAATGGATCTCCTCAGGTTCTCGATTCTATGTTGGAAACATATCGATAACCATGATAGCATATACAAAATTATGTTTATTCTAACTCTTAAAATAATTCCTAAACTCATTTAGGAATAAATTGAAAAGAGTGGATTTATTTTCTAGTTGTATCTTAATCATATATATGGTCATCAATTGATCAAAAACTAAGAACTTATTAATGAATCAAGAAGGGTAGATAAATGTGTGTGTGTGTGTGTAAAGTTTGTATAGGTTCTCCGGAGAAGGCGTTGTAGAACGTGAACCCACAAGCTTTGAATTATTTGAATCATATTCTATGTCTATGTACATATAATATATTTATATATACATTATATTATATATACATATACGTTATATATATTGTTAGATTAGTGCCCGACAAGCCAATGAAATTGGCGAGATTTTTAAATACTTTTCGTAACAAACAGTCTTTTCAATTAATAATAAAAATAAAAGTTTATATATATTTTTTTGCCACCTTCATCATAATGTATAAATTATACTCAAGTATTGTCTATCACAAGTGGTTGAGGCTCTTAGATCATATAATGCTATGGTACATGGTCTCGTATAGAGATAGAGGTCTTTAAATAAGTCTTTAAGGCGTGATTTAAATCACTCCAAGTCGAAGAGTCTAACAAATACCAAGAGCATTAACATGACTCGAATTAAGACTTGTATTTATGACATATCTCAAATGAAAATATGTTTATTGTTTCATAGATATCGAATGTAGAGACATTCATATACATAGGTAGGTGCTCATTAGAGAATGGGTTTACTGAGGATCCCACCGAAAAATACCTAAATAGGAGCGCTAGTTGCACATCAAATTAGGATTGTTTCTCAACTTATGGTGTGCATATGTTAATTAGTCCTTAAACTTGAGGCTACATAGTAATCTTGTACATGTGCATTTATACTTTGATATAGGTACCAACCCCATAGTGGGTCTTAAAGTGCTTATAATGGGTATAGATCTCCCATGTATAAAGGTTTGTAAGAGTCGATGAAGGATTCATTTACTTACCTCATAAAGTGAGTGAATCTCCTATGTGTTTTATTTTAATTAGTCTACGAAAATCCTTGACCACGGTAGAGACAACGATTAGAAATGAGTTTTCTAGATCAATTGTCCAAAATACTAATTATAAATAAGAATCATGGAATTGAGGTTAAAAGAATTTTTGATAAATCCCATATCCTAAACCTCAATCGGGGAGATTAGATAATTGAGGGAATGTATTTGCAAGGTAATCGTAAGCAGACAGGTTCACACATTATACTTCACCTATTAACTAGGCGTCGTAGGCTTGTTGTTGGACATTGACTATGATAGATGAGTACTATAGGATTAAAAAGAATTCTAATTCATAAGTGATTAATTAAATGAGTTTAATTAAATCAATTGATGAATTTGTCATCAAAAATATCGTAACAAGTTGCTAGCCCATTTCTAATCAATTGGTGAATCTAAGGGGTCACACACAAATGAATGGATAAATTCCTAAATGTATATGAAATGATTAATAGAGATTAAATCAAAGTGTTGATTTAATTGATTGAGATAGAATATATTCGATTGGTTAAATTAATTAATTAATTAATTGATGGATTTAATTGAATCAATATGTTGATTTAATTAAATTAAATTAAATTAAACAATTAATTTAGTTGGACTTGAGGGCCCAATCCATTGATTAATTGGATGTCATTTAATCAATAGAATATATTAAGTTAACAGATAGGCTCAATTAAATTAACTATAAATTAAATAGTTAATTTAATTAAATAACGTTAAAGTGTTAATTTAATTAGGCCTTAAGGCCTAAGACCATTAAATGATTTGGTGGATTAAATCAATTTATTAAAATTGATGGAGAAATCAATTAATTTAGAATTAATTGATTAAATCAATTTAGGATTATAAGAATATAATTCTTATCCTAATCAAAGTAAGAAATCAAGAGGGAATTTATTTCTAAAGTGTTGGGAATATATTAACAGAGTTCTATATAAATATACACATATATATATATATCTATAGATATTATAATCTTATATATATTGTTATATGAGTCGGTCATATATATATATATATATATATATATATATATGATGAGGTCGTAATCCGTCCCACATCGAGTGGAGACAAGGTGCTTGAGCGCCTTATAAGCGCCAGGTCCTCTCCACAGCTTGGACGCGTTTTGAAAAACCCCCCTGGCCTGATGGTTCGCCATCTTAATGGCCAGCAGGAGGGACAGTATCTGGGCTGGAGGCCACCGGGTGGAGATTGGATATGGGTTCATCATATGGTGCCGTCTGTGGGGACCGAATGGTTCTCAAGCCCCTCGTCTGGGGGGCTTATGATGAGATCGTAATCCGTCCTACATCGAGTGGAAACGAGGTGCTTGAGCGCCTTATAAGCGCCAGGTCCTCTCCACAACTTAGACGCGTTTTGAAAAACCCCCCTGGCTTGATGGTTCGCCGTCTTAATGGCCAGCATGAGGGACAGTATCTGGGCTGGAGGCCACCGGGTGGAGATCGGATATGGGTTCATCAATATATATATATATATATATATATATATATATCTTGTACATATATATCATATATCTATCTATATACTTCTCTATAGATATGTGTGTGTGTGTGTGTATATATATATATATCATATGAACGTGGAGATAAGGTGATTATATATCACTTGATATGTAAACAACGTGTACATATACGGACGGCAACGACTATCAAAAGAGAAAAAAAATAGGTTTCTCAATCAGCATAGAATAAGAGAATGATTATGTGACAATCATGATACGTTTGTCTTTTCCTCCTTGATTCATTAATAAGTTCTTAGTTCTTGATCAATTGATGATCATAGAATTAAGATACAACTAGCTAGAAAATAAATCCACCCTTCTCAATTTATTCCTAAAAGAGTTTATGAATTATTCCAAAAGTTAGAATACAATATAGTTTAATATACAACTATATGGTTTTGATTCGATTCTTCGATTCTATTTCAACATAGAATTGAGAACTCGAAGAGACCCGGTATGGGGTCGGTACCTATATCAAAGTATAAATGCACATGTATAAGATTATTATGGTGCCTTAAGTCTAAAGACTAATTGATGCATACTATAAACTGAGAAACAATCCTATTGATGTGCAACTAATGCTCCCATTAAGGTATTTCTCAGTAGGATCCTCAATGAACTCATTCTCTAATGAGCACCTACTTATGCATATGAATATCTCTACATTCGATGTCTATGAAACAAGACATCCTCCCATTTGAGATATGTCATAACTACAAGTGTTAATCTAGTCATGTCCATGCCCCTGGTATTTGTTAGACTATTTGACTTTAAGTGATTTAGATCACGCTTTAGAGACTTGTTTCAAGACATCCATCTCTATGCGAGACCAAGTCTCATAGCCTCATGTGATCTAGGAACTTCAGCCATATATGTATAAATTATACTTGAGTATAATTTATACATTATGATGAAGGTGGCCAAAAAGTATAAATTTTCATTTATATTATTAATTGAAAAGACTGTTTGTTATGAAGAGTATTTGAAAACATCATCACTCTCATTGGCTTGTCGGGCACTACTTTAACATATGTATGTATATAATTCAAAAACCTTAAAACTATTAAAGTAAGAGCCACCTATGCACACACTTGGATAGTCTCATTATACTTTATCGTGATAAGTATGGTGGTGCGAGATTTGACCTGCAAACTCATTTGATGCGAGATTTGACTCTAAATCCACCAAATGGCTCTTTAGATTGAATTATGAATAACTTGTCTAAAAGGATACCTAATAGATGCATTTAGGTTCTTTAGAACAAATTTACAAAAAGGTCCACATTTTTTATGTCCATTAGATGTGAGACAAGTTATTGTACATTGAGTACACATTAGATAGAGCCATGAACAAATTGTCCGAAAAGCATATCTAATGAATGCACTTTAATTCTTTAATAAAAACTTATAAAGAGGCAACTTTTCTCCTACTTATTTAATGTGGGACAAATTACACAATTGTCCCTCCTTTAGAAAACAACGTACTTTGTCGTAGAGTGATGCATTTTAGGACCAATCATCAAGCGTTGAAAATTTAGAATTGGCTCCTGCAAGTTCAAGCAATGCTCAAATACATGTAGGTAGCATTATGTTCTACGAGCTAAGAGATAACAAATTTCATGTGCATAGAATTTTACCCCATATAGCATTTAACTCCGTGTATTTCATTTGACAAACGACTTTGATATCAAATGTCATGACCCAAGCCCTAAAGCCCGTTGGATGTGAGTTTGCGTCCAAACTCATCTAGTGCATTTTGGAAAATATTACAGACAGGGAGGTAAGTCTTGCATCCAACATCTATATGATCTCGATTGTGACATATTTTTTCTATTTTACAGTAACACACACTCATCTTTTTCTACATAAATATCAATTGATTTTATCATATTTAAAGCTTGAAAATGCTTAAAGAATAATGAATAACACAAAAATAAGACCCAATAGGTCCTATAAGTATATATTTGGAGAAATATTATGTATATACATATATATATAATTCTCTAAATATGGCAAGAACCACCTCTTTACAAGCTTATATATACTGTTAATGTGTATTTTATTTTGACATGTTGTACGTGTTGAAGTTTTCCATTGATCTCATCCCTAGCTTTCAACCCTCAATAAAGAAAGACCAAAAGTTTATTGGACAGATAAACATAATTAATTGGGACAAGTGGACAACCGAAAAAGTAGTGATATATGTTAGTTGATGGTTTATAAGTTAGTACTATAACAAAACCTTTTAAGGGTCCCAAGAATGACACATAAAGGTTACATAACTGCAGTACAATTTGTAGGTTCAAAGATGTTACGTTTTGGTCGTGTGGTTTAAATATAATTGGCTGTAATTGTCATTTATGGGCTAGTGGAAAATATGTTCCAAGCAATTAATTCGTGCATTCAAGTTGTTATTATGGTGGTCTCATATTTGTGCGCAGTTATAATATAAATTTGTGAATTTTAATTTGGAATTGTAGCTCAGTGTATTCAAGTTGTTATTATGGTGGTCTCATATTTGTGCGCAGTTATAATATAAATTTGTGAATTTTAATTTGGAGTTGTAGTTCAGTGGGGAGTTCGAACTTGACATTATTAAAATTTTAGATTCAAACTCTCTTGTCGTTTCTTCTTTCTTTTAGGGTGAATGTGTGTGTGTGTGTGTTTGCGCGATATTTCGATTAGATATTTATAAACTATCTCAATTTGATTGCATAAAAATATTGTGAATTTTAAATTATGATTTGTTTTGGTATTGTATTGAGTTTAATTGTTAAAAGTAGATCAAGATTTTCTCCACGAATTTGATGGGATGTCCAATTCAACATTTTTAACAAGTAAAACGTGTTTTCATCCAAAAAAAAAAAAAACAAGTAAAACGTGCAATTGATATTTTCTTTTTTTTTTGATAAAAAACGTGCAATTGATAATAACAACACACTTGGAGGGGATAGTGTTACCAATTTCTGAGGAGTTTCTAAATAATCGGTTTCTCACTAAAAAAAACTGTCAATTTCGACTAGAATTTTGATATTTCAAGAATTTCATCGAAAAATTCTTTTTTATTTTTAAAAATATAAAAAAAAATAATTCTGCCGAAAGGTCAACCGAAAATATTCCATTGAAAATCAACGTTCTTTTGTAGTGTTTAAGTGAATCAACATTTAATTATTTATATATACTAATGTTCTATTTTTAGCACAAATTAAAAAAAAAACTAACTAACTAACTAAACTAAAAAATTTCTAAGGGGTTATTTGAAGCAGTAAAATTAAATCCATTTTATATTTTATTCAAGAATAGAAATAACTTTGTAAATATTCAATGTGTGCCTTCGTATATCCACCACCATTATTATTAACAATTTATAGAAGTTAGTCTGACAGATAGTTTTGATATTTAAAGGCCCACAAAAAATAAATACTTTTTAATACTCCTTTAAATGATTTAACAGACAAATGATAATGATATATAGATATACAGACCAAAATAAAAAAAAAAATTGAGTTATTTTTATTTTTATTACATTTTGGCAGAGACACTACCATGAATGGACATAAACGTAGTGACAAAATTTTAATTCAATCAGTCTCATCGTATTAATTAAAATCTTGCAGGAGTATTTTTGGTTATGGATGATATCACCTGCCAATGGAACTGTCCAGATTATTGCTTTTGGCCCTACAATTTTGCCAATAATTGCTGTTCCTGGCCCCCACCAAGAACCCATTATGTTTTTTTCCTTTTAAATTTTTCAGCAAGGATGCTAATATTTGTAATTTATATATTTATGTAAAGGATAATATTTTTATTAAATCAAATAAAAATGATACGTTTAGAGACCCAAATTCAAAATAATTTAATCATAAAATTTTAATACCGTATTATTTCACAAAAAGAAGGCATTCCTAACAAAGCAATATCCACATTATTTTTTCTTCAAAAAATCCACAAAAAAAATATAATTTTGCGATGAATTTTGCTTCCCAAATGTGTTTGGCTTACCCTGTTGTAGGGGCCCCTTGGTGGCGCTCCCTTGTGAACTTGGTTGTGAGCAAGGCTATTTCTCTCCTACATACCTACGGAATTTCAGAACGAAGGGCTTTGAACTCGCCCCTCCCCCCTCGATTGTGACACACTGAGAATTGTTGGTTTTTCTCGTCGGAGTTCGGGGATATAATCCATTTGTAGCTTGATCGCTTCGGCAGCAGCGTTAACATCGGCAAATTTGATAGTAAATCTTTTGTTACTAATTATTATTTTAAGGCAAATTACACTTACCATCCTTGAGGTTTGGATGAAATTACAAAAAATATCCCCACATATGAAAAATTACAATTACACCCTTAACGTTATGTGTCGTTTAATAATTTGCATCTTCCGTTAGTTTGACTAACGGTGAACATTAGTCAACCTATACGAACTTTCAAAAATACCCCCTATGGTGTTTTTGTTGATTGTGTCATAATTTGAGGTACTACATTGTAATTTGTTGAAACCACAAAGGGGTTAAATGTAACATTCTTGTCATTTTTAATTTTCAAACTTGTTGATTAAAACTATTGATGGATGGTGTGTATATTTATCAGATTATTAATTTTTAAGCAATGTGTTTAAGTAATGTGAGGTTTTGCTAATATAGTGCATAATGTACTAATAAAACGCTATTCACCAATCATATAAGACTCAATTTTTAGTTAAAAAACTAAAAAATCATATGGACACCTAAAAAAAATGCAATAAATGAACACCTAAAGTATTATTATGATTCATGCCACAAAACTTAGTATTTACTTATAAAAATATATAATTTACATTGCTTAAAATAATTGTCAAATAAGTCAGGGGGTTAATAGTAATTTTTCATATTGGTTTGGGGTGGGGGGGGAGGTGTTTCTTGTAATTTCACCATACTTCAAGGTGATAACTGTAATTTTTCTAGTTTAAGTAAGGGCAAAAATGACCTTTTTCTCTATTCTTTTACGCTTAACATTGAACCCCCGGCCCCTCCCTCAAGCTAGGGGGTTGATAGTAATTTTCTAAATATGAGGATATTTTTTATAATTTCACTATACCTTAAGAGTGGTAAGTATAATTTGTTCTTATTTAAATTATCTTTTACTATAACTCTTTCACAAATCTATCATGAATATTTTATATTTGTAACGAAATCTATTTGTCACGAAGTGCTTACAAATTTTTGTCGAAAATGCCTAATTTAAGCAACAAGTACGGGGTGTAAAACTATAATGAATCGTTTACTTTCCTTGTTATCGGTGGTTTGCTTAAATTACCAGTCATTAACACGCGTTTACTTTGCATGTGCCTATCACCCTCAATAACCTGGAGCCCCGGGTTAATTCATGATTGCAGCTGTTTATCTAAACCGGCCAATTTGGCCGGTTAGAATAAACCATCACCTAACTGCATTGTGTTTTGACTATGTTGCCCCTAAGTAACTCTGTGAAATTACATCAAATGTCCTTATGCCCCATAAAAAAGGAAAATTAAGCCCCTCGCTTGTCACTTTCACTCTTCACAGAGGAGAAGAAAAGATCTCACCCATTTTATGCGATCTAGGTTTGTTGTTTGAATCTGTCTCGCCATATTATCCATCAACAGGTCCTAAAAACTTGGGGGTTTTACAACTACAAGGACAGTTTTTATGTTTGTAATTTTTATTGATTTTTATATGGCTTCCTATAACCATATTGGACGGGATTTTCTTTTTTCCGAAAAGTTTGTCGCTATTGTTGCTTAGAATTTTTGAGTTTGTGTAATTTTTTTCCCGAACTTTTCCGATTTTATTTTGTGGATTTATCGAGTGTTTATGTGGAACCTTTGACCGAAATTTTGGTGTCAATCGTTGTTTACATTATGTGCTGATGAAAAGAAAAATATTACAAAGTAATCGAAAGGGAAGAGCAATATGGGATAGAATCAGATATATGGTTTTGGGTAAGCCTTGTTGAATTTGTCTGGATTTGTATATGTTCCTAGCGGTGCATTGGAATAATCGGGTTTCAATTGGAATTGCGTGAATACCGAATTTAAGAAGGGAGCAAGTGAAAAAAAAAAAGATTGGAATTCCACAGATTGTATGTGAATGGGTATACAGGCTTTGCTTTTCTTCAACCTTTGTAACTCTGGTTTGCAGACATTTGGTGATGATAAATGACAGGGACAAGATAGTAATTTCACCAATAAACCAACTAAATGACACTTGACAAGTAAACACAAGAGAGCACAAATTAACTTGTCGTAAACCAAGTTTTTAACTAGCCACAACCGAAACCTTCGTTGCCCAACCCATGAAAGTAAACGATTCCTAAGACTTTAGGTTTGTTTTCAAGCGAGTTTGGGTTTTTGTCTAATTACATATCTTGATAATAGATATTTTGTGATGTAATAATAATGTATTTGACTTATCATACCAGAATAAATAAAATAAAAAAAGGAAAAGGCTTCATTGTTTACAACTAAAAATTGAAGAACACAATAGCCACAACTGGCACTGTTAGATAACGATGGTTTGTAATTTATTAGGTTCCATAAGGTGAGTAAGTCGCTTTCTGGGACAAAACCATTAGTGGGATGACTACTAAAGCTCAACTGGAAAAAGATGACATCTTACTTTACTGCTTTCAATTGTTGGGTTGGGGGGGGAGGGGGGGGGCAAAAAAAAAAAAGAAAAAGAAATTTATTAATTTTGCATTTCAACTTTTGTTTTCAATTTTGGTGTAACTAAATGGACGGTATTTATTATTTTGGTTAAATATACGATCCTTTAATTTTGAGTCTACAAGTATGTATGTTTCGATAGTAAAAGAAAGACAATTTAATGATATATCAATGGCAATAACAAAATTACTATTAATGCAGTGGGTAATAATTAGATTTTCAAATTGTACCGAGTTATTCTACAAACCTTCATAATGATAGGAAAATGTATATGATATGCCCCGGAGCCCTTATTCAACTAGTGAAATCGAGACGTATAAAGTATTTGATTTAAATTTTTATCAAAACATATGGCAGTTTATTCTATTTATATAGTAGTAGTTTGTTAATATTGATTGATACTCGATGGTGGTCGATATTCATGTCACGAAAAATACAATGAGTTTACTCAAAATTATGGAAACGTACACGATATGAATTCATGTGTGGAGTGAGTTCTTGCTGCTAAAAAGTACAATATATGAGTGAATAATAATAACAACAACAACAACAAGGGTGATCAATATCATATTCTGCCATTTTATAATTTAAAAGTACATAACGGACTTTTGAAACATTTCAAAGGATATATAAAGCCTAGGCCCAGTTCAAGTGACGTCTGGATTGCAAACAATGACCAAAGACCTATTTGAAAAACCCAAATAAATATTTTTCCTATTTTTATGGGCCGTGTTAACACAGGACACGATCCACACTCATCTCAGCTAAATCTTCAGCCAATTTGGGTTCAAATTAATCAGGCTGACAACGGCCCCGATTTGGATCAAATCTGAAAAATTCAGAATCCGAATCTAACTAGTTGTTTTCAATGTTCTGAAAATCGGACCGAACATATAATCGGCCGTCTTATTGATTATCGATTTAATTGGTTCGATCGGTGTAAAGTCATAATAAATTATAAAATATATTTAATTATATATATATATGATGTTGTAAATATAAATGAAAAAAATATAAAAATTGTGCAATTAAAATATAAAAAATATTAAAAAAAGTTTTGTAACTTTATATAATTCTTTTAAATCCTACTAAAAAAATATAATTTCTCACCAATAATCAACCAAATTTAGAAAATATCAATCATACGGAAACAAATGATTTATTATTTGTATCCAATAAGAAGCAAATCTAATTTGCTTAAAGCCAAAAATTTCATCAATATTTAATCACCATTGAAATAATGCCCACTCAAATAATCAAATGCACCATCATAAAATGCAAAAATTAACATAATTACCACATTATTTTGTTTTCACATAGGCCAAGATTGAATTTTGATTGTTGAATTGCAATTTTGGGAAAAAGTAAAATGGCTAAAATTTCAACCATTAATAACATGTTTATTGGAAAATTTTAATTGCGCAGCTTTTTGGAAGATCATTAAGGGCCTATATATTTCTCCCGACACAATAAATTGGAAACAACATAAAAATAGTGGGAAACTTAAACTTACCTAAGGTTGTTGATCTTGAATATTCTATTTTTCTTTGCTATTGATTAGAATTTTTTTTAAAGGTTAATTTTTTTTTTCTCGGGATAAGACAAAAGAATGAAAATGATAAGAAAAGAAGTTAAAGAGGTTGTTGCTGAGTGGTGGCCGACAAACAACCCTAAAAAAAAGGTGCGTTTTTTTTTTTTTAAATGCGACCCACTGGTTAGGATTGGTCGAACCGGCACCAGTTCAACCGATTATTAGTCAAGTTCACACTAGGTCAATTAAGGACTGATTTTTGGGGTCAATTGGACCGAATAGACCTGCGGTTCTTGGTTGAACCAGCCGATTCGGTCTAGGTTTAAAAACACTGGCTGTTTCAGTATTCGAATCCTACCAAAATCCTATAAAATTTATATTCATTATTATTAAGTTCGAATTCAATAAAAATCCGAATTCCAATGAAAAAATTTCAAAATATAAAAATTATATATGATTTTTTTTAAGTAGGGGTAATATCAAATTATAGATGGTAATATCTAGTTGTGATTGTAATTATAAAATAAATTTATTTCTCGAATGTTAGTAAAATAATAAAATTGATTGAGGGATTTTGCCACACTGGACGAGTATAGCTATTGGTAGCCAAGTTGACTACTTATGGCTACAAGAAATTGTCTTAGATATCTCTATTACCATTTGCGAGAATATTCTAAACCTCGAGGGGGTACTTATAACTTTTAAAAATAAAAACGATTAATTTGCAATGATATTATACCAAGTGTGGACATAATTTGCTTTTTTAAAATTCAAATAGAAAGTGTAGGAACAATCTTCATATTAATCTTCTCATTCTTTTATTTCAAAAGTAAATATTTTAAAAACTTGAAAACTTCAAAGGTGATTTGATAGTTCAATCTCATTCAAAGTTGATTTGGTATTTAAAACAATGTTAATTCAGGGGTTTAGCATATTATTATGAATTAAACGTCAAGACTTTGATAAACACAATAAATAACGTATTGAATTTCACTTTAAACGCTACGTATGTAGATTCAACTTTAACTTGAAAAAAAAGATTAATTTGTCAATTTAGTAAATTGATTATGAATTGAATACATTAATTTAATGATTTTCCCAATGAAAAACACCTTACATCTCGCTTTGAACACCATTGATGTTAATTTAAAAGAATTGGGGCTTCTTTCAAGTTTTTCTCGCTCGAGCAAGGACTTCTTCTTGTACCTCTCTTTTCTGTGTAGCTTTTAGAAGGATGTTCATATTTATAGTCTAGAAGATGGGCTCTTGCTATATTAAATTGATAAAGTAGCGTGATTTGATTAGTCATTCATTATTTGTTTACAATTCAATACCTTAATCACAAGTATGATTTGAATTTCTAAAATAATAGTATTTGACCTATTTATTTGAAAGATATGATTTTTTTTTATTGTAAAATATTTATACACAAAAATATATTTGATCTAACCATTAATCACATATTCTATTAATCTTGAAATTTAATTTGACAGATTAAAAAATATAAAATCTATAGGAAACACCACTAATTCTTTACATGTTTCATAGTAAAAAATTTCAAATAATCCTTTTAATTAAACCATACATTCCACATCATCACAAAAAAAAAAACATATATTGTACCTCTCTAATATTATTTTTCATATATTAGAATTACTCCAACATCTTTACTATCTTTGAGGCAGCAAAGGTTATTCTTTTGACCTTTGTGATTAGTTTTTTCCACTACCAATTTCATCTTTTTTTATTTTTCATATTCATATGTTCCGTTGAAACAAAATCTATCCCACAATTCAAAAAAGATTGAAAAAGAACATTTTTTTTTAAGTTTCCTTTTGCCCTTTTCGCTGTTTTAACTCTTTCCGTCACGAAAGCTCTTTGTTGGTGTGAGTAAGAAAAGCAAAGAGCAAAATGGACCCCACTTTAAACTCCAGTTTATCTCCATAACCACGTTTGATGTTTCTTAGTCAAAAGGTTCTAGGTTTTAATTTTTATAATTTACTACTAAGGCCTCTTTTGATTGATTGTATTATATCATAATACCAAAAATAATTCATTCAAAATTCTATATTTGATTCTTAATACTAATATATATTAAAATGCCTAAATCCATGACACATGGATTGAAGCCATCATTTAAGTATGGATTCAGTCTTTGGGAGAGGGGTGCAACTGGAGGAAGTTAATATATACTACTTAATATTCTAAAATTAAATTTACTAAATTATCCTCATTATAAAATGCTCAAAAACCAATTAGAAATAATTTAATGGGCAAAATGAAACTTTTATTAATAATCCAATGTAATCCATAAAATCAAACAAAGTTGGTATTACCATTGAAATTTGAGCCATGAACTAAATCCTATAAATCAAATATAGTAGTTGAAGTATAATTATCCAACATAACATCCATATAAATATTATATACATATCAATCCAATATGCAAAATCAAAAGAGGCCTAAGTGTATTATGCAAGATTTAGTTGTCTTGTCTTTGAAATATTGCGTGTTTGCATTTGAATAGTCTTCACATTCATACTGTGTAACAACTGTTCCCACAAGATTTAATTTTCGGTGTCTAGATTCAGTATTTGAAGATCATAAAAGTTTCTGGGACATTCATCATCTAATTTAGCGATTTTATTTTCACATATTTAAAGGTCCCCCCTTTTTTTACTTTCCCCTATTGGGAACAAAAAAGATTCTTGATTGGAAAAAGATTTTGTTTTTGCTCCAAAGATTCTTTTTTTTTTTTGCGGATTGAAAAGTGTCAAGAGGGTGCGCTCAGAATCTTTCAAATTAATCTGAATTGTGTTGCTCTTTGAAAATCTTGATTTCTTTATTTTTTTTGATCTTGGGTGCCATTTGCTTCCATCGTCTCCGCCGATTTGGGGGCTATCTTAAGGTGAGCTTCTAGTCCAATGCATTTATTTCTTTCATCTTCAGTTTCAAGAAAACATTTGTGATTTTCTTGAATTCAGAAGATAAATTGAGCTGGATTACTTGTTCTTGAATTTGTGTGTGTGTGTGTGTGTGTGTGTGTGTTTGTTTATTATTTTTTTAAATATTTGCATTTCTGGTTTTGTGGTGTTTGAGTTGGGAAGCATTTGGTCTCTTGGAATCATATTGGTGGCTGGTTTGGCATTTAGATAGTATGCCTTTTGAAGCCTTCTTATTTTCCCAACTCTTTTATTTTGTTTTTTTTTTTTTTAATACTGCATTCTGCTAACTATTTCCTGGAAGGTTGCAGATTGTGATAAAATTTGCAAAGGCTAGAAATTTAGTTGGCTTTTTGTTTGTGGGGATGATATTTATTGTAACATTTTCAATGTTGTAATGCTCCAAGCCTCCAATGTATACTATCCTACATAATTATTGTTGAGATTCAAGTTGGTATGATCTATTTTGAATATCGAAGAAATTATTGGTGTTTGGCTCTATAGAATGTGTTTCTAGGATGGATAATATCTGTTTGGGTAAAAATTCCTTTGAAAACATTTATCTTGATTCCAATTGACCATATTTCTGGAAGAAAATGTGGTTGCAGAGTTCATATTATCTTATAAAATGTTATCTTTTAGACGTATTTGCTTCAATAATGAACATTACTTGAATTTGCTTCAGGTAAACGCTTCATTGACTATGCACTGATAAAAGTTCACCCTAATGGGCTGGCTTAGCAAAATTTTCAAATGTTCAAACCATAAAGTTTTGGATGGTCAATATGATTGGAGATATGGCACGGATACATCAGACAATCATCCATCTACTTCGTGGGTAAGTGTTTATCTCTTATGTTTTTGTCTCTTTTGGATCAAGTTTAAGAATCAGGAAACTTAATCACCTTGAATTGACTGATCAATCTTAGATGGAAAGTTACACATTGTTTTTTCCGGATATTTTTTAGTACCATAACATATTGGGCCAGCAAGAATTTGGGTATTGTATGTAGTTTCTTTGCTTATTGAGTCTTTCTAGAAAAGCTTAAACATCGGGGTGTACATTGGTTTAGAATTCATGGCCGGAGAATGAAGATATAAACCGTGCGATCGCATTATCTCTTTCAGAAGAAGATCAGAACGGAAAAGCTGTCATTGGTGAGTCATTCTTAATTTCAGGCGATTTCTTTGATATTGTAGTTGTTTTTCTTTTCCTCAATAATCATTTTTTTTTCTAGTATTTTATACGTAATTGTTGCCGAAGAATAAATTTGTGTGCATATAATGTTATATAGATAGGGAGCCACAATTAGAAGAAGACGAACAACTTGCTAGGGCTCTTCAGGAGAGCTTGAATGCTGAGCCATGGAGTGGAAATCACAATGGATATGGATATGGGAATGATAACCTTTACCAACCAATAACTTTCCCCTATTCTACGAGCTTCAGGTACATACTCTGTAACTGCCTTATTCCAATCTACGATTTATTTAAAATTTTCAATCACTGTTAGCAGAATTGTATATTTGTAATCGTGGCATTTGTTTTATATCTTCCTGTCTTATGTTCGATAATTGTCTGTTGATAATTGTCTATCCATTTTCGGTACAATTTAAGGAGGTACGATAGCATTTGTGGCATTATCAACTATATAAAAAATCACAGTGGACGTGTTGGCTTTTTATTACAACATAGTTACTCAAGCAAGGTGCATATATCTTTGTGACATCCCCTAGATACAGACCAGTCGTGCATAACCGAACTTGATCCATAATGCTTCTCATTGATTTTTCATGATGCTTTTTTGTCTGTGATAGGATTTGTGCTGGTTGTAACATGGAGATTGGCCACGGAAGATTTTTGAGTTGTATGAATGCTATCTGGCACCCAGAATGCTTTAGATGCCGTGGGTGTAACCAACCTATATCCGATTACGAGGTACAGAGATTCTAATTTGTCCATGCATGTATGCTAGAATACTTGTCAGCAGCATGTTGGTCGTAGATAATTTTTCCGGAGATATTTCCAGTTTCAGTTTTGGCGAAATAATTATTATCAGTACATTTATTGCTGTTAGTATTTTATCACTATAATTTCACAGGAATGTTGTCCTTGACTTCAATTTTATTTGGAAATGTCAAATTCGCTTCAGTGTTTTGTCTTGATTCTAAATGTCTTTTTCCTTATACATGCAGTTCTTGCTTAAAATATTTTGTCTGCTGCCAATAGAATGACCTGGTGTTTTTTTTACGCAGTTTTCAGTGTCTGGGAGCTACCCCTATCATAAAATTTGCTACAAGGAGTCTCATCATCCAAAATGTGATATATGCAGAGACTTTGTAAGTATCGCACGAGTCGGGCTATCAAAGAAATCATTTTCTAATATCCCTGTCATATTTTTCTCCATCTTTTTCTTTTTTCAATTTGAATATGTTGCATATTTGCCTCTTTCGTTTATTTGAGAATTTTTATTTTATTTTTTTCATTCCCATCCACAGATTGCGACAAATGCAGCTGGTCTTATTGAATATAGGGCACATCCTTTTTGGTCCCAGAAATACTGCCCTAGACACGAGCACGATCGAACGCCTCGATGCTGTAGTTGTGAGAGAATGGAGGTAATTCGGAGTTAATTAATGCCAAATCTCTGCAAAAACCTCTCGTTGGTTGTTGTTGGCAAAGAAATTCTAAATGGATTTTGTTTAGACTAATCCCGATTCATTGCTTGTTGCAGTCGTGGGACGCGAGATATGCTGCCCTTAATGATGGTCGAAAGCTCTGCTTGGAGTGCCTCGACTCTGCGATCATGGATACTCGCGAGTGTCAACCCCTTTTTCGTGATATACAGGACTTCTTTAAAGGATTAAATATGAAATTGAGTCAGCAAGTTCCATTGCTCTTGGTTGAGAAGCAGGCGCTCGACGAAGCCATGGGTGGAGAGAGGCATGTAAGAAGTGTTTCTAGTTTAAGAAATGAAGTGTACCTTCTCTCTCTCTGTGTTGTTCTTTTTTCATTTTTTTCGGGTGGCTCTAAGGATTATGAAGGTTTACATGCGGATGGCATTGCTTAAGTTCCATCTTTTTCTTACCAGGGGCATCATCACATGCCTGAGACTCGTGGGCTTTGTCTATCCGAGGAACAAACAGTCAGCACTGTAAGGACTTCTGTTATCAATTCTCAATGCTATTAGTATTTTCTCTAGGGAAAGTTGCAATTTTCGTCATTTATCTTCTTTTCTTTTTGCACACTATTATTTGCATTTGGTTCACCAGATATCGCGTCGGCCACGGATAGGAGCTGGAAATCGAGTCACGGGCGTGAGAACCGAGCCTTATAAATTAACACGCCATTGTGAAGTGACAGCAATTCTCATTTTATACGGTCTTCCAAGGTTCCTTTCCACTTAATTTGCTGTTTTGGGTCTATCAGAAATCTATTTTAGTTTTCATTTCATTACTCGATTTTCAATTCTTGAACGCGTGCAGGTTGCTCACCGGAACAATATTGGCTCATGAGATGATGCACGCTTGGTTACGACTTAATGGTGTTTTTCTCTTCCCTTCTCCACAATATATTTGTACTTAAATGGTGTTTTTTCTGCCACGATTCATTCTTATTTTTGGCTGATAATATCGTTTGCGATTTCGTGAAAGGCTTTCGAGATCTCAGACAAGATGTTGAGGAAGGTATATGTCAAGTCATCGCCAGTATGTGGTTAGAATCTCAGATTCTATCCATGTCTGAAAGCGACAATGCATCAACCTCGTCCTCATCAAAGAAGCATGGGAGAGCATCTCCATTTGAGAAGAAACTAAGCAAGTTTTTCAAATATCAGATTGCAACAGATACATCTGTGGTGTACGGAAATGGTTTTCGAGTCGGTCATCAGGCAGTGCAAAAGTTCGGGTTACAGAGGACCCTCGACCACATCCACAGGACCGGAAACTTTCCTTACTAAATTACTCTTAGGGGACAGTTACACATATGCCCCCTGAGGTTTGGTATAAATACACGTAAATCCCCTGACGTCTGCATAATTACAGAAACCACCAATATCAACTCTTGCATAATTACAGAAATCTCGCCTGTTACGCTTGGAAAATTAAGGGAATGAGTGATTTGTGTAATCGTGTGAACCCGAGGGGGTATATGTGTAATTATCCCTTATTATCAGTATTTGGTTTTTGTTCTTCGTCAAATTTTAGCTTGGTGTTTTCATGTATTAGCATTCTGAGGCTATTCGATGTAGAAAAAACGCGTCAGTATAGAAGGTTAGAGAATGCGATTAGCGAATCATTATTCGTTGTGTATGGTTGAACGTTTTAGATCAACTTTTTACAGAAAATAATAAAAATTCATATCTGGCTTCTTTTTTCAAATAGATAGTGTGTGTGTGTGTGTGTGTGTGTGTGTTTCTCCATGATCTAAGGTGATCTAATATTGAGCTTGTAATTGCAGCTAATGTTGCAGGTCAGAAGCTTATTTTTGTGGTGAAATTATTGAAACATTAAACCTTTGTTTGGTTCTTGGATTTTGGTAAGGAAAATAGAATGAATTTTTTTTTCTTTGCTTCAAATGATAGTACTCTATGCTCTTATTTTTGATCATTTTTATTTTCCTCCCACTTTTCCTTATCAAAATTGTTGTTCCAAATATAGCATAAGTCTCCAACTATAGAGGATGAGCTGAAGGCATTAACATATTTCTCCTGCAATAAAATGCTATGAAGTTGTTAATGGACAATCAATTTTAAATGGAAAGATATATTTTTTTCCCCATCCAAAAAAAAAAAAAAAACTTTCCACATAAAATGACTTAAGTATGCAAATTTCAGGATTGATTTAAATCTCTTCAAAACTCAGTAGTAAAATCAAACGGGCCAGCCCAACCCAATAACTAGGCCCGCCGCAGTTCCCTGCTTCACATGGTTATGTGTTGAGCTAGCCCATCCCAACAACGGGGACAAAAAACAAAGAAGTTTTTTGTTGTGGAGAGAGAGAGAGAGAGAGAGAGAGAGAGAGAGAGAGAGAGAGAGAGGAAACATTTTGTGGATATCTTCCCCATAATGTTCACATAGGGAAATATACTTTTCCATGACAGGTTAAAAGGGGAAAAAAACTTCAATGGATCCGTTTGAAATAACACACACACACACACTAAATAGTTTAAATTGTTTCATATTTGTGATGGAAAATTCTTGCCCATACTCAGTTTGGCCGCATTCAATCAATTATATAACAAGTGTTAATACACTTGCCATTTGATTTGTTACTCTTTTTAAACTGTACACCATTCATATGACAAATGTAAAATACTTGCTATGTGATTAGTCTCGATGTGGCCGAACTTGATGTGGATAAAAATTTTCCTTTTTTGATTTATCAGTAACATGTATTAAATATGCAATGTAACATAATTAAGAGCACTGTTGATGCATAAATAAGATCAAGATCAATTCATAATGGAAATTTCTTATTAGGCAGTTTTTCTACAAAAGGGATGAGTAGAAATTCTGATAGGTTAATTTATGGTTATGAAATATTTAAAATTAATGGTTAGTAATACATACAGAGCAAAATCCATAATGCCAGATCAAGTATTGTATAAATATCATTTTTATCCTCAATGGATCAATAAATTAAAATATAGTAAAATTTACTTCATAATATGATTAGCATAATTAACGTAAATAACAAATTTTCCCTACATGTAGGCCCCTCTATTACATAAGGTTCTTTAATGTTTGTCATGTTCCTTTATAAAATTATAAATAAATAAATAAAATAATTGGACGTGATGTTGGATATTGAAAAAAAAAATAGAAAAAAAAGATTATATTAAAATCTAATCACTCTTAATATCGCAAGATTACAGTGAATTTTTTTCAATAAATAATGAGATTTTTATTTTTATATGAATATATAAATAACCTCCTTGAAAATCAAAATCATAAATAATATCACAAAAAAAGTTAATCTCCTTCACTAATATTAAGGATTGGAGAAATTATAAATCTTGTAAATTGTCTGAGCAATTGAAAGATATATCTATAAAAATATCAAACACTTATAGCCAAAATATTATATAATAAAAAAAAAGAACAAAGAAATCTAATAAATTTAGCTAATTATTGTAATATAAAAAATAACTAGAGGAGTTCTTTTAATCAACAACCAAATTACTTACTAATACAGAGAAAAAAAATATAATTTTTTTTGGCCAAAAAAAGGGTTATTATATAAAAATTTAAAATGAGTAGTATAATAATGGATATTTCAAGAAGAAAAAAAAGAAGCAATGCATTAATAAATTAGGTAAGAGAGAAGAAATAATTAAAGAAAAAAAAGATATAGAGGATTCTTTTACTTTTAAAGATATTAAATGACATTAATACAATATGATTTTAAAAAAGTATGCAATATTGATGATTGATCAAAAAGGGCAAAATAAGTAATTAATTAAAATTTGCTTTGACATTATGAATTTTATTTTAGAGTTATCACTAGCCATAAATAATTGATGGTTGTGAAATATTTTAAAATATATGGAGAACGGAGAATCATTCCATATAAGTACTTATTGTCAATATTTAAAATTAAATCAAGTAGAAGGCGTAAAGTATTTTTCTCATCCAAAATTTGACGACCAATTTGGCCTTTGGCCTAATAGACATGTGTCCATCTTAGTGGTATGAAGAGTATAATGCCAAGATTTGAATTTTAACCGTGTGGATGGATTCTATGTGTGCCTATTATTTAAAAAAAAAGAAAAAAAAAAGCCACAATTTGAGAACCAAACATAATGTGCTTTTGGCACTTAATTTGCAAAACACATTGATGAGTCGTAAAGTGTATGTGGATTCACATAAATGATCCTTTGAGTCTCTTACTTGAAACGTTTTTCACAACGTTATGTAAAGTTTTCACCCTCTTTAATTGTTACATAAATATGTAATATATATATATATATATTATATTCATTAATACGTGCTCGTCTATTAATGGAGTGGGATAGTGAGTATATAAGAAAAAAAAATTATTAGCCAATCCTATAGTAGAAGTTCCAAATTGTTTTACACATACAAATTAGCAAGTGCTGCATGAAATCACATGATCATTTCATATATTCAATTCCAAAATATTTACAGCACTCAGACATAGTTAGAAATCAAAACCCACCCTCTTGCCACAAATTCAAACCTTAAAACTCCCGAAACAACATCAAACAAAAAATTCATCTAAGTCATCATCTTATAAAATTCATGGAAATCGAGCACCCCATTCCCGTCAAGATCATAAACTCCGATCATGGTTCTGCATTCCTGAAGCGATTTCTCGTCCCCGAGGCGGCGGAGAACCTCCCTCAGCCCCTCCGGCGTGATGCAGCCGCTGCCCTTCTCCACCTCGTACACCTCGAAAGCCCGTCGGAGAACATTGTCGCCGCCGTCATTGCAGTCCCGCAGCTCCATAACTCGCACGAACTCTCCAAACTCCAGCAACAATGAATCCTCCTCGCCGCCACCTCCGCCGCAGCTTTTTGAGAATTCTTTAATGATTTTCTCGGCCTCGTCGTGCGACAGGGATTCGCCGACGGACCCGAAATAAGTCTGCAGCTCGCCGGCGGAGATCTTGCCGTCGCCATCGGCATCCAAGAAGCGGAAAACCTATATTGTCATGGACATGTGCGTGCCAACAAGTGAACAAGTAGTATATGATAAGTAATAAAGAGTTGAATCCCACATAAACTTGTAAATTATTGTTAATTAAGAGGAAATTTCTTTTAAATGCTCAATTTGAATCCATATATATGGCAAACAGTTCAGATTATGTGATATCATTAATTCACTCATAAAAAAAAATTAATATATGAAATATAATAAAATTCTAATTATTTGATCTATAAGTGAGACTGTGCACTGAGTTCATTCAAGAATATTTCTAATTAAGCAGGTGTTTGGCTTATAACTTCTCACAATATATTATAAGATATTATATAGTATTTGGCTAATTTTTTTTAAAAATGAGCTTACTATAAGCCTTTTTTAAATAAGTAAAAAGATGTCTATTTATTTTTTTAAAATTCCACCACACTCCTTTATTTTTTTACCAAAATATTACAATATTAGTATATTACCTACTACTAAAGTCTTATAAGCTTTAAAACCTACTTTATTCACAAACACTTTAAAACATTTTATAATATGTAAGAACTTATAAAATGTTTGAAATAATTGTAGCCAAACACCCTCTAAGTACATCAATATTAATAAATATGGACTTGTCACCTGTCGGAACTCGTCTTCTTTGGTCATGGCGGTTCTCTGTGCCGCTATTTCTCCACTGCCGCTGCTTGGGCTGGCGGTTTCGGGTGGGGGGCTGGCGGCGGTGTTTGGATTAGAGCTATGGCGGCGGGGGAGGCGGAGCTTGAAAGCTCTGGTACTGAAAGCCTTTGTAATGTGACCAATCGCCATTGCAGTTGAGCTAATTTTCATGGGAGATTAGGTGGAAAAATAAGGGTTTATATAGAAAAATTTGAAAGACTAAACTGGCCATTTTTTGAACAGCCTTTTCGAAATTTCATGGCAGCTTCTTGGATTTGATTCCAGTGCTGAAAGTAGTTAAAGTGGCTGACTGCCTGAGTCTTTGCCTTGTTAAAAAAAAGCAATTAAATTTGTCCCCAGAAATTTACTCGAAATTTTACTAGCTGATCCCCCCTTTTGGCCCATATGAGAATTTTCCGAGAAAGTTCTAAAGATTACAAAACAAAAGAAAATTATAAAAAGTGTGAGTTGAACTTGTGAGGTAATTTCTAGTTATATTACTATAAATATTACTAAAACTTTTGCAATTTGTAGGGTTGTTTGTGTTGAAATTTGCATGAATGATCATGAGAGAAGTGCTTTTGGCGTGGAATGGGAAGACGCGTGAGGGGCAATGGGATTAATGTAGAATTTTGGAAAATTAGGTAAACAATCAAGAATATATATTATCGGTTCAGATTGCATTGTTTAACCAGTTTTTCTACCTATATTTATTATGCTAGCCAACCACTGAAAACTGCCAATTTCTGGCAGGAAAAATCTGGTGGAATCGTGCCCGCCGGAAAAAATGGCCACGGAATGGCACTTTCCACCGTATTTCAGCCGGACCACATCTAACCCTTCGCCGCCGGCGGCCCGCCGCCTGTCCGATCACTGCCGCTGCCGCTGCCACTGTGGACCCCGCTGCCGCCGCTGCTGCCCGGTTCCTGGACCCCACTGTTGCTCCGACCCGCCGCCTGTCCGATTGCCGCCACCGTGGACCCCGCCGCCGCTGCTGCCCTGTCGCTGGACCCCACTGTCACTCCGAACCGTTGCCTGTCCGATCACTGCCACTGCCACCGTGGACCCCACCACCGCCGTTGCCACCGTGGACCCCACCACCGCCGTTGCCACCGTGGACCCCACCATCACTGGAATAGTATATCACAAAATTGGCAATTTTTTGTAGTTGAGGGAATTCAAACTCATGACTCCAAGGTTGGTTGACTAACCTTTTACCACCAAATTTTTACAATAAGTTATATTGTATTTTGTTTTGTCTTATACTTATTATATATTTATTTGATTATTCTTATTTTAATTTATTTTAACATTATTCTTTCAATTTTAAGAAAATTTCAAAATTCTTTTGTTTATGTATATGTATTTGCATATTCTTATTTTGTTAACATATATATACACACTAAATAAACATATGTATATCAATAAATATATTATAAATAATTAAAAGATATTATAAGTAACAATAGTTAAAAGATAGTATGATACTATATAAACATATGTATACCAATAAATATATTGTAAATAATTAAAAGATATTATAAGTAATAATAGTTAAAAGAAAGTATGATACTATATAAACATATGTATAACAACAAATATATTATAAATAATTAAAAGATAGTATGATACTATATAAATATATATATTATATATACCATATAAACATATGTATACCAATAAATATATTATAAATAATTAAAAGATAGTATAAGTAACAATAGTTAAAAGATAGTATGATACTATATAAACATATATATTATATATACTATATAAACATATGTATACCAATAAATATATTATAAATAATTAAAAGATAATATAAGTAACACTAGTTAAAAGATAGTATGATACTATATAAACATATGTATACTAATAAATATATTATAAATAATTAAAAGATAGTATAAGTGATAATAGTCAAATAATAGTATTGGTACTATATAAACATATGTATACCAATAAATATATTATAAATAATTAAAAGATAGTATAAGTAACAATAGTTAAAAGATAGTATTGATACTATATAAACATATGTATTATATATACTATATAAACATATGTATTCCAAAAAGAATAAAATAAATAATAATAGTTAATAAGGATATGTATTTACATATAGAATCTTGCAAAAAAAGACTTGTAAAAAACTAAAAGTAATTTCACATTTAATGGAGTTCAAACCTTGGACCTTTGGGATGGGAGAGTTATAGTCTTATCATTAGGATATGCTTAAACTTGTTTAAATATTTTGCAATCTATAATAAATATGTAACTTGGCCGAAATTCAGAAAAAAAAAAAAAAAATTCCGACGGAATTTTCTGCCGGAGTTCCTCCTGGATTATTCCGGGGGAATATTCCCCCGACTTTCTCTCTCTCTCTCTGATATGAAATGATAATGAAATTTATCCAATCTAATCTCATAAAGTAATCACATAACGAAATCTACACATGCTCATTTTTATTGTTTGTTATTTAAATAAGAAATATTCATCTTTTTCCAATTATGTTTGTACTACGTTTTTACCATAAAAGAATTATAATAAAGAATATTGTTTATTTGAACATTAAATAATAATAATAATAATAATAATAATAATAATAATAATAATAATAATAATAATAATAAATCACTCCTATGGACCTATAGGACTGATTTATATAATCCTTCTCCCAGGTGAATCAATAATTTTGCAGTTAATAGTGATCCCAATACTATAGATAATTACTCATATAATTATCAGTTACCAATATTGATTCAAAACTTGAGAGAACTATTGATGTAATTATCACATATCTACAACTACCAAAATTATTCATCATCATTTTAAATTGATATTAAATACTAATATTAATAAAATAAATAGGACCACATTTAGAATAATAGTTCTGACATTGGACCAGACACCCTTAATTGCTTGGTAACTTGAAAATTTACATATATTGACAACTACTCCAAATGATCTCAAAGCTATTAATATAACAGTTGGAATATAATTGAAGTGACCAGATTATTAGTTGTTACCCTTAATGGGTGTACGTTATTTATCCAAGCTGGTGAAACTTAATGGAGCCTCTCAAGGAAATTTGGGATAGAATTATATGTTTTCCACACCACAGCTTATGAAACCGACAATGAAGATGAAAATGACCTCTCGACTGATATTGAGAAGTTGATTGCACAAATTGGTAGTACCTCTTTTCAAGTTGCAAGTATATATTTTATTGTGAAATTATAAATTTTTTGCAATTAAATTGGAAAAACTTCATATAATTTTGGGTAACATTTTTTTTAAATGGAAATAGAGGATTAGCAAAGAATATTGAAATCTCAAATATAAGAAATTGAAGTGCCTTTGCTAAGAATATTGAAATCTCAAACACAAGATATTGAAGGGCTTTTGTTGAAATCCTCACTCCAATTTGCTTTTTTTTTTTTTTTTTCTGTCTTCAGTGAAATCAATTTTCCTCTTTAGTTGTATAATTATTTTTTATTTTTATTCGACTTTATTTTCTAGACTTATAATTCTGCCATGGGATGAAAGTTTATGTAAAATGTAATATTGAGTATTGATTTTGTCAAAACTTATTTTATTTTTTTAAGTTTAAATTTGTATGAGTAAAAAAAAATTCTATTAAACCCGTTTTGACCAACTGCAACCCGTTTACAACCCGCACTCAACCCGCTCTAACCCGTTTACCACCCAACCCATTTTCAACCTGTTATCAAAAACCCATAACGAATCCAACTCATTTACAATCTGACCTAACCAAACCCAATCCAAACCCAACCCGACTCTCCCAGCCCATTTGCCACCCCTACACTAGGCTATGCTTAACTTAGTTAAACATTTTCTAATCTAAAATAAATGTTTTATTGAACCAAAATTTAGAAAAAAAATTAAAAAAAAATCCGGCAGAATTTTCTGTTGGATTTTTTTTTTTATTTTTTTATTTTTGAATTATTCGGGGAAAATTTCCACCAGAATTTCCCCGGAATTTTTTTTTGAATTTTCAAGGGGAAAATTCATCCAGAATTTTCTGGATTTTTATATATTTTTTATTTTCCCGAGGGAAATTTCCGCCTGAATTTCCTCGGATTTTTTTATATTTTTTATTTTTTTGTTTTTCGGGGGAAATTTCCCCTAGAATTTCCCTGATTTTTTTTTAATTTCCAGTGGAAATTTTAGTTAGAATTCCCCCAAAATTATCTGGCGGATTTTTTTCCGCGAAAAATACGGCATAATTTTTTCCCCCTGATTTTTCCGTTGGAAAAATGCCGGTTTTGTTGTAGTGAACTAATTATATTGTGAAAAAGGACAAAAAAAAATAAAATAAAAATGGGGGAGGGGATAGTATACAGTGCAATTAAGAAATCGCTAACATTATATTCACTACAAAAAAACACCCTTCTCGCTAATGAAAAATTTGTAACAACTCAAATTTAAAGTAATTATAATGGATTAGTGGCAGAATTTAATAGAAACGAAATTAAAGAAAATCAATAAAAAGATATTTACTAATGTATTTATTATAGATAAAATCCTTGACATAAACTAGACTTGTAATGTCACTATAGGAAAATGCACAAAATCGGCAGAAACATGTTTGTCGAGCATTTTCCGCCAGACAGCAGCATGAATTTCCTCTAGAGTGACAGTCCGGCAAATGTCCAGTGGAATGCTTTGCCAAATTGGTCTCCGATGGTTTTCCATTGAATTGTCGCCAACTGCCCCCGCCCTCGCCTAAGGTCTCCGCCCACTGCAACGCAGCCGCTTGAGAGCTCCGTCTGCTACTATTGCTAGCGAATTATCCCCCAAAATGTGTAAATTTTTGTAGTTGAAGGGATTCGAACTTGTAACTCTAAAGTTGGATGGCAAGCATTCTACCACCAAGTTATTGCAAAGAGTTGTTATATGTTTTGTTTTGTCTTATACTTATTATATATTTATTTAATTAATCTTATTTTAATTTATTAATTAATTTTAATTTATATTTTATAATTATGAGATGGTATTGGCACTCTAAATTTTTGCATTGGAGCTCCATTCTCATTATTTCAATAAGAGATTGACTAAAAGATAGTATATTTTCATTAGACATATAAAAGTTGAATTTGAATATTTTAAACACTTGTGTCTATTAATAGAGTTTCGACCAAACTATCTTGCTCATACGTCTTTTAAAAGTTGAATTTGTTTGTACTTTTTTATGTAATTTGATGATACTTGAATTTTTGGCACAAATTTATTATAACTGTATAAATTGCATGTGCATGCAATAGTTTAACAATCTTTTTTCAATTTTAAGAAAATTTCAAATTTCTTTTTTTTTTTTTATGTTGTGTTTTTAATCTTTTAGTTAATTATTTAATCAAATTTTTAAGTTTTTTGATAATTTATAAAAAATACAATCTCGTGATAGCTACTAATATTCTAATTTATGAATTAACCAAATTGTATTTTCTTATATGATTAGTAAAATTAAAATAAAATATTATAACTTAATAATAACATCTCGTGCAATGCATGGATTAAAAATCAGTTTATTTATAAAAAGGCATGAACCTTGAACTTATTTCGTCGGTTTTTTTAATTTACTTATTTTTTTTTAAAAAATATAAAATGTTTTTGCATTTAGTAGAACTTGAACCTAATTCCCCCCAAATATTTTTTAATTTATTTATTTATTATTTTTTTAAAGAAGTAAAGTATTTTTTTTTTTTGTTTTTACTGTGGTTTGAACCTTAAACTTTTACCTTAGAAAATAAATGCTTTACCATTAAGCTATCTAAGAAGTTGATAATATAATTCATGTGTTTTAAAAAACTTACTATCCAATGACGTTTTTTTTAAAAAAAATAATTCGACAGAATTTTCCACCAGAATATTCTCCCGAAATGTTTTCTAAAAAATAAAATTAGTTTTGTTCTTACTGGGGTTTGAATCTAAAACGCCTATCTTGGAAATAAAATGCTTTACCACTAAATTATGTCCAAATTTATTCATGTTGGGTTTTTTTTTTTATAAATAATTATTATGTTATTACTTTTTTTTCTAAAAAATGTACTTCGTCGGAATTTTTTAGCCGGAATTGTATTGATCAGGCAGAATTCCAACTTCCAACAGAATTTTTTTTAATTTTTTTTTGAATTTCCGCCGGAAAACGCATTTTTTCCCGTGGTGTGTATTGATTCGCTGGTGAAAGATATGTATTCTTACAATGATATTGCCTCAATGGTAAGGGAAAAATTACATAACCTTATAAGTTTGATTTCCCATGAATACTAGTGTTGTTATACTTTATTACTGTTTTCTTTCTACAATGAATATTGATGTAAGTGATAGTTTGATTGATTGTAATAGCTTATCGTTCATTAGGAATATTAACGTAATTTACTGATTGTAATTAAATTGATTTTTCCAAAACAAAAGAAACGAAATGTATTTTTCAACAAAATTTGACTAGATAATTCATCAGACGGACTAAAGTATTACTAATTTACAATATAAAAACCTAACACATTCACAATTGAAACTTCAAAAACTAAAGTTATTCTAATTTTAAAATACAGGGACACTAATGACATTAAGCCTTTTGTATTTTTTTGATTTGATTACTGCATGATCTCTAGTTGTATTATTCTCCATTTGGTTGTGACTGTGTATCTAAATACCGTTGAGTTCAATTCAATTTCCTTTGTAGTTTCATATGATAACGTTCTGATTACTATTTTCATCTTTCTCAATAGAGTCTAAAACTAGAAAAGCCTTAAAATTTGCTAGAAAAAATCAAAAGCTAGAAAAACTTTAAAATTGGCTTTTTTTTTTCTTTCTAAAAAACTATCTAGAGTAGATTCAAGAGAAAAAGCCTTTTTAAAATACTCTTAAATTGTTATATGCAAATGTAAAATTGCTTAATTGAATTTATTTTATTTTTTTTAAAAAGAGTTCTATTATAAAAAAAAAAAATATGACTCAATAAATATATTTTTTAAGTTTATCCAAACGGGCTGTACGGATCTTCAATTTAAATGATTAAAAGCATATAAGTATTAGCCTTTCCTTCAAAAATTAATGTTAGTTGCTGATTGGATCCAACACGGAAGCCCAATTCGTAGTGGACCTGTATGGGCCTTGGATGCTACTCTATTGGACTACTTCTTGAAGCAAATTAGCGCTACCAATGAGTAATAAAATTAAGGTAGAATTACCATTATACCCACTTAGCTCATGCCTAATTACCAATTCCCCATCCTTGTTCGACGTGGTAATTATTCAAACAAGAGGGGGAAATCCATAATCAGGCCTTAGTTATGGGGTTTAATGGTAATTCTCTCTAAAATTAATGGATGTAATAGGTCCAAGTTTGTTATTAAACTATATATCAACAACAACTATGTGTTTTATAATTCGTGGGCTTTTGGTCTAATAGACACGTACCTTGCTTGTAGAGACATGAAGAGCTTGTTGTCATGGTTCGAATTCTAACGGTATGCATGTGTGGGGTGGGGTGGTGTGTGTGCGTTATGCGTATATTATAGAAATAATTAAAATGAAAACAAGGTGTTTTATGACACCACATCAACCAAAATGAGCTGTTCTTGTGCAGCTCAAGAACGATAAGATTATTGGCCTTTTTTAATTAATTCCATTTTCCTTTTTTTATTTATGGGTTCATGTGGACTTGTTAGTAGTTATTCTATCTGCAAAATCAAAATAAATTAATTAGAAAAATAATTAAAAGGAGAGACGTATTTTTTATTTTTCTTTTTTTACCCGAAACCCATGTTCCCCAGCTGTTTCACGAACAAATGAACTGACTTTTAACACTTTTTGTGAAACAGAAAAGCTATGTGCGTAACTGGCCCAAACCATCTTTATTTTTAAAATATGTAAAATATTCTCATTTATAATATATCATATTTTAGTCGGGTTTCAATAATTAGCTCACAAATAATTTTTTTTTTTTCATTTATATTGTCTCGTTCAACATACTTACTCCTTAAGTTATCTCCTGTCTGAAAGCAAATGGGTGGGATACTTTACAAGAGAGAATTATGCGGGAAATTTCAATCCAAGTCCGAATCGGTCGAACTAATATTAGTCACATAACAAGTATTTTTTTGTTTTTCTTTTATGATTGGTGGATAATTTAGAGAAATTGAACAGTTAGCTACTTGGCAAATGTAATACGCTTACCATATAATTTGTTGGATTTAACCAAACAAGGTTTCGATAAAAAAATTTTGAATTACACCCATACACAAATAATTTAATGTATAACGATACTTTTAATTTTAATGTATAATCACACAAAAATTTTAAGGTGATTTTTTTTTTGGATAACGATAAGATTCAAATGCAAAATCTCCTCTTGTTTAACCTATCTCTAATATCATATTAAATGATCATATCATCTAAAAATTTAAACTATTAAAAAAGAGAGATATCAAATATTTAATATCTTTGCCGGTACCACTCATTCTTAAAAATGGAAAATATCATGTCATATTTTAGGTATATTTTTTAGTGAAAATTATACATATAAAATTTAGTATAATATTGAATGCTCGAATATAGGTAATCCAACATCTTGTACGTACAAGAATTTCCCAAAAAGAATCATACATTCCGACGACATCTACAAACACAAAAACTGGTCTTAATTCATCCATCATGGCATCATATACACATATATTTGATCTAGTAAAACCATAATCGTGCATCTAATTAATGTTTGTAAATGGCCTCACATACATGGATACACCCATCTGTATCCATACACTTGCCACGAGCATCTTAATTACCCAAGATTGATCCAACTCAAATTCCAGTAAACAACCACACACACACACATATATATAATTTTCATGGCAATATAATTATGATCCTACTCTCTAATTTCAAGAATCAAATAAAAATTCTGGTTCTAACAGATCATAAGGTGCCCAAAGCGCATCCAACGGGCATGGCCGGCCCGAATCGAGCCGGGCCCACGGCTTCCCCTTGCCACTCCAATGCAGCAGGCTCGCCGGGCCCGGATGTAGAGCCCGACAAAGCCCGCGAAAATTATCCCCGCCGAGCCCGTGTTGGTTCCACCGGTGATCCACCGGCGCTATTTTCCCGGCGAAAACCAGCAGAAACGGAGGCAGGGAGCCCAGCTCATATATCCTCATCCTCTTCTGCAACTCCATCCACTCCTCGATCTCCGCCGTGTAGCCGCCGGCCCGCCAACGGTCCAGATCGATCACCATCACGCCGGTATTGAAATAGCAGGCTCTCCGGCCGGAGAACGTCGCCGAGAGCGAAGGGCTCGACCAGAAAGTCGGAGTGAAGTAGGCGGCGAAGTTGGCGTTGCAGTACTCCGGCGCCGCCAGGACCTCGTCGCCGGAGAGCTGGGTGGCCGCGAGTTTGGCAATGTCGTCGACGAGAATCAGGTCCGAGTCAAGGTACACGACTCGGCGGACGCACGGCGGCAGGAGGTCGGCGAGGTAGCTGCGGGCGTAGTTGAGCGGGCAGTCGAGGGCGGAGCGGATGGAGGTGGAGATTAGCCCCGCCACCGCCGAATCGCGGAAGCCGTAAATTAGAAAATTCAGGTACGGAAAGGCGGCGGCGATGGTGGCCCGCAGGGGGGACGCGTCGGCAGAGGCAGAGACGACGAAATGGAAGAAGACATTCTCCGGGCAGGCCGCGTGGCGGAGGATGGAGAGAACGGCGGCCATGGAGCCGCGGATGTAGGCGGCGTCGAGGGTCATCGCCACGTGGACGACGGCGTTGGAGCAAACACTGGTATTGTTGTTGTTGTTATCATCATCATCGCGGGCATTGTTTATTTCATTCTTGGAATTAGTATTGTTTGTTTTGTTGTTAATGATAGTCGGGCATTGAGGGGAATTGTAGAATTTGGGGGCTTGTCTGAATTTTTGAGGGGTTAATGAGATTGATCTAACATTTTGTTTGGTTAGAGAAGTAGTGAGAAGCAAGTTGTGAGTGTTGATAGTGAGAAAGAGGAACAAGAGTGCCAATTTAGGCTTCATTTTGAATGATTTCTATAGTAGATTTTGGAAGTGGGGGAGAGGGTGCGTTTTATTTGGGGTGGGGGTGGATTGACTTTGAAGTAAGGGCAACTCTTTAAAGTTCTTATTATACACTGCAAACGATACAATATATTGAATAATTAGAATAATATTGTGCATGTAAAGTGATATCATAATTTTAATCGGATGAATTAAAAAGATAATGACTTTGAATTAAATGAGCACTCAGTATTCATTCAACCATCCAACGTATCTAAATTGATATTACAGTTTTTTGTCCCATATCGAATGGAATCAAGAAATGTTTAATATATAAATTAGCTTTTCTCTTTTAATCTCGTGAGTCGCTTTTACTAATGGCAAAACTCTACCACTTTTATAAGATCAGGTCTTCATGTTCAACTGACAAGTTGAAGCGTTATCATAAACCATAGAAATTTGAACTAGAGTAATTTATTAAAAAAAAAAGAAGTCTGATTAACTTAAAACAATGAGGATTGGATTTGCACAGCTGGAAAGGCTGGAAGGGCGGATGGAGTTTTCTTTGGGTTCATACTTATTATAGTATCAATTTTACTTTTCCTTTTTATTTATAACAAAAAAAAACAATTTATTTAATATTTTTTTGGAGATGGGGCCCTGAAATTTTTTATTCTGTTTGATTCTTACAGAATCAATATTAGTGAAAAGTGAAAACATGGGATAGAGAACACAAATTGCATGGTGATGGGGGACAAGACAAGACAAGAAAATACGTAAAAGTTTTCAAATTGACAAGGAGGAGCGGTTTTGTTCGTGCTATTCAATTGAATATAGTCTAAATAGTATTTTTGTCCATTAAATTTAAATATAATAATATTAAAAAATATTTTTAAAAAAATATTATATCATAATATTCGATTCAACAATAAAAAATTCAATATTTTCCCAAGGAGCAACATGGCTAGAAGTAAATAAAGTTTTTAGCTTTTGCCGTGGTGGCAATGGCTCATTCGTGGGGACCCAATTTACAAAGTCCTCTTATCATAAACAAAGGGATTAATCAAAGAAAGTCATATGTACATAGTGTTTTTTTTCATAATAAATATATACCAATTGTACGCGTATATTGTTAGGATTCGAATTCCAATATTAAACTCTTCAATTTTTGAAGATAGTATACATATCTATTACGTTGAAGGGACATGTACATATAAACATAGTTTATTTTTCAGAAAGTTGTTAAGTATTCGTGATAAAATTATTGATTTCTTTACAAGATTGTATTCCAATTTCTCAGTATTATAATTAATTGCGCTATTGGTTAATTATGATTTATGTCAATAGTAGGTTAACAAATTCGAAGCGTCAATGAGGCTGCGCCATACCATTTCTTCATGTCAACTCTTTGGCCTTCATTATTAACAAATAGACTAATAGTTAAAAAAAGAGAGTTCAAGATACAAAACTTAGTAATTAGAAATGATCTCTACTCATAATTGATAAATTGTTGATATATATGGGAAATTATATTTTGGACCGATTCAGTCAAATCAATATTAGTTATACAACGAGTAATCATTTTGCACTTACAGTATGATTGACATATATTTTAATTTTTTTTAAAAACAGTGAAAAATCTACTACATAATTGCTTGGATTTGACCAAACTTAATTTGGGCTAAAATTTTCCTACATATATTATATATAATAAAAGTTATGTCCAAGGGGCCATATGGTCATTTTAGAGGCATATATATGAACTTGTGCATTAAGCAACGTGACAGCTTACATCATCCTGTTGGATATATGATGCTTCGATCTTAGAAACTAAAGTCCCTCTAATGACATGATTACAGATCCTTCTTGCCCTTAATATTCAGCTAAAGAGGTAATAATATTGCTACCTACGTGTTTTGCTTTCACTAATTAATGCTTCAATCTTAATCCCATATAATTAATCTTCTTAATCTCAAGTTGTCCAATGTGACAATTCTTGTCCGAACTCAACTTGACCGCACCCATCGAATTACAAAACAAGTATGATAACACGAATCATGTGATTGATCACTCTCCTTTACAACACCAAGTATACGGCAAGCATAAAATATTCGTCGTGTGATTACTTTCGGTGTGACTCAATCTGATATAATTAGTAAACTCAAATAACAGACGGACAATTATTTTAGGCCTATCTTTTATGCCTATTGTATTTAAATAATTTAAACAGTGTGCTTGATGTTTTAATAGAAAATTTATATAAATTTGGTAACGAGAAAACAACAGGATCGGAGTTCAAAAGTAACAAGGTTTTGATATATTAAGGTTGTCTTTTCTCCAGTTGTATATATGCTATTAATTAGCGTCTAGACTACAAATTAGACTACGTTATCAATGGCATTAGTCGGTGGAAAAATGTTGGATTATGTCTGTTACTCAAACAGAAATTCATCATATCAATGTCGTACGGGGATATAAAATAGTAAACCCTATTTTTTGTTATTATAAAAAAATACTTTGATTATTATTCAATCTGTGATTTTTCGTGATTTTTTTTAGTATCATTTATATTATCATCATCGAACCCAAGGCCTCGTAGTCTTGGAGACTCAATTTCAACAATTGAGCTCATCCTTATCGCCATTCAATCCGTAAATATTAACATTGTTTAAATTGTGTATCATCAATCTTAACATCAGAAACCTAGCTAGAACAATTTAATTATAATTCAATTCGTGATCATAAGTAAAAGACTCGCATTCTTTAATTATTAATAAACAATTTGTTGGAAAATACACTTCTCAATTACTAAAAGAAATATATATATAAAATCTAAATTAGTACCGTAACTAAGTAATTGTTTCTTTCATATATCACACTACTACGAAAGCATGCCTTACACCAATGAAAAATTTATGATCAAGAGATTCAGCCACAAATTTAAGATATTTATAATTAATTAGTGACATAATTCAACATAAATATAATTAAAAATAATCGGTAACAAAACATTTATTAATGAATTTGCTACAAATAAAATCTGTTACAAAAAAACCAAACTTATAATAAATTAATTTGTCAACAAAAAGAATGTATTTTTGTAATGTTAGTGTCGAATCCAAAAATTTAAGATAATTAGTTCAATGACAGAACCAATGCTCTAGAGTTTTGGGAACACAAGTTATATTTTATGGCCTTGACGTGGGTCTCATGTAGGGCAAGGATGACCTACATAATCATTATTTGGAACAATGTAAATTTTATTAAAATTTTGGGAGTTTGAAATGATATATCCACACATATATCATATATGTGTATTACAAACACGTATGTATGTAACAAATGATGAGATGCTTCTGAAATGAATGTGGGTATGGGGAGAACAAAAGGAAGTAAAAGACAAGATATGGGTAACCCATAAAATCCGTAGCACAAGTCTCTAAATAATTACTCAAACCTACCACATGCTTTTAAACCTTGCACGGTTGCACCCATATCCATATCATTATTTTCAGTAAATTTCACACCAAGACGAAGCAGAAACGGAACTAGAAATTCTTGTTTAGATAGACAAGATCAATTTTTTTATAAAAAAATAAAATTCAAAATTTTTATAAAAATACATATAAACTTTAACATGATATGAACTTAAAGGGGGACAACCACCCCCCTTCAGCCTCCCTTGACTCCGTCCCTGAGATGAAGTAATTATGGAGTCCCATAAAATTTAAGAACCTTTTTATTGTTATTGTTTAAAGTGATATATTGCATATCACTCAATTATAGTAAGTAACATTCTAAAACAAAAAACCAACAATCTATCAATCCATACATAGGCTTAAAATGCTATTCGAGAAACTAATATCAATATTTGTGGAACTCAAAACCCTAATTTTTGAATCGAGAAGCCTCTACCTCACCATTGAAACAAGGTCTCACCGACATGCAGACCTAATCTTTAAAATGAAAGAAATAACCTAAATACATGCAGGACACACACATTCACGCAGCGTTATTTCAGTTGTTCTCAACATGATTTTATTTCTATGATTGAAATAGACAGATAGCAACAAAACTGTAAAATGAACTTCATCTAAAAGTTTTGCAGGACGGCCACTAACTAAGAAACTCACATGCCAAGTGAAATTGTGAAATATTTTAATATTCATAACATAAAATACTGATCATCGTATATGAATATAGAAACACATAATACCTTAAATAGAACCTTAAAGAGTACCTGACATCACAAAGATCTTACTAGCAGACTCTTGCAAGTGTTTTGAAATGAAATGTCACACACAAATATGTCATTCATCAAAGGAAACTACTTGTAAAGGTAACAAAAAGGTCAAGCCCCAAGTGACAGATAGGGGTGTTCAAAATATCCAAAAACCGACCAAACCGACCGAAACCGAAAAAAACCAAACCGAACCGAACCGAACCATATTCGGTTCGGTTTTCGGTTTTTTAGGACCAAAACCGAACACATTCGGTTCGGTTCGGTTTTTTCTCTCGGTTAAACCGAGAGAAACCCAAAACCAAAAAATTGCATCCGGTTCGGTTTAACCAAACCGCGCTGCTTTTATAAAAAAAAAAAAAAATTAAACCAGAAAACGTGTTTTGAAAACACGTTCAATTAAAAAAAAAATTCTGTTCTCTTAACAGTTAAGAGGCTTAACAGAACCAGTTAAAAAAATTTGTGCTTCTGCTCCGATTGAACTTCAGTCTAGCTGCCTGCCTTAGAACTTCAGCCTGCGTGCCTGGCTGCCTGCCTCCAGTAGTCCAGTGTCCAGTCCATCTCTCCTCTCGACTCTCTCTCGCCCTCTCATCTCGCTTCGTCTCCGACCGACGACAGCGGCGCAAGGCAAACAGCAGGCGGCAGCAACAACCAACAGGTAAAATGCTTGGTGTTTTTTGTTTTAGGTTAAGTTTTGTGGTAGGGTTAGAATATAGATATAGAAATATTTTGATAGGATTTGAGAATTATGTTATTAGATTGTTATAATGTGATAGTATTAAGTGTTGCAAATGAGTTTTATTGAAGAGATGTTGAATTTTTCTTTGTGTCATTTATACAAACACTTGGTATGCAAACTTGCAAGTTTTTTTTTTTTTTTTCTTTATAAATTCGGTTTTTCAGTTTTTCCCGAAAACCGAACCGAACCGCGAGACGTTTGGTTCGGTTTTCGGTTCCCCAACCGAAAAACCGAACCGAACGTGCGGTTCGATTCGGTTAAAACTGATTGAACAGCCCTAGTGACAGATAGGTGAAGAATACACATCTACAGATAAAATAAGCACATGAATCCTGAAAAGTTCTTAGACAAAGATCTCTAAGAAGTTTAAAAGACAAGCACAACTTTGAATCAGAGTACCATGTTATTTAAGAACCACCACCTACTGTAAGAAGTTGGACAAAAAAATTGACTGCACACCTGCCTTGGTGCTGAAGTAGACTATTCATTCATTCTCAAGTTCTTTTAAAGTTAGCATAAATTGCAAATACAAGCAAGCCAACAAACAATGAAAGCAAGCAAAGATCATACCTTTATATGATAAACATTCAAGCGATCTGTTGCGTATCGTCATCACTCCACCAACTAAGATAGCAAAGGCGCCATCACCGTTTAAAAGCGATAAGAGCTAGAGATGTTCGAGAGAGAAATAATCAATGATGTTGGGCATAAGTAATACATAAAAAATAAAAAAATAAAAAATCAAGACTTTCACATGTTTTTCAAGGAGAAATTATACAAAAAAAAATCATCAGCAGGCACTTTAAAATTGTGCATCCTCCCCGATACTGCATATATTTCATATGTACATCTTATTAGGGTACACAAATTAAAACCCCTAAATATTGTCAGTCAAGCAAGAACACAAAATTTGTTGGACAAACATGCCAATGGTCTTCAGGACAAGAATCTTAACAACAAAAGCCGCCTCACTGTCAACCAGTAAAAAAAGATGAAAAGGCTGAGAAAGAAGCATCAGACAGCCTGATTAGTAGTAGAGTTCCCTCTCCCATCCCAAAAGAGAATAAGGAAAAAGGCAAGTTAATGTAACCAAAAATTGTCCAATTTTCAAGAAAGCAATGTGAATGCGCATCACATGTCAAACACAGAATGTGAAGGTGAATTTTCACCAAAATGCAATTTTCCATCGGAACTTGGCATATAAGATTCACGAGCGTAACATTCATAGTAGCATCCAGCAATGACCTCAATCGAATTAGCAAGTGACTTGTGCTAACAGTGCCCATTGTTTCTAAGAAAAGCCAACACAATAAATGGAGATAGCAATTCAATGCAACAAAAATTTTATATTATTTAGCAAGGCATTAGCAAACTGAAATATGAGTATAACCGAGTCTTCTACAATCTTTCGGGTACAGTAATTTGTCCAGGTATACAATGGCCAGGAACTGCTGACTGATCACAAAATCAACAGGAGTGAAACAGGAGGATCTGTGGACAACAGTGACCCTAAGACGATCCAACGAACACTGATCCAGCTTACTGATGGTGAAGTGGTTAATTACTTGAATGTGTAAACAGATATCAACCGACAAACATGAGGTAGAACCCCACGGATTTCTATTACATTTGCCTTTGCAGAGCTCTGTCTCATGTGAAGTAAAAGTTCATTACAGTAGTATGTAAATCAGTAGATTGGTAATGACCAAATTCAAGCGACCAACGAGAAAATTGAACCCGAAAAGAGAAAAGGAAAATTCAGGAAGCACCGGCAGTTCCAAAACTTTATAAGTACATATTGGGTTCATCATTTTTCTATCCAAGTATCAACTGTATGCACCAAAAGCAGAAAACAAATTTACATACAAAAGCTAAGAACACACAGACATAAAGAAATGGTCGGAGAAATGAGGAGCATCTCGTTTAACCAGAAGAAACTACAAACATTATCCATGTGCTAATATCTACATTTCTCAAAATTAATCTCAATATAACTAAAGCTCATATGTAGACTTGGCAAATCACTTATACCAAGAAAAACTGCAAACTACACTGGCCTGCAGTTCAACTAATGATGCTCTACCTCACCACTAAATTTAATGTAATCTCTGTTCCTTGGTTACAAAGATAAGGTTTTTGCAAAAAGGACAGAGGTACAGAGAGATATACTGAACCAATAAATGGAACGGTAGAGCTATTATTAGTAACTACAGCTGATATGAGATAAAAATTTGTAAATGAAAGCGTGAAAAAACACAAGAAAAATGGAATAAAACTAGCAAATATACAAGGGACCAATACAATCTTGGATTGTGGTCAAATTCCAGTTGATTTACCTCAACTCCAAATTAGAGTCAGAAGCACACTCAGACCTATCACCAACAACAGGACCTTCAGTGTAGAATCCACCTGCTGTTGCTGATTCCCACGGTAAGGGTATCCCTGAGCATGTCCACCATGGAATGTATTCGAATACCCATATGGAAAACCGGGACCCGGCCCGTACAAGTTTGCATTCGGAAATCCTTGCACTTGAATGTTAAAAAATGATGGAAATAAACCCCCTAGTGCCGCAGATAATGTAAAGTTGCCAAACCTAGCAGTACCCATAGGTGCGAAACTACCGAAGGGGCCAAAGCCTCCCATAAATCCATATCCTTGTTGTGCAAATGCATTCGCACTAGCATTTGGATCGGGCGGAGGAGCTGTCTCGGGCCTTTGTCCAGTAGGACGATGCGGAATCTCCATCCCAGGAATTGACTTAGATCGAGGATCAGTAGAATTCTTCCCGCGTCCATATAGAGGGACCAACTTCTCCTCCTCAATAAGCGCCTTACAAACCGGGCATTCTTGGCAACAAGAGTGAATATGAAGCCACTTGTAGAGGCAAGGCCAACAGAAGAGGTGGCCGCAGAGCGTAACAATTGGGTCTTGAGCTAAGTCAAAGCAAATGTTACACTCAAAATTTCCAGCATCACTAGTGTTATTGCTGCTGCTTGAGCATGAAGGGCTCAGGGGCTTCCTGCTTGTTGATTCCCCAAACCCACCAGCCATCTATCAACCTCAAAAACACCAAAACTACCTATAAAAATCAAAACTGATCACTGTAACTCAATGATAATAAGCTAATCAAAACACAAGGAGCAAACACGAACAATCACATAACTCCAAGGTTATAAAGACTGAATCTAAATCATGACACCCGCTGGATATTCGAACACTATAAAATTCTCACACACACACACACACACAAATTCACAAAAATCCCAAATTCAGAGACGCCCAAAATTTCGGGGAACTCATAATCCAGCGTCAACTAATCGTGTGACACAATATTTTACGAAGTGTCTTCAAATTCTAAAACCATCAAACATCGTAAGCAATCAAATTCAGTGGATTATGACCGCGAAACTCGAATTTAAACGGATCTAACACCAAAATCAAACAGCCATCAGAAGATAAAACAAAGGATCACATCTGACCTTTGTATTCGAGGAGAGCCGCACGATAGATCGAAGCAGAATCGAATAATGGGGAAGAACGAAAGATGAACGGAATAACATATGTGAAACTAACGAGAAGAATAATAAGGTGACACGCACTCACGGCAAAAGGTCTTTTAGGAGCGATACACGTGGCGAGTGCTTAGTGGTTATTCCCGTGATTTTCGGAGTTTTGACGGTCAACGTACCACACGCAATTCGTATTATTTACATTCTCTTATGTATTTATTTATTTTTTTTTTGTTTGTTAACGTCTCAGTTTCGGACTTTTTTTTTAATTTTAACATAAAAAAATATTTGAATTAATATTTTGACCCAAAAATTTGATTCTTTTGTAAAATAACCTAAATCGATAATGTGGTAGCCACTTTATTAAAAACATAAAAAAAAATTCAATGTTTTTTATTGAGTGGTGTGTGTTAAAGCGTGTGCGTGTAAGGATATATATATGTATATGTTTCATAATATTTTATATATATATATATAGTATTTATATAATAGCTACATATATATATAAATATATAATCTATATTTTTTTATTCAAACAAAAAATATATATTTATATATATATTATATATTTATATATATATTATATATTTATATATATATATTATATTTTTATATTATATAATATATATTTATTCAATAATCAATTTGAACCAACTTATTTATAATAAATATATATTTTTTGTTTGAATAAAAAAATATGGATTATATATTTTTATATATATAGATAATATGCATGTATGTATATATGTATATATATATATATCTTTAACACACACGCGGGCGCGCTTTAGCACACACACTCAATACAAAAATCGATTTTTTTTTTATTAAGTCGTGGTTGTCGGCTTCTACGTTGTCGATTTACGTTACTTTTATAAGAAATTAAATTTTTGGGTCAAAATATTAAATCAAACATCTTTTTATGTTAAATTTTAAAAAAGTCCCTGAGTTTCACTCGGACCAGATTATTATGACCTCAGTGATTGACTTTTTGTCTCTGGAGACACATTTGAGTCCCTGTCCCGTTGTTTATTTTCGGTACGCATTTAATTCCATAATTAATCTGCTATTAAGTTTTGTTTAATTTCGGTACACATTTAATTCTATAATTAATATTCTTTTGACAAACTTATACATGCTATTAAGAGGGTGTTTAGAATTATTTTTATTTTTAGATAAGTTGGAGTTGTTGAAAAAATTAAAAAAAAATTTAAGTAGTAAAAGATGATAGTACTTGAAAATAAAAGTGAGAATCAGTTAAAAGTTGATAGTAAAAATGCGGAGTATTTGAAAATAAAAGTGAAAAGCAATCAAAAGTTGGTAGTTAACCAAATCATTTTTAAATTGATAGAAATAGTTTCCTCCCACCTTCTCAACTTCTATTTTTCTATTTTTTTTCAATTTAATTTAAGTAGAAATTGTGTATTCAAATGCTAAAAACAACTTTTTTAAAACTAAAAACCGTGAAGTATTGTTTTTAAACAATTACAAACACCTTCTAAGTTTTAGACGGCTTTCACCTCTATTCCATGGCCCTTTTTGTTACTTTGCTGATATTGCGAGTTCACATCAGTAGAGTAATGGGCACATTTAAAATCTCGTTATTAGTTTGAAAGGAAAAAAAAAAAAAAAAAAGGATTTAGTCCCATAGGGTGCAAAAGTTTTACAATATTAGTACCGTTATCACTAAATTTAGATAATTCAATTTTATGGGGTCAAATTGCTATTAATCATTTTTCTTTATATAGAGCGTTTGATATCTTTTAAATAAAAAATCAATGGTCTGAATTAAAATGATCAATCGTCCACAATAGATTTAGATTTATTTTGACCATATCAACGGTTCAAATTTTTTTTAACATATAATATAATACGAGAGGAAATTTCATGTGTTAATTTTTAATTTGGACCACTGATTTTTTTCTGAAAGACATCCACCAGTTTGTCTCAGAATGAACTAATTGCAATTTGACCCTCCAAATCAAAGCTATTGCGACTTTTTGATGATGGACAAGATTGTCAAAATTTTGATATTGTGGGATCAAATCTATGTATTTTTTTCTTTTTCATTTTTTTTAAGGAATGGGACTAAATATGTTGAGTCCCTAGTCCAATGGGATCTTAAGTGTAATTTTTTGCTTTTTGGGGGCGTAAAAATTAGCAACTGACAACCATATTAATAGAGTATTGAGGACTGACATTGTCAAAAAAAAAAAATATTAATTATGGGACCAAATATGTACCAAAGGTAAACAATACAACTCAATGTGTCTCGAGGCAAAATCAACGGGACAACTAATAAAATTTTCTATCACATGCGCGAACAAATAAACATAAATTTGATGAAATCCTAACTCAATATGATTTTTGTCAATTCATTGTAATAAGTTGTCGATTTATGTATGTGTACTAATTATCAATGATAACAATTTGGACCCTATTTATTATATTATTCTCGTGATCAAATAAGTTTTTGAAGCAAAATAATAAAAAATTATCACTAAATATATAATTAATGATAAATTTTACATTGCCATGCATTTATTACATTGTAACTAACCTTTTTTTTTTTAACCTTTTTTATCCTTTTTTTTTCTCTTATTGTGTGTGTGGGTATGTAAATGTGTCTTTTTTAATTTCTTTTACTTAGGGTTGCTTGGCAAATTCTTATGTTTTTGGAAAAGTTAAGGTAGTAGAGAAAGTTACAAAATGTTAAAGTAGTAAAAGTTGATGCAAAAGCTTACAAGTTTAAAAGACAATCTATCTTTTATTGGTCATATTGTGTCTATTAGATGTTTTTTTTTTTTTATTTTGATTCTATTGATGCTACCCGCGTTGGCCAATCCGGCAATACAACGGCTCATAAACTAGTTAGGAATGCTTATCCTAACTTAGAAGAACTAGTGAATATTCTTGCGTTCACAATAGACACTACGACTGCGAATTTTAGTCTCTCAAATAAAGCATGTTTTCATTTTTAAAAAAATTATTGTTTTGGATGGAAAAAGTAAGAGTATTATTTGTTAGAAATTGGTTTTATAAAGTTGGTGAGTGACTAATTTTGACCAATAATTCGATTCAATTCTATTTGTTTTTGAAAAAACAAATTGGATCACGAATAGATACGAAAAATATATTTGATTGCTCAAAACTAATTTCAGGTGAATAAGAAACTAAATACATAAATTAGCTTGTTGAAAAGCTAAATGAAGTGTAGTGGGAAAGTGTTTCCCACAATGGAAAAGTGAAGCAAAAAATTCTCGTATTTGTATCTCTAGTGCCTAAAAAGCATTGGACGCATTTGGGATTTATAAGTGTTTATTGAGGAGAGGACCCATGACCTAGAAGGCTCAAACGAAGCCTACAGATGTGCCGTCAGGCTCAATAAATTCCTTTTTGAATGAGATTCGAATTGGAATTGAGTTTGAAGATGGGTCAAAACTAATTGAATGAGATTCGAATTGGAATTGAGTTTGAAGATGGGTCAAAACTAATTGAAATTGAGCTAGAATCGCGAATAATTGCGTAGACATGTGTGCCCGAACCAGTGCAACTTGGTGTGAGGTAGCGCGAACCCGTGCCCAAACCAGTTTAGTCAGATCGAACTAGCGCGAATCCAAAAGTTGCATGTTTTGCTCCAACAACCACATCCAAATTCACTTTCGTTTGTCTGCAATTCACTCCTGAATTTTCCAAAAGCGTTCTAAAACATTCCAAGAGTTCAAAATATTTTTCAAGTTCGTTGTTTCTTGAACTTGGAGTGTTTCTATTTCAAGAAAGATGTCGTTATATCTTAGGTGATAATTGTCATAAACCGTAAGCACCAGTACAGGAAAATCTCATTTTAAAAACAAAGAATTTAGCTCTTGTTTTGACCTAACCCATAGCCAATCACACCTCATTAAAAAGCACTATTTTCTAATAGTATTGAATTTTAAAAAAGTAATTACAGTGTAAAAAAAGCCTGAAAGATACTTTCAATTTTTAATTTAATTAATTTATTTTTTACAATGAAAGCAAAAAAAATAAAATACTCACAATCTATTTTTTCATAGAATTAAAAAAAAAAACAAGACGCTATAATTTTTTCAGTAAAAATAGGGGGGGAAATGCTATTTTTATTTTGATTGCAAACACGCCCCTCTTATAATTGTTCCCTTCGAATATGTCAAATCTTCACATAAATGATAAATCAGGAAGGAGAGAGAGAGAGAGAGAGAGAGAGAGACAGAGACAGACAGAGACAGAGACAGAGACAGAGACAGAGACAGGGGGAAAGTTTAAAAAAAAAAAAAAAAAAACCCGGCTAGTATCTCTTTCGTCATTAATTAGCGTGCCAGACAGCGCTGCTAGGCTGAATCAAAGTTCGATTAATAATTTATAATTAGGCTGAATGAATAAGTCAAGATGAATACAATATTGTTAACGTCCAAGAATAAATATTCATATTTTAGTAAGCTTCCCCTTTATCAGATATATATTCATATATATATATATATATATATATATATATTTTAGTAAAATTTTCATTGGGCTCAGAATTGAATAGTGGAGGTTCAAAAGTAATATCAAGAAGGTCATGAGTTTGAATCCTCTTATCCCTTTCTTTTTGTGTGTATGCGTATGAAGGTATTTTTTAATTGACATCTATAGAGTGTCCCGAAATAATTATATTAAAAAAAAAATTAGTAAGGCCGTTGTATTAAGTATTTGGTGCTTCTGTTTGTCACAAATTAATGATCAAATCAAATCAAATCTAAATAGAATATCAAAAACATTAATGCCATTTTACTAAATCAATAAAAACTAGAAAAGAAATAATATATTACATATACACCTTGATATTATATTATTGTTCGTAGTCTTTATAAATTGCGAGTATAGAGCAACTATCATGGTGCGTATTTAAAACATTACTTCCTTTCATTGTGACTCAAATCAGATAAGTCAAATAATAAAATAATTACTGTATAATAATTTAATAAATACTTTGATTTTATATTTTCACAATTTGATACAAACATAAAGTCATTAATATTTATTAAGGCTTATACCCTTTGGATCTTTGAATTGTATTTTATATCGCATTTATTCACTAAACTATAGCAAATTAATTTCTTATAACGATAAATTACATAACGATTTATAACAAATCATCAACTCCTCGTAACGATAAAATACGTAATAAATCCTGCGTTAATACTTATATTCAAATGGATTGATTTGTTATATTTTACGATATAAGAACACAAACACGACATGATAATTAACCCTATTTATTTAATTAATTAGTTTTTGATAATAAAACCTATTTGATAATAAAGGGAAAATTCATTGAACTCAATTTTCCTTATTTTAAGGTCAAACATGACATTAGCACCAGCAGCACCGTATGTGGATTGTCGGCTCATGATTGCGGGTGGGGGAATCATTGACATTCTGCCGCTCCAACCGCTGAAATTACACCACAACTGTGGGCGGGTCCACACCAGATTGGTTCCCCTCCCTCTTCTGGAACTAATTTCTCTCTCTCTCTCTCTCTCTCTCTCTCTCTCTCTCTCTCTCTCTCTCCCCTCGCAGATATACTATATAGCGAATGTTTGTATATATATTCCGCCCAGTTCCTGTTATATCGGCTGGCATTAGGAGCTTTTCTATCATGCCCCTGTCTCGACACTCTCGATGCACCGCCACACCGTCTCTCCGTCTCTCCATCAGGTAATGCTAAAAACAAAGATGCAAAAAAAAAAAAAAGGCGAGAATTCTCTGTTCTCCTGCGTGTTTTTTTTTCTTGTTGAGTATTTGTGATTTTTGTTTTCGTGTTTTTTTTTTCCTTTTTGAGAATTTTATGATTTAGTTTTTGTATGGAATTGTTGGTGTTGAAATGGAGAACGTTGAGATTCGCATGATTTGATCAAATTCACTTAAAAATTCAGTGTGCCGACGTTGCTATCATGATGCGATCTTCATTTAGCTTCAGGGAAGATATTGTTATTGTTATTTTTGTTTTTGATCGGTTGTTGCATTTGGATTTGAGTAGATTTATTTGTTTCGGTGTCACCCGGGGGACATGTTGTAGGAGTGTAATTGAAGATATGAAAATTTATTGTTAATTATAGTTAACTTGATGTCCACGAGGAGCTGGTGCCTTCGTTTGGTATGAGATTGGGAAGGATTATGGGTTGCGTGTAGAAAGATTAGGGATGAAAACAGAATATATTTTAAATTTGACAGGATAGAATTGGTCTTTGATGACCTTTTTGGGTTGTTTGGTCAAATGACTCAAATCTGGCACGTAGTTGCTCTTGCGGGAGTGGTGCACATAGTGCTTCCACGCCGAACTTTGCGTGTAAACTTGGTTCAGTTTGAAAAGGAAAAATGGTTCTTTGCTTCTTCCACAGGATTTACTGTGTTGGATATGATTAAATTGCTTTAATTTAGTGGACTTGAACAACTAGTTGGTTTCCTAAAGTCGCTAATAGGAATGGAGCATATTGGAATTTATATTAACACAGTTTCCTTCTTGAAAACACTTTGTCTACGCCGTTAAAGATTGTCATAGGATTTCTAGGAAAAGTTACCATTTTTGGGCTGGTTCTGTGTAATCATTCCTTCATCCTGATTTGTAGTTTCACATTGAGGAAACCTGAAACTACACATATATTGGACAAATTTTCTGCTCAAAAAATATTCAACTAGAATGTCCATGATTTTGCTATTTTCAGTTGCTTAGCTTCTTTCCAACTGGTTGTACTTTTGTTGATTGTTTTAATTTTAAGTATTTACGAAGCATACTTTCACATGAAAGTCATCTCTTTGGCATTCTGAGTATATGAGGAAGTGAAAAGGAGATGTTACACAAGCGTGAGACTGATGTCCCTTATTTAGGTTTCTCTGTAAAGAAACTAACAGCTGTTTTATATGCAATGTTTTAATGTTTTGAGATAATAAAAAGTTATCCTACTGCTGTTTTACATGTGTAGAATCTCTTATGCCATTGCACACATTTGTGAACTGTCTCAGACAAATTTCTCTGATAGATATACCAATTGTATGGTACTTGTTAAACATCTTCTACCTGTATAGAGGATATCAATTGTCTATTTATCTTGTATGGTTTTGATTTCATGGCAGATGCACGATCCATTGAACTCCTATAACCTTGTATGGATCTTGGCCAGCTCTTTGTGCCCTCCAAGAACCTCAGAATAAAGAGTACCCTGAACAAGTGGGAGATCTTTATCTTGAACCATTTTCCAGGCCAAAAGGGGGTTGAAGGTTAACCTGATGAAAATGGAGATTAGCCAGTCCCTCCAATCTACCAAAGGATTAAAGCATTTCCCGCTGACTCCTTTCAGGATTGTTAGGGGTCTGATGTGTTTAGTCATTTATCTGTCAACTGCGTTTATGTTCCTAGTGTATTTTGTACCCCCGGCTGCTCTACTCTTGCGCCTTTTTAGTGTACATTACAGTAGAAAATCCGTATCTTTCCTGTTTAGTCTTTGGCTTGGTCTATGGCCATTCTTATTTGAAAAGATAAACAAAACCAAATTTATCTTTTCTGGTGATAAAGTTCCAGTTGAGGAGCGAGTTTTAATAATTGCCAACCACAGAACTGAGGTTGATTGGATGTATTTGTGGAATCTTGCTCTTCGGAAAGGGTGCTTGGGATACATCAAGTATGTTCTTAAGAGCAGTTTGATGAAACTGCCAATTTTCGGCTGGGGATTCCATATATTAGAGTTCATCCCGGTGGAGAGAAAGTGGGAAGTTGATGAATTAACAATGCGCCAAATGCTTTCAACCTTTACCAATCAGCAGGATCCGTTGTGGCTTGCTGTTTTCCCTGAAGGAACTGACTATACGTATCGTCTCATCTCTCCTTTATATTTTCTCACTGTTTGAAAAACGTTTCATATTTTATTAGAAAATAGGAAAATCACATTTTCTTCAGTTTTACCGTTTTGTCTTCTTTTCTGTCCTCCTAATTAATATTTTAGTGATTACTCATTGCCGGGTGCTTTGGAAACAAGACTATTGCAATTACTGGAAGAAATGTGTTTCGTTTGAATTATGACATACAAATTTCCTGCTTTATGTACAGAGAAGAGAAGTGCGTGAGAAGTCAGAAGTTTGCTACTGAAAATGGTCTCCCTGTACTGAAAAATGTGCTGCTTCCAAAGACGAGGGGTTTCAACAATTGCTTGGAGATGCTGAGGAGCTCCTTGGATGCAGGTTTTTCCTTCTTCACAATTTTCATAACTAATTTGTTAAGTTTATTGATAATTATGATCTCTATGCAGAATACCTTCATTACCTTTGTCTTCTGTCAACATGCTTGTCCTTGATATGGTGATAGCATCTACTCTTGTCATTATCCCTTATGTTCAAATAATGTTGTTTTCGTAAATTTTGATGGCATTCAATGAAAATGCCCCAAAAGAATCACTGCTTGCTATGATAGAGAGCAGCAATAATAGTAGATTATCCTTCCCTACCCATGTGAATGGAGCAAACCATTTGTCCAGTCCCCTACCGCTTAGTGCGCTGACAGTAGGGACGGGGGATTAGTCCTCTGGCTGTCGGCCGGAGGGATATCCTGGGAAACAAAAAAAAAAAAAAGTAGATTATCCTAGAGGTATAAATCCCTACTTGCATGTGACGGACCATCCCACATATTCTTCAAATGTGTTCCTAAAATTTTAAAAATCATGTTGGACAAGTTATGAGCGTTACGTATCAAAATTCTTACTGTTTCACTTTTAAAGTTGTGGTGATTGACCTATAGAAGAGAAATAGTCGTGGAGCCTCTTTGATGTTCATGTCTTAAAATCATGTATTCGCAGTTTATGATGTTACGATAGCATACAAGAATCAGTGCCCTTCATTCTTGGACAATGTGTTTGGCGTGGACCCTTCTGAAGTACACATGCACGTCAAACGTTACCCTCTTGATGAAATCCCCTTATCCGACAGAGAGGTTGCAGCTTGGTTGGTGGATGAATTTGCCTCAAAGGACAAGCTGCTTACTGATTTCATCGTAAACGGTCATTTTCCTAACGAAGGAACAGAAAAGCAACTTTCAACGGCGAAATGTAAAGCTAACTGTGCTTTTGTGATTGCTTTAACTGGTATCCTCGTCTTTCTGACCTTTTTTTCGTCGGTTTGGTTTAAAGTGTATGTAGGTTTTAGTTGTGTATACCTAATTTTTTCTACTTATTACAATATCAGACCACATCCTGTTGTTGAATGTAAACAAACTAAGTGCCAGAGGAAAATATGTTAAAACTGTGGATACACATTTAGAAGCCAGATGGTTTGAAATAGTTTCGGGAGTTGAAATTTGTATCTTCAATTTGTATCTGCTGTCATATTGACCTTTCTTGAGACTCAATTACCAAAATAAAATTCTAAATTTATCTTCACTGGTGGGCTGTTAAGAGTTGTTGAGCGATTATGACCCGAACTTTTTAAGGGAGAAAAGACGGCGATTTACAATTAAACACAGCAACTCAACATTTAGATCAATATTAATGATGGTGAAATATGGTTAACATGTCAGTAGCTATGCGCCATTCAAAATCGGTCCATTAATGTGATATAACACTGAGGACATAAATATAGTATTTGCACCTTATAAAATTACTTTATAAATATATTTGATTTGATATTGGATTTTTTATGTGCCGTAGGATCTGTATGTCTTGAAATTCGGCTTGAATTTCAAATTTCATAGCATGGTTTATAATAATCTCACCTGTGGGGTGAATTTTGCAAATTTCAGTTAAAAGAACTTTTATTCCAAAACAAACAAACTTTCCAAATGCTTAAAATCTGGAATGCATCAATTTAAAAAATTTAACATTTTATACTTCTAATACAATATCAAACATGTTCTAACGATTAAAATCTGATCAACACCACTTATGGCGTTGTTGATTATATATGTTACTATACTTCTCTTGACTAAAAAACACAAAATCTCTTGCCAAAATGTTTGTACATATGTTGACATTTGACTTTGCTTGCCTGTCAGGAACGGAGCTAGTAGGGGGTGGTCCCCCCCTCAAATTTATATTAGCGTAAATTTTATATGTATTTTTTAAAAAGATATTAAATTTTGCTCCTTCTAAATTATAGACAAACCTTTAATATTTTACAGAAACTCGATCTCTCCAAACAAAAGTTTTTGATTTTGTCCCTGTCGTGCATTGGGCAAGTTTAGTTGTAATTTGGTTAGTTTTTTTTTTTTTTTTTTTTTTCTTTTGAGAATTGTGCGAATCAAAGAACACATTGCCTTTGTTTGTAAAGACGGAAACTCATTTGACACTATCTACACTTTGAAATTACAGGGTTCCTACTCATTATCACAACTTGGAAACTTTTATATATATGGAGAAAATTTTCTAACTGTTACATATTTTCAGAGAAGTTATTAGTAGTAAAAATCTAGTTATTAGTAGAATATTAATTAGTAGTAAAATTTTATCGGTAGAACCTTGTTATTAGTAGCTATTAAGAGAAGTTATTAGTAGTAAGAATGAAAAAAGAGTTATTGGGACTCTTAGAATTATTGAATCAAAAACAAAAAGAGGACTCAATTTTAAACTAAATCTACCACAAAACCTAAAGTTCTTAAAAGTCCAGTTGGATGTCCTTCAATTTTTAGATTTGTTGTGCTTTATTAAAAAAAAGAAAAAGAAGAAGACATTACAAATACTTTTCATGGTAAAAGAAAAAAAAAAGTTCAATATCAGTTATTTTAAGTTTTGGAAAACACCCCGTTGTGCAAAACTTCCCAACCAATTTATGGCTTTTGGAATTCATAATGAAGACTTTTTTAAATTAAATTAATTTAGGTTTTAGAGATAGAGTATAAGAGGGTCAATATATATAGTATAAATTGATATATTATTTGACGATGAATCAATATATATATGTGTGTGTGTGTGTGTGTGTGTTTGTAAAAGTTTTCTGAACTTATTTACATCTTGTACATAATACACGAATAAGCCAAAAGCTAGCAATTACACACATACTGAACCACCACATGAGTATTTTGAGCCCACAAACCCCACACCACACTCCCATCAAATGTCTATCAAATTAAAATACATTTATCATGCTATTCATCATTTATTTTAAGATTACATGTGTATATTATATAATAATTTTTGTACAATTTGTTATGTGGCTGATTATAGGGCGTGTACATTTATATGGGAAATTCTAGTTCGGATCAAATTTGACAATATCGAAACTAATCACGCAGCAAATGTGTTACATTTATTATGTAATTAGTGTATATTTAAAGAAAAGTGATCAGTCACATAACAAGTGTTATTATTATAAAATGATTGATTCGATATGATCGACCAAATTTGAACAAGAATTTTTCCATTGATATTAGCGAAAATTTTGTCCACGTTAGAATCAACGGGGATGCAATCGAAAGTTCCAACTAAAATGCACAAAAAATTTGCAACTAAAGTAACAGAGAATTTCATACTCAGCCCAGAAAGCTGGTGGCTGAAAAGACTAAAGAGTTATATGTAATCACGTGGTAGTTATACAATATTCTTATTATCATATATATTTCAACTAAGGCACCTTAAACCAACACGATGTAATTTGGATGCGCGTGCTTGTACATATACTGATCTTATTCCTTTTGTTATCTTCATTTCGAATTTTTGAATTTCAATTACAAACAAATTGGGAAATCATTTCATACACCTTACAAATAAATTATTTTCTTCACTTACTAAGAGGCAAGAAACGAAACAAATTTTTTTAGAGTACGTATCGTTCAATTATATTGATTTATTTCAATAATACAAATCACATTATTTCATCGGGGACAGAGCTAGGAGGAGGGTTAGAGGGGCCGATCATCCCCCACCAAAAATTCTAGCTCTGTCTCTAATTACGTTATATAGTGATTTATAAACGAAATCATCTAATATAAATAGAAGAAATAAATAAAAATCAAGAAAATAAGAAAGTGTAAAGAAAAGTGAAAAAACCGAACCAACTGCCATGTTTATAAATAGGCAGCTTCTCAAAATTAACTTCCACCAGAACCATAATCAAATATGGGTAGGCCAAAACTCCCTCTACTGCTCCTGCCCCTCCTGTTCTCAGGTAAAATTATTTATCGCTAATTAATTTCCTAATAAATCTTTCATTTATTTTTTACGTTTTCAATTCTTGAGAAAAAAGATTTTGAAATTTGCAGGGTTATTTTCAGTGGCTTCGGCAACGATTTTCACTCTCCAAAACAGCTGCACTTATCCAATCTGGCCGGGGACACTCTCCGGCAACGGCGGCTCCACCCTTGGCGGTGGCGGCTTCGCAATGGCCCCCGGCGACACCGTTCACTTCCCCGCCCCGCCAGGCTGGTCGGGCCGCTTCTGGGCCCGAACCGGCTGCAATTTCGACCGCACCGGCAACGCCAAATGCACGACTGGAGACTGCGGCGGAGTCCTCAAATGCACCGTCGGCGGCGCCCCTCCCGTCTCCCTAGCGGAATTCACCATCGGAAGTGGCGGCGGCGGCGGCGGCGGTGCGGCGGCGATGGATTTCTACGACGTCAGCCTGGTGGACGGCTACAATGTGGGGATCTCCGTCAGCCCCTCCGGCGGCTCCGGGAACTGCCAGTCCGCCGGCTGCGTGGTGGATGTGAATGCCAACTGCCCGGAGGAGCTGCAGGTGGTGGAAGACGGCGGCGGGGTGGTGGCGTGCCGGAGCGCGTGCGCGAAGTTTAATACGCCGGAGTTTTGCTGCACCGGCGAACACTCAACGGCGGAGACGTGCGGGCCGACGCCGTACTCGGAGCTGTTCAAGAATGCGTGCCCGACGGCGTATAGTTATGCGTACGATGATTTGTCGAGTACATGTACATGTACTGGTTCGGATTATTTGATCACATTTTGTCCTTCAACCTGATTGTTTTTTTTTTGTTAATTTTTAAATGTTTCAATTTTTTGAGTTATCTTTTTTTTTGATATAAAAAGTGATAATTACAATATATATTGTTATGTTTCAATAGTCATTCATACATCTGTTACATATTATTAATAATAACCAACAAATTACAACGAAACAATATATAACAAATTCACTTATGTGACACAAATATTTTTTTACCAATAGATTACGAAAATCACAGACTTTTTATTTTTAATTGGTGTTTTATTGTTTCCTTGCAGTGTGCACTCGACACGTGTATGACAAAGAAAAATAATATGATTTAATTATATTTTTTAATTTTTGTTCAGATAAAATTATAAATATTTAGTAACTTCTTTTTTGAGTTCACTTTTTTTCTGGAACTACTTTCAATCTTTTTATTAAATTAATGTTAAGTGAAAAAAAATGATTTTTACAAAATAATTATATGATTAGAAAACAAACACAACATAACGGAAGATGAAGAGACAGATAAAATGTGAAAGAGAAGAGAGAATAGCAAATGTAAGTAAAAGTGAGATTGAAGACATCGACGACACTAAGACATTAAAGAGGGTTATTAGACCCCTTTATTATTTATATAATAGTGTAGATTTTATGATATACGGTCACATTACATACATTTATATATATATATATATATTCACGTATATATTAAAAGGATTTTTATATGAAATATTAAATGAAACATAAATTGAAATAGAGAATCTAGATTAGTTACCAAGAAATTTAATTGGCTAGTTTGGATGTTTACAATGGATTCGGTGAAGTTGGTATATAGACAAAAGCAAAATTGGCCAATTGGATGAGCTTTTATCATCAGTTTGGTGTTAAGACATGCAAATTGGCTGTGGTTATTCCGTCACTTTCAATAATTTTCAAGTGGCTCCAATTGATTAGGTATTTTCTTGCTGACAGAGACTGCTCATTTTTGTAGTCTGGTGTGTGTGTGTGTGTGTGTGTGTGTGTGAGTGAGTGAGTGAGTGAGAGAGAGAGAGAGAGAGAGAGAGAGAGAGGGATGTTTTGGATCTTGAAGAATAGAGCAGCATTACAATTAGCTATCGCATTATGGTTTGATGTGAATCTTGATTAACTGAGATAGAAACAGTTGGATGACGACAAATATCTCGAAACATTTACGGGCATATAATATATTAGAACTAAAAGCTTACATCGCATCAAAAGGTTTGTGTGAATATGAATTTGGAACAAGTACAGAGCCACAAAAAACACACGATGGTTGCGTACCACATAGGGGCTGGTGTCACACACGCAAACACGTACATGCATGTGTGTGTGTGTGTGTGTGTGTGTAAACTGGAAACTTAAGTAGGAAAGAGCATAAAATATGACTATTGCATTTCATCAAAGGCCTTAGGCCTCGGTTACATTTGTTACTCAAATTTCTCTCCTCTTTTTCGTCTTTTTCACTTGCTTAATGCTCACACACCATGAATTTTCTATACATCTGGACTTTCTTTGAAAGCCAAACATCAACAATAACCATTCCCTCCCAAACTTTTTCAAACGATTTTGGGACGGGAAAGCGAAAATTCTACACTAGACGCACCTGCAATTTGTGCCGCCTTTTCCTACAAACCCTACCCAAAAAACAATTTGCAAGATAGTAGAAAATTTTGCAACTAAAAGGCTTCCTATAATTTACACGAACCCTCAAGGGGAATGTTGAATGCTCCCCTCGAATACGATTGTCACAACCAAGAATTTAGTTGACCCCAACCTGTGCACAGACCTTCACCCTCATTTTCATTGCTGAATAGGGTCTGGTCTGAACAATCAAGCGAAGCACCACATGCTAGGTTATACGACTGGCATGCCGAGTGGCACACTCGTAGCCTGTTGTCACCATCCTCGTCGCACTTTTGAATAGATATCTGGTTCAAGAAGGTTGAACAAGATAATGAGTAAGAGGGAAAGCAATGATTACAGCACTCTCCATATACAATCACACAAATATTTCTTTTTTAGTTTCAAAAGATTACACATGCCTCCCTTGTAACTTACTTTCACCATACAGGTACCCCCTTTTGTTGATTATTACAAATGGTTAAATGATGATGTAGTTCAAAGTTCAGTAAACCTTTTAAAAATTTTCTTGCACATCATGCTATTCAAGTATCTTTAAAAAAAAATTTCCACTTTCAAATTCAGACGATCAAAAGGGGGTAGTTGTAGTTCTGGAACTACGAAGGGAAGTTTGTGTTATTACCCATGGTCATACAAGACATCAGTGTAATCGACCCTTCATGTAAAATTTACTATTTCAGTCATTTGGAAACTACGAGGAGAAAGTTAAGAAGAAACTCACCCAACACGCTAATCGCTTAGCAGCCCCATCACAGTCTCTACCTCTAATATAGTTTAGAAACTTCCGAGGACCTCCGGGGAACAGCCTGTGGTAGTTGGGCATCACAACAACTTCTTCTAGCTGCTGTAAGATACTCAATTCTCTAGGTGCACAATGTTGCCCCAACATATCATTTTTCAAAACATCTTTGCACACGAAGAGACTGGGAAGAAGCGTTGAACTGTTCTGGCATGTGTAGCCAGCATAATCGGAGCAACGAAACTCGCATACACCATTGTCACAAACCCCACCATGGAGACTGCATTGTTCATCACAAACAGCTGAAGATCACATAAAAAGAATAATGTTAGCACAAAAACGTGCTTGGAAAAAAGGGGGGCAAACATAAGTTACAAGGGAGGTATGTGTGATTTTGTAACTGAGAGGGACATTTGTGTAATTGGATATAGTTACGTGGTAGGGGGGCATCATCATTGCATCTTCTTTTTTATGATATCAAAAAGGAGCCGAGCTAACGGAAGAAAAAGCAAATCCTAGTGATCATATTACCTGTGGAGCAATCAGTCCCTGTGTAACCATGCTCACAAGCACAAACACCATCTTTAAGGCATTCACCATGACCGCCACAGTTGTTAGGGCAAGAACCTGAAAAATGCACGTGAAAAGAAGAGTCGGATGAACAGATTAGGATCACATGTACGAGTGTTGACAGAATTTAAAGCCTAAGCCACTCACGCTGGCTACAGTCATGGCCCTGGAACCCCAAAAAGCAATGACATCTTCCATCCATGCAATCACCATTAAAGCTACACGAATTAGGACATTGACCAGATAAAGGGACTGGATCAACATTGCAGAGTTCATGGTAAGCAGGGCAGATCAGTTCACCTGCAATAGCCAGATGACATATTGATTAACTGAGAAACTCGAATTCAGATGTAACTTTTGGATAAAAGAGCCTATGTATGTAAATGAGTGTGCACGTGTGCATGTGTGTAAGATACCATAACCCACAAAAAAAAAAAAAACAATGTCATTACCGTTGAAACCGGGGAATTTAACGGGTCCACCAGATTCAGGGCACACTTTCCAAATCCCATCCACAGCAACCTAAGAAGTAGGAAAACATCCACAACATAATTGCAGAATTGTTCAAGATATATGCATGCCTCATCTAAACTCTGAAGCTTAAACCAGCGAAGATAAGAAAATTCCAGCAGATAATCTACTACTTTTCTCACTTCTCGTGCATAAAAATCTAGAACATAGGATGGTAAAAAGATTCTGACATATTTAGGTGTTGATATGCCTAACAAATTGGCACAGCCACAAAGATGAAAAGAAGCACATTCATGTACCAAACTGTACCTCGAGTGAGCTGTTTATACATCTGTGCTGATAACAACCGTTTCCTTGGGTGGTAGAACCCCTTACAAACCCACTACGCACCAACGATGAGGCCATGCACCTATATGCAAGCATACAAGAGAAATCATCTTCTGTTGTTTGTCAAATTCAGAATTCTCTTAAAACATTAGAAGGAACATCTCACCTCGAACTACTTCCCCGCACTTCACCCAACATCCTGTCAGGTGCCCTAGCACTGTTAGTGTCCGTACATGAACCATCAGAGTAAGCTACATAATAAGTGCAATAATCAGCCAATGATGACTGACCCCCTGCTCAACAAAGAGAAAACACGGTAAGAAAGGTCACCATACAAAATGACGAGTCAATTGTCACAAGAAAACTACTACGGTTAGAACTTTTTAAAATGCAATAGATCTAATAGACAAAGCAATAATAGTGTTCAATCTCAAGAGAGGCAACACCAGACCGTACCTTTATTAGCCTGTGGAAAATAGCGAGCCCAGTGTGGAAGATCCCCACTGTAATTTACAATAGGGCAGTAACCTTCGGCTTCCCTATTATATGTACATCCAGAAAACTGCGTCGAGTTGCAACGATATGCACCCTTCCAAAGGTTGCAAGGCAACGTGACAAACTCAGTTCCCTGATTGCGACCCCAGTCAAGGCGGTCAGCCATGCTGTAATTAGCTCGGTACCATCCACTGTCTTCCAGTAAAGCAAGTGTCATTTTAGAAACTACTGATCTTGTATCAACTGAGCCCGTCATAATCTCATTCATCAAAAGTCTCTTCTCCCAGTGGGATCCTGTATTAGATTAGTAATGATATGCTAATTAGCAACAGGCATCCCTTTCACCTTAAATACTCAAGTTCATGAAATTTGGATTTTAATCCTCTTTCACTGTCTCAAGACTATTCCAATCCATCAGACATTAAAACATGATTAACACAAATTACTAAATCATGAAGAACACTAATTGCATAACATGTCAATAAAAGAATATTAATAATACTATCAGCATCTAATGTACATACTAAAAGTAAGATTCCGAATTGTGTCGCTGATATATTAGAAAGTAAAAGGATTAACAACCTGATGTGCCACGCCCACCACCATCTTCAAGCTCCAAACCAGTAAAATTCTGAGAGAAAGTCTGCCAAGAGGGAAAAAAAAGAGTTGCAGCTCTGTTCATTAATATGATATCTTGGTTATGCAAGGAAATCGTACCATAAAATCTTTTTGACATTTGGCAGAATCAGAACACATTTCACAGAAGAAAAACCAAACAAAAAGGGATCATAACCCTACCCCATAGTGATAGCGTGAATGCATGATAACTCGAGGAAGCACAACCCTTGTTACCATACGTCCAAGTTTTTCATCCATAGATTGTTCTGTTACCTGCAAAGTGATATAAAGTATAACTTCATGAAACTTATATGGAAAAGCCACTCAGATGAAGCCATGGTGTGGGAGCAGCTTTCTTTTCCCTGAATTCTCAAAGTTTGAGCCGTTGGTATAGATTTTGTTTACCATTTCAGTGAGGTGAAAAACATATGATATTCCTTACCCCTGAATGATACTTATCCCAAAACAAATAACTTCACAGATTAATAGAAATAATGGCCTATTCTGGGGTTTCTCCCATTAGAAGAAAGAGGAAAAGTCACAGAATAATGAAATGGAATGAACAATGAGGTTTCTAGTGTTACTTATTTCTTGGCAGAGCCTCCTCCCACCAAGCGATCCCGGGTGGGAATGGTGGATGTGTGATTGTGCAGATGAAATTTGCTTCGAGTGTTGAGGGTAGTCACATAATCTTTCCCCATATTATTTTGTGCAAGAGATTTTTCTAATTGCAGGGCTTCGTATTTATGAGATGGTGCATATAAACTCAGGTTGAATTTTGATTCTAGGAATTCAGGAAGATGCGAAAAAAGTTTTCTGCAACAACCCTTAGCCAGAACTTTAACAATCAATCAAACTGACTCAAATTTCACATTTTGAGATCCCAAACAGTAACCCTTCTGCAATTATGATCGATGGCTGGTTGACTACCAAATTTCATGAAAAGTTTAAAAAAACATTATATGTATATAGGTCTTATCTTGTGCGATATTTCCGCGAACTCCTATAACATCAAAATGCAATTACAGTATCCCAACAAAGACAAGACAAATACATCACATTTGAAAATGGAAAATGGGCATTCTGCCCCATGGTTTGCAACTTCTTCATTAAAACAGAGAAGATTGTGTAAACTTGAAACTAGAGATGACAGTATTCAATAAACATCATAACACAAACCTACCCGTGTGCGCCTTCTTTTTCTCTCATCTCGAAAATGAGCAAAGGCATGGGGATCAAATCCGAGAACATGCATAACCTACATAAGCCATAATTTCACTGATTCAATTTATAAATTAAAAGGAAAAAAGGCAACCCCAACTCTGAAAGAATGTAGCTTAAATGAACTCACCTCATGAATTAGGGTAGCAGAAAGTAAACTTTCGGCCTCAGCAGTCAAGTGGCGAGGTGCAACATTTACATGTCCTGCTTGCAAAACACCCTCCATCAGAAACATACTAGTTACATAGTCAAACAAGAATTTAGCACATTCAAAAAAGAAAAAAACAAAACATAATTTATACCAGCAATCGCACGACCCCATTGATCACGTTCGCATGCCACAGCCCAAGCCAAAGTGTTGCCTGTTGTCGGTCTTGTAGTAACCAAAAGAACTAAATCAGCATTAGCAACCCCTTCTGAAAAGATGAAAAGAAGTAATGAGTAATGGCAGTTTTCAACAGATGACACATCTAATCACTCAAAGCTTAACAGCCTTTTGCCAAAAAAAAAAGGTGGAGTACCTTCCACATATTCCCTAGGAAGTTGGACACCTCCATCTTGACCGCATGCAGAATATCCACTTAACCTCAAATTCCCCTTTACGGGCTCAACAGATAAGGCTCTTCTGAACCAGTCCGCTGTCTGCCCAAGAGCCTGGAGAAGAGTTAGCATGTTAGTATCCTTCCACTATTCAATCACTGAGCATTTAAAGAACCAACGAGCAAGGAGCCATGTACCAGCATTCTGATTAAATCATGATAAACATCATATGTCAAAAGGAAAATTAAGATAAAATAGAAAACCAAACAAAGCAAAACCTTGTGAAGACGATGCTTTTTGTCCTCCCCAGCTATATCATCAAGCGTACAATTATACCAACAATCACCATAAATTGGAGGATCCCCTTGAGGGTTACAAGAAGGCGTACCAGAATAAGTAGCTCCAGTAGGCTCCCCCAGCTGGCAAAAGAAAACATAGAAAAGAAGGGAAAGAATCCTACATCAGTCCACAAATGAGAAATTTATTACAGACAACAATATTTTCATGTTAATTTGCAAATGCTTGCCTTGACAATGTCCCCCACATTCCGGCAGTCCCTATCAGAAGAATGACCAACAGCATCATAATTTAAATAAATTCTAATGGGTTGCTTAGCATCACTACGTCGTTTTGGCAATTCAGAAACACCAAGCAATGCCCTTCCCCTTCTTTGAAGGGACTTGGAGACATCGGGTTCAACATAGACCTGAGCAGACACAGAATACAATTTCCGACCAGGTCTCTTCCTTTCTTCAATGATCTGGTCGTGAATGCAAGAATGTGATATTGTGTTCTCTTTGTTCTGTTCAACCACTTGCCTCAGCAATTGAAATTCTTTGGTAGTTGCAAAAGCTGCTTCCAAGAGCAGCAACACCAATGAAACCTGAAACATAATAATAATGACTTTCCAAAAATTTACAACATATAAATTGTTTAGTCCATGGTTTAAAACTGACTTTTAAATTTATCCCGTTGCATGTAAGAAGGGTTTTCAAGTAGAACTTGTTATAGCATACCCAAGATTTTAGAATTTTCTTGGGAAGCACCAATAGTTTCCATAAGTTTAGTACAGCTCAAAATAAGCCATTCTAGTTACCAATTAATGCCTGCTTTAACCAAATCCACTTCCAAAAACATGATAAACACCACCGAGAGTGAATCAATTAAGTAAATGATTGCATCCAAAAGACAAAGTAACGAACACAGTAATTTTATTTTGAGAAAAGAGGAAAAAACGAACACCCAGAAAAGGAAAATTTCCAAAAACACAGAAATGCCACAGTAAGTAAACAAGCCCCCCTTCCTAAATCAATACCCAGTTCATATCATCAGAACCCATCAAGAATAAAGACAAATAAATGAATAATAGCCCCAAAATCTGCAACTCCTATATATAGTAGAAGGAACAGTTCATATGCCTTAGCAAAATTTCCACTATCCCATCCCCAGCATTAATTTCTTAGTATCCACTATCCAAAACCTCACTAAGGGGCAAAAATTGAAATTTAAGAGAGAGAGAGAAAGAGAGTGAGAGAGAGAGAGAATCTGGTCGCAAAAAAACCCATAAGCAAAAATGGAAGAAGAAGACTGAAGGAAAATCTTACCTTGATACAAATGATAGAAAAATTCAGTTCAAATCTCGGGAGTAAAGACACCTCGGCACATCGGTTACACCGAATCCTTAACTCCATGAAAGAACAACGTTGAAAGTGAACAACCTCGTTCCCATCAAATCGCCGGCACTTCTCCGATCGGCGCCCACCGGCAAAATGGGCTCAAAACTCTCCGCATTATACGCAGTATACACCAAAAACCCAGAAACTGAAAACCCTCAAAAACTTCACAAAGAAATGCAAAAAAATGTCTCAGCTTTCCAAAAAATTTCTTCCAAAAGACGACAGCTCTTTCTCCCTCTTCTCGTTTAACGTGAGCTTCTCAACACTGTTTCGCCTACTTTCACTGTGGAGAAACAAATCTCATAAATGATTATTTTTTAGTTTCGAAGAGAGAGTATACAGTGCAGAGAGATGAAGAACATAGAGAGACGACAAAAAAAAATTGCTGAGATTAAATAAGTAAAAAAGATAGTGCGAATTGGTGGGATGGGTGGAGTTAGATGTTCTTTTTTGATTCAGGACGGGGCATTTCCGGTTTTTCGTATCTATACGCACACATACACACACACACATATACATACATATATACACACACAAACATGCTACGTTATCAAAGCAATTGTATTTTTAACTAATTTATTATATTGTTGACCTAACATTTTAGTTTTACAGAATCTACCACGAAAATATGGAAATTTAATTATTAAGTTTTAATTATTACAGAACGATTAATTAGACACAAAAATATACCTTGTTTTGAGACAAAAGTATAATGATCTATCTATACAAAGATGCAGTCAGAGATTGGAGGGTGTAATCGTCTCCTCAAATTTATATCGAGTTAAAATTTATATGTATTTTTTAAAAAAGATATATATGTTTTTGCCCCTCCAAGATTATACAAAATGGTCTTCATATTTTATGGGAATTTGATTTTAGTTCTCAAACAAAAATTTCTAACTTTATTTATGAATCTATGTGTCAACCTACATATATATGTGTGTGTGTATATATATATATATATATATATATAAAGTAGTGCTAGAAATTTATCAAGAAAAAGAAAAGTTGGTTCTAGAAAAGGTCACAAGTTGCATATAGGAAAATATCATGGATTGGGCAGTATAAAAAAGTGGTCATATCTTTTGGTAAATTACAAAACAACCCAAACAACTTGCTTTTATTATTTTATTTGTGTACATTTCAATTTCTTAATGCAAGAAATTGGTGGGTTTGGATAGAGCTTGATTTAGATATTATTATATAAAGTAAGTAACGATATTTAGGTATTATATTAGTAGTATTGCGAAATGGTTCATACTATGATTTAAAATGTGGAATGTTGTAATTATTGTTAAACGGGTATGAATTGTATGTTATATCCGAGAGAGGTGGCCTAGATGCATTGTTGTTGTTCTAAATTAATTGTCGCACTTCGTGAAAAAGTATATCAATAAATCATATTAAATTTTTTAAAATATAATGCGGTTTTTTATTTTATAAAATGTCCAAATATACTATTGGCAGCACGCGATTAATTACTTAACATTCTTAATTAGTATTTCAAAATTAAAAATATTTGAATATCCAATTGTAACTACATTTTATAGTGTTTTAATACTTCTTTTTTTTCTTTTATTTTTCTTAATAGCGTCAGCCGCCGGTAGGCTATAGATGTATTGTTTTTTTTTTTTATTATTTATTCGAGGAATTTCATTTCGTTAATTGATTTTAAATCTTAGTTGAACTACAATTTCTACTGCTTCTAAAAAGAAGGCAAGTTAATGTGAGCGTTGTTGTTTTTCATTTGTCTTATCTAGTAGGTTAGTAATAATTGAATTGAATTGAATTTTTGTTATCAATATATCTAGGACTGTAAATGAATAATTGAAAATTTGTTTACCATTCATATATGCATTCGTTTATAAGATATATTATATATATCTATATAGAGTGGATATTATCCGTATCCAATTACAAATATCTGAATAATAAATGGATACGGATATGATAATTGTATATCCGCTCCAAATGCGTATTCGATGAATATATTCGTTTAATTATATCCGTTATTCGTATTTGATAAATTACATTAAAAAAAAGATTACTATTATGTTAGTATTAGTAGGGTATGTGTGTGAGAGCTAATGTCTTTTTATAAGTAAATTAGATAGAAAAAAATATATAATTGACTCATATCTTCATAATTTACAACGAAATAAAAATATAAGTAAATATTTAACTTTACTTATATATTAATGGATATACTATACTTATATATATATATATATATCAATTAGATAAGTTATATAAGTTTTATTTGATATATATATCTTTATTTATATAAACAAATTTGAATAAGTGGATTCAGATATTTGGATAATTATAAATGAAAATGGATATTCATATATCTAGATATCTATAACTTTGTCAAATTTTTAGAAATACTAAATGGATTCAACTATATTCGAATTCGCAAAAATATTTACTTGGTTCGAATTTAGATATGAGGTTTTGGATATCCGTCGAATTCGGATATCGAAAAATTTAATCGGATACGAATTCAAATACTGCAAGATAGCTCCGTTAATATTCGTTTACACCCCTAAATATATCTATCTAATCATATATAAATTTAACATGAAATTCAAATATTTAATTTCTAATAATAAGATAAAAAGCTACTGTATTTTAGCAAAATGAAGCTCTATGTTTATTATTCTAATGTTTTTAATTATCACAACTAATCAACGTGCAAGGCACGGGGTACCGCCTTGGCCATAGTGATAACAATGGATCATTTATCAATGTTTCTTTTTCTTTTTCTTTGAAAATAAAAGGAAAAAAGTGACCTTACTTCAACGCAAGGATCATTAAATAATATGGGAAAAAAACATAATTAAAAAATAAAAAAGCATTACATGTAGTACATGAAGCAAGCCAAGAAAATTTAAGAGGCATGGGTCATTAGATTTTATAGAAACTTCCCATTTTCTAGATCAAAAGCATAAACAATATCGACAATTTTGTAATTTACGGAATAATAATAACAACAACAATAACAATAATAATAATGTTATGCATTACGCTCATAGGCGTTCATAAATTAGAGAAAATAACAATGCGATATATATATATATATATATCTCATATTCGAATTTACAAACGGACTATACAGAGACGAATAACTTTAGTTACAAAGGGGGGGAAAATAATTGATAAATTAGAACCATGTTAGGCTTAGGTTGAAGTTTTATTTCCTCCTCTAATATGAATTCTAATAAAATTTCACTTAACTCTCTTAACATAGATTTAATCTTTACAATCATTGCTTAAAATCTCCCTATGTGGATTAGTACATGACTATTTATTTCGTAGATTATAGGTGTAATTACGATAATAGTAGATTATAGTGTCGTAATAATTTCAGTAGCGGTAGATAATTAGCACATGACTATTAATTTATTTCCTGCCAACTTTATTTGCCTTAAAACCAATAAAGTCCTGGTCTCGGCATTTGGGAGACTAATTAAATTTGTGTGGTCAACACCTAAGATATTAAATTTCGTTATAAAACACACAAATTGAATGTGTAATTATAATTAAGGGGTTATTTGTATTTTATGAACTTGAAATGTTTATGCAATTGATTGATGAAATGTATTGAATTGTAGCTAATTAAAAAATTAAAATTAAAATACTTTCGATAAAAAAAAAAACATTCAAAAGCTTATTAAAATATTAGGGGACAACAAATTTTCTACAAATTAATAAGACCAAATGAATTTGTCAATAACATTGCTTATTCGAAGTAATCTTAGAATTACTCCTAAATATTATTAACGACATTTATAAAATTTATTTTTCCTAGTTCTTTAGAAATGACTTGCAAATTCTAAAATGTTTTATTAGTAAAATAATCAGAAATTTAGCTTTTAAGTTTTGCCAACATCCTCAACAAAAAGTTATTGTATTTCGACCAGCCAATGGGCCCTATCTTACTGGTAAGATGGAAGTGATTATATGTTCGATTTTCAGTGAATGTGGGTTTTATTCTAATTTAATACTAGTTTTTTTTTTCTGTATAGTAATTTGTATTCTTTTTGTAGTTCGATAATAATTAATAATAATTTGTCATTTCTCCCATGTATATTTAATAATTGGAAAAATTATAATTTTAGGACTGTATACTGTATCTTCTAATAATTTTAGAACATTAACTTTTTCATTTGCAATTTCAGGATATGAATTTAAGATTTTGTGGCACATTTAGGACTTTTTGCCTCGATATTTGCAAATTCGTCAGAAAATTGACAAAATTGGTCAGAATTTTATCCTATATATGCCACAAAATTTTAAATTCATGTCCTGAAATTGCAAATAAAAAAGTTAATGTCCTGAAATTACAAATGAAAAAGTTATGCCATAAAATTATTAGAAGGTACAACATACAGTTCTAAAATTGTAAATTTTCCATTTTTTTTTAATTTGATCAGATATAACTTATTACAGAATAGATACAAATTCAATGCAACATTATTTAAATGTCGGGATTCGATTGGAAGCGAATTCCTAGCACAGAAAATAATAATCGTGATTAGGAAAAAATTAATAAAATCTTAACTAATCAAAGCAACAAAAGCCGAACGTAATCAAAATCTCTGTTTGGATTTGAGGCAGTTAGGTTTGGTGTTTTGCTGACCTAAAACCAATTAGTTGTTTCAATATTAATAATTTATTTCTTCTAACTTTGACCTTAAGTCGTTTGCACACTCCCCCCCACCCTCAGGCCTAAATTGCATTGTTATCAACGGGTTGAATGGCCTATCATGGTTTAATAACGTGCTTGATTAACAAATACAGCTCACCTATCTATGCTAATTGTGTGTTTTAACGCATTAATTAAGATGTTTAGTCACTAATTGGCACAATATTTTATATCATTATAGGGACAAATCATAGGTCCACCGCCCCAAGTTCCCCAATAGGACAATGTGAGTGTATTTATTTATGTATTTATTTCTTGGAATGTCTGTATATTTATGTGTTAATTTCTTGTGAGTGTTCCCAAACGAAAGATGGAGATTAACTTTAAAAATTTTGATGACCCACTACAGAGACAGTGAAATATTAATGCCAAAAGATCAAACGATAATATAAAATTACCAATAATAATAATATTTAATAAGCTATGTTACATTTTATATGTTATTAATGATGTCAATTAAGTACCAACTACTTTTGTTTTATTCGAAATATTATGATTTAAGTGTGATAATAAATAATTTTTTAATTATCATTATTGACGATTATTAGCGACACTTCTATGATGACAACCTAATAACAAAAAAATTTAAATAAATAAATAAATAATTCTTGTTACATATGATTTGTGACAAAGTTTCTTTTAACGCAAAATTGTCACAATTATTTACAATGACAACTTAGACACAAACTTTCATTACAAGCAATCTTGTAACAATTGCTTTTATAATAAAACTATTTCTTTTTTATTTATTAATACATAATTAATGGCACTTTTATAGTATCACTTAATATATTATTATCAACTTTGTTTTTTTCTTGTAGTACTTGCTCTTAAATTGGTATAAATTCAGAACTTGCGGTTGCTCATAGTTTTGACATTTTTTTTTCCAAATAGAAAGCGGACAATTACAATCAATTAATTATATCAATACTGTCAACAAATAACAAATTATTACAATCAAATAGTTATCAAATATTAAAAACAAAAAACAAAAAAAGAATACTAACCAAAATGATCTATATCCACATTCACCAAAATTTAACACAACCTTGAAATTATGAGTCGTCTCCATCTAATCAGTGATGCAAGACCTCATTTGCAGTTTTAACATTTGTCATTTTGAACTTTAGAATCTTCGGTTTATTAAGTAATTAAATAAATAAATAAATAGTTTAATATCTATTTTGTAATAATTAATTTAATATCTAACATCTCTTGCATTTTGACTTGGGAGAAGAGTCGCTTTCCAGCAAATTAGAATATCTTTATCCAACTTGAACCCAATAATACTGTAGTAAAATAACGCGAGAAAATCATTGATTTGAAATTTTTAACTCAAACTCAAAATATTAGACATAATCACATGTAGTTATGACTTATTCACGCTTTCTGTTTGCTCAAAAGACGATCATTTTTGTTTCATATCATTTATTTCGAATGTATAGTGGTAAAAGACAATATAGATGAACATTGTCTTTGATTAAAATTGTACATACAGATTAAGAGAAAGCTTTATATATATATATATATATATAGCTATTACCAATTATTAGTTAGTCTAATGAGTAAGACACTAAATTCCTTAAACAAAGTTTATTGTTCAAATTCTGGAATTGTGAATGGAGCAACTAAGTTGGCAAATTTGCCCCCATAATGGGCCTATACAGTACCTGATTTGAATTAATCGACCAATGAATCAAAACTGAAAGACTAAGACCAAATCTATATATATATATATATATATGTATAGCTATTAAAAATGAAATTTGCCAAAAAATGTGGCTAAGTTTGGTCGAAAGTCATGCAGCTGGTGATCACAGTTGGCCAGTATCATAGCAAAAGCAGGTTTTTAACTAACTTAGTGAAATAAATCCTAATTCGAGTTATGCTGTACTGGTCTAATATTTTATTTTTATTAGTATTTTTATTTCATTTTTTAAAATTGTGGTATGACATGATGTAAGTTTTAAATGTTGGGTCGTGCAACTGTCCCAACATAGGTTGCCACTCAATAATTAACACAATTAAAGGTTGTAAGTGGTTGGACACCAGAATCAATTAAAGTCTACTCAGATTTTTGATGTTTTAATTTTTTAAACAAATATTCAGATTTCCGAGCTTTAATACACTATAATAATGTATACTTCTCAACGATGAATCAATACAGTTCAAAATTAATTTTCGTGACGGATTTAATTTGTAACAATTCTATTACTAAATAACTTGTCACTGATTTTTTATTTTTTTTTTGTTCTACTTATATTGAATTTTGTTATTAATCCATCACAAATGCCTTAAATCAGTGATAAATCTCTCTATTACAAAATTTTCGTTAGTGAGGGTTTTTTTTTTGTAGTGATTTATTGAAAAATAATATTTTCATTTTATTTAGATTACTTTGATGATTTTTAGTTTTTTTTTTTATTCCTTTTAATGATTCTGAGTTCACTACTAGACATATCACACCAATATATTAAACTATATAAAAAGAAAGTTGGTCTTTTTCTTGGCCTTTTATTCTATTGAGAATTTGTGATTCAACTATTAGTTAGTTGAGTTCAAAGGAAAACAAATTATTATATATTTATTACATTTGTTTTATATTATTAGCCATTTAACGTTTTTTTTTTTTGGTTTTATCCACCTAGTTCCGACTCATTGGCCGACTAATCCGGATCGGATACTGTAAAGGCCCATTACGGGGGCGACCCTCCCAATCCAATTGTTCCATTCATAATGCCAATGTTCGAACCCTTGATATTGGTTAAGGCATCTAGCGCCTCATCCTGTTAGATCAACTAGTAGTTGGTCCATTTAACATTATTACACGAGCAAATATTAAGGAAAATTTAATAGTTATGACTTTTGTACTCTATTTGACTAAATCATCCATATTAGCGAATATTGGAATTTTTCAAAAATTTGTGTAACTGATACTTATTTTGAGGAAAAAATTGGAATGAGTTAGCTATCAATGATTTTCAAAATTTCTAGTACTTTTCAATAAATTAGTGGATGTAATATATAGCTGTATCATCATAAAAAAACAAAAGATGCAATATAGCTGGAAAATAAAAGACTTTTTACTTCTTAATTAGAAAATCATAAACTTGGATATATTTCGTTTTATGTAGGATTAAATTTTATTTTTTCCCCAAGAATCAATGATTAAGCACTATTTTTTTTTTTTTGGACATTGTGGAATCTCTCCACTGTCAAAAAAATATTGATTTTGGGTTATTAACTAGGACACATATTTTCTTTCATTCAATTTTTACTTATTAATCTTCTTTAAATTATGAATGGGATGACTGTTTTTTAAGAAAATATAAATAATATATTTTTCCGCAACCCTGTTGAGATCAAATATTGAAGTGTCTTCTTATGTATTTCATTTTCACGAACGATCTTTGTAGGAGAGAGAGAGAGAGAGAGAGAGAGAGAGAGAGAGATGTATGCTCATCAACTTTACCATAATGAAAAGATCAAATTTTATGGGGCATACAAATTATTGTATCCATTGCATAAACAAAATAATTTATTAAATTAAAAAAAATAAAAATTGCAGAACATAATTTCAGGAAGCAGGCCACGTTTGGTACAAATCTTGTAGCTGGAGTTATAAGTTGGCCCTTACCATAGGAAAAGGTCCCACTCGTTGATGCTTTAACTAACTTTATGAAAATTTTAAAATTATTTGTATCTCTTTTGGTGAAATAAAATCCCAATCGGAATAAGAAGTATTGGATTTTTATTTAGTTGTGCTATGCCAAATTTTATGAATTATGAGCTTATTTTTAAGGGACAACTCTTTATTATAGAGTCTCCAATTCCATACATAGACTCACGCAAATTGTCCACTCAATAATTACTTACCATAGCTTATTACTAATTGTGGTTGGTCATCAGAATCACTTGTCTCAAAAGCTTATAAAAATTATTGTTAAAAAGAAAAAAAATAATAAATAGAAGGGTATGAAAATTTTGAAAATTCAAGTTTTTTAGACTATTGTTTATGGTTCTTGAATTTTAGTAGGAAAATAAAGTTAGATCAGGGAAAAGTTATAATATCTTGAATATGAAACCGTACTAGACATGCAAGTATTTATTTATTTTTATACCAAAAATATGATTATTATATATTGTTTATTGGTTTGTTATTCATCAATTTGTTCTTTATATTACAATGTCATGGATGCTACTCAAAAATTCACTAGAAAGTTGAAGAAAGAGGTTAAGCAAAATTATTTCTTACTAATATGGTGTTTTGTACTTTGTCGTTTTTTGATTGTATTATGAATTTTCCCCATTGTCACTAATATTGTTGGATATGAAGATTCGATTATGTAAGATACTGTCTAGTAACGATGTCCAATTTTGTTGTCGATACGAAGGCTCGATTATATAAAATATAATCCTCCCAACATCTAAAGGCATTAAAAGATTTTGTTATAAAGAGACGCCTTATATAATAAAAGAGGGTTTGAAGATAAGCTGATTAAGATCATTGACTCTTTTTAATGCGGGATGAGATACCATTATCCATCATTCAAAGTTAAAGTGCAAATATATTATTGAATTGAGTCTAAAGTATAGTTTTCTAGGTATTCATACACACGCAAGATACGGTGTAGATTAGATGTAATTAATAATTTGACAAATTGTATGATAATAACGAAAAAGTTGGTAAACTATCCTGATTAAGACATTTTAAACATCCAAAGCCGAAAGCATAGGGCCCTTCAATCAACATCTAAAACCATCTTTGGCAACCTAAACAAATCTATCAATACCTACACTTAGCACCAATTCTAACTTTCGGACTATGACAAAAATACTAAACTACGCAACTTTTATGGGTAAAAGTCTAATGAGTCTCTCTCTCTCTCTCTCTCTCTCTCTGTCTGTATATATATATATATATATATATATTATCATTATGTCAAGTGAAAGCTTTGATGAAAGTGAGGTTAACTCATATTCGCTTCCACGCTATTGAGAACGTTTTACGATGGGCTTGCCGTACACATATCTATCTTGACCTGAAATCTTTTTAAATTCAAATATTAAAAAGAGATAATAATATTTTGTCATCATGACCCCTATTTACATTTTATCACCCAATTTTTTTCTTTTATGTTTTACCTTCTAAACTCTATAATTTTTTCACATTACAACCTAATGTCTATTTATGTAGACATGTTTAGCAAACAAAAAAAAAAAAATCTTAAAAATCACGCATTTTTTATTTCAATGCAATTAGATAAACCTAAAAACATATACAAACTCATCATGTATAATTTTTTTTGGGCAAACATTTCCCCTAAAAACATGCTTGAGGTGGTAACATCTAAAAATCATGGAGTTGAATAGGTAAAGTATTAAAAAATAAAATTTTTACAAAATGTAAAAACGGGCATAATTCAGATAACTAAAGAGTTTTATCCCTATTAGAAGATATTTGTGACTAACGAATTCGGTTCTTAAAACTTAAAAAGAATTTTTTAGTAAGTGGACCTTTAAATGTGAACCAGCATAACCGTATACATAAACAATTACTGAAATTGGTAACCATCGTATAAAATTTGCAAGGACATGAGATACCACCTATTTAGGTATACGACCAAGTGGTGTATTATTCGTTGAATCTAAACATGATGATACCAAAAGATGAAATTGTGATATCATCATGTTCAATCTAACGATATATATACCACTTGGGTAGATACTTAAGTGGGTGATATCTTATGCCCCAAATTTGAGTATCGCTAGATTTAATTATTTGACTATATTAGTTTAACATTGAATCATTGATAATTATTGTTTAAGTTATAATAATGTGATGATATACCATCATGTTACTGGGCCAGCTGTTGTGATTATAATACATTTTTTTTTATAAAAAATGGCCTACATAGTGGAGCCCAAAGACGTCGTCTACGTAACGTAGCCCATATAAACGATGAAGCCGTCACCTAATTTTCAGGTAAAAAAATCAAATTATTAATTTATTACGTAAAAGCAATATAAAATGACCAATATTATTATAGAAAGTTATACTAGCTAGCACTAAATCCTATGTAGTAAAACAAACAAATAAATAAATTATACCACTTGAATACAAATGAAACATTCGCTTTGGAATTTTTTTATTTGAACTCGCCATGGACGACATTCCTACCCCAAAATGATGCCTCATCTCATGCCCCATACTTTAGATTTATGATATGTGTAAATTGATCTAAATAGTATGTACTAAAATGTAGGCATGTTGAAATCAAATAATTTGCTTCTAAACCTGGTGTATAAATATATAATTAAGTGAAAACAGAACATTCTTTCCAAAATATTGTAAAATTTTCAAGAAACTTGTTTTTTTTTTCCTATTTTTTATTTTCAATTTGTTTTATTGCAACAACTATTGTCCTATAATATATCCGGTGCTTGATGTTGAATTTATTTTCTTGAATTTCCATTTTTGAGCATTAGATATGCATAATTCAAGGATACAAATATGGTAAGGGAATTTGTGTCCATAAAAATCTGATCATGTTTCGAAACTCGAGGGGTATTCGATGTAAGACTTATACTTTAGGGGGTGCAAAGTATATTTAACCCTCATTTAAACGAAGATCAATGCTGGTTTTCCAACTCTCGAACACGAAACTTGATTGTGATATCATATTTTCAAGTTAAAAAATAAATGAATCTAGCTCAAAATATTACGCCCGATATACTTTGTCGGAAACAAGTATTGAAAAACAAGTAAAAACCTATCTAATATTACTCTCGACAACACCTATACAAATCATCCACACGCCACAAAAACTAGAAAAGCGTGACTCTTTGACCATTTTCACCGTATCGTCGCTCGTAATACTTAGGGTAAAAAGCTTCACAGAGCTGACTATACCTCTCCAAATCAAAATTTTGAATCTTCATAAGCCTTTTTTGCTTGACTTTGAACCTCCTCTGGAAAAAGCCTTCAAAAGAGGGCTCTTTTGAGGTCCTCAAGAAGAAAGCATAGGCCAACACAAAGTGAAATGAGGTCACAAAGAAACAAATGGGCTCCATCACGTCCCAGCTTAGCTCCCAAAAAGTTAACCTCATGAAGCCCAATGTTTGGGCCACCAAAAAGCCCAGCCCACAATAGAGCTCTACTCTGACTTGGGATTGGGCCTTTTTATCTATCAGGGCCTTTTGATTTTCGAGTTGGGCCAGCTCTTGTCTTCTAGGGTCGTTGGGCATGGGTATGGATTGGGGAATTAGTTTCTCCAGGGATTTAGCTACCTGTAAGTTAATAGGTTATCGAACCGTTAAAATCCATGATCTGGGTGAAAAAAAAAATGAAATGTTAATTATAAGATTAGATCGGCCCAAAAAGACTTTTATTCGAATGAGATTTGATCACACCGCGATTGGAAAATATACACCAATCACACAATGAATGAAATGCGTTGGCTTTTTAATACTTTTTAATAATATTTTCAGTTGTTGAATTGAGTATGATGATATCATAATTTTTTTTAATACTTTTTTATATTATTATATTCAACAGTTAAAAACATTAGTCGGGGCAGCATGAATTTTAGCATTACAACTTTACAAGTTTGTCTGGACGTGGACTTGCATGGGACAGCATTTATGCAATTTTCACGTTTTCTGATTAACAATACTTAAAAAACGGAAATAGCGAGGAAATTGAGACATAAAACACGCTTACATGTTTTGTGGAATCATATTTTTAATTATGTAAGTAAATGACGGAAATCCAAGACTCATAACTGAACTCCTCAACATTCGAAAAAAATAAATTATATTCATAATCCCGAATATTTTGCAAAAAGATTTTTATTACAGCATTTATTCAATTTATATATCTATATTTATATATATATGTATGTCTGTGTGTGTGTGTAATAAATGCAGTTAATATTCTTAATCCTCATGCACAGACTTCAATTATGCTCTAATCAATCATTAAACTCATTAAAGGCAACATATACCTGATCCGGACGGAGGAAAACGACGCCACCCAAAACGATGACGTTTCCTGATTCATCCAACGTCTTTGCAAACTCCAAGCCCACTTCATTATCCCCACAGACGTCGCTGCATACCCGTACAAACTCACCGTACGGAACCGTACTCGCCGGAATATTCCTTATTCTCTCTCGAACCTTCTCCAGCTGCAGAAACCTTATTAGTCTCTTCGCATCCGCCACGCTCACTCCGAAGCGCTCCTCCGCCGTCCCCGGCGGTGACGGCGGATGACTAAATCCGTCGAGGCGGAGGCCATGGTCGCCGGAGGGATGATGAGATTTGAGCATCTCCCTGAGCTTTTCGCCGACGGGAAGCGTGAGGAATGAGGGGATCTGGGTGGCGGGGGGGGAGTGGTGGTTGATGGAACGCCGCTGGAGGAAGCGACGGAAGAAGCCGTCGGCGGAGGAGACGAAGTCGCGGCGGAAGTGTGAATTAGGCGGCGAAATTATTGTGAGCGGAGACAAAGAGTAGTCTCGGTTGGTGGCGGTGAAAAGGCGCTTTGAGAGTGTCCGGCGGAGAGCCATTAGAAGGGTACTGGAGAGTGAGGGGAGAGATGGTTTAGAGAGAGAGAGGGGAGAGAGAGAATCTGCATGCGGTGGTTAAGTGGTGGCGTGAAGAGGGGGGTATATATAGTGGAATCGAGGCTGTATTTGGAGGAGTAACGCTAATTTAATACAAGCTTTTGCTTATTTCGTCTTTTTTATTAAATTGAATATTAGCTTACTACTAATAATTACTAAATTCATCTTCTGGAATATACTTCCGTATTTTCATTTTCTTTTCTTTTCTTTTCTTTTTTTTACTCGATAGGGAGTTACTAAAATCTCTTTTTTTATTAATATTCTAAAATAAATTTTTAAAAAAATGGAAGCATCATGCACGTTGAATTATTAATTAGTGTGTGTGTGTGTGTATATATATATATATATATTGAGTATCAGCATCAATCGCATGTGCATTAACCAATAATAAGTCATCGAGTCACATAATTTTATTAATAAGAGAATCATTATTCAGACTTCATCCCAACTATATATACACGTAAATACTTACTTGCTTCGATTATAGTTGACTAGTTTATTGTATTTATCTAGAATTGAAACATATAGTTACTTGTTAATAATTGATAGTCCCAATATAATATTATGTACAACCAATTCGCTACAATCAAAAGATTTCACCCAAATAATTATATAATATAATTAGTAGATGGATGAGACTTCTAATAATAATTAAACCAACTTGACACCAAAAAATTTGTCAATAATCGAATGCCTTTATCGTGAGCACATTGAAATTCTTCAAGAATTAACGTCATCTCCTTTTTGGTAGAGAATTATTCTTAGAATAATCTCTATTCTCATTGTAGACGAAAAAAATGGGTTAAATTTATTAAATTCCTTGTGTTTAGCCTAATTATCATAAAAAAACCCCTGTGTTATAAAAATATATCTTAAAACACTCATGTTTTTCTAAATTAGTACATAGCTCCCTGAAGCCATTTTCTAAAAATTTTAGCATGAAGTGTTGATTTTACCTCTTATTAATAATTTGAAGAATAACATTCCATTTTCTCTTATTCCTATTCAGTGTGAATGCTATATGAAGAACATAAGCCTCACTCATTGGTATCTGAGCAATTCTTCCAAAATCTTCCTATAAAAAATGAAATCGCAAAAAATCAATTTGGAAACCAAATTCTAACCTTTGAAATTTTCTAAATATTTACTTGCAATTTACAAGACACGTTAGTTGCAGTACTTATGGTGGTATTCTAGAAATGGAGACTCAAAATGGAGGCAGCAAACAGTTACAAAATAGAGGGTTCATCTTACTAATATTTAAAAATGAAGGGTTCACTTTGCTAATTTTTAAACATAGAGGATTCTCCTTGTTAGTTTTTAAAAACACATGGTTCAACTACGAAAGGTTAAAAGGGTAATTTTGGAAGCCTAAAACACGATCCTAGACACAAAAACTATGCGTGTAACTTAAACTGTCCATGGAGGGTGTTCTTTTGATAAATTTCACATTTTATAGGGTTTTTATACTAATTTTTATTTTATGGGTTTTTTTAATTTCATTAAATCTAGCACAGAGACGTCCCTTGATAAAAACCGCGAAAAAAATTGTAGTTCAAACCCGATTAAATAACGTACATATGGTTCGATATAAGAAAGCAAACCGAAACGCATTGTTATTTTCTTTGATTTTTAATTAAAAAATTCTCATTTTAATTTGGTGCGATTCCTAAGTCTTATCGAGCAAGAATAAAAATCCGATGGGAATGAAATCTTAAAACCATATTAAGGAAATCAAAATGGCTCTAAGGCTCGAATCGCAGGATAAATACAGGACATCATATATTCAAAGAATTAATTATGATAGTTAAAGGTTCACACGAAATGATTCTGGTTTGCGGGAAAGAAATAGATTCGGAGAATTTATTAGTACTCTTATCGCTTGCACCTTAAGAAAATGAGTGAATTGCAGATAATATAATAAGTGATAATAATAAAAATTATTAATTATATACATTTGGTGTTAAAAAAAAATTATTTTGTCAAGAAAATATTTTACATAATGTCAATAATGACACAACATTGGGTTCAATTAAGGCAACATTGACAATTAGTGACATAACTATAGTAAAATTTTTGGGACAATGGAATATTATCGTAAAATCACAATGACAAATTTTTTTATATTAAGTTATCACTATAAGGGTGTCAGTAATTATTAATGGCGACAACTTTAACATCATTGAATAACAACAATATTAAAATTAGTATCACTAAAAAAACTTAATTAGTAATAAAAGAGAATGTATTATCACTTAATACAGTTATTGGTGACAACTTTTATATTTTGTCACTAATATTATTTTTTCTTATAGCGGTATCACTCTGTGGCATTTTAGATGAGTTTGGCAATGCATTTATAGAAGATTTAGATATCCATTCTTTTTGGAGATACTGGTTATGTATTAGGCTAAGTTAAACTCACGGCATCTAAAATAAATCATAGTAGATAAGATGTTAAATTTTGTTTTCAAAATAAGCTCCTAAAGTGCCATGATAAACAAAATAATGAATCTCATAAGATATTAGTAGTAACTAGCAAGAGCTTCATGCATGGTTTGTTAACTATCTCATATCGAATAAATACTGAGATGTGGTCTACATTATAAAGACTTAGACAATCCTCACTTCTTGAGCTAGCTTTTAGGGTTGAATTAGGTCCAAACCCCTAATATTTCTATATTGTTAAATTAAATTAGTTTGTTAAGATTCGAAAAATATATTATGATATTTTTCATATATCTTTTTAATGAGTTTGTAAGGCCTTAATTATATTATATGTTGTTCGTAGAGTTTTAAGGTTTTTTTTCCCCTAAATTTTATCAAATGTCCGATGAAATAAATTCTCAAGCGCTTTGCAATATGGTCTGAGAACTTTAAAAGCTCACTAAAAACATATAATTGCTCCAAAATCCCACGCTCTGCTTGTTTTGGCCTTTAGTGGCCAGAATGTAAAAGAATTATAATTGTCAACACATTCAATATATAGCATTCTATCCAACTCAAATGGGAATACTAGAATATCATTTTTTTTTAATTATTTTTGAGGATACAAAATAGATTATTTATCAATAGAATATTGTCACACTTCATAGAATATAATAACTTGTGGTTCATTTTATTTTAAAAATTCTCTTTTCCAACTTTCATTCAGAACTCGTATTCTCATACAATTATGTACAATTTTCAAACAAAACGTGTGAATAGAATATCAAAATGATGTCACAAAATATCAATGGAGAATATCAAACAAGTGATGCTTGGAAGAGGATTATTCCTGGCCCTATAGCCCTTTGAAAAATGAAGGGAATCACGAATATGACATGAAAAAACCACAAGAATCAATATAATTTGTTAAATTTGTTTCATAGACATGGTGACAAGTTAGGAGGGAATTAAAGAATCCCCAACCAAATGGGAACTGGAATCATACTTAGGATGTTGGATTCCATTTGGGGCTACAATATAGTGGGATGTCTACTGGCCTCATTTGCTCACAATATGGTTTAATTTTGTCACCACTTCCTGCATTCTCTATACATGAATTTTAGTATGATATATATATATATATATATAATTTTAAAGTATGATTTACTAGCGTGTGTATAACTGCGTGCGTAGAGAAAGAAAGGAAAGAAAATGGAGGAGAAACAGAGAATTTATTTATAAATTTTTGAATTTGTTTGAAACAAGGGATTTGAAATTTATCTAAAATTGAACCTTGAATCCATTAGGCACAAGTAGAGGATTTCAAATTCATGAATCTGTTTGACGAGCCAAATGAGTACGATGGATTTGGAGGGTAAATTAAAAATGATAAAATCCATAAGACTCAAATCTATCCATTCGAATGAAGCCTAAAGAATAATAATGCTCGGATTATTTCTTAAAAATCAAATAATTAAAGACCTTCATCACTAAATAACTAAAAATATCTCCAACATTTAGTTAATTTATCCGAACAATATGTTTAAAATAAGTTCCCAAATCTAAAATAGTAAAATTACACTTCATGTCTGTGGTGGTAAAAATATCTCCTATCTCCAACATTTAGTTAATTTATCCGAACAAATTGATGTTGTCACAAAATATAGTATGTACAATGTTAATAGTGACAACTTATTGTAAGAAGGTGGCAATATAATGCAAAACTGATAATTAATGACACACCTATTGTGACAATTTAACAGCAAATGGAATCTTATCACAAGATCCTAATAATAATTTTTATGTCACCAAGTTGTCACTAATTATTAATGGTAACAACTAAAACATTACTTCTTGTCACCATTGAGTGATATTGTGACAATATAAAAATTGTTGTCAACAAAGAAACTTAATTAGTGACAAAATAGAATGTATTGTCACTTTATACAATCATTGGTGACAACTTTTATATTGTTATTTTCAAATCTTGTCGATAATATTATTTTTTCTTGTAGTGTCTACTAGACAAACTAATTAATAATTGAAGCTGATATTAAGCTCTAAATCATTCACAGGATCTATTATTTTTTTCTTGCTTATGTAATGATATTATTGGCATTTGGCACAAAATCGACTCTAGCTAGCTCCAAATAACATTAACTTCTCTCTCTCTCTCTCTCTCTCTCCTGATCAAAGGATGAAAGTATGTCCAATGGTGATTACAATTTTGGTGATAACATGAAACTTTTTTTGAGACAATCCACTTAGCCATTAGACATCGGAAGATATTATTTAATTTAAGAACTTATTCCAAAAACCAATCAAGGGTTGTTAACATTGTGATGCCCAGGAATTGCGCCTCTACATGTTCTCTGAGGAACACACAATAGCATATTTATTTATTAGGGATAAATATTTTTTATCATTCAAATTTTTCGTGTTTTTAAATTTTACCATATGAATTTTTTTTTTACCGTTTGCCATCTAAACTTTTCATTTTTTTTATATATTATCATCTAAGGGTATTTTTCGATGGAATATTTCACCGGAATTCCATCACATGCATATCACGTGACTTTAAGTAAGGGCAAATGTGTCATTTTACATGGGATAAATACTTTTAACCCTTCAAACTTTTTGCATTTTGGAACTTTACCATACAAACTTTTTTGTTTTTGGTCATTTGCCATCTGAACTTTGCGTTTTTACATATTACCATCTAAGGGCATTCACATGTATATCATGTGACTTTAACCAGCTGAAATGATGGATTTGCCCTTAATTCTATCAAAAAATGTAATTTGTAAAAAAACGCAAAGTTTAGATGGCAAACGGTAAAAAAAAAAATTATATGATAAAGTCCAAAAACATGAAAAGTTTGGAAGGTAAAAAATATTTATCTCTATTTGTTATATAATGTGACCTAATCCCTTGAGATATACTTAAAAATAAATAAATAGAAAGACCTAATTTGACATGTGTGTCACGATACTTTCAAAAATATCGTAATTATGCATTTTTTATAACACTTCATAAAAATATCTCCATAAACTATATCAAATTTTAATTAACTATAATATATTTTTTATAGAACTATAAATTTTTAAAATAAACTATTGCTATATGATTGAGATGCGTGCTACTTCAACTAAATTTATTAATTTTTTTCCCCCCTTAATGCAAATGTACGGTCTTTACAAATAAAGTCGTCGGGCGACATAACAGCAGTTGATACTTAATTTAAGCAATAATCTATGTCATCTGAACTTAGGTATAATAGAAATTATAAGTAAATAATAATAATATAACCACTTGTGACATAAAGCCAATTAGCCAGGCTTTTCAACTTTCACGCAAGGATATTTTTAGGGCGAATTACACTGACTACCCCTGAAGTTTGACTAATTTACGAAAAATATCATACTTTTTCAAAAATTATCGAAAACCCCATAAGGTTTTAAAAATATTACAAATTTATTCAAATTTCTGAAAATACCCCTTCCCTTTTTCTGGGTGATTTACACTGACCACCCTGAGATTTGGTTAATTTACGAGAAACCCCCTATAGTTTCAAAAATTACCAAAACCCCCCCGAAGTTATACCAATATTACAACTAGCACCTATTTAGGTTGACTTATTAACAATATTAAATCTTTTTTTTTCCCTCTGTAATATTGTTATCATAAAATTTTCATGTAATAGATTTAAAAAAAAATGTGATTATTTATTCAAATAAATATTCTGAATTTAATGCATTAAAGGTATCTACCAACACATCAAGTATGTTATATTATCGCTAATACGGAGTAAATTTTAAGAGAAATGAGTTAGAGTCCTCAAGCTAAATAAAATTTTCAAGTGCATTATTTAATTTCAATCAATGTTTATATTTCTCATTTCAGATAATGGATATATACGATGCATATAATTATATTTTTCTCAAATATAAATTTAGCACATATTACGTATATTTAGTATAAATTCATAACATTAAATTCGGAATATTTATTTGAATAAGTAATCCTATTTTTTTTTCCAAATCTATTAAATTAAAATTTTATGATAACAATATTACAAAGGGAAAAAAAAAAGAATTAATATTGTTGATAAGTCAACCTAAGTAGGTGCTAGTTGTAATATTAGTATAACCTCAGGGGGGTTTTGGTAATTTTTGAAACCACAGGGGGTTTCTCGTAAATTAGCCTAATCTCAGGGTAGTCAATGTAAATCACCCAAAAAAAGGGAAGGCGTATTTTCGGAAATTCGAATAAATTTGTAATATTTTTGAAATCTTAGGGGGTTTTTGGTAATTTTTGAAAAAGTAAGAGGTTTTTCGTAAATCAACCAAACCTCAGGGGTGGCCAGCGTAATTTTTCCATATTTGTACAGTGCGGTCCACATCTTCTGCAATAAATAAATAAATAAATATACTTGTGGGATCACGAATTTCCAACTTTTAATAACTTCGAACATTTTTTATTCGGAAGATTTTAGGTCAGATTATAATCTGGTTGTAGTTAAATCAATTTCTTCAGAAAATTAAATTTGTTTATGTGATTGTTCAACATTTACTTATCAATATTAATCTAGGAAAATGCATAATTACGTTTATATAATCAATTATTGGTGTAACTGAGTCAATTACAGACAATAATCACTAAAAAAAAGTTAATATAAAACTGGTAATATAAAAATTGTTAATAATTATATTAAATGAGAATATCTTCTGTTTTGTTAATAATTAATTTTTTTTTATAACAACAACTTTTGTATTGTCACAAATCACAATATCACTGAATAGCACAATTGACAATTAATAATATACATGTACTAACAAATTGATGACAAAAAATTATCATTGGAATTTTGTGACAAAATTCTATTATCACAATAGGTGCATAAAATTCTATTGTCACAATAGGTGTGTCACTAATTATTAATATTGTATTGTGTTGTCCACATTAACATTATGCAAGCTATATTTTGTGATAACATGATTTTATTATCACTAAATGTATATAATTAGTGATAATTTTTTTAATTATCACTTGTTAGATTATTATCAATTTATTCATTTTCTTGTAGTGAATTTTCAAACTTCTTCTCTGTCAATAAATAAATAAATAAATAAAAATAAACTTCTTATATTCATACAAAAGAAGTTAATGACAAATTAAAAGTTGTCACAGGTTACAGTTATATATATATATATATATATATATATAGTTGGTAGGCGAAAAATATAATTGATTTTTTAACAAAAATAATTTTTATAGTGAATTGCGTAGTTTGTAAGAGTTAGAACATCAACCCATTATTGGCAAGAATTATAACATAAGCCCCGAACATTATCATATATTCTGTACTCTATCCTAGGACTCTGAATCTTGAGAATGGAGTCATCAAAAAATGTGTGAATATTATTTAATCTTAACTACAGAAAACCTATACTAAAATTTTGAGAATCGTAATTTGAAAGGGGCGATACACATGAAACATACAACATTAATTGTTTTCTTGAAAATAATGAAAATAAGGGCAAATTACATTTAAACCCCTTGAGGTATGATATAATTATCAATTAGTTCTTCTTGTTTTAAAAATTACAAATACGTCGTCAAGATTAAAGGATCTTTTTGTAAATATTAATAGAGATATCAAAAAATAATTTTTCTTCAACCATAGTAGTCAGTCCAACCACCAAGAAATGCTCCTCATCGAGCCTTACAAAATTCCTCAATCGATCTTGTTATTTCACCAATCTTCGTAAAGTAATTTCACTTTATACCACTATAACCATCACGGATGATCACCATCTATAATGTAACACTACCACTAATTTTTTATTGAGATTGACTTCATATACAACTTCTACATCTTGAAATTGTCAAGATTATGTGAATCTCATCTCAAAATCCCGCTTAAAACAATAGAGATACAACATTCAATTATGTACCGCCTTAATAAATGATGAATTTTATTAAGTTAACACATATCTCATGGGGTATTTATAATTTTTAAAATAAGAAAAATTAATTTGTAATTACATCACATTTTAAGGGGTGTAGATGTAATTTTATCTTATAATAATTTAATACAACATGGTACAGCGAAATTAATGTATTGGGCTCACCTGATAATTTAATAATTCTTCTATAAGTTACCTTTCCAATAAATTCCGACTATTTACGATGAGTCGAGCATCTTTGTCATAACATGGCAAGTTGGATCCATTGAATCCCAAAATAATTCAAACATTGGGCTGCATGATTGGGCTCCATCTCTTTTAATTTATGGGGCCTCGCATGTTTTAAGTGGGTCAATAATCTTAATACCTATGTCTAGATTAAGAGGGTTTTTTTTTTTTTTTTTTTGGTCTTAACTACCCGATTCCGATTCATTGGCTACTAATTCGGATTGGGTACTGCAAAGGCTAATTATGGAGAGGACCCTCCTAATCCAATTGCTCCTTCACAAAATCAAGATTCGAACTTTGGACGTTGCGTAAAGGATTTTGCGCCTCATTCTACTAGACCAACTGATGGTTGGTGTTAAGAGGGTATTTGACTGAACTTATGTGCTTCTCAAAACATCTCATAAAATATAAAATGTTTGGCCAAAATTTTAAAGGAAGAACTTATAAATGATAAGTATTTTTGTTTCTTTTGAAAAAATAAGGAGTTGTTAACTTATTTTTTAAGATCCTACAAAATTCCTTCATTTTCAAACAAACTGATTACAAAATTGCTATCACTATGATCTTACAATCAACACCCACATTATTTATCCAAATACTTTAATAGCTTATTTTCAAAATAAAATCCAATATTTTTTACGTTTTTAAAACAACTTATAAGATATATGAAATTATAAAATATTTTAAACAAGTTTAGCCCAACAACTTATGACTACTTAATAGACATCTAAGAGAGTGTTTGGCTAAGCTTATTTGAAACACCTTATAAGATATTTCAGAAACTTATAAGATGTTGGATCTTATTTTAAAAATAACTTATTAAAGTGTTTAGATAAATAAGTTGAGTGTTAGCTTATAAAATAGGGATAATTACATCTACACCCCTTGAGATTTGGTGTAATTACCGATACATCCCCTGACATTTGACTATTTACAATTACACCCCCTATTCAAAGATTTAATTTGAAACCCTGACGGTTTTATGAAAAAGACATTATTGCCCTTAAATATTTAAACAAAAAAAATCAAAAAAATTAGAAAAAAATCAAGTTTTGTGGATTGACAAAAATACCCCTCATTCTCTTTTCCTTCTCCTTTTTTCCTTTTTCTTTCCTTTTTCCTTTTTCCCCATTTTTCTCTTCTTCCCCTTTTTTCTTTTTTCTTTTTCCTTTTCCTTTTTCTCTTCTTCTTCATCCCTGCCAGTTCTCTCCTCCTCCTCTCTCCCCCTACCCGCCGCCCCCACCCCGTCCCCATCCCCTCGCCCGCCGCGGCGACGCCCATCGCCTCCCCCGCCCAACCCAACCCCAACCCCGTTGCCCGCCGCCGCCCATCTCCTCCCCCACCCAACCCAACCCCGTCGCCCGCCACCCATCTCCTCCCCCATCCAACCCAACCCCATCGCCGCCGCCCATCGCCTCCCCGCCCAACCCAACCCCGTCGCCCGCCGCCCATCTCCTCCCCCACCCAACCCCAACCCCAACCGCGTCGCCCGCCGCCGCCCATCTCCTCCCCCACCCAACCTAACCCTGTCGCCCGCCGCCCCATCCGGTCCCCCGCCGCCCATCTCCTCGCCCACCCAACCCAACCCCATCGCCCGCTGTCGCCGCTCCCTTTCTCCTCCCTCCCTCTACAAGTTGCTGGATCTCTTTTCTCTCTCTCTCTCTCTCTCTCTCTCTCTCTCTATTTATCTCTCACTCTCAATCCCTCATCTCATCTGGGCGGTGGTGGTCAGAGAGGGCGGCGACCGTGGGTTTTGTGGTGGTGGCCGTGGGTGGTGTGGTGGTGGTAGAGGGTAGCAGTGGTGAACATCTCTCTCCTCTCTCTCTCTCTCGATCTATCGCTCTCCCTCTCGATCGGTGGTGGTGGTGGTGGTGGTGGTTGTGGCGGCGGCGGCGGTGATCGGGGTGGTGATTGTGGTTGGAGGTGGGGTGCTAGGTTGAAAGAATTATTTGGTTGTTTAATTTGTTAATTTTTTTCAAAACTTATATTTACACCCCCCTAAAGTTCTTGAAAATTACATTTGTCCCCGTAAGGGCATTATGGTCATGTAAAAAAATAAAAAAAAACATGTCAATTAATTTCCCTCTCATTGAGGGTATTTTCGGAAGTTTACAAATATAAACTAACGTCTGCAGCCATAAACCCTAACGGCCACTAACGGAAAGGGTTATTTGTTAACGGCGCTAACGTGGAGGGGTGTAATTGTAAATAGTCAAATGTCAGGGGGTGTATCGGTAATTACACCAAACCTCAGGGGGTGTAGATGTAATTATCCCTATAAAATATTAGTAATAACATTATTATAATTAATTTGGTTGAAAATAAATGAATTTTGTTATAATTTTAAAAAAATAAATAAATAAATAAACATCTCATTACTTAAAAAAGAAAAAAAATTTAATGTTAGCCAAACATTCCATCAAATCTTATAAGATATTTTGAAAAGTGGCCAAAGACGCTCTCAGTCTAAATAGTAAATAGAGTAGGGGACTGATTTAATGTGCATTGTTAAACTACTCTCTCTCTATCTCTCTCTCTCCACATTTGTTGAGAAATAAATCCAACACCTTACAGTTTTACAAGCTCAGTTATGCCTAGAATGCCCTTGAGACGAACCTTAGTTGTTGTCATAAATTGTTGGACAACTCACTTAAGATGTCCGCCAATTCCTTTTCTATTATTTTGTCTTGGTTCGAGCTAAGGCCAAGTTTGATTTTAAACTAGCTTCAGCTTGAGCTCATTAATTTCATCAATTCTTTTTTTTAAATTAAAATTGTCAGACGTATTTAAAAATTAGAGCGTAGGCCGTGAACGGAGAATCTCTTAGCACCAAATAATCTTAATTTTTGAATAGTATATTGATACTATTGTTCAATACTTGTTTTGTGTGTGTGTGTATTCGTTAGTAGTATTAAAAAAAATTAATGTTACATTATATCAATGCATAATATAAAAGAACTAAAAAGAAGAAGGGAGAAAAAAGCAGTCCCGTGAGCTAAAATATAATTATAAATGAGCTCGTGCTCGATTAATATAACTAAACTTGAGAAGTTCGGACACGAACCAAGCTGGTTCACGGAGCATATGCCCCGGCTTGACTCAACTTACCCTTCTATATCCGTTATATAATAAAATAGAAGACTTAACATGTAAAGTGAAATAAAAATTCAAGTACATTCATTTAGGACAAATACATTAATTAAAAGTCAGAACTACTGCCCCGTGAACCATATCTAACTCGTCTACAAATCAGTTTTCCCGTTGGGAGGTAGATGATGGAGATCCATGGGGAGGACTTGGAGGCGGAGGAGAGTAGAAGTAGAACCACGCAGGCGGTGGTGGTGATGGTCTACGCAGCGCCTTACGAGGAGGTGGAGGCGGCGTTTGTTCCTGGTTACAAGGTGGCGATGGAATCCGGTGCCGGCGAGGAAGAGATGGTGGTTGAAAATTGTTTGGAGATAGTTGATGAGATTCGGCAAATATTGGTGAAGTGACTATGAAAACAAACAAAAGCAGAGTGCTGATTTTTGGCACGGACCAAATCATTGTATTTAGAGAAACTTGTCACGCTTGGGAGAGAGATTTATTTATCATTTATATGTCAAGAACTGGACATGTATGGGACCAGTTTAAAATCATGAATCCATTGAAATTTTGGTTTGGATTATGCACTAAAACCAACTTTTCTTCCGCGTGAACTTCCTTTTCCTCTTCATGATAGGTACTTTATCCAAGATTTCAACAAAGGAGTATTTTTCTTTTTTAATTTTGAGCTAATCACGCCTTAAATTTTGTGCATGGAAAGCAGAAAAATAATTTTTTTTTATTTGAAGCACTTGATTTCCAAAATCACGGACCAATTAATTCAAATTTGACTACTACAATTCCTCACAACCCAACTATTTCATTCACAGTTTCAAGATTTAAATCAAAAATATTACTCCCTCCGTCCCATAATATTAGTTGTGTTAGAGATTTGTTTTTTTTTGTCTCATAATATTTCACTTTGAAAATTTCAAGAGAGCATTAATTTTTTTTCCCCCAAATTTACCCTCATCTATTATTCTTAATGAAATTTAATGAGAAATGAAAAAGATAATTGTCAAGTCATTTTAAATTTAACTAAAAAGAATATTATTTATTAGCATAATTAATTTGTGTAAAAAAATCTAGGACGACTAATATTATGAAACAAAAGGAATACTAAAAGAATCTAACGTCCCATTTTACTAAACCAATTGATGATAAAAACCAAAAAAAAAAAACAAATAATGATGACAAGTATGAGTGACCATTTAGCATGCCGCACCTGGCAAGCTACAAATTCCAGTCATGCGATTAATTTGGTGTAGCCAAATTTGGTTCGAAAAAAGAACGTTCCCCCTTTAATAGAATTAATGCATGAATTTAGTTGAAATTATTTGGTACAAAACGCCAATAATCTATAAAGTGACCACTGCTAAAGAGCTAGCATGCGGTAGATATATGCACATATTCACAATGTTGTATACTTGCACATCAAATGCTTTCGCCAGGTTGAATGATCATTGAAGGTTCGCAATGGGGGGCTATACATATTGAAGTCAAGTCCCCCCTATGGTTAGCAAAACATTCAACCAAAGGTTCTGTCATGGATGGCCTCTTAGGATACAGTCAGTGTACTGGTTCAACACATATCTACAGAAATACATCTACACCAACACCACTGAACAGATAGTCGTCGATACATATACATTCAAGTTCTAACGGGGCATATTGGGGTGTTTGAGGTTGGGGCGGGGGCAGGGGATACATGTGTTATAACTTGTTAGAGTCAGGAACCATATGCAAAGAGTTCGCGCAATCTTTCTCTGGAACATCACTTGCAAACTTTCTTCAGTCTCTTGGCAGCCTGCACAAACCCCGTGATCACCTGCAACTCATCCAATTGCTACACCATCATGGAGAAAAAAGATAATATATCAGCAAATCTATATCTCCTGGGGAATGATAGGTATATTTCTCAAGAAATTTCATGTTACTTGAACAAGTATACACCCAACTAAACTACATGCATCATTTGAGAATTTGATAATGTAGTAAAGTGCAACACTGACACAATGATGTCTGAAAGAGTTTAGACTTAAGTTGGATATACATGTATTCAGGTCACATGAGATGAGCCAGATTACACAAACTATACTGTGCAATGCATTGCAGATGAGGACTAGCGTACCTGTGACATGAAATGCCGTTGGACAATATTGATTACTTGCTCCTTAGAGGGGTTAGGAATGTCATCAACCTAAGCACCAATGCATAGGATTAATGCAAGATACTAACTACCCAGTTTGACTCTCTATGAACTACAAATTAAATATATATTTTGCCTTGTATCAAAAAAAAATATCTATTTTGTCAATCAAAGGCACTCACAAGGTTAAAGTGCAGCAAATATCTCCATAACGCAGCCATCTCAAGTTTGCCGAGGTCAACCTTCTGGTCAAAGAGAGGTATTTAAGCAATTTGTTCATGCAGTAAGTCATAACTTAAATGATGCATCTTAATGAATATCTAAAAACAAAAATAACTTCTGATAAGAGAAAGAAGAAAAGGTAAAAAGGCATTCTCACCGCTGACCCTTGTGCTGTAGACGTAGAATCTTTAGAATGTGCGTTGCAAGAGAGAGAACGGCCAAGAGTCTTGTCAGATGGCCCAAACGACCTATGCATACGGTGCCTTGATTTGTGGGGCTTTTGAGCATCATCGAATGCTGAGAAATTGCAATACATAACACAAACAGATTACATGAGGGACCAGAACAAAAAGGAAAAGGAATAAAGGAATGAATACAAAAAACCAAAAATAAAAAAGCTCATCAAAATGAATGAAAAAGAGAAAGGAGAATGGTGGAAAAGGATGCAAAGAGTCCCATACAGCAATCTCAACAACTTTCCCATACTGAACTCCAATGCATTTAAGAATTAATGGAAACTATTAAATCATCTGGCACAAGTACTCTAAAAAAATTGACTGAAATGGTTCGTGTACAGAATAATAACAGAGGACTTATCAAATGCATCAAAAGAGTTAGTTTTATTTGCAGAAAGAGCACATCAGATAGGTGAGAGATACAAGAAACCAAATTATAAAACATTGTCAAAAAAACAAAGACAAACTCAAGCTCACCCATATCTGAGTTATTCCACTGCACTTGTTCAAATTCAAGGTCATCATCTTCTTCATTCCCTGTTGGAGCTTCAATGACGCTTAAAGCATTCCTTTGCAGCTTTACCTCAATCCCATTTGTGAGAACCTGTGCAGTAGTCAATCTTGTATCAAGAACTTTTCCACATTAAGATCTTTCAATCAACATGATCTTGTTTTATTCTTCTTTAGCGAGTAAATTTTATTGGTCTAATCGAACATATTGCGGAGACAGTTGACAATCGATAATGAAGCAGAGAAATAGTCCACAGAACTCACCTTAAATCACATAAAAACACAGACAATCCCTACAATGCGTGAGTAAAGCACTGCAATAAATTGATAAAACATCTCACAAAAAACTAATAATTCAACCGATTTCCGGGAATATAGCAATTAGCCAAAGTTACTTTACATTATTCCCTACAGAAATCCCCTGTTTGTGTTCACTGCAAAGGCAACCAAGTTGTGTTTTCATCACAAATCAGTATTGCATAACTAGCTTAAACTTGAAATCCACTCAAAACATATTACCAAATGGAGTTCAGATTAAATTGTATTTTAAACTTCAAATTCTTTATATTATATGACCTTCAAAATGGTCAAAATCATTAAAATCTTGAATGACAAAATCCCTTTTCCAAATTCAACAATCCACAAAAAGCTACATCAGCAACTGAGAACACAACGAATCACAAGCGAAACAAACGACAATTGCCATGCATTGTTCAAATAAACCACAAATTAACATTCCAAAGCGCCAAAATTCCACATTAGCAACCTAAGTTGAAACGGAAAAAAGCGAACCCATAATCAGAAAAAAACTAATAAAGAAAGGAAATACTCAATTTTTTCATAAATTACCAGCCAATGCCATCCACCAAGGCCAACAGCTTTCTTGACAACACCCTGAAGTCCCACCAGCACAGACTTAGTACGATTATTGCCAGTCACCACAACCTTTGTGTGGCGGGGCAGAACAGAGAGCTCCTCCTCGCTACTATCGCCGCCGCAGCTATTGAACTGCGATGAGTGTGAAGAGAATCCCCCATTGCTCACCATTGAAGCAGCTTCCAGCATTTCCAAATTTCTTTCTGGAAAAACCCAACAAAATGAACCAAATTATGGAGCCTTAGGCAACACAATTAACCCTGATTGTGAAGATATTCCATTGTAGAATCCTGAAATGGGGTCGTTGGGGTAAAGGGTGCCGGGGATTGGGGGGCAATTCGGACTTGTTTTAGTGAGAGAAAACACAGTCCACACTCCACAGAGACAGAGAGAGAGAGAGAGAGAGAGAGAGAAAGAGGATGAGAGTGACTCTGGTTGATGTGTGTGTGCAGTGTGTGTTTTCTTGCTGCTTTTTTGTGATGATTATTGTGTGGAGCGCTGTGAATCCCGAAGACCTGAAACTGACGTATGAGAGAGCGCCGCGTGGTAAAATGGCTCGTTCAATCATGCAGTAGAGGCTTGAGTTGCGTTATTGCATGAGGGCGCAAAACCATTGGACGTGCTGTTGACTGCGACTTGTGGGTTGTGAAATGACCTAATAGCCCCTTGGTGACATCTAATAACCCTTTCTCCGGTCTGTTGCAAAGGTGTACCATTTTTGCCTTTTTTCCTTTAAAAAAGAAAGAAAAAAAAATAATGACAGCCTTATCTTCTTCAAGTGCATCATGTTTTGAGTTTCATGTTTAATAACAAACATATCAAACAATTAAACAACCAACGTCAAAAGTATAAGCTCTATCACTATATTATGATAAGGACTGTTGTATAGTTTGCAGATATGGGTATTATATACTCAAAACATAAGTCTATAACATATAATTAGAAAGTATTTCGATAGAATCATAAAGAGGATTCAAATATAATACATTAATTTATCGAAACAGTTGAAAGTAAATTTAAAATTACTCAACCATCAAAATGCTTGTTTGAAGATCTTCATTTTTTCATAAAAAAATTATTGAATATGTAATAAATTTATAATTTGTTAGAAAAACAGATGTTTGAAAATCTTTGTAACTTTTTGAAAGAATGTGTCAAAAAACTTTCAACGGGATTATATTTATTTAGAGCTTCTTATTTAATTCAAAATCATTAATTAAAAAATTAGTTGTCACCTGAATTTGCCAATTGTCATTTATTTGCAAATAATTGTTTCTTGATGAAAGCATCATCATAATACTTTATATTTCAAGGGGCATAATATTTTTTTTCTTAATTTTTTGGTGGTATAGTGCAAAACTAAATAATTTCTAGGGGTGAAGTGCAATTTGCCCATAATATTAAACAATGAACATATGGGACATGTTTTATATTGTATTAAAAGTATAAGATATTAAATTTTTTAAGTTGTTGGACTCTACATTTTAAGTATTTGATAAGTGTATTTATTTTAAAATAAAAGTTTTATTGATTGAAATTCACGAAATTCAATTCACATGTGAGATTGTAATAGATCATATTATAAAATTTGAAATTTAACTTAAATTTCAAGCCACACGACTTATAAAAAATTCAACAGTAAATCAAGCATTTATATAAAATAATTTTATGGGATACAAATATTATATAAAATGTAATTTATAGTTTAAAAGGGTATTTCAGTAAATGGCACAGCGCTGGGCGGGGAATAAGGAAAAGCAAGTGTTAGAGATAATACAGTGGGTCCCATCTTTACCAACCACCAATGTACCTGCCGTCGGCATTTGTCTTTTTCGGACTCGTTCCCGCCAATTATACGTACACATTCAATTACACGTATTTTTCTTTTTCTTTTTTGATATTTAATTATACGTATTCGTATGTGTAGGATCCACGCATTTAATTAAATTAATTTGTAGCCCCATTATTTTGTGCCTATTGCAAAGCAGTATTTTATGAGAAAAAACTAGCCACAATTATTCCCTCCAAAAAGCATCAACTTTTCCCGCCAAAGCGTGATCCGTTGATGTGTAAGGTGGTGTTGTGATTGTGGACCGTAGGATCGTTTCGTTGGAGTGGACATTGAAAAAGAATAAAAAAGAAGGTCATGTTCACATAGCATGTGCAATCATGACTTCTTGACTTTTTACACATAAAAAAACAAAAAGAAATGACTTTTTAATTAAAAAAAATAAAAAAAAAAGAGTATGGATACAAATGAATAAAGGCAATTAGAAATCTTTATTGAATTTAATATTTATCTAAATTTCATTTAAATAACAAGAAATAAATTTAAACAACTTTTAATAGAATCAAACTTGGCGTGTGATATTTTATACATTTTTTATTACTTTTTTAATTTATAGAATCAAATTTGAGTCAAACGTTAAATCTAATTGGATGGCAAATGTTAAAAAAAAAAATCTATTCTGTCTAATAAATTGAGATCTTTTTTCCCAATTGACCTCAAATTGAATATTAGATAGTTTTTTTTATTCATTTTTCAATTATGTTTATATATATGGTAATTATTTAATTGGGTATATAGGTTAAATTTATATACATTGGGTGGAATTAGAAATTTTTATTTTGAAAGGGGGAAATTTTACTTTTTTATAAAATATAAAAGATATTTATATTATTTAGAAGGGGACAAAAAAAAAATACATGTAAAGTATAGCACCACATAAACTTTAGGGGCAAACCTCACCTTCTAATCTCAGCCCCGACTACTATATATATGCGACTGGGTTTGTCATAACTTGTTTGTATTCAGGTAATGGCTCATGCCCATAATCGGTATTATAAATAAAAATTAAACTTGCAACATTGTATCGTTTTAATGTGCAGTCTTGGAATTTTATTATGATTTGTGTGTTGTTGTTATTATGATTTGTGTGCATCGGTGGTGTTGTAAAATATATAAATTCAAATTCTGTGTTGATTTTTTTTCTTATGATTTAAAATTTGATTTTTAAATTGTTATATTTGTTTTTTGTTCGTTCGTGTTCCATTAGAATGCTACGCAATTTTACACATATATTAAGTAAGGTCTAAAGTTCGAATCTTGATATTATGAATTGAATAATTAAATTAAGAGAGAGTCGATTAATGAATTAGAACTGAATATGTAAGATAAAAAAAAAATTACAAATATATTAATTTGAAATGGTTTTTTTATGGAGCAACGGTGTTTCAAACACGTATTAGATTCCCCTAATTATTGGAACCACCTTTTATTAATGCTCCTAACAGTCATGATTTGAAGCTTTAGCACAAACTTCTCTGATCATTGGTTGGTTTAGTTATCCTACGATGTTTAGCTCAACATTTGAACTTTACTTTGTCATTTAGTACCCTAATGACACGCCTAAAATTGGCTGTGGCATATTTTTATTACAAATTTTCGTAGGGTGCTCGTCCATTAGGACCAAGATCCCGAACAAATGCATATAAATTTTTTTAATATATATCATCGAATTATATAAATAATTTTTTGAATACAAATCAAATTATTAAATTATATTTGAAATTAAATCATTCAAAAATTATGTAGAATAATAAATTACAATAAAAATAGAAATAAGGTCCATACTTTCATCAATAGGAATCAAATCCAAGATCTTTAGAATCTTGGATCTCAGCTTCACCAGGCATTTTTATTACAAATTAAATGAAGTATTATTTCTTTATATGGATCATATTCTAAATTAAATGCGGGCCTGCATGTGTTGAATTCTGTAATTATGATGGCAATAAATTTGGGCACGTGCCATATGAATGGGGATGAAGTTCCACCCACCATTATAGATTATTTTTTCTAAGTTGTTGGGGATGAAGTTCCACCTACCATTCTGAATTATTTTTTCTAAGTTGTTGCAAACGGCACCTAAGTTAATTTGAAATCTTTATCGAATTTAAAATTTATCCATATTTCATTTAAATAATAAGAAATAAATTTAAACAGCTTTTAATAGAATCAAACTTGGTGTGTGATATTTTATACATTTTTTGTTACTTTTTTAATTTATAGAAACAAATTCGAGTCCACCACTGAATCTGATTGGATGGCAAATGCTAAAAAAAAAAAATCTATTATGCCTAATAAATTGAGATTTTTTTCACAATTGACCTCAAATTGAATATTAGATAGTTTTTTAATTCATTTTTCAATTATGTTTCATAAAATGATAGATAATGTGAAGATATTGTTGTATTTTGCAAGGTGCAATGAGGTTGACTGAGATGAATTAATGGACATATTTCCGGCAGCATCCTACTTAGAGATATGTTATTATGATAAATAAATAACGGGTTTTAGGGCCCTATGAGTAGCTTTAATGAGGGTAATGCCAAATATTTAGTAATATTTGCAATCTCAGGAATGAAAAGCTACTCTTTGTATCCTCATGAATATCTGCTCATTTTCCCAAGTAAATCAATTGAACTTGTTGTCTATATAATACTACTACTAATAAGCTTATTTATCAGGGATTAAGCAGTACCATTGAAATACAGATGAAGAAGCTATATATATTATAGTATGAATGTACGATTGATAGAATGGAAACAATCATATGTATATTTTACCTTAACGAGAGAGGAACTCATAAATCGAACATTTTATTATTTTGAATCTAAGCAATGTGCATGTTAATTGCGCGGTTTGATTGCGTACAAAGTTTGAACAAAAGTAAGGCACAAAAGAATGGCGGCGCTTACAAGAGCCATTGCAGTCCACGGATTACGGAAGTTACTATTAATGAGCTCAGCCATCCATGTCTTGGCCTTGCTAGCACAGTGCTTGTTAATTTTATCTCGTGTGTCGTCAAAAATAGTGCCATCGCATCCAAAAGTATCAAGTGCTTTGAACATTTGCAGCACTTGCTCATCCGTCGTCTGGGAGAACAGTATGCCCTTTTCCCGCAGCTCCTTGACGTCGTTGGGGCTCTTAAGTAGAGCTTTCATGAAGTTAATATACGATGTCGCCTCAAAACTTCTATCAGGTCCGGGGGACAGTTCAAATGCAATTACGTTGAAGAAGAACACCTCACTGTCGCTACCAATGAGAAAAACAGGGAGCAGGAGTTTGGCGTAGAACCCGTACGACTCGAACTTGATGTGTGTTAAGCGTTGGGAGCTCGGCCCGAACTGAATTCCCTTGGCTTTGAGATCTGTCACAGAACGCAAAGGCTGGTCGAAGAGCTTGAAACCTTTAAAACTACTATCTTCATAAAAGCTTGTCCGAAGTTTGAATATTTTAAAGATTGGATGACAATGCCCCTTGATTCTTGAAACTAATGTGAATACTCTTTCAGAAGGTGGACGATAGTACCTCTCGCAGTGCCTTTTGATTCGTTTTCTAATATTATTATCACTACTCTTCATGTGCTTCTTAAGAAGAGTTGCACGATAGGCTTCAAGAAGGTGAAGAGGTTCTTCTTCTTCCCAAGGAACTTGTGTGACCGCATCAGAACTCCCATAACATATGACACCCAAAGCCTTGCAAAGCAATTTTTTTTGATCATAATGATCATTATATATTTGGCTGATTAAGAGCTTGGTTGTCCAGAATGGAATCTGATTCTCTAACATCAGTATATCACTATACAAGCATGTGCATCGATACTCGCCAAGCCGGCAACTAACGTGTACAGATTTTGCATCATGATCTCCTGTTGCCCCCTCCAATGCGTATAAGAGGAAGCAGGCATCATGAAGCATCATTTCAGCCAATGCCTTATCATCGAAATCATGTTTCGAGATTCCCGGCCCATAAAAGTCTCTGATTTCATCTGCTCGTTCAAGAAACTTTCTAAAGAGCGAGCCTTTGCCTTCCGAGTCCAACAAAATATTGAGGACCTCGGTTTTCAACTCCTCAGCCTCACGGTACTGGGGGAGACGGCCGTGGTGATAAGGGACCATTGTAAAAGTGGAGGGACTATAAAGGTGGTTCTTGTTTGCGGTCACTTGTGGCGGCAGCCTGTACACCGTTTGTCGCCCGGCCCTAGTCCTTTCGGGCTGGATCTCAATGGTGGAGTGTGGTGGACAAATTGCTTCTATTGGTTTATTGGCGAGCGAATTGATAAATTCCTCTTCCCAGCCTGAGGGGTTTGCCATTACTTCGTGTCTCTGTGCACGGATAGAAAGAGGGGGGGCGGGGGCGAGAGTATGAAGCTACATGTCACGGTCTTGACCTCTCAAGCACGCCGTGCGGCACTTAGTTCTTGGTTCGTTCCTGCGAAACAAGCTAAGTCAGTCTACCTCTTCGGAGAATGAAAGAATGAAAGTAAGAACACCAAGAAAGGAGAATGAAAGAATGAAAGTGAGAATACCAAAAAATGAAATAAAGCACACAAAGGAAAGAGTGAGAAAGGAATTTAGTTTATTCACTCAAACTTGCTTGGTGATTTACAAATGAGAAGTAGTCCCCTATTTATAGTTGTTCTCCTCTCCAATGAAGGGTGGAGATGCATTTGATCTAACGGCTACGATATGCTTCTACCTACTTATGGAATTTTTACAAATATGACCCTTACTTACCCCTGAAACCTTCTAAAGTGCTATTTACAAATATGCCCTTTTAGAAGGTCAAAAATATTCTAAGTATGGTTACAATATATAAGACTATTCTCGAGCCATCTAGAATAGTCGAAACCTCTTTATGCCCGTCCCATTTACTTGATACGTGATAACCGCTCTGTGAATCAATCGAGGTGTGACATACAACTAAGAACTCTATTATGCTCGGTCAACTTTCGTTTGATGTTGAATTTTTTATTTGTGGGTGAGGTGCCGAATGCCAAGTACACAAGGATTTTAAAGTGTAGTTGAGATTATATTAAAAGTATAAGATATTAAATTTTTTAAGTTGGTGAATTTTATATTTTAAATATTTAATAAATGTATTTGTTTTGAAATAAAAATTATATTAATTGAAATTTGTTTTATATGTGACATTGTAATAGATTATGTTAAGAAATTTAAAATTTAATTCAAATTTTAAGCCACGTGTTTTTATAAAAAATTTAATATTAAATTATATATATTTATAAAATAATTTTATAAAATACAAATAACATATAAGATATAATTAAATATGCTCATGGTTTAAAAGGACATCTCCGTAGATTATACAGGGCTAGGCGGGGAATAAGGAAAAGCAGAAGTCTTAGAGATAATACAGTGAGTCCCACCACCAATTTACTTGCCGTCGGCATTTGTCTTTTTCCGACTTGGTCCCGCCAATTATACGTACACATTCAATTATACGTATTTTTCTTTTTTTTATATTTAATGATACGTACTCGTATGTATAGGCTCCACGTATTTAATTAAATTAATTTGTAGTCCCATTATTTTGTGCATATTGCAAAGTAGTATTTTATGAGAAAAAACTAGCCACAATTATTCCCTCCAAAAAACGCCAACTTTTCCCGCCAAAGCGTGAGCCGTTGATGTAATGTGGTTTTGCGATTGTGGACCGTAGATCTTTTGGTTGGGTGTGGACATTGAAAAAGAATAAAAAAGAAAGTCATGTTCACAAAGCATGTGCAATCATACTTCTAGACTTTTTACACCAAAAAACCAAAAATAAATGACTTTTAATTAAAAAATAAAAAAATTTAATGAGTATGGATACAAATAAATAAGAGGGTGTTTGAGATTATTTTTATTTTTTGAGAAGTTGAAAAAAATTGAGTAATAAAAATTGGTAGTATTTAAAAATAAAAATGAGAATCAGTTAAAAGTTGATAATAAAAATATGAAGTATTTGAAAATGAAAATGAAAAGCAATTAAAAGTTGGTAGGTAACAGCTCAAAAAGCTCAATTTATTTACAAAAATATCAAAAAATACTTTTAAGCTATTAAAAATAACTTCCTACCAACTTCTCAGTTTTTGTTTTTTTTTTTTTTTTTTTCAGCTTAATTTAAACAGAAGTTGCATAAATTAGATATTTAAAATAGCTTTTTTTAAAAGTAAAAACAAAGAATTATTTTTTCTAAGTTGTAGCAAACAACACCTAAGTTAATTTGAAATCTTTACCGAATTTAATATTTATCCATATTTCATTTAAATAATAAGAAATAAATTTAAACAGCTTTTAATAGAATCAAACTTGGTGTGTGATATTTTATACATTTTTTATTACTTTTTTAATTATAGAATCAAATTCGAGTCCAACACTAAATCTGATTGGATAGCAAATGCTCAATTTTTTTTCCTATTATGTCTAATAAATTGAGATTTTTTCGCAACTGACCTCAAATTGAATATTAGATAGTTTTTTAATTCATTTTTCAATTATGTTTATATATAGGGTAATTATTTAATTGGGTGTATAGGTTAAATTTATATACATTGGGTGGAATTATAAATTTTTATTTTGAAAGGGGAAATTTTTATTTTCTATAAAATATAAATGATATTTATGTTATTTAGAAGGGGGCCAAAAAAAAAAAATCGAAAAACAATTTCATGTAAAGTATAGCACCACATAAACTTTAGCGGCTAACCTCACCTTATAATCTCAACTCCTACGGCTATGTTTATGCAACTGGGTTTGTCATAACTGGTTTTGCATTGAGGTAATGACTCGTGCCCATGTTCGGTATTATAAATAAAAAGTAAATTTGTTGTAACATTGTATCGTACTATTGTTTGAGAAGTTTAATGTGCAGCCTTGGAACCGAATGGAACAATTGAGTTGGAAGGATCGTTTTTATAATAGATTTCTGCAGTATTTAATTTGAATTAGTCGGTTAATAAGTCGGAACCTGATGTTTAAGACCAAAAAAAAAATTACATATATATTAATTTGAATTTTTTTTTCCCTTATGGGGCAATGGTGTTTCAAAAACGTAATAGATTCCCCTAAGTATTGGAACCACCTTTTATTAATGGTCCTAAAAGTAATGATTTGAAGCTTTAGCACAAACTTCTTTGATCATTGGTTGGTTTAGTTATCCTACGATGTTTAGCTCAACATTTGAACTTTAATTTGTCATTTTGTCCCCTAATGACACGCCTAAAATTTGCTGTGGCATATTTTTATTACAAATTAAATGGGGTATTATTTCTTAATATGGATCATATTCTAAATTAAATGTGGGCCTACATGTGTCCAAAAAATTGTTGTATAATTATGATGGCAATAAATTCGGGCATGTACCATATAAATGGGGATGAAGTTCCACGTAACATTCATTTATTCTCTAATTTTTGTTACTATATTAATTTGTTATATCATTTTATGCCTGCTCAGTGCATGATCTACAATATCGAGGAGTAGAAGGTACAACTATCCAATCTCATGTCTCTGTAAAACTATATGTTAATTATTTTTGAAAATTGTAATTTTCCCCTCTGTAAAAAGGCAATAATTTTTAACACAAAAATTATTTTTAATGATTTTGGAAATGACAACGGTTGTGTTTAAGTCATCACTGTTGATAATTCATAACATATATATGACGAAATTTCAGTGACAAAAAAAAATCTTGTTACCGATGACAATTTTATATTATCATTTTTACTTTATGTTGTGGATTTTCTAACACGTAAGTACATGTCAGCCAACAAATAATATCGAGTGAATAAAGTATCGAATTCCAAAAAAATTTGTAAACTATTATTAATTAAGTACTGAAATTAAGCTTTCTACGCTTGTTATAAACTTTAATAATGGTGGATGGTAATTAAAATAGACAAATAAAAATAGAAATCTAACCACATAAGAAAACACAAAGCGAATGAATAGGTGCAATTCAATAAGTAAGTTAACTAACATCTATAATTACAACATCACTCGATATACTTCTCTAACTTTAATTACCTACATTTCTACAGTCCTGCAAATTATTCTGATAACCTAGATAATTTGTTTATTTGTGGCCTTATGTCAAAACTCCCCCAAACATGCATGTTATCAATAAATGTTCGTATATGTCCATAACTAACAATTAATTATTGACCCATTAGATCCGCTCATTCGGTTATGCATGACTTGTAGGTATGTCCCTATCATACAAACTAACAGATTGATGGCAAACATAAATTTGAGTATACATTGTTTAGTTTATTATCCAGTTCTAAATTTTCTTTGTAAGGCATACCTAGAATTCCTAATATACATTTGGTGGCCAAATAATTGCAATTAATCAACTCAAACTAAATAATCGAAATAAAAAAATGCAGAATTATAAGAACGTGTCAAATCTCATAGAAATTACATATTGGGTTCAATTACAATCTCATAACAAAATATTTAGCCAAACATGTTAAGGATATCCAAAACACAACTCCAAGTATCCATCATTACAATTAAAGTCAAGAGATGATAGGAAGAAAACTAGTGTTGGATGTTGAATCATCATTTCCTCCGCCTTCGATCTCATGTTGTCCGATGAATTTTTGAGAGACAAAACTAATATAGGCTAAAAACTTAAGAAAAACTAGAGATAGAATGTTAAATAAATAAAGTGATAAAAGCGGTTGTAGCATTTTTTTTCTCCGCCTATTGAAACCCTTTAAAAGTCCTAATTTAACATAAAATCATATTTAAAGTAGGATTAGGAAAGTGCATATTCACAATTTGTACATATTTGCAGATTTTACGCACAAGATGTCAGACTGATTTGTTTGTTTACTCTTTATAGCATTGTAGACTGTTCTTTGTATTTACTCTGTTTTTGCGCAAATTCGAACTTCTTGCAAAGAAACACGCCCTTTGCTGCCTTTTCGTCACTTATAAACTTCTTTTTCCTAAAACAATAAAAATCAAAAACTCTTTCAAACGATTCAAAATATTAAAAAAAAAAAACATAATAAGTCCATACAATTACATGCATAAACATATATAATTTATGTACTTATGACTTTTATCTCTAATATTTGTTTCTTTTTAGTGAATATAAATTGGTAAATGCAAGCAGTCAAGAGCAGTACATTCACATTTAGATCAAAGTCACGAATTTGATGATTGAGATTTGAGAATCTCAGATAATATATATATATATATATATATATATATATATAGCCTAAAATCCCTGACTTTAATTAATACAACATAAAACTGGTATCATTAATGTAAAATTTAAAGTTTAAACGCATACACATCTCTGATTTAGATGTCCCAAAATCGACTTGTCTCGAAACTGACCTATTATTCACCCTCTTCTTGTGATGACGATAAGATCGGTATAAAAAGGCCTATCCAATGCCAAAACAATATACATGCCTAATCCTATTGGACCAAAAAAAAAAAAAATGGAATCCCTCTAATAATTACGAGGTAATTATTAGTCCCCAGAAAATCATATAAGGTTGTCTGAACACTGAAATGCTCTAAAGCAGACACAAAAAATGTGCATATAAACTTCATGTACTTGCATAAATACATCATCCTAAATGTTACGGTTTTGTATTCCATCACTGGGATCAAGTCACAGTCTACACTACATATAAATATTATCACAAACCCTATTAATTTCACTTACATTCTTTTGACTTTTCGTGTTTCTTTCTATAACTCAAATTTTTTAATAAAAACATCGATCGGACCTATATACTTAGACAACAACATTATGACCTTTCTGAGTTATGTAGGATGATTCAGAACGATGCAAAACAGAAATACAGTTTGAGTTTCTTGATTCTGCCTGAGCAGGCCTTCTTTGATCCACTCGGCCCGGCATTTTTACAGCTAGAAGGCGGTGTTCCTCCACCATGTGAACTTGAAGTGCTGCCTTCTGTCGTGCTGTCTGAGTTTTGCCTTTTTGTAGTGTGCTCGTTCGTCGACTTTTCTTGGATAACCGAACCACTTCGTGAGCCCTCGACTTTGTCAGGTCCTAGAGAACCACTCAATACTGAACCTAGGACAAAATTTTGACAGATGACAAAGATAAAGGAAGATCAATTACACTGACCTCCCCTGTAACTATGGGTAGTTACACAAAGTTACCCTCAAAGTTTCAAAATTACAACTACCCCTTTTGATAATTGAAAGAAACCTCAATACCATCATCCATACATGCAAGAATAATTTAAGAAGTTTACTAGAAGATGAATTATAAAGTCATTTAACTATGTTTAATAATCAACAGAAGGGGGTGACTATAAGGTGGACACAAGTTACGAGCGAAGTATGGGTAATTTTAAAATTGGAAAGTACACGATATATATATGGATATAAATATATACCTGAAGAGGCGGGTGGCAAGACCACGTCATTTGACCTGACAGATGTGGGAAAACTGTATCTTAAACTTGATCGCTGGCTCTGCATGTACTTCTTCTCCTCTTCCTCAAGGTCCCGCAAGAAAGCTGATGAATCAAAATATTCATCTGATAGCTTGCTGGGACAACTAGAGTTCTGTGAACTAGAAGAATGCGATTCAGGGTCTTCTAGATCATTCAATTCCAAGAAGTCACCTCTCGAGAAGCATTCTAGTTCTGAAAAAACTTGTCGAGAAGGGTCTGTTTTATTATCAGCCACCGGGGGAAGCACTTCCACTTCACACTCCCCCTTATCCTACAAAAGGCATATACATGTCACCAAAATGAGGTAAGGGTATTCGAGGACATAAAAAGAGCCACTGACCCCAAAAAATGGATACGAGACACAACAAATGTAGTCTTAAACAATCATGATTTTTGCACCTTGACAAACGGGTATATGAGATGGTTACATATATGCATCTCAAAACAACCCTACTTATAAAGAGATCCAAATCCGGCCTTGCATATAGGGGTATGTCCAGATCATGATCCTTCATTATTGTAAAAGAGCATTTAATCGGTCCTGATATAATAGTCCACAAAAACATCGTACAAAATGACCATGGCCTAAACGGACAACTATGCTAATCATACTCAAAAAGAAACAAAGAAACACGACTTAAGTTGACTCAAGGAGTGAGCAAAAGAACTAATAAAAGCGAAATCACGGAATCATAAATCTCCGAAATTTAAATAGTGTAGCACAAAACAAAACTAAAACCCAAGCAGCTACACTAGAGGGTTAGACAATATGCGGAACATAAATGGCATAAAGTATTGAAACCATAGAAAAATGATTGCAATTCAACTCACCTTAGATTCACATTTAGAATCTAGACCGGCAGTAATATTGGTGTTAGGGTCAATTGATGCCACCTACATTAATCTTCTTTGATTCAATTATGGTTTTGCATTTTTTAAGGTGCATATCACTTTTGGAACCGAGCCCACTACAGCGGAATACTCTGCATAGCAATCTTGATTCCTGCACAATGTCCAATCAAACCAGTAAATTGACAAGCGCATTGGCTTTGATGTAAATAAAAAACATGATAAAGAAGACAAACACTTGTAAAATGGTTGGATCAAGTACCGTTGGCTTATCTTTATCACTTACATCCTTTTTTGTTACCCTGTACTCTTGCATAAGCCAATCAGTTCGCTGTCCATGAGGGGCCTGGCCTTCAAAGTATTCTAGCGTGGTCCTCCAACCACTTATCATAGAGTTCGAATATATATCACAAGCTTCTCCTTTGGCTCTCCAGAATCCGTGAACAGATTCCTTTCTCTCGTTTGAGTTAACTATGTACCAAATTCCCTCTGCAAGTATACCATACACATAGAATTAAGAGCTCTATTACAAAATTTTAAATTTGAAGAAAAATACATATGAAATATAGCTCCATGTGAACTTTAGGGGGCGTGACGGCCCTCCCCACCTACCCGCAGCTCCATCTATGACCTCAGAGTTGATCACTTCATAATTCTTGAACTTAAGATAAAGAATAACAACAATGGATTGCAAGGGGGGGCGTGATTAATGAAGAATTTTATCAACAAGGATATCAAATTTTATAAATTTAGAACAGAATGGACAAGAAAACTGACCTGGTAAATTGGATGGTGGGTACTGATAAGGGATTGAATCTGCTAGCACATTATCTGGGAGACGGGATCCTGGGGTGTACTTGTCCAGTAATGAAATGATCTGTTCATCGCTCCAGTACAGACCAATTTCAGCAGGTGGAGGGCGCTCGGCTGGAGGACACATTGATATCAAAATCAATGAAGAGCAACGTGATGCCTTATCTGAGAAATCGAGAGATAGAAGCAATGTAACGCTTGGACGAATTATCCAGATTATATAGAAAGGAAAAGGTAAGTTAAGGTGATGAGATAATAAGATTGTGTAATAAGATAATAAACACAAATGAAAATATGAATTGTAAAGCAGATGGCCTTGAGCATAAATAATCCGTTGAAGCATAAATCCGGTGGACTTTCTAGGAAATTCAACACAACATTTGGGAAATAGAGAAGAAAAGGTAACAATACTTCATAAAAGCAACAGATTATAAAAATTTACCAGAACTTCACAACATATAATCGCAGTGATCCCATAAAATCTTTTGGCAAATGCTTAGTCGGGCCGGAAGACAAATTACAGCTGTATGCGTGTATATGGTTATTTTCTTGCATTACAGCTCATGCATAACATACACATTGCCATTTCAGATGGGTATAATCATACTCAAATATGTATAATCTGCGTGTAAGAAATAGGCATGCTAGGATCACACAAGTGTGTATATATGCTCATATGTGTCCATGTAGCATGTTTATATGGTTGACTAAATGAATGCTTGTATGGGGCATTGATGCATGTAGACATGCATGCATACATAGGCGGATGGATATATGCATATGTATACATAGGCAAGTCCAAAAGTTAGAGCATACATACATGTACGGAGAGAACAATATAGTATCAATCAAAGCACCGGAATACACAAAAGGGGGTGCTCATAGAAAATTACATACCGATAACCCCATTGACTCACAGTTGACTTGAGAAAATTTGATCGGATTGAAGAGATTTATGCCATCAACAGATATCTAGGCTCATAAAAAATGTAAAAATAAAACTAATCTGCAAATATGAAATAGAAACTAAAACGAAAATCCCATAAAATCGATCGAACAGAGCGGATTTATCAATTGCAGCCACAATCTAAAAAGTAACACATAAGAGCTCAATTTGAAAGCACCGTAAATCAAAAGTCATGTTACTACTTATACACAAACATTAATTTCCAGAAATAACAAAACTTAGCGTGATACTGAGAAACCAGAAAGCACACCAAATACAAATATTGCAATCATTTCAAGAAAGCTCTGTTTCACACACAAAAAATAACAGAGCCCACAACACTCAAACCCAAAATCGCAAGCGGTCTCATTCAAAAGAACACAAGCATCAATCAAAACAACAACCAAACACCAAGAAAACAAACCATCGAGAAACACACCAAAAAAACCCACCAAGTAAATAGCAAAATTAGCAACTGCAAAACAAAGAAAACAAGAAATTACGCGAACAGGAGGCAACTTTGGACCTTTTTTTGGAGTGGTAAGAGCAGCCCTCTAATTTGTTCTGCTTCACTAAACCAATTCAGACCCTCTCGACCTCTCCCAATTTCGAATCAGCTCTAATCAAGAAATGAACGAGGGTTAGTGGGGGAAAGCAATTTATAGGGGCTGCCGAGTGGGGGTTTTGCTAAGCTACACCGCGGTGATTACTGATCGAGGGTCACAGTTGAATTACACTTGGGAGCGCACTCCCCAAGTCCGAATAGAGACACAAACGTTTTGCGTAATAGGAGAAGCCAAACACGTGGCGGCGTGGCAATGGCGGGATTACGCAGATAGCAGGTCCCACCTCCTACAGTGTCTGAGTCAGTTACGAGGAAGATTCCTTCAGACAACCTTCACTTTAGACTTTTACGAACTCGTCAATGGTGGCTGACTCAATCGCTCCTCTCTCTGCTGACGCCAATTAATAATCTGTACCGAGCTGGTTTTGAACGATTGTTCGTGTTATTCTGTGAGCAATCTCCCCCCCCTCCCCCTATGGATATTAGGGAATGTGATTGGGTGTTTTTTTAACTGCAAGCCAAGATTTTTTTTTTTCTTAATGGTTTTTAAGAGAGAACAAATGTTTGATTGAGAGAAAAGAGTGAAATTTTTTACCGCAATTTGATTTAATCGAATTCAACAAGTTATATAATAAATATTATATACTTATTAAATAATTGATCACTCTTTTTAATTTATATATTAATCATATAAAAAATATACTAGATTTGTCTGGTGATTAACCATTTGAAATCCTTCATTGCAAATTATATTTTATTATCTATTTTATAAATAGATATAAGTTTTCATGTGCAAAATTTAAGTGTATAGCTAAAGAATTAATTTTATACATATATGAATGTATATAATTAAATAAAAAATGAAATACTAATTTATAATAGAAGATCTTATTCGATAATTACATTAATTCAACCGAACTAGACATGGATTATATAAATCCGAAAAAGGCGGTAGAGAGAACAAAACTTCTTTAAGCCTTTATATATGGTCATAAAATTACTTTAATATTCTATACCCAGGTCCCAACAAAGTTTACTGAGTTTGCCATACTTTTTAACCATAAAAAAGGGGTGAGTTTGGCTTTAGAAAAAAAAAAGCATTATATAATCCGGATAAAATTTGCAACCTTTTTTTTTATTTTTTTGCCGCCCTTTTTGTATGGATAAGAAATGCTAAAATGGATTAAAACGTAAATTTCCTTTCAAAGCTTCCTGGGCAAGATTGCTAGTGGCACCTAGCTAGCCAAATAACAATTTGCATCGAACATTCTAGATTTCGAGTCCAAAAAGGTGACCAAAGAAATTTGACATTTGTGGAATGGATTTATTGAGGCGGAGTAGTACTTTGGAATATTGATCCATTTTGCTTCTTGTGTCCCAAAGCAGTGAACTTTAGTGCTATAATGCCAAATATTATATATATATATATATGATGTGGTCGGATTTTGGCCTGCGGTACACGTCATTTTGAACTGGGAGTAAGTGTTTGAATCCGGTCAGGTAGATCCGAGTAAGAGTGTCTGAATGCTGGTCGGGTTCTATTCTGCAAGGATGGAGCACACGTGAGACTAGCCGGAAGTGTCTCCGGCGAAGACCCTCCGACGCTCAAGTCAGAATTCGAGCAGGTAAAGGGTGAGTAGTAATCAAGTAATAATCAGTGTATTAGCGGATAAAAGTGTCTTACCCCCCGAATAGTGTCGCCGTACTACTTATAATAATAAAAAATAGGTGGGCCGGACAGAATTAGGTTGGCCCAATCCCGTTGTTGGTAACGGGTGTTCCCCATGACGCGCCGTGGGCGCGTGGGGTGCATTCCTTGCTCGAAGGGGGTGTCAAGGTATTGACTCCGAGGGTGAAGTGTTGTCGACATCGATCATGCCATTTCATCGAGTCAAGGAGATGTGGTGAACTCTGGCCGAACAAGGCCGTCGAGAAACAGACCAAGGGCCTGATCGAGATAGGTCTGACACGCGGCAGTAGGAGGATGGCGGCATGTGCTGAGCTGGATCCGATGTGTGAGCAGAGGAGGCGCGTGCGTGGCCAAGGCAAATTTGGCCACATCATTAGCCCCCCAGTTCTTGGTTTGACCGATCCTCGTAGTACGGGCAGACCGGGAGCTGCCCGAGTAGATAGCGCCTACGATTTCGCTCAGGAATTATCGATCAGGCGCTGGCGGTAACTTCGAAAATTGACCGTTGGGATGTGACCGTTGGTCATAATTACTAGCGTCCGTTGGACTTCCCGAGGAGTATTTTTACCGCCCTATAAATAGGGGCTCCGGGCGAGGCTACAGGCGCGTCATTTTGTCACCGAGCTGAATTTCCACACCGAGCATAATCTGAGAGCACCGAGCACGCAGGAACCATTTCGATCAGACAAATCCTCTTTTCGACCCGCCAAACCTAGGTACTTCCTTTTCCCGATCTGTTTCTTTTCTTGCTCTTCATTTTCGTAAAACAATCCTTCCTTAGATATGAGTCAGTCCATGAGCAGTTCAGATAGCCAAAATAGGATGGTAGTGTCCCCAATCGAAGGGGGGGTTAAGCGATGTAGATCTGTCAGTCTCCTTGGAGGCAGAAGCCTCTTTTGAGGGGGCCTCATCTCGTTGCCCGGGCGAGGCGAGCACTAGTCGGCCCCGAGGGGGTGGTAAGAGCCCGAGCATAATTGAGGAGATGAGGCGGCGCATGGAGGCGGAGAGGGGAGAGGCACTTCCTCCGTTGGGTGACGTGCCTGAAGTGGTGGTCCCCTCATATAGGTCAGTTTCCGAAGAGGCGGGTCCATCCGGTCAAAATCCTCACCGGGGGAGAAAGAAGGCGATATCGGGCAACCAAACCCTGGTGAGCTGGGGGAATATCGTTGCGAACATCACCGAACGGGACAGAGAGAAGATAATGAATCATTATATCCGAGACTCGTTCGGTGTGATCTGGCCGAGCAGGGAGGATTCCATCACGAATCCCTCCGAGGGGTGCCTTCCTATTCACTATGCTCACATCGAGAATGGACTTCGGTTTTCGATCCCGACCTTCATCTCCACTATTCTTAACCGGTTGAACATAAGTCCAATTCAACTGACCCCCAACTCATACGCTTTGATATGCGCCTTCGTCATTTTCTGCAGCTGCACTGGGCACACCCCAACCATGGCCAACTTCTTTGACCTGTATCAAGTCAATCATTCGAGTAGGTCATCTCCAGACGACGAGTTTAACTGATTTTTTGTGAGCGCGAAGAACTGGAGAAAATTGATCGAAACGGCCTCGTCGTCATACGGGGCGGATTGGAAACAGAAGTGGTGTTACATACACTCTGCAGATCCATGGCCGGTGAGGAGGGTGCATAATTCAGAGGCGAGGAAACTCTCCCTGGCCGGACTGGGATCGAGCAGTTGGACAAGGGAGTGGGTGCTCGGTCAGAAGGCCCTGGGCTTATTAAGCCCCATCTTCCTTACCCAGGAAGGACTCCTAGTAAAGGCTGGTCTTTCACCAGCTAGGCTTGATATCGATCATGTTACTTTTGGTATTATTTATTGCATGTTTTTACTCGAATATTCAAGTCTTTATGCTCGATTATGTTCTAATCGGTTGGTTTTCAATTCTGCAGATCTCAGCGCATTAGAAATGGGACGCATGAACTTGATCTCGAAGGTAGCCGGAGGGAGGAGGAGACCGTCCCCCCCACCAGAGGAGGCCCGTGCCATAGAGGCCACAACTAGTGCTCCGAGGATATCGGGGCAGGCAGTAGTTACCACCCAAGGCCCTGGTCGGGGGGCCGTTCCCGATGTGGGGGAGACCCCTCTTGTCCGGAAGAGAAAGGCCCCAGACTCCGCGCCACCGACGAGACCAACCGGGGCCTGTTCCGAAGAAGCCCGCCTCGAAGTCGGCCAAGGGCAAGCGGCCGGCTGATGGCTCCGGGTATTCTTCGGAAGAACTGGAGGTGTTAAACTATCCGGACGCCCCGGAACCCCGCTTCGACCCCAAATATGGTGACCTCTCTGACCGTAGCATCCTCGGTGGGTCGAGCAAGAAGTTGGCGATGAGGAGCTTCCAAAACGCCGTTTTCAAAGCCGATCAAGTCAGTCTCTCCGAGCTCGATGATGCAGAGCTGGCTCTGAGCATCGCTCAGGACATGAACACTCTCCAGCAAAGGGTGTTCCATGGTCTTCGTCGGCTGGAGGTCAGCCAGGCGCGTTGCGAAAAGGCCGAGCGGGAGGCTCGAGGAAGCAACCTTCAGGCGGATTTGGATGAGGAGCGGCAGAAAAATCAAGTCGCTCAACGGGAGATTGCCACGGCGCGGGGGAAGACGCAGGCCCTGGAGGAGCGGCTCGAGAAGCTCGAACTGGACTTCAAGACCAGGGAGTCCTCGCTGGAGCAAGAAGTCAGCCTCCTGAAGGAGAAGGCCAAGGAGGCCTTCGTGCAGGGCGAAGAGAGGGGTCGCCGTTCGATGAGGACTGAACTGATGGCCTCGGTCCCCGGCTGGGAGAAGGAGGCCGTAAAACGGTTCGTCCGATGACCTGTGTTCGAGTACGCTATCATCCTCCGCGGGGCGAACGACGCCTTCCTCGGATTCCAAAAAGCCTTCAACCAGCTGAAGGCACGCGGCGTTATCCCGCAAGGATTTTCCATGGAGGGGTACGGCATCCATCTGACCGATGCCGGGGAGGATGAGGAGGATGACGGCGAGGCCTTGCCGGCGTATGAGGGCGCAGAATTTGCCCAGGTAATTTCCATCGTGGAGAGGCAGGTCCGCAATGAAGATCATAAACGCATGGGGGAGCCTCTCTCTCCGGACGTAGAACCCGATGATCCCATCATCGTGGACGAGGGAGCGCCCGAAGTGGGGGCGACAAGTGCCCCGGCGAACCAGGACGTGGTCGATGCAGTGACCGACCAGGCCATGGCGGCGGCGATCGAGGAGGTGGCCGAGGAGGTAGATGGCGCTTAGGCCGTAAGAAATTATATCGGGTCGTATACCCGCAAACATGTATTTTGTTTTTATTTGTTATTATTATCTTTAGCAGTCTGATGTAAACCTTTATTGTCAATGAAAGTTTCTCATCGAAGCATGATTTTTATTTCATAAGTAATCATGAGCTCGAATAATAATTTAAAATTGAACTTTGGAAAATTTGACAAACGGGAATCAAGCTCGATACGTAAAGTATTCGATAACAAACTGCGATTTATTTAAAGAAAAAGAAATGACAAACTGCGAATCACTCATGACCACTTGCGCTCAATCCAATCATACGTAGAACCGTTTCAGGTTCGTGGCGTTCCAAGGACGGGGCAGTTCCCTCCCCGACATGTCCTCGAGGCGATAGGCATTGTTTTTGCAAATCTTGGTCACTTTGAACGGACCATCCCATTTAGGGTCCAACTTTCCCACGGGGTGAGAAACCTCGACCTTCTTGGTGACCAGGTCCCCGATCTGGAAAGTCTGGGGACGGACATGGCGATTGTAAGCACGTGCAGTAGCTGCCCGGAAGTTGTCCAACCTCCGCAAGGCGGCCTTCCTCCTCACGTCGACGAAGTCAAGCTCGGTCCGGCGAGCGTCGACGTTGGCGATCTCATCGAAGTGCGCAACCCGAGCAGATGGGTGCAGCACTTCGGCAGGTATAACGGCGTCTGAACCATAAACTAAGGCGTACGGGGTGTCGCCCGTTGCAGTCCGAGGAGTGGTCCGGTATGCCCAAAGCACGCCTGGGAGCTCATCGGCCCAATTGCCCCGAGCGTCGGCCAAGGCGGTCTTAAGTCCGTGGAGAATCGTTCGGTTAGTGACTTCCACTTGGCCGTTTGCCTGAGGGTTCCCTACTGAGGTGAAACGCTGCTCGATTTTAAGGCTAGAGCACCATTCCCTCACCCGATGACTTTGGAACTAGTTCCGTTGTCGGAGATGACGACCCTGGGGAGTCCGAAGCGGCAGACGATGTTTTTCCAGATGAAGATTTTGATAACCGAGTCGGTGATCTTTGCAACGGCCTCTGCTTCGACCCACTTCGTGAAATACTCGACGGCAACTATCACGAACTTCCTTTGCCCGGGGGCTTGAGGGAACGGTCCGAGGATGTCTATTCCCCATTGGTCGAATGGCCAAGATATTTCCACATTTATCATCGGAGCGGCAGGCTGGTGGACTAGGTTGGCATGCAGTTGGCAAGCTCGGCATCTTCGGACGAAGTCAAAACAATCTTGCATGAGATTAGGCCAGAAAAATCCTGCCCGTGATACCTTTTTGGCCAAGGACCTTGGCCCAGTATAGTTTCCGCAACACCCTTGGTGTATCTCTTCGATGACTTCCTTGGCCTGTTGCTTGCTCAAGCATCGTCGAGGGGGCCCATCGAAGCTTTTCCTAAACAGGCGCCCCTGCCCATCGAGGGCGTATCGAGAGGCCTGCCGTCGGAGTCTTTTGGCTTCGACGGGTCCCTCGGGGAGAGTTCCATCCTTCAGGTAGGCTACTAATTCTGCTATCCATTCCTCGGGGGGCTCGATGGAAAGGATGCACTGTTGGACCCCGGACCCGGTCAAGGGTGCTGACGCACTCAACATGGTTATGCTTCTCTCTTTGGTCCCCCTCATCGAACTCGCCAGTTTCGACAACTGATCTGCCCTCTCATTTTCTGTCCGGGGAATTTGCTCGAGAGAGAACTTGACGAATTTTTCCTTCAACTTGTTGACCTCCTCGAGGTATTTCGTCATCGATGCTTCACGGGCGTCGTAATTGCCATTGACCTGCTCGGCCACCAACTGTGAATCGGTCAAGGCGACACGTTCGTCCACGCCCTAGTCCAGGGCAATCCTCATCCCCGCGGCGAGAGCTTCGTACTCGGCTTCGTTGTTGGAGATCGAAAATTCAAGGCGAATGGCGAAGTCGAGCTCGTTGCCCAACTCATCCCTCAGATAAACCCCGGCTCCCCCACCTGAGTTCGTGGAGGACCCATCGACCATTAGGGTCCACGGTGTTTTTGGCTCCGTTTCTGCCCTCGGGGTCACCTCTGCTAAGAAATCTGCCAGGACCTGGGCATGAATCGCCGTTCGTGGTTGGAACTGGATATCGAACTCGCCCAGCTCGACGGCCCACTTCACGAGCCGACCCGAGACATCGGGTTTGGCCAATACCTGCTTCAGAGGCTCACTGGTCAGGACCACGATGGTGTGGGCCTGAAAGTATTGCCTCAACTTCCGGGCGGAGTGGACCAAAGCAAGGGCGAGCTTCTCGATGGCCAAGTAATTTCGTTCAGGGCCTTGGAGGAGCTTGCTGAGGTAATACACCGGGCGGTGTACCCGATCCTCCACGTGCACTAGGACCGAGCTGACCGCATTTGGGGATACCGCCAGGTAAGCATAAAGGGGCCTCCCCGGAGCTGGTTTCGACAGCAGGGGGGCTATGTCAGGTATCTTTTTAATTCGAGGAGCGCGTGCTGGCATTCCTCCGTCCATTTCCAATCCGGCACCTTCCTTAGTGCTTTATAGAATGGGAGGTTTCGGTCCGCTGAGCGAGATATGAACCGATTGAGGGCGATTATGCGCCCTAATAACCTCTGTACTTCCTTCACTGAGCTAGGCGGCTCGATGTCGAGGATGGCCCGAATCTTCGAAGGGTTGGCTTCGATCCCCCTATGGCTGACGATGTACCCGAGGAATTTACCTCCTCGGACGCCAAACGTGCACTTGTTCGGGTTGAGTTTTAGGCCATATTTTCTTAAAATCTCAAATGTTCGAGCAAGATGCCCGAGATGGTCGGACCCCCGCTCGCTACGGACTATCATGTCGTCGATGTAAACTTCGACGGTTCTCCCGATCTCCTCCTTGAACATGAGGTTCAAGAGTCTCTGATACGTAGCTCCGGCGTTTTTTAGCCCGAAGGGCATCACGAGGAAGCAATACGTCCCCGTCGAGACGACGAACGACGTCTTCCCACGATCCTCTTCGGCCATGTAGATCTGGTAGTAGCCTTGGAAGGCATCCATCACGCTCATCAACTCGCACCCCGCCGTTGAGTCAACGAGTTTGTCTATTCGAGGAAGGGGATAGTGATCCTTGGGGCAGGCTTTGTTGAGATCGGTGAAGTCATTGCACATCCGCCATCGGCCATCGCCCTTGGCAACGACGACCACGTTGCATAGCCATTCGGTGAACTGGACCTCCACAATGTAGCCTGCCTCGAGGAGCTTGTTGACCTCCTCCTCGATGATTCGGTTTCGAGCTTCACAAAATATCCTCTTTTTCTGCCTCACCGGCCTGAACGATGGGTCTGCGTTGAGGCGATGAACAATGACTTCAGGATCGATTCCCGGAAAGTCTGAGGCCTTCCAAGCAAAGACATCGGCATTTGTCCGGAGGAAGTCGACCAACATGACCTCGTGATGCGGCTCGAGGGTCAATCCTACCCGGGTGGTCTTGGATGGGTCGCCCTCTACGAGCTGGATTGTCTTGAAATCTTCCGCTGGCGTCATTTTTCCTTCCTCTAGCCTCCTCCGCTTTGCCGGGTCGATTTCGGAGGACTCGGGGATGTCCATCCGCGAAGCGGCTGCTTCGACTAGTCGGGGTGCCGGAGTCTTCTTCCCTTCGACGGAGGCCGAGTAACACTTCCAGGCGTCCAGGATCTGACATGTGACTTGTCCGACCCCCGCGGGCGTGGGGAACTTCATTTTTAAGTGATACGTGGACACCACCGCCCGAAATGCATTAAGAGCGGGTCGCCCGAGGATGATGTTGTAAGCAAACGGAGCGTCAACTATTAGATACTGGACCATCATAGTCTTCCTTCTCGGGGCCTCCTCCAACGAGATGGGGAGTTGGATCATCCCGAGAGGGACCACCTCGGAACCTCCAAACCCGACGAGAGGGGTCTGCATGGGGGAAAGCGTGTATCCTCCTAAGTCCATCTTGGCGAAAGTGTTGGCGAAAATGATGTTGGCGGAGCTCCCATTGTCGATCAGGGTCTTTGCCACGGAGTAGTTGGCTACGTCCAAATTAATGACCATTGGGTAATCCGGTGTGTCCTCGAGGCCTTCTGTCTTCGGGATGTGTGCAAGATCAAGGTCGGAGAATTCGAGTGACTCCGACGTCGGTGTCGCTGCCTCTATATGGTGTTGACATGCAGCCTCTCATGGTAGTAGCGCTCTTCGATACGGTGCCGGGCCTGGTCGAGGCGCCTCTCCACCTGTTTTCTCCTACTTTTGGTGTCTCCTCCACTAGGGCCTCCAGCAATGGTGTGGATCATCCCCCTGATCGGGAGGTTATCCTGTGTGGCAGGTTGCTTGTCCTCCCGACCGGATGGCGTGTAACCTCGTCGAGGAGAGCGAGATCGAGTCCTCTTCGGCGGCTCGTGTTCATCGTCCATGGAGGACGGGGAGTTACGTCGGCGGCTTCCCTCACCCTGGTGACCCTGTCCTTGCTTTTTCACGTATTTTTTGATCTCCGGACGGCCCGGGTTGATGAGGCGCTGTATTTCTTTCTTCAGGGCATAGCAGCCCTCGGTGTCATGATTTCCCACTTGCTTGTGAAACGCACAATATTTATTTTCTCTCGGGGGGGCTCCATCCGCGTCCTGGATCTTCCTTGGCCTTCGAAAGACCGTCGGGTCACTGGCGTTGATTGTGGCGAAAATCTCTTTCCTCGACATGACCAACGGGGTGAGCTCGTTGTCACGTCGACGGTCCTTCCTTTCCCCGACCTCTGGCCTCCTTTTATACCTCATGTCCTCGACATTCATGTATTGTTGAGCGATGGACATGACTTTCTCCATGGTGGCGGGGCGCTTTCTGGCCAAGTGGTCCGAACATGCCTGGTTTCGGATGGCCCCCATGATTACGTCGAGGAGGAAGTCCATCTGGACGCTCTCGACCTTAAGCAGCTCGGTGTTGAATCGGTTAAAGAAGTCCCTCAGAGACTCACCATCCTTTTGTCGAATCTTATGCAAATGGGATGGGGGCAGCTTCGCTAGGCTTTTCGTCTGGAAATGGTTGACGAATTTTATCGCCAAATCGGCGAAGCTTCTGACCGAACCTGGGGCTTGGCGGACATACCATTGCGAGGCTACTCCCTGGAAAGTCGTAACCAGCAACTTCGCGGCGAAGTCGTCGTCGATCATGTGCACGCGCATGGCGTGTTTGAATTGTATTAGGTGTTCTTTGGGATCCGCTTCTCCATTGTATCGGGGCAAGTCGGTCGGGATTCGGACCCCTCTAGGCGCTCGTGCTCGTTGGAGGTCTGCGCTGAGTGGGTCCGAATCGTCTGGGACAAAGTATCGCTGAGCCGATCCCTGTCCGGAGAGGTGAGATACCTCCTCGAGCTTCCGGTTAAGGTCTTCCATCCGATGTGAGAGTTCCCCAACATCATCAGGGGATCTTTCGCCGCGGCGGACCTCATCGATCCTCCGTTGGATCTCTGTAGGAGCGTATTGAACTGATCAGCCGTCAGAACGAGGAGGTTCTGCCCGGCGGGAGGCGTAGGTGCTGGCCCGATGGCTTGCGGAACAGCATGGGGGGGGATAACGTGAGTCTCGGGAACAGGATGGGCGGTGGTTTGCGGGGCCCCTGACTCTGCTCCGGTCCTTCGTGTGTTTACCATTTCCTCACTTGCTCGAATAGAGCCCTTCCTCTAGCGCCAAAATGATGTGGTCGGATTTTGGCCTGCGGTACACGTCACTTTGAACTGGGAGTAAGTGTTTGAATCCGGTCAGGTAGATCCGAGTAAGAGTGTCTGAATGCTGGTCGGGTTCTATTCTGCAAGGATGGAGCACACGTGAGACTAGCCGGAAGTGTCTCCGGCGAAGACCCTCCGACACTCAAGTCAGAATTCGAGCAGGTAAAGGGTGAGTAGTAATCAAGTAATAATTAGTGTATTAGCGGATAAAAGTGTCTTACCCCCCGAATAGTGTCGCCGTACTACTTATAATAATAAAAAATAGGTGGGCCGGACCAGAATTAGGTTGGCCCAATCCCGTTGCTGGTAACGGGTGTTCCCCATGACGCGCCGTGGGCGCGTGGGGTGCATTCCTTGCTTGAAAGGGGTGTCAAGGTATAGACTCCGAGGGTGAAGTGTTGTCGACATCGATCATGCCATTCATCGAGTCAAGGAGATGTGGTGAACTCTGGCCGAACAAGGCCGTCGAGAAACAGACTATGGGCCTGATCGAGATAGGTCTGACACGCGGCAGTAGGAGGATGGCGGCATGTGCTGAGCTGGATCCGATGTGTGAGCAGAGGAGGCGCGTACGTGGCCAAGGCAAATTTGGCCACATCAATATATATGTGAACAAAATCAAACACATATAGTATGATTGATCGTAACTGCCGCGGAAAAAGGAACGAAGAATACCATTCTAGTTTCATTACAATGTTGTGAAACGATCACGACTATTTCACATGTTATTCGTTTTTATTTTTTGAGATAAAACTATAATTATTTACGTGTTCTTTAATCATCTACAGAGATTCCTTATGGCTTATCTCAACTTTTCCTCTATTTTCATTTTCTTTATTTGTTTTTCATAATATAAGGTCTGGAAGTGGATTTTCTTTCTTTTTTTTTCTTTTTACACTGATTCACCTAAAAAACACGATAGAGAACCTTTCGGACTCACCGTTCCGACCTTTTAATTGCTGCGACGAATCAACAAAACACTAGAACGGGTATTATAACACCGCGACACCATTGCACGTGACAAATACCGAAACAGCGGAACGGAAGCCGGCGTTCCGCTTCCATTCCGATCGTTCTGGCCGTCATCGCAATATGCCGGAGAACTATGAGATAGAGGGCTTACGAGATGTTAACTATTTGGTTAGTATTCAAGTGATATTGCTCAATTTAACTGTTGAATTGAGCGTGGTAAAGTCATAATTTTATCTTTTCAATGCCTTTTGATAGTATTATATTGAAATTTAACGAATAAAAATATTAATTGGAAAATAATATCCAATTTAATAGTATGAAAAGTTTCTAGACAGACACTTGACAAAAACCCCTATTTGGTTTCATTTTCAAATGATACTTCATTTTTTTGAACATTCTCTATTTAAATATACTTTCATTTTCAATGTATATATTTTCAATATTCACTATATAACTATGAAAGCACTTATATTCAATACCATTGATTCACATTTTCAACTTCTTCTACATTTTTATTATATCACAAACCACTCCATATCTACTAGAATATACATGTATTTAATCATTCCGTATCTATTATAATATACGTGTATTCAAAACGCATCTACTCATACCAAAAAACAAAACAAAACAAAAACACACAAACTAAATACATTTCTATTTTCATATCTATACAATCACCAGTTCTAACTTTGAATTCAATTAATTCAAACATATTTTCATTTATACAAAAAAATAAAAGTACATTTATTTTAACCAATAAATTTTTGAAAATTGAAAATCGGGCAAATTACACCTACAATCTTTAAGATATAGTACAACTATAAATTAGTTTCTATTATTTTAAAAATTACAGATACACTTTAAGGTTTAAAACCTTCTAATAAATATTAATAAAGATGGACAAAACATGCTCTTGATGAGCATATTGACCTATCTAATTTCCAAACTTTTGCTCATGAACTTTGTATGACACATTTGATTGGCTAATTGGCCGAAATAATTGTATCGTTTCACATAAAAAAAAATAATTAAAAAATAATTTTTTTACATTCATAATAGTCCGTCCAGCCACTGACAATTACGCCTTGTCAAATTTGACAAAAAAATTTCAATCAATTTGGTGATATATATAATGTAATTTTTATTTATTTTTATGCAGTCTGATCAGATGCCCAACAAGTAATTAAAAGAACATCTCTTCCTATATTCCGATCACGTTCCTGTCTTGCTGGGACCTACTCACAGACGAGCTTAATTAATTTGACCACGTTTGTGATTGATAGGTGGCATCCAAAATGTCTTGATACTTTTTTTTCTTTCTTTCCTCCTATCCCAATTGTAGCCCAATTATTAAGGCAACATTAATATTTTGTCTTTGAAATATACCATCAAGTGTGATTTATAATAGAAATTGGGCTCAGTGGTGGAGGTTCGAAAATAGTATTAAAAAATTTTAAGTTCAAACTCTTTTGTCTTCTATTCTTTTTCCATTGAGTGTGTGTGGGGGGGAAGGGGAATTATTTTTCGGTTGACATTTATATGGTGTTCGAGATGATTGTATAAAAAAAAAAAGTTTTGATTCATAATATCACATATAAGTATGATTTTATAGCTATTTCATGATTTGGTAATCAAATGAAAGGTACGTTTTAATATCATATTTATACTTTCCTTAGTTGGCTATTCCTGTACGTGATGTTGCAAAAGGACGGCACTATCAAGAAAAAAAAAATACTAATTACATTGAATTTTAAAATTTAGATTGACATTTAACCTAGACTGTTGTAGTAAGAGTTTGAACTATTAACCTCCCCTCCTGATGTGTGACTACAAGGATGAAATTAATCTTTTTCGGAAAATTTGATTCACTTAATTAAATTTTTATATGGATGAAAACGAAATGTTTTGAACTAATGCAATGAATGAGTATGACTCGTTAAAATGGTTTATTCAAATTTTAACGAATTAAGTGAAAAGACACGCTGAACGAGTACATTTAGATTCGAAAAAACTTACGAAACGACTCAATAAATTGTTAATCCGGTACATACCGAAATCATTCATGATTTATATTTTTTAGTTTCGATAGTAATAAAATATTTTAAATTCGATAATTTTTAACTCCTGTAAATTAGTATTTCAAAAAAAAGTATCAATTATTATATGTTGGAAAATAATAATAGAAAACACTTCAACACTTTGGGCATGCCTGATTCATATTAAAAATAGAAAGTACAACTCTTATCGCGACCTAGTTGATAGTATTTTGAAATCACTACGGTCTCTAATAATATCTAATATGGTTTTTTTGGCACAAAAAATAAATATGAGCAATAATTTGTTGACAGAAATCATGAAGCTTTTTTTTTTTTAAACAAAAGGAAAACCCAAAACTCCTACACAGGGTACCTTTACATAAAGGTGCCAATGCCGTGGCACAAATAACCATATAACTACCTCTCATATCATTACTTCCTTTTTAAAAAGAGTTTACTCGGTCAATACGTGTTGGGGCTTTATAATGTAATTATATATATATATATATATATATTGTTTTATTATTGATTGACAAAAGGGTACTGGAATTGATTTAAAATTTATACTATAGTACAAATATGGTCAAGGGATAATAATGCATGCATGTCAAAAAGAAAATTTTCTGTTTTCTGTCACACCATTTTTTCCTTGGCTTTGACTGCGTATGAGTGATATTTCTGTCATAAAAAAAGTTTAAAATTGCTTTTCACATCCCACTCTTAAATTAGAGTCATGCACTTAAAAAGCAAACGTAACCTTTAATTTTTGTGCTTATCCGCTTGTATATTATTCAATTGATATTTTTAATTATTGAATTGAAACGTGATAATATCTAAAAATATTAAAAAAAATAAAATTATAATATTATCGTACTAAATTCATCGATTGAAAGCGCCACTTTCAATGTTACCCAACCCATCCATTAATAAAAATCCTTTCAGCTAATTCAAATTTGATCCTAATCAACTAACTATATGGAAAACCCATCAAAACACACACACACACACACACACATATATATATATATATATATAATGGGGATATCAATATTGTTTTTTGAGTATGGAAGGAATAATTTGAAAATTTTGAACTCGGAAACTATATATAGCTCTGGATAATCAAATTCCTATATAAGGAAAAACATTAGTCTGAATATAAGTTAAGAACCACGGCCCATCATTGTGCGGGCCGCAATCATGACCCACATTGGCAAGATAAAGTGGGCTAACGAAGCATATACCAAAAAATAGATTTACATTGGGCCGGGTCAGCTCGGACCCAACTATGACCCCTATCTAAATTCCCGGGGAACAACAAACCACCGCCGGAAATGGCAGCCTCCGTGTCGGACGATTGGCTCTCCGCCTTCCTGAAATCGGGGATTTTCCGGTTCGATGGCGCTAACGCATGTTTCATCGATCCTGTTCGGGTCCTAAACCGGTCGTACACCAGGTTTAGGGTTTCTCCTTCCGCTTACTACTCCCGCTTCTACCGCTCTTTGAATTTATCCACTGAGGATCACAATGATGCTACGAAAAAATCGAAAAAGCGCAAACGCCCCGAGAAGGATGAGAAAAAGGGGCGAGTTCTCAACTCGCGGGAAGAAATGGCCGATCGGCGTCATCAGGTGAGTGTGCGCAAGCGTGCGCTTGGTTTATGTGTGTTTGTGTTTTGTGCTTTATTGAAGTTATTGCTGTTGGTTTTGGTTGAAGGAGGTGAGGCTAGCGTTGTTGAAGGCGCATGAGGCATTGCTTGGTGCGAGCGAGCTATTGGAGACTTTGAAAAATTTGAGGAATGATGGGGAGAGGTGTGATGGAGAATCGATTCCGCAGGAGAGTGAGCTTGACTTCGTCAAGTTAGGGAACGTTTGGCAAGCTCCATTTTATGAGATGACTCTTAAGGTTCGTGAAGATGACACAGCAGCTGAAAATGCAGGTTAGAGTTTAGGTATCATTTTTTGTTCACAAGACCAAAAAATTGGTCGTTGATATACATATGGCGTAGAAAATAGATACTTTGTATGTTTGCAATTTTGGTTCTTGAAAATACTGAGCTTGCTAGCCCAGCTTTGCATTTTGCTAATGTACTCTGACAATACTAGTGCTCAATTTCTTGTTGTCATTAGATAGTTTGGTATAATTTTGAAGACCGGTGGCATCATGCTGCTCAGACAGTTTCAAATTTTTTGGCTGCCCAAATTTAACACATAGTATTGTAATTTCATATCCGGACCAAACTTTACATGTAGCAGAAGAACAGGCATGAGGTAGCAACTCAGAATTTTACAAGCAATGAGACTGGATTATTGAACTCGTCATTGTCTAACTTTGTAGTTAGAGAACCTATATTTCTCTATGTTTTATTGTAAGTGATGTGTGGTGACCTATTGATAAGGATAGTTTCATGATGTTATACTCATTAATGACTTGATATGCCCTTGGACCAGAAGTCTCTGGACTGGAATCCAACATCTTAGCTGGCTTTTTGTTGTTTAGGATTTTGCTTCGCTTTTTCTATGTATATAATTTGTTCTGCTTTCACTAGCAAAGTAAGCTAGAGAAAAAGGAAAGCTGAATATGTATGTTTAGTCTCAAGTCTATACGGACATATATTTCCCTTCAATTTTGCAGGTGTTGAATCCTATGATCAAAGAGTAGTTCCAGTGTTTGACAACCTTGTTGTCAATGACAGGAATGGTGACGTAGAGGCTGAGTTGTTGAACCACAAGTACATTTTGCCCAAGAAAAGTTGTTTCTATATGGTATGAAACTAGAACTCTCTTCAGGGATTTTGGTTCTCATGATGTTCTACTGCAAATATGTGAAAGTATACACATTATGCTATCAGGCTTCTGGTTTTGAATTACTGAAAGAAGGTGCCACATTTTATAGAGATTTAATTTTTGTGTGTAAAAATGCCTCCATCTAAATTGTGTTACAATCTAACATTCCAAATGTTTGTTTCCCTTGACGTGAGGAAGTCCGATCTCAGGCAAATACACAACTTGATTCCTGGTAAAGATCTTTGATCCTAATTAATATTTGTTTTTTGAATCTTCTTTAGAGAGACACAAATCATTTTTTTTTCTCTTTCGTGTGTGTGTGTGTCAGAAATCTTGTGAGTTAGCTTAAGCACTAGGTATTGATTGATGGAAAGTTGTTTAATTGCCATTCACCAAATCTTTTGCAATTGCCCGTGTTAAATTGGCTTTGGTTTTCTTTTTGCAATTATTTAAAATAATTTTATCAACACTTAAGGAGGGAAAAAAAATAGAGAAAGAAAAGGAGCATTCCTTTCAGATTTCACTCTTGAAGGTATTAAAGATTTCTGTGCTTGTATGCCTCTGAGCATATATTGCTAAATATTCTATATCTCTTACAAATTGGATTAAGGGTTCATTATTGATCCTTGGCAGCTGAATCTGACTGTGGCTTCAATCTTATAGTGATCGATCCTCCATGGGAGAACAGCAGTGCACATCAGAAACTGAAGTATGTTTAATTAATTAATTTTATATTATTAGAATTCAACATCTGAATCAAAAGAAATTCCTATTCAACATGTTGTGAGAAATATTAACTGAGGATGCTTGAAACATCTTATTTTAAGTTTGATTTTCTCACAATTGGTGCAACACTATCAGTTAGCTCTATTTTATTTGATTTTCTTTCCCGCGAAACTACAGGTACCCGACTTTGCCAAATCGTTACTTTTTATCTCTTCCTATACAGCAACTCACCCATACTGTTGGAGCTCTTGTGGCCTTATGGATAACCAATAGGGAGAAATTGCGTAAATTTGTGGAGAATGAATTATTTCCGAAATGGGGTGTCAAGCAAATTGCCACCTTTTACTGGCTGAAGGTATTATTATCTTCTTCTCACAACATTAGCAAGCATGCATGTTGCTTGTGTTCCACAAATTTAACCTGGTTCAATTATAGGTAAAACCAGATGGCTTCTTGATTAGTGAACTGGATCTCTTTCATCACAGACCATACGAGTGTCTTCTTCTGGGCTATAGTAATGGAAAGGTAAGGGTCACTATTCAGGTTTCAGTCTACAGTCATTCTGTGCCCAATATCATTGTCGATCCCACTCCATGCAGGAAGTGAATTCTGAAGAGCTGCTAAGACTGAAACATATTCCAGACAAACAAGTCTTCATCAGCATTCCAGGAGATTATTCTAGGAAACCTCCTATTGGAGGTGTTCTCAATTTCTCATGCCAAGATTTTGCTTTCAGTTACTTTTTGTGATCCCAAATTTTTACGGATTCCATAGACAATAATCATGGAGTTCCTTATCTTGTTTCCTGCCTTTCAACAGAGTTTCTCGTGGACTATGTGCCAGGGCCTAAACCTGCCCGTTGCATCGAACTGTTCTCTAGGGAGATGATGGCAGGCTGGACTTGCTGGGGCAACGAACCCCTACATTTTCAAGATTCGAGATACTTTCTTGGGAGTACAGATAAGTAGATTCTAGATGAAGATGGAAGTTCTACTAATCCAGGCACAATATTTCTTGACATTCTTTTAGCTGTTAGCTATGGTACGTTTCCATATCTGGCGGTATCCAGGATACTAGTAGTGATTAAATGAGCTTCAAACCGATGCAGGCAGAGTTGAATGTGCTGATTTTATTGTTATATAGCGTTGGTTTTATTTGTGTCACAGCTTGATTTTACTATTATTAGTTAATCTAATAGTCTACTTCATTGAACTTTCTGGCATTTTTTATTTCTTAAGTTGACTTAGTGTTCGTGACGATATTATATTTGATGTTGTGATTTCCAGTTTTGGATGTTACCGCTGTTTCTTAGTTCTTGTAGACATCCTTCTAATTTGCAAAGAAAACTACTCGTTGATCTCAACATGCCAATATGATAAACCAAAAATTGTTACAAGGCTAATTGGTCCTTCTCTTCATACCCTGACATTTAATCATTTTATATCTCGAAATTGTACCAACGGATATGCCAAAACTTCATCATAATTAATAATAACTTATTGGTACAGAAAAGGGTTTGTTTCTTGCTTTTTAACATCTGGAAACCCGATATTCAGCGTGTTTGGGATTGTTTAATAATAGTACTTTTAGTTTAAATTTGGATATAGGGAGAATTCTTCTACGAATCGGATGCTTGGAGTCCATCTATACATTTTGAAGTCTAGATTCGATCACATTTTATATATATTTTATTCAAGAAAGAATTCCTTTACTCTTCGCTTGTGTTGTACAATTTTTTCTACAACTTTATCTTCCCTAAAAGTCAAAGTAATTCCCAACACTCTCATTATCAGAAGAAAGAAAAAAGAAACTTTGAACCGGAGTAGAAGATAAAGGTTTGTATATTTTTCAATCGGATTCGGAGTAAAAGATAAAGGTTCGTATATTTTTTTGATCGGACTTGGAAAAAACAAATGTAAATGATACATAAGCATGGGGTGTCTAAAACGAAGTCAATAAACTATTAATGGCCAAAGTATAAATAAACAAATAAATAAATGAGAAACAAAAGATAGAACAGAAAAAGCAAAGAGAAAGCAACAGACCCAAATCAATTTATTCAGTTAAAATAAGTAGACAGCACTCAACATCCAAGTCGTTGTAGTATAGTGGTGAGTATTCCCGCCTGTCACGCGGGTGACCCGGGTTCGATCCCCGGCAACGGCGTTTAATTTTTGTAACTGTTTGTACAAACAACGCCGTTAAATGAAAACGCGCTTTTCTAAACTCTGATCGCACTTATTATCACATATACAGTCCATGAAATCAACGTTCTTTTTTTTTTCCTGATAAAAAATGCTGGAAATATTTTTCACCACTAAAAATTAATTATTATTATTATTATGATGATGATGATGATCATCATCATCATCTACATTGGGGTTTTTGATATGATCATATGACCTTCTACTGGGTCAGTTTGAGTTGTTATAACATCGGTCTGACTTGGTTGTTTAAAGACTTACATAATATTCAAAATCCTGAGTAAATTTCCAGTCAAGTTAACCATTTTCTAAGAATAAAATTAATTCGTTTTAGTTCCTTACCGAAATACTATGTATTTTGTCCATGAAGGCAACTGTATAAGATAGTTGACTGTTCCAAAGTCTCGAGTCTAACTATGACTTGTAATTTGTAAACTTAATATTCAACGTAAATTAGTGTCGATTAATGGAGGCTAAGTCAATGGTACCAAGTCTTGATATTCTCTGTCACTTGTTTACCTCATTCGGTGATTCAACTTTTAATTAATGTCAAATATTAGGGCTGTGCCTGAGTGTGACCAATTTTTTTTTTTCTTTGAAAGAGACTCTTTTATAGCTTGTCTACCTTAATCGGGATACCAATACTTGAAGCCATCCCAAAGACAATATCTTCTTCATAAAATTCCAGTGGCAGTTCCGGCACCCGAACCCACGCGATAGTGGAGCTGACTTTGTCCTTCGAAGGTCGGAACCCCGGCGTCCATTTTCTCGTGACTAAGTAGTGATTAAACAAGGTCCAAGGCCCATCTGTTAACACGTGCTCCGCTTTCTCCCGGTCATGCAGTTTGAGAACGAAGCAGCCATGTCCGACGTCGATCAGTTCGAAATCACCCTGTAGCTTCCACATCGAGTCAATACGGGCGGAGAGGACATTAATGTTAATAGAACGCCCAAGCAATTTAAGAATAATGGCTTCCTTCCATGGTATTTGTATTTCCTTCTCATAATCTGGGTCCAAAACAATCCTTGGATATGGGTAGTCTTCAGTTGGGGGTAGAACCTTAACTTTATCTCGATTCAACATACCATTTGTGGAGAATCTTACTGCCTTACCCTTGTCTTGTCCCAGCAAGGATTCAAGGTACGAGCGTCCATTAGGAGCTGCAAATTCTGGTTGCTCCTGAGGTAGAGAGTCTTCCATGGCCTCACCATTAGGCGGATCGGATTTGAATTTCTTAGTGCTACGCTGCAGTAGATCAGACTCCTCCCGAGAGAGAGAGGATTTTTCCGTTGAAGTCATAACTCAAAAAGCTGTTCCTACAAGTAAATAAAGCTTTTTGGCAAATAGAGATGATTTTTGGGAAAGCATGCAGCAGTTGAGTGAGAGCATCAAGGAACCGTGGCTTGTCTTGGGTGACCTGAATGACATTGCCACGACCCATGAGAAAAGAGGAGGGTCCCAAACTCTTTGGTCAAGATGTAACCGACTGCAGTCGGGTATGTCGAAATGCGGATTAATGGATTTAGGGTGTCAAGGGCCTCGATTCACGTGGACTAACAAACAAAGTGGACATCGTCTCATTAGAGAACGATTGGACCGGGCGCTGGCGAACACGGACTGGAGAATCAAATTTCCAGAAGCGATGGTACTCAATCTGCCCCGAACGCATTCCGATCATTGTCCGATCCTCCTTCTGTGTCACGGTATGGAACGCTCGAGAGTATCGAGACCGTTTAGATTTGAATTAGCTTGGACGACGGACCCTAGGTGCGATTATCAAGTTCAAGCTGCTTGGAAAGAGGGAAAGGATCTCATCACATCACTAGCTTCATTACCAGAAACTATGCGGGCCTGGAATAAGAAGGAATTCGGTAATATTTTTCTGAGGAAAAGGAAGATACTTGATCGAATTAAGGAGGTTCAACAGAGGCTGAGTGTCAGTGATTGCAACTACTTGCTGAAACTGGAACAGAAGCTCATTGAGGAGTATAATGTCATTCTCCATCAAGAAGAATTACTTTGGTTTCAAAAGTCTAGGATTAAATGGTTGGAGGCGGGAGACAAGAATACAAAATTCTTTCATGTCTCAACGTTATGTAGAAGGCGGAGGAACAAGATTAATTCGTTATGGATTAATGGAGAGTGGCGCGTCGATGCTAACGTCATAAGGCAACATGTCGTCGAGTATTATAGAGGTGTATTTACTGAGAGGGATGAGGGGGCAGCTCCGGCTGCTATAATCAGCCCCTTTCAGCGTATACTTAGCAGTGACATGTTACAAACCCTCGAAAGCGGTCCTACGATGGAGGAGGTCTTGGGGGTGTTTAAAAGCATGGGACCATATAAGGCACCCGGACCGGATGGATGCCAAGCGTTCTTTTATACCAAGTATTGGAGTATCATCGGGGACTCGGTCTTCAGTTTTATTTCCAAGTGTTTCGAGCAGGCGAGGATCCCGGAAGTGATCGGGGACTCTTTCATTGTCCTAATCCCGAAGGTTCAAAACCCCACGCGGATCTCCGAGTTTAGACCGATTACCTTATGTAATGTCATATTGAAAGCTATCACTAAGCTCATTGTGGGAAGATTGAAGCCATTTATGACAAGGCTAATTAGCCCGTACCAAAGTAGCTTTATTCCCGGACGAGGGACACATGATAATATCATGGTGATCCAAGAACTCGTTCACTCAATCAAGAGATCGAAGAGTAAAAATGGCGGCATGCTTATTAAACTTGACTTAGAAAAAGCGTATGACAAGATACGTTGGGACTTCTTGGAACGAACTTTGGGATACTTTAATTTCCCGGCGAAGGTTGTTGGTCTTATTATGAGCTGTGTTAGGAGTGTGCGCCCACGGATCCTTTGGAATGGCGAACCCCTTGATGCGATTCATACGGAGTGTGGTCTTCGTCAAGGAGACCCTATCTCACCTTTTCTTTTTGTTCTTTGCATGGAGAGGCTGTCGTACATGATTGAGGAGGCGGTCACTAACACGAAAACATGGAAACCTACTTCGGTGTGCCGTGGGGGTCCGATTCTTTCACACATTATGTTCGCGGATGATCTTATCCTTACCGGGAAGGCATCCGTGGCAAACGCAAGAGTGATCAAAGGGATTTTGGATCAATTTTGTGCCGAGTCGGGGCTATCAGTTAACTTGGATAAATCAAAGGTTATCATGCCACCTAGAGTTGATCATAATGCCAAAAGGGAGATTTGCCATACCTTGGGGATAGGGTGCACGAGTGATATTGGCAAATACTTGGGGATTAGAATAACATCCGAAAGGAGAACTTTGGCCTATGCGGAGCTCATAGATCGTATTCGTCTCAGACTGGCTGCATGGAAGGGCACAACTCTCAATTTAGCAGGGCGGGTTACTTTGGTCAAGGCGGTCATGTCGGCTATCCCGGTGTATCACATGCATTGCAACTGGTTGCCATCTACCACGTGTGCCCAAATTGACAGAATTAATAGGGAATTCTTGTGGGGTGATAAAGAGGGCACAAGAAAAATACACCTTGTGAGTTGGAGCAAGCTACTTCGTAGCAAGAGGGATGGAGGTCTGGCAATCAAGGATTCGAGAAGGATGAACGTCGCTATGCTTGCTAAAACAGGTTGGAAGGTGCTCAAGAAGGAGCCGAGCCTATGGGGGAAGATCTTCGAGAAAAAATATCTCAAAGGGGCAGACATCTTGAACCACAACCCCCCACCGCATGCCTCTACAACCTGGAAAGGGATTGTAAGGAGCTTGAAACAAGTTGAGACAGGTATTGGTTGGAGAATTTGCAGTGGTAGTAACGTGTCTCTATGGTTTGATCGTTGGTTGAATAATGATCGAATTGGGGACCAAATCAGGGGTGGTGTGCAAGAGGATGAAGCTCTCTTGAGGGTTAAGGATATTATCTCATCGAATAGTTCTTGGAATCTGAAACGAATTCGCACTCCCATACCGGAGAGCGTTGGCAAAGCGATCACCAACGTGCCTATACCATTATGGAGAGAGCAAGAAGATGTGAGAGTTTGGAAGGGTGCACCGAACGGAAAGTTTACATGTAAGTCCGCTTATTCTTGGCTGAGTTCCGAGAGTGAAGGCACGAACATGCAGAGGTCCTGGAAATGGATTTGGCAGCTGACGTGCCCAGAAAAATTCAAGATGCTCCTTTGGCTTTGTAATCATCAGGCGCTGTTAACTAATGCGCTGCGGCACGATAGAGGAATCTCGCAAACGCAAGAGTGTTCAAATTGTCCATCGTATAGGGAGGACGAGCTGCACATTTTTTTGAAGTGCTCAAGAGCAAGACTGATATGGGAGCATATCATTGAACCGACGCAATTGGCAACCTTTTTAGCTACACCCGATCAGGATTGGTTCGCCGCATGCCTGAAATTAGGACTAAGAAATATTGTGGTCCCAGGATGTATGTGGGAGGTGGTCTTCTTGGCTACAATATGGTCCTTATGGATGGCACGAAATAACGGCATATTTCGCGGGAAGCAGATGCATTGGAAAGAGGTGGTTAATGAGATTAGGTCCTTATGTATTAACATCTCATGTGCTTATCCGAAAATGAATAAAGAAGCACACAAACAAAAGAAGAAGCAGGTGAAGTGGAAAAAACCAGAAGTTGGGTGGGGGAAATTAAATACGGACGGCAGCGTGGTCCAAGAGACGAGCTCTGCAGCTGCAGGTGGTCTCCTACGGGACGAGCGGGGCGCCTGGGTCTTTGGTTTTTCCCTAAAGCTTGGACAGGCTTCAATCACGGTGGCCGAGCTTATGGGACTTCGTGAAGGTCTTCGTCTGGCTTGGGAGAGGCGACTCCCCAAATTGGAAATTGAAATTGATTCAGAAGTTGTCCTTAAACTGGTGTTGGAAGCGGATACAGGGGAACACCCGCTGGGGTGTCTCATTGAGGATTGCCGAAGGCTGATGAGGATGCCATGGACTACTGTGATAAAGCATAATCTTAGAGAGGCCAACTCGTGTGCGGATTGTTTAGCCAAGATGGGACACAAGATTTGTAACAGTCTTTTTGTTTGGAACTCTCCCCCCACTGGGGTGGAAACTCTCTTGGAGTCTGACTCTTTTGATTAAACAGACATTGTAGCTGTGTCTGTTTGTTACCAAAAAAAAAAAATAGGTGTCTTTCTTGGTTGAATCAAGTGTTTTCGTTCTTATTAATTTATTTTTTTAAAGTGTTTTTGTTTTTCATCCATTCAAGACGCTTGGATTAAGAGCCCGTTTCAACAGGATTTAGAAAAAAAAAAAAAAAGCCGAAAATCACTTGTCGAGCCTAATTTTATAGTAGAACATATATATATATATATATATATATATATATATATTTGATCTTAACCACCTGATTTTGATTTATTGATCGATCAATTCGGATCGAATATTGTAAAGGCTCATTATGAGAGCGACCCTCGTAACCCAATTGCTCCATTTATAATAACGGGATTCGAACTTTGAATATTACTTAAAGGATCTAGCGTTTCATCTCGTTAGACCAATTGGTTGCTGGTGAATATATATATATATATATATATATATATATATATATATATTAAATAAAACAACTTTCCATTTGGATGCAGATATATAGTAATTTATATAAAAATTGCTCTAAATAACTTCCGAAAAAAGCTAATTTGAGAGGTTTTTTTAAAAAAAAAAACATAAATGCCCAAACATATATATATATATATATATATTCAGTGGAGTGTTGTGTTCAGAAAATGAGTGAATCCCTTCTAAGTAAGATCCATCCAAACGGGCTAAACATAACACCATTACTTCACTATCCAAGAGATAATACTAGTGTAGTTCTTGAAGGAATCGGTCTTGATACATCATAAACCAGGTTCATGCGATGCCTACTTTGGTATTATTCAAGATAGGGATGAAGCCAGAGAGGCTATAGGGGCAATCATCCACTTAAATTCATATTGAATTAAAATTTACATATATTCTTATGATAATTTTGAATTTCGTCCTCATGAAATCATAAAATCCCTTTAATATATTATAGAGAATTGACCTCGCCTCTCAAATAAGAATTTCTGATTTCATCTTTGATTTTAGCCGGGCTTTTAGCCATAGAATTGAGTATGATGATGTAATCATTTCATATTTTCAATATTTTTTCATATATTATATTTAAATCTAAAAATTAAAAATATCAATTGAGGGGCATGAAATTTTCCCACAAACATTACATTAAAATGCTGGACGATAAAATAACGCGACTTTCCGATGAACTGAGGGCACTCCTAGTCAGCTGAACAATAAATGCCATCCACTTTAGAATAAGTAAATGCAAATTCACTTACATCGTTAGTTCCCACTTAATAAGGTTCTATTAAAATTTAAAACAAAAATATTATATTGTACTATTTATGAAATATGCAATTATTGAAATTGTAAACGCTCCCTCTGAAACTAAATTAGGTATATTCCATTGCAAAAGATAGTACATTTTTTCGTAACATATAGATTACTGTTGTTATTTGTAACCAATTCTCTTAATATATATTTATTTGCTTCTCCTTTGAAAATTGATTGTGTCTTCACTTTAGTAATGGTGTGTACTAAATAATGATTTCTAATTTATCACACACACACACCCACACCCACACCCACACCCACACACACACATATATGCATATATATCGGTGCGTGTGTGTGTGTGTGTGTGTTTCGTTTTCCTTCCAATGGGTATAATACAGTAACAATGTATTATTATATTTACGCCCTTTCAACTGTAAGGATATTACATTTACATCCCCTCTTAGTTTCAAAACATTACAAAGAATATGTTGGTTAGAAAAATACGACATTGAAATCCTGATGGAAGGGCAAGTTTGTTGAATGGTTAAAGTTAGAGCACAATTCACTGCAATCATACAAGAGCGTCGGTGTAGTTAACCAAAAATAAACTACCAACACACAAAATTTTTGAACAAAAGCATAGTCTAAGCCTTTAAAGACGGCAGTTGATTAGTATACAAAAACTGCATTTTCAAGAAAATCAAATAAAAAACAATGCCAACCAAAAGTCCTATAGAATCAAGAAACACAGGAGATCAACACCAGTCAACAGATAACACATCCATTGCTGCCAATTTTACCAAAAATAAACAAAATACAATGTTATTTCGTTGTATACAATTATAGCCTTCCAAGAACATTAATCTACAACAAACACTAATTCCAAATGCCAGCAGAGCACTAGTTCTGCCTATGAGCAATGTAATCAGCCAAAGCTGCCAACGGAGCCGCCTTGGCTGGATCGAAATCCGCCAGCTGCTCCTTAGCTTCTTCATTCAACTTCTCAGCAAACTCAATAGCCTTCTCCAATCCCAACAGCTTAGGATACGTCGTCTTATCCACCGCCAAATCTTTCCCGGCAGTTTTCCCCAACTCTTGGGACGATTTTGTGACGTCTAATATATCATCCACGACTTGGAAAAGCAGCCCAATCTTCCTAGCAAAAATTCTCAACTTTTCAACTTGTTCATCACTTCCTCCACCCAAGATTGCCCCCAACACAACAGCAGCCTCTAGTAGTGCAGCAGTTTTGTGTATGTGTATGAATTCAAGTGTATCCAATCCCACCTTTGCATTATTCCCAGTGCAAGTCAAGTCCACCACCTGCCCTGCCACCAGGCCCTCAGTCCCGATCGACTTCGCTAACTCCCCCACTGCCGCAAGAACCCTGATCGGCGCCACCCCGGTGGTCGCTGTGGCCATGTATTCAAATGAAAAGGCCAATAAAGCATCCCCTGTTATTACAAACAGAACAAGATTGTGAGTAGTAAATACTTATTAAACAACTTTATCCCCTAACATACAGAGAAAAATATTGGTTTTTCTGTCATGGAATTTCTGACTGATTTCATTTCATACCAGCAAGAACTGCCACATCCTCGCCAAACACCTTGTGATTGGTGGGCTTGCCACGGCGGAGGTCGTCATTGTCCATACAGGGCAAATCGTCATGGATGAGCGACATGGTGTGGATCATCTCCACCGCACAGGCGGCGGGCACGGCCGCGGACTGGTGTCCGCCCACCGCCTCGCAGGCGGCGATGCACAACATGGGCCGAACCCTCTTACCGCCGGCAAGCAGAGAGTACCTCATCGCCTCGTGGATCCTCGGCGGGTTCTTCACCGAAACGGCGTTGTCCAGCGCTTGGTTGACGTAATTGGCTTTCTCAACAACGTAGGCGTTGAAATCAAAAGGGGAATCCTCCTTTCGTGTCGATATTCTTGATTCTTCTTCGGTAACAATGGCGGATACACTGAAAGACGAAATGGGCTTTCTTGATTGGAGCAAAACGGGCTTGAATTTTATGATTCTGAGGGGTTCGATGAAGCCGATGGAGGGCTTGCACGGGTTCGATTGCTCCTTGAAAATGGAGAGATTTTGCACAAGATTCATCGACCTCATTTTTGTTCGTCGTTGATTTGAGCCGAGCAAGGATTGTAGACTTGTAGTAGTGTTTTGGTTTGTTACTGTGTTTGAGGGGCTGAGAAATGCACACATATATAGAAGTACGAGGAGGAGACAACATGGTAATGGGGAAGATGATGAGAAAAGGGAAAGAGATAGGGTTTTGGATTAGGTGGTCTAAGAAAGCATTTCGAATTATTTATTTTCAAGATATATAAATTCTACAATAAAAATTAATAGATGTGGCACACCGCACGGATAATTTTAAAATTAAAATCGTGTAGTATTGAATTCGGTACTCTCTCAACACAAATTCAATGCACCAAGTGATATGTCGTTATATTTGTATCACATCGTGTTTGTGGCCGTGTAACATAAGGCTAACCCTACACACGTATAAAATAACTAAAGAAAAATATTCAATTATGTGTTCAAATTTAAATATTTTTAACTATTTTTCATATATTTATTAGATTTATTAAAAATAAATAAGAAGAATTAAAATTTTATTAAATTATATGATTAGAAAAACAAATAAAAAATAACTATTAAGAGAGTATTTGGCTGACCAAAGATGTTCGCAATAGTTATTAAGTAAATATTAGACTGGGCTTATAAGTTTCAAATAATAATAAAAAAAAAGCTCCCCAAAATATTTTTTTAAAACAAATTATAAGTTGTCTTATGGTGAAAGATAAAAATAACATAAATATATTTGGTTTTTTTTCTCAATATCACATTTCTATTATCTCAAAAAATATTTATTTTAATAAATTTAATTTTACTTTTTTTTTACCATCATTGAATTTAAAAAAAACTTATAAACTCTTATTTTTACCAAATAAAATTGTAAGTTATAATCTCTAAAAATATTTTATAAGGTCTTATTTTATCCAAATACTTTAATAATTCACTTTTAAAACAAGACGTGGAAGTTTATACGCTCAAAAAACTTCCTCGAAACTCTACAAGCTTATAAACTTTTTTAAAATAAACTTAGCTAAACACTGTCTAAATGGATTGGCTGTATGTAATATAGATAGTAAGTGAAGTATTTTATGATTTGATTTGTATATATAATAATAATAAATTCGTTTGTGAAGTAATAATAACAATAATATAGTGGCACCGCATTTGACCAATCAAATGATGAAATGGACTATGTAGTACTGTTTTGAATTTGTCTTCTCAGGTGCTGTTTGGTGATTATATTATTGCATTCCAATTTCTCTTCTCCGATTGCGTTTTGACCAATCAGTTTACAATTTGAAAAACGATAAACGAACTATTTTAATATCTTTATATATTTTATGTGACTTTGGAATCAGAATTCAACGACGTTTGAAAGTTGCATGTCAAATTATTTATTATTTATTATTCAAATAATTTACTATTTTTTTGAACATAAAAGTGATTAAATATATTTTAATGAATTGTATTAAACGTTACAAGTTAAAATGTGATCTGATGCACAACAAATTATTGTATACCAGCAATAAGGTCATAAAAATAAAAAAAAAGGAAACGAAAAGGAACCCTCAACGTATGTGTGAATTAAAAGTAAGATATAATTAAATTGCATATTTCGTTGACATAAAATTATAAATATTTATCAAAATTATATTCGTAAAAGAACGTTTGTAAAGAAAAGTAAAAAATTAAATAGAACGAATTACAATCAGTAGTTCTGTTTTTTTCCAAAATAACAATTAACTACTTATCTATTGAAAAATTACAATGAACCCCATTAACTTTTAACGCAGTTAATCAAAAATATCGTACCGCTATTATAGTTAGAATATTGGACAATATCAACAAATGTATTAGTTGTCCCTTGGAAAAAAGAGAGGATATTAGAGAAGAGGAAAACAAAAGCACTCGACCACCAAGAAAGAATAAGAGGGCAAAATCAAAGATATGATAGAAGACTAATTGTGTAGCCAATTATTTAACTAGGCGTGCTCTTAACGAGCATGGTGATGGGGGAAATATTCCAAGTTTTGCTCGAGACCTTTGTATGGCAAACTATCATTGAGTTTTCACAATCAAACTTCCATTTCTCATAAAAAAAAAAAATTGCTAAAACAAAAGACATTAAAAAAAAACCCAAAGAAATGAGTCTTGGTCAAATAATTCATTGCCGTCCTAAAGCTACCACATATGCCCCATGTGAAAAGGAACTAGGTAATAAAGAAAAATGGATTTTGTGAAAGATCCTCGAAAAGACTTGCTTAATTAATACTAGCAGCAAGGTACATTTGAATAAAATAAAATAATATATAATTTAATTATATATTTAGATTTCGATATTATAAGTATTTTTAGAAATATTATACAACATATGATCTTTTCCGTTATTAATATTTACGTTTGTCATGGAAGTCATAATAAGTTCTACTGTTTAAACCTCGTTCTTCTATAACATCTCTTATGAACCAATATTATTTTGAGATAAATCACTATGGACAATTTCAAAGAACTAATAAATGAACCTAGGATTTGTCTTTAATAAAATAAATGTAAATTTTTTTTTTCCCAACTCACAAATATAACCCTTTAAAAAAAATGAAACCAAACACAATGTTATGTTCATGAAAATGAAAATTCACTTCTTATAATTAGCATTTTGATATATTAAATATAGTTACTTTTGGCGATGCGTTAACCTAGGAATTTGTTGAACACCTAAAAGAATATATGTGCTCCGGAGTAATTATAGTATTAAAGAAACTCATTTTATACCCAAAAAATGGAAATATTGAAATATAATTTATTTATTTAGTTATTTTAATATCTTTTAATTTTTTTTTATTTTTTCCTCATTAAAATGTATAATATAAATCAATTATTATAATTAATTACATCAAATTGTTCGTAATTGTTGAGATAAAATTAGAAGCGTTTTGAGCGTGCTTCCACAGATCCTCTCACTCTCTCTATTTCCTATATATTTCTGTTGCTAAATCTCTCTCTTATCTATCGCTGAAACTAGTCACAATCTTATTTTCTTTGAGGAATTTCGTCGAACAGGTAGAGTTCCTAGTACACTGTTTGTCAGTTTCACACGAGCGTGCTTTAAGATGTATACGTACTGCATGGATGCGTAGATTTAGGTCCGCATATAGAGTTTTCTCTGTTTATATACGCTTGTGTAGTTCAGTAATGTTTGTTGAATTGTTGAGATTCTGTATTGGACCTGTGTGTGTTACTGGCAAACTTAATCTACATTTAGGATTAGTTTTTCAAGGATCAATTTTTCTATGTTGCATTTGGCCGTTGCCTCGTTCGTGGGCATATGTGCTGCATTGGGTAGTTTTTACATTCAGCATTCATGCAATGTTGAAGGAGCTATAATGATGTGATTGGATATCGTGGCATTTTAAAATCAATGGTAAAATCATGCCAACTTGAATTGGATTAAGGTCTAATCTTTCTCTAGAGTTGTTTCAAGAAACACACACACGAGGGTTATGATCTTCAATTGCACTTTTAATATGACCCTTTTTTCCCCTCAAAAATCTAGTTCATTCGTCTCATTTTTTGGTCTCCAAATATAGATAATCTCTGTGAAGTTTACATGTTGAGGCTGAGGCTTCTTTGATAAAGGGTTGTACAAGGTTGCATGGCTCATCTGGAGAGGTGAACGCTGAGAAATTTCATGTCTGAGGATGGTGTGAAAGATGAAAGAGTAAATAGAAGAAAATATACATGATGTGGATCAGTTTTCTGAGCTCTTCCCTAAGCTCTTGCTTGGATCTCTCAATTTAGAACACACTCAACCATGAACACATGCACTCAAACACTCGCTCACTGTTTCAGTTACAAGTCCCCTTTGGATATAAATTTTGCAAGTTCGTTTTTGTCTTAGCATTCTTCAAGCAAGAGATAGCTAGAAGTAGGGTAACATTATGTCCAGTTAGTCTTTCGTTTTCCCATATTTTCTTAGTATTGATTTCCTACAACTACTATTCTTATTTGGTGAGTAAATGACATAAATCTTCACTAACATCATCAAGAATTCAAGATGTCACACTCTTGCTCTGGTCGACAAAATTTTTGCAAGTGGATGGAGTGGTATTTAAGATTGATGATTCATTCTGTTTTAGAAGACAAGTGATTGCTCAAAGAAACTGCGTGATCCGTCAGCAGTCTTAATGTTTTGCATCTATCTTATTCTATAAGAAGGTGATTGTATATACTTCTCTATTTTCTGAATTATATATACAGGCACCATGATTAAGTTGTTCAAAGTAAAGGAAAAACAGAGGGAACTTGCCGAATCGGATAATGGGCAGCCTCCAGTCAAGAAGCAAACTCCGGGAGAACTACGTCTTCTCAAAGGTTTCTTTCACTTTCCAGCAGCAACGAATGTTTAAAATCCTCCGATGTTGTTCCTTGAAATGAAGATTTACTTGTTTTGCTCCACTCTTGCTGATGCAGATATAAATGAACTAAATCTTCCGAGCGCATGTAGCATAGCATTCCCTAAAGGCCAGGATAACCTCATGAGCTTTGAAGTGGCCATCTGCCCTGATGAAGGATACTATCAGTAAGTAATTAAATCATTAATCAGGGATTAATTATAGCAATTAATATTCACTTGCCAGATCTTTGAGGATGAATTATTGCTTCTTTTACTATGTTTGATTACTTGGTTCAATGTCTGTGATATTAGTACCTTGTGTTCAGGGCCGGAAAATTTGTTTTCTCCTTCGACGCTTCTACCATCTATCCACACGAACCACCAAAAGTTAAATGCAAGACAAGGGTAATGAAAAGGGAAACTCTTATATGAACTCGATCTTCATCTGCACATATGCACCAAACTATCCAGGTCGTGCCACATTCTTAATTCATTTGAAATATATATGTATATACATGTATAGATATATATTAATATGTAAAAGGTGGCACAATTTGAACTGTTTGTTGCATGTGTGTGTGACAATCCAAGCATGCTGCAATTGAAACGGGTTGGTTTTGTAGATCTATCACCCCAACATAGACGTAGACGGAAATGTCTGCCTAAACATCCTTCGAGAAGACTGGAAACCTGTCCTAAGTATAAACACTATCGTTTATGGACTGATCCACCTTTTTACGGTACTTTCATCACTTTCATGGCTCAAATTCTGTTATATTTTTTGGTATAGTTTCTCAATAGGAGCCTTTTGTATATATGTATAGGAACCAAATCCCGAGGACCCGCTCAACTACGAAGCTGCTGAACTGTTGAAGGATAATCCGGAAACATTTGCAGCGCATGTCAGGCAATCGATTGATCACGGCATCGTGGATTTTTACGACAATAATAATGATGATGACGGTGATGCTCTTGAGCCCGAAGAAGAAGAGTTTATTGAAGAATGAAACAGTTTGATTGAAGGTAATCGGGGAGATGTAAAGTCGAAAGAAAGAAAGAAAGAAAGTCTGTACATTTGCATAGTCTTTCTGCTACTAATCTGAAGCCGTTTTCAAATTTATAAATGCTATTAAAGAGAAAAATTTGCTCTCAATATTTTTCGTTTTGTTCATTGTACAAGATAAAAAAAAATGATGGTGGTCATGGTTGGTTCGATTATTTGTTGTCTATTTTGTGTCTCCATATCACCTATAGTTCGTAATACCTAGGCTGTCGTGTTGGGGCCGATCACTGTCATGTAATGGACGTTGTCTGGAGATTCCCCAGAACAGTCACCTGAAGTTGTTTCGACATTTTTCGCTTCGGATTTTTTTGGTCCATTTTCTGTATTCTACTAGTTTACATTGTTATTCTCTATAAAATTATCAGTTTTACTGAAGTACTTGCTAGTTTGCTAAACAATTCCGCCGATTTTGTTGTATAACTCTTTCATTTTGTTTTCTTTTTGCCTGTCTAATTCTATTCTGTAACATGCGTGACATAATTATTAACAGACATACTTTATAATATGTATATAGATATGGATTATTTGGATAACATAATTAAGTGATTCTACTGTCTTTCTCTATACAAGCGAATGTTGAAATCAACAAGTTATATGTCGATTGTATTAGTCCATTAATACTGTAATTTGGTATCTATTTGCAATTCAAGTACAGACATTAAATTTTGGACAAGCAATAAGGGTTAACTGTTTGTTATCTCGAAAACAACAATATTGATGATGTCCAAATCTATAGTCGAATACGGAGGCCTGACGCTGCACGATATTATCACACACCTTGCGAAAGTAGGATTTTATCATTTGATTAAAAGGTGCCTCACAAGGTGCGAGAAAAAAATTATAATTTATAAATTTATTAAGCCCTTAAATTTCTTTCGATCTAGAATGAGAATATGATACGATCAGATATAAATTTAGTCCTAGACGTGAGATGTTTATAAAAATGTGAACAATGAAATAATATAAAAATTGGTATGTCAATTGTAGATATCAAGATATGAAAGGGAATATCAAATCTGACAGGAAGAAATTATTATTTATTCCTAGTGAGAATATGAATGACGTGGCGAGATGCTATTGGCTTGTTGACCGGTTCAATAATCGAGGAGACAACTCTGGTCCCATGCTGCAAGAAGAAATTTTGCCCGAAAACTGCTTTTTTTTTTTTTTTTTTTTTTTTGGGTTTCCCAGGGTATCTCTCCGGCCGACAGTCAGAAGACTAATCCCCCGTCTCTACTGTCAGCTCACTAAGCGGTAGGGAACTGACCAAATGGTTTGCTCCATTTACATGGGTAGGGATCGAACCCCCGACCTCATACTTAAGGGACGAGATGCTGAACCACCACGCCAATCATGTTGGTTATCCGAAAACTGCTTTTGCAACAAAATGATACACTAAGATTTTATTTTTTTTTTAAGCAGCCTTTTTTGGCTTTTTTATCCTCCATTCACTTACATAGTTACATACATGACAGATCACAAAAAATTATTTTTAAATAATTAAATATACTAGCTGTAGAATATTATTTACCCACCCCTTGAGTAACTTTTCACTTTACACAAAAAATTTTACCAGTGTAAAACACTAAACATATATCTCCTATTCTTGCTACTTTATCCCTACTATGTTAAATTCTTTAGAAGTTAAATGGGAGTTCAATTACAGTTGAAATCATTTATATAGGGGAAAAAATAATTAAATCCTCAAATTATGATACTTTTTACACTCTATCATATAAATTATTTTTTTGTTATATGTTAGCATCTGAACCTAGCGTCTTTTATATTTAACCTCCATTGATTATTTTGTGGTAATGCATATGAACGAAAACAGGACATATATCTTTATAAGATAAATTATTTATTATCAAAAAATGAGTAAAAAGGGTTAAGCGTGAAAAATACTAACTTTATACGGCAATATATATATAAAAAAAAGATTCATACCACAAAACATAAAAATATCATAGTTTGGGGGTCAAATATTTTCTTCGCATTTATATACGCTCAAGTCAAATAGCAATTACAATGAAGTCATTTTAGGATAAGAATCATGCTGTTAATTTTTTTTTAATTCATTTATGTCCCTAATTAAAATAATGAAATCAAAAGAATTAGGTACATAAATGAAACAAAAAGATTCAATTCCAAACAATTTTAATCATTTGTTTGGTTTTTGAATTTTGATAAGGAAAATATTTTATTTATTTTAAATAATAGTACTCTTTATTTTTGTTTTTAATCACTTTCATTTTTTATTTATTTTTTTTTTCATCAAAATTCTTGTTCCAAACACAACATAAAGCAAACTAGTTCAAACTAATACATTTAATTTGGCTCATGTTTGTATTTAATTTTAGATTTTTAAGTTTGAATGTATATATTATTCAATTACATTAATGAATAGACATGTATCGTTTGGGAATCGAATCCAAAATCTTGAAGTCTTAGGCTCAATTTTGACGGTTATGTTATGTTTTATGAGTAATTAAATGTGTACTTAAATAACATGAATTATATTTTTCCAATTAAAGAACTAGTTCTTTTATTATTGATTCATCGTTAATATTCTCCTTTTTATAATATGCACAAAATAACCAATGTAATGAGTGTGTAATTTACCCAAAATGAAACAAGAAAAGTATAAGCACACTAATATATACACAAACACGCACCAAGACACTCATTAGAAACACACAGATTCTTCCACACTTGGGGAAGCAGGAGGAGCTCAGTCCTGCACACGCTCCCCGCTCACTCCCTCCCTCTCTCTGTGATATACAACTATAGTCTATAGATATATATACAGCAATCTTACCCAGGAAAGAACCAAGAAAATGATGTGGGAAGCTGGTGGATCAACAGCTTCATCATCAGCAGCTGGAGGAGCCGGCGGGAGCGGCGGCGGAGATGGGTGCGGAGCAGGGCGGAGGAAGCCCTCTTGGAGGGAGAGAGAGAACAACAGGAGGAGAGAGAGGAGGAGGAGGGCTATAGCTGCCAAGATTTATGCAGGGTTAAGGGCTCAGGGCAATTTCAATCTGCCCAAGCACTGTGACAACAACGAAGTCTTGAAAGCTCTCTGTGCTGAGGCTGGTTGGATCGTCGAGCCTGATGGCACCACTTATCGCAAGGTTAATTTTCACACACACATGTATATGTATATATCCATTCAATTTTCTTCTGTTTTTTTCCTTTTGGTATGTTCTTTAGTTTGTTTTTGTGGGAACTTCTCTGTGATGGAGAGCTGGGTTTTGCTTGGATTTGTTTAGATCTGTTGAATTGGGATGTGGGTGTGCCTTATTTTTGGATCAAGAATGCTGTTTTGAGCTCTCTGTTTGAAGGGTTTTATGTTGAGAAAAGATTACTAGGTTTTTCTCAATTTCCCTCTCTTTGGATGAAGTGAGACAATTATGGATCTACTGTCTAATTTCTTAACTATGCGTTGAATTAAAGTTTATGAGGGCTCAAATATGTCTTCTCTCAGCTACATTTCCATTTCCCCTTTGTGAGAATTGGCATGAAATTTAGCATACAAAAGTTTCAGCAGAAGGAAAACAAAAGGCACAAGTTTATTCACATTTTTGGATTACTAATTCTAGTTATTTAAATGGCGTTTATATAATCATTTCTATTCTCTCATGTTCAGCATCAGCTGCTTAAATTCCATTAGATGTTGCAATTTGTCATTTTAGCTATAGAGGATTTTTGATATAATTCATTGTACAGGGATGCAAGCCAGTTCCAATGGAAATAGGAGGCACTTCAACCAACATAACCCCAAGCTCTTCAAGAAATCCAAGCCCACCATCTTCCTATTTTGCCAGTCCAATCCCTTCATATCAACCTAGTCCATCATCCTCATCCTTCCCTAGCCCGTCCCGTCATGAGCCCAACAACTCGTCGCCCCACCCGTTTGCTTTCCTCCTCAACTCAATCCCGTCGTCTCTCCCGCCGCTCAGAATCTCTAACAGCGCCCCTGTCACCCCACCCCTCTCGTCCCCAACAAGAGACCTCAAGCAAACTTTCAACTTAGAGACACTCGCCAAAGAATCCATGTCGGCCTTGAATATCCCATTTTTTGCTGTTTCAGCCCCCGCAAGCCCTACCCGTGTGCAACATTTCAATTTCCGGGCCGACCCTCATGCTACTATACCAGAATGTGATGAGCTGTCAGACACGTCAACTGTTGATTCGGGCCGGTGGATGAACTTCCAAGCCTATGCACCAAATGCAGCCAATCCAACTTCTCCAACTTTTAACCTTGTGAAACCGGTGGCTCAGCCAGTGCCTTCCAAGGATGGCGTGTTGGATAAGGGCAAGGGGCTGGAGTTTGGCTTTGAGAATATGGCGGTCAAGCCGTGGGAAGGGGAGAGGATTCATGAGGTGGGCATGGATGATCTTGAGCTCACACTAGGTAGTGGCAACACTCGCATTTGAGCCGTTGGATTGAACTCTGTCCGAAATCTTGATCGCAAGATTGAAGCTTGAATCGATATCTTGCTCTTAGGTTGGATTATTTATTAAGTTGTTTTCTGTTCACCCTCTTATTCATTTTTTTTCCCACTTTTAGTAATTGTTGGCCTCACTAAAAGATGTTTGAGGTCTATTTTTACAAGAATTACATGTAGATAATTTTGTTCATTATTTTTTCCCTCCATTGTGATGGATATTATGTTCTTGACCAGTGTAAACTAGTGGGAAATCGTCCACTTGTGAGCTATTTGATGTTGCTTCTGAATCAAAGATTAGTTTGTCTGTCGTATCATTTTTCTTACTGCTTAACTGCAACGTTGGATTTTGCTAATTGATTTGGATTGTCTGCTTCATAACTACACACCATTTTTTTAATTGCATTATCAATATATGTTATATGTATTGGTGTGCAAAAATTTTTTTTTCTTGTTTCAATCCCCCACCAATATACACAACTTTTGTTGATGAATGATGTAAAAGATATTGCACTCAATCGCTTATCAATATATATAATTTGTATTGATAAATGTTGTAAAAGAAATTGCACAATTGTGTAGCAAAAAATTCGAATTGTCCGCTATCTCATCCACTTGGATGGTTTTTGGTCGGGATTAGTATTCTTTTTAACTAGTTTTTTCGTAGCTTCTTTAAAACTATTTGTCGCCAAGTATAATCGTCTCTTGCATTTCTTGATTCTTAACCGCATAAGAATACTTGAACTATTCAATCTCTTATATTATATATGAACATGATGCAATATGAATGGTCCAAAATGAATTATCTGTGATGAACGGTCCGGACAAGCTGGCGACTGTAATAATACACAAAATATACGTTGTTAATTATGAAACGAGATAATAATGTCAAGAAATATTGAAGAGTCTTTAAATAATTCTAATCATTTATAACAAAAAAAAATAAAGGGAGAACTATAAGGGGTTTTAATTTTGTTGTTATTACAGCGTAATATGTGGGCTTTGTCACATGTAGTGCTTCATGAATGATATTCCCTTGGTCTACTTGTCAAGGAAAGAAATGAACGCATTATTATCTCTTTCTCATTTGGTTCTAAGTTGTTTTGGTCAGCCAAAAAGAAAAATGCTATTTATCCTCGAAAAAAGGAGCATTTTTAAAATAATAATACTTTGATGATAGTAGGACCAAAATGATGAAAATGGCACATTCTATTACAAGAATATTATTGTGGTCATAAATCACATCAATTTAAAGCCATCCATAAAACATTATTTCTGAATTTTCAGGGCCAAAGATCTCAACAGCAGCTCTTGTTATGCTATTTCATTATGTGTATATTTGAATTCGAATATATTAAATTATATACAATAAATTTAGCATTTTAATTTTATCATATCATCATATTCTCATTCAATAATCGACAATCCACTTAAGTAACATAGCATGGATTAAACCCCAATAAAATACAGGAATGCTCCTTCTCCAAATTGGCTATGAGTTAATCGGATGACCTCATGATCGCCTCACCAGTTCCGATCTTTTTGACCTGGTCAGGTATCCCTTGTACTATCCCTTATTTTACATACGCATGAGAAGGATGATAAAAGGTGGACAACACGCAAATTCAAAATCACAAATTTTAAACTTTAAGAAATAGAAATCAAAATTCTTACAAACTAGGAAAGACATTTTTCATTATTTTCAGAGACGGCAACTTTTTTGAATTTTAGCAAGATCGTGTAAATATATACAAGTTCATATAAAATTTTTACGAGAAGGACTGCTCCTATCAATTCGTATGGTTGCTCGACATTCTCGTCGTTAGTGAAACAAACGAGCATGTATCCCGGGCAGTTGTGTCCTGTCCAGCTCGAGTATTGGCTGCGTTCATTGTACCTGAAATTATCAGTATTTGCTAAACATCCCATAGGCCGTAGCCACCCTCATAAATGAAATTCATATCTGTCGGCCCAAGGCAACTCAAACTTCTTGCATCAAATCAAGGTCTGATTTTTTTCTCAAGACTTTGTTTTTAATTCAAGTACAAAGGCATAATTTACATATAATCTCAATTGATCCCCTTCCCTGCTGATGCTTATGATTCTTTTGAGCACTCGAAAGTTATAATGCGAGAAAATGAGTTTTCGTCCTTCATGAAATAAAGATCGATCCAAGAGGAGGAAATATACAAAATAGAAGTTAGTCCTCTATTGAATTAAGTTAGTATGATGTTTGATAATAATAAAGGACTGATAAAAAATGATAAAAATAATGAAATAATGATGGGATTGTAGAAAAATTGTAGAAAAAGAGTTATCAAGTCTTAAAAAATTCTATATAATATTAAAGAATTATGTATCCCTTTTTTGAGGCACTAGGCCTTATATAGAAGTAAGAGTGCACCTATTTTGTTGGAGACCCCCCTGAAACACGAGATGGGGGGGCGTACCCCCTTAAAACACGGGCTGAGGGGGGCTTGTTGTTGAGATTTGGGGGTATAAGGTTGTCAGGGGTTGGGAATAAACTCCCGTATTTACAACGTGCATGCTTGACTTATTCCATAATTATCCTCCTTTGATGAGTAATCCATGGGCTTGGGCTTAGGATTAGGAAGCAGATCTCTCTCTGACATGGGCTTCAGGAAGGACATTGATCGGGGGGTCCTTGCTGGATTGGGCTTTTAGAATGGACATCGTTCTTTCCTGACATGGGCTTCATGAAGAACATTGATCGAGGCCGTCCTTGCTGGATTGGGCTTTTAGAGTAGACATCATTCCTTCTTGGGCTGGGCCTTCAGGATGGACGTCGCCCCTCCGGATAAGGTTCTAAGAAGGACATTAGTTTGGGTAGTTTCTCTTCTTGGATTGGGCCTTCAAGATGGAGTATTCATTTTTCTCTAAACGCCTTCTAGCCTAATTCCCTTTACATTTTGCAAAACCCAAATAGAAACTCAAAATATGATATATCACCTCCTATTTCTTGACAAGGTTAATTACACTGATACCCCACATAGGTAGACAAATTATAAAATTTGTCACGTGACTTTCATAATTAGATTGATATCCCTTTTGAGGTTGTGTAATCGAAGAATCCAAATGGAAAAAAAAAAAATAAAAATCCAAAATTAAATTGATTAAAAATATTTTTCAAAAAAATTTGAAAATTCTAATTTTCTTTTTAAAGAAAAAATTTCCCCTCAATTCGGACTTCCTCATTACTTATTATCGTGTTCAAAAGAAAAAAAAAAGGAAAATGCTCATGTTTCTTTCACTCAAAACCCTTCAAAGAAAAAAAAAATCCTACGTCCTCATTTGGAAATTCTTACCCTAAGATTTTGGATGTTTAAACAATCTTCTTCTCCAAAAGGTTCATTAACCCTAGGAGAAGGTAATATATATTCGTTAAATTATCAAAAGTGTAATTATGAAAAGTAGAGGATGAACTTGGAAAATTGACAATCTCAAATTGAGGTTTGAGTGTAATTAACCCTTCATTATATGTTAATTCAATAAGATTTAAACTAAATAAGATTTAACCCTTTGAGCATTTGTATCATGAATTCATATTTAAACATTTAACACATGTACTATTACCTCGTAAGAAACTGATTAAAGCAATAGAAGTTCGTGGAATAGTTAAAATTAGACATCTCAATTTCATAATATTCATTAAAAATTAATCTACCGAAGCAATATTAAATTGTTGCTCAATTTTGAAGTAGAAACAAAGAACACAAAGCGGGTCGGGTTGGTTTTTGTTTCTCTAGGCCCAAGCTATAGTGCTACGACTCAGGGACGCCTATATTTCCACCTAGGCCGACCTGTAAAAAATCATCTATGTTTTTAGGTGTAGGGCTGTCAACGGCATCGATTTTAATCTGAATTCGATTTGAATTTTAGCATATTCAATTGATTAGAATATCTAATAGATTAAATTTGATTATAAATAGCTGTAATCCGAAATAAATGAATAGTATATGAAACCAAGTAGTCGGATTTGTTAAAAATTCGAATCTGGTCTTTAATAAAGCTTTTTATTAGATTAATAATTTTATATATATAATGTGGATAAAGAAGTTTAAATAGAATACAATATATAAATCATAATAATTATTAATACATTATTTTTTTTATTTTTCAAAGTAATTTTTTTAACAGAATAATGTATAGTTTTATACATATCCTGAAATAATTTTCTACTTAATTAAAATTTTATTTTTATATAAGAAATATTTTTTTTATTTTTACTTGAGTTTAAAATTTTAATTTTTTAGCTATTATTTGCATAGGATTTTCTTGTTGAGTTTCAAATTGTTTTTCAAATTCGGACTAAATAGTATCAAATATAAATCCTATAAAATTTAGGTCAAATTCAAATTATAATAATACTTATCAAATTCAAAATTTTCAAATTCGCTCCAAAATGGAATCATTGATGGCCGTACTTAGGTGGTCCAAAAAAAGGGCCTCAATGCAGAGCCCAGTTCTGTGGTCCTTAACTCGTACCAAAGTACTTCTTGTATTTTTGGAATTTGAATCAATGGCTTCAAATTTCAAGTTTCCTTTTTTTTTCTTCATAGATCATTAATCATCTAATGTTCGACACGAAAAATTCTAACTCGAACCCGATTTGATCGAACCCAACAAATCATATGGTAAGTATATTACATTTGCCAAGTGATTGGTCACTCTCCCTAAATTATTGACCATTCATAGAGCAAGTGTAAAAATACTCGCCACATGATTAACTCTGATTCGACCGAGCCGGGTCTGGACTAGAATTTCCTGTTCGACACTAATAAGCACCGACTGGATTGGAATTCGAGATGAATTGAACTACTACGTTTAAATCTCTGCCTATTAAGGTAGCTTCATTCCCAAAATTCAAATATGAATCCTTTGATTGAACTAACATAACCTGCAACCACTAAATTACACCACTAAATGATAATGATTTCAAATTTCAATCACGCAGTTCTATTTTTGATAGAGCGTTGTTTGCATAAATTTTTTGCGGGTTCGAACCGGTTGAGTCTGATAGGAAAACAACCAATTCGAAGTGAGCTCCTGGTGTTCGGGTGCGAACGTGTTAGTGTGCAGGAGCACACAAATGAAAGTCTTGTTGATTCGAAGTGAAAAGATATATGGTTTGAAGTGAAAAAATGATGTAATGCACCCAAGACATCTATCTGAAAAGCGACTGAATTGGAGGCAAACACTACTCCTGAGGTTCTATTTGCCTACAATTTAGAGGGTGTTTGGCTAAGCTTATTTAAAACATCTTATAAGCTTCTACATCTTATAAGATGTTTTAAGAGCTTATAAGATGTTGGATCTTATTTTAAAAATAAGTTATTAAAGTGTTTGGATAAATAAGAAGGGGTATAGCTTATAAGATGTTAGTAATGGCAATATTGTAATTAATTTGGTTAAAAATAAAGGAGCTTGGTAGATCTTAAAAAATAAGTTGCTACCTCCTTATTTTTTTTAAAAAGAGCTTATAAGCTCTTAAACATCTTATTTGAGGAGCTTATAAGCTCCACCTCCAAAAGTTTTGCCAAACACTTTGCACCATCTTATAAGCTCTCAAACATCTTATAAGATGTTTTGAGGAGCTTATAAGCTTAGCCAAACACCCTCTTAATATAGGACTTAACAATTTAGCACTCTCCAAAATCGAAAAGGGTCAAAAAAAGCTTTAAATCGAAGAGAAAAATGTATTCGAAGACGATTACGACTCGCCACACAAACCTTACAGGACTCGATTACAGACACACACATTGATGACTTGGACCATATATTTTTTTTCTCAATCTCGACTTTTTATCAATACATATGATGAATAACTTGTATTATTACGTATATGAGAAATGACGAGTAACTTGCAATGTTGCTTATAAGTTATGACAGAAAATATTACATAAGATTGGTATTGCACGTACTGAGCGTAACTAATGCTAGTAATTATGAATTTGTGTTGGTGCCCTAACGTTGGTAATAATTTATGGAGGAACCCATACCTAGTACAATACCAAAGTCCATTTCGTTCAGCCTCACAGCACTTGATACAAACTCGAACCAAAAATTTCAATGTTACTTAAATCTGGAAAATACAAATTCAATCTTTTTTCCAAATGGAACCAATATAGGACTAAATTAAAAGGCCGGGATGTGGTCACATGATCCTTTATTTCAAATTATATTTTACTTTTTATTATAATTTATGAATAAATGTTAAAGACATATTTGATATTACCTTAGAAATATAAGATATTAATTTTTTTAAATTAGTGAACCCCACATTTTAAGCATTTAGTAAATGTATTTGTTTTGGAATAAAAGTTCATTTCATTAAAATTCACGAAACTCACCTACAAGTGAGATTATTATAGACCATGTTATAAAATTTAAAATTTAAGCCGAATTTCAAGCTCTACAAAATATGTTTATAAAGTAATTTTATGGGGTATAAATGTCATATAAGATATTGTTAGGATAACACCCGGATCTAGTAGTACATTTATTTTAAAAGGCGACAATAATTTGATAATAAAACGAACGGAAATTAAAGCGACACAATATTTACGTGGTTCGGCTAATAACAAGCCTACGTCCACGGGCAAGGAGCGATTCCACTATAAGAAATTTACAGAGAGTTACAACAATTAGAGAAACAATTCTCTAATTAAACCCGAAATCCCAAGAGAACAAGCTCACAATTCTCTTCACAAAGAATTTATCTCTCAAGTGTTTCCCGACTCTCTATTTTTCAAGCCTCTCGAATAACCTCACTTGTCTTGAAGTTCTCTAACTTCTTCTCTTTTCTCTCTTCTCCATGTTTCCAAATGAATGGCCAAGGCCATCTATTTATAGGCAAAAACAAGAGATTGGATAAGCATCATCCATTCCTAATGGATAAGCATCATCCATTTCTAATGGATAAGCACTATCCAATATTAATGGATAAGCATCATCCATTTCTAATGGATAAGCACTATCCAATATTAATGGATAAGCATCATCCAATCCTAATGGATAAGCATTATCTAATGCTAATGGATAAACATTATCCAAATCCTAATGGATAAACATTATCCAAATCAAGAAGACTTCAGTTTGAAATTTGCTTCTTTACATAAATCGAGGCCATCATTAAATTCAAGTCACAATAACAAATCTCCACCTTGACTTGAATTTTACCAAAATTTGAAACAGTGGTCTCGCTCCACTTAGCCGGTTAGATCATCTGTCTGCAATACCAATCAAGTTCAAGCAATGCTTGAACTTGTCCTTTGGAAGAGGCTTAGTCAGCATATCTGCGGGATTCTCATGAGTAGAAATCTTTCTCACTGAAATGTCACCCCGCCCAATAACATCACGAACAAAGTGAAACTTTACATCAATATGCTTAGTTCTTTCGTGAAACATTTGATCTTTAGTCAAGTGAATGGCACTTTGACTATCACAGAAAATCACGCTCTTGTCAGAGCAAGAACTAAGCTCTCCCAACAAGCCTCGTAGCCAAATTCCTTCTTTAATCACCTCAGTCACTGCAATGTATTCAGCCTCTGTAGTAGATAACGCAATCACAGGTTGCAATGAAGCTTTCCAACTTATTGCACTTCCCCCAAGAGTGAATACATATCCGGTCAATGATCTTCTTTTATCAAGATCACCAGCATAATCAGAGTCAACATAACCAACTAGAGAACTACTATTCCGACCAAACTCCAGACAAACTTCTGAAGTCCCGCGCAAGTATCTCAAAATCCATTTCACTGCATCCCAGTGTGCTTTCCCTGGACAAGACATATATCTACTAACCACACTAACAGCATGTGAAATATCTGGGCGTGTACAAACCATAGCATACATCATGCTACCAACTGCACTGGAGTAGGGAACTCGGGTCATGTACCTCTTTTCATCATCAGACTTTGGTGATAGAGCAGCCGACAATTTAAAGTGCGCAGCTAATGGAGTAGATACCGGTTTGGTATTTTTCATACCGAATCTCTCCAAAACTTTTTCAATATAACTCTTTTGAGTTAAATACAGCTTCCCACCTTGTCTATCACGTTTGATTTCCATGCCAAGGATCTTCTTTGCTCGACCAAGATCCTTCATTTCAAACACTTCGCTCATCTGCTTCTTTAACTTATCAATATCAGACATATTTTTAGCTGCAATCAACATGTCATCAACATAAAGAAGCAAATAGATAAATGAGCCGTCATGAGTTCTTCGAAAATAAACACAACTATCATAGTTGCTCCTTGAATATCCGCTGCCAATCATAAAGGAATCAAATCTTTTGTACCACTGCCTTGGAGACTGTTTCAGGCCATACAAAGATTTTTTCAACAAGCAAACGTGATCTTCTTTGTCTTTCACAACAAAACCCTCCGGTTGTTGCATATAAATTTCTTCTTCTAGTTTACCATGCAAAAATGCAGTTTTAACATCAAGTTGTTCTAACTCCAAATCATGCATGGCAACTAGAGCAAGCAAGACACGAATAGAACTGTGCTTCACAACAGGTGAGAAAATATCATTAAAATCAACACCTGGTACCTGACTGTAACTTTTGGCTACTAACCGTGCCTTGTACCTTGCCTTTTCTACTCCAGGAATTCCTTCCTTTCTTTTAAAGATCCATCTGCACCCAACAATCCTTTGTTTGGCTGGCGGCTTCACAAGTACCCAAGTACCGTTCTTGTGAAGAGACTCAATTTCCTCTTGCATAGAAATTAACCATTTCGAGGAATCTTTTGAAGAAACTGCTTCAGAATATATAGCTGGCTCGTTGATAGAATCTATTTCTTCTCCAACAGACAAGGCATATGCGACATAATCAGTATATCGCTGAGGTGGTCGTATTTCTCTTCTTGGTCTGTCTCTAGCAATACATCTTTCCTCCTGGGGAGATGTTTCTTCAATAGTATCAGGCTCCTCTTCTATCGAAGGTCCAGAGCCGACGGGACTTTCAAACGTCGCAGGTGGTCTAGGAATTTCAAGCTCCACCTGCTTCGATGTACTCTTTAAGTTATCTATATCAGAAGAAACTGGAGACTCCTTGTTCGGGGTCAGTAGAGCAGACTCATCAAAAGTAACATCTCTACTAATAACAAATTTAGGTGACTTAGGATCAAGACACCACAAACGATATCCTTTCACCCCAGAAGCATAACCAAGAAAAATACACTTTTTAGCTCTAGGCTCTAACTTTCCTTCATTAACATGCATATAGGCAGGACATCCAAATATTCTCAGATTTGAATAGTCAGCGGGTTTACCGGACCATACCTCTTCAGGAGTTTTAAACTCGATTGCTGTAGACGGTGAACGGTTCACCAAAAAACAAGCTGTGGAGACTGCTTCAGCCCAAAACACTTTAGACAAGTTAGCATTGGAAAGCATACACCGAGCTCTTTCCAAAAGAGTTCTATTCATGCGCTCTGCTACGCCATTTTGTTGTGGAGTGTTAACTACAGTGCGATGCCTGGCAATTCCTTCAGCTTCGCAAAACCTGTTAAAATCTCCACTACAAAACTCCAGACCGTTGTTTGTTCGGAGTCTTTTGATTTGCCTTCCAGTTTGCTTCTCGATCAAAGCCTTCCACTTCTTGAAAGTATCAAGCACATCATTTTTGTGCTTCAGAAAATAGACCCAAACCTTTCTTGAAAAATCATCAATAAAGGTTAATAGATATCGAGCTCCTCATTTTGATGGAACTTGTGATGGTCCCCAAAGATCAGAGTGAATATAATCCAAAGAACCTTTAGTTCTATGAATTCCAGTGCCAAAGCTGAGCCGCTTCTGCTTTCCGAACACACAATGTTCACAGAAATCCATTTTTCCTGTGCTCTGGCCACAAAGCAGACCTCTTTTACTCAACAAGGTCAGACCTTTTTCACTCATATGCCCAAGCCTCATATGCCATAATTTTGTAATATCAGCATCTGACATAGATGATGAAACTACTGCAGAGCCTATAACAGTAGTGCCTTGTAACACATACAAGCTACCTACTTTTCTAGCTTTCATGACAACCAATGCACCTTTGCTTACTTTCAATACTCCACCTTCAGCTGAAAACTTGCATCCATTGGCATCTAGGGTGCCTAATGAGATGAGATTTTTCTTGAGATCTGGAACATGTCTGACATCAGTCAATGTTCTAACAATCCCATCGTGCATTCGGATCTGGATTGTTCCAATACCAATAGTTTTGCATGGAGCATTATTCCCCATCAAAACTACTCCTCCGTCAATAGACTCATATGTAGAAAACCAGTCCCGATTGGGACACATATGATAAGAACAACCCGTATCCATAATCCATTCATTGTTGAATTTGTCCTGCTTCTCTGCCACAAGAAGCACATCAACACCACATCCTTCTTCAGCAATACTCGCGTTGCCAGAATCTTCATTCTTTTCCTGTGGAGCATTTCTCTTCTTTTGCAACTTATCGCAATTTTTGCGAACGTGCCCTGGTTCTTTACAGTGCCAACACACAACACCTTTACTTCTAGATTTTGATCTAGATTTTGGCCTGCTTTTATTGACTCCTCTTTGTTTGGACCTTCCTCTTGCATATAGACCCTGCGCCTGACTATCACTAGTTTGACCAGTGATATCATGATCAATCTTTTCTTTGGTCTCCAAAGCAGATTTAACATCTTTTAGAGAAATAGTATCTTTTCCATACAACATGGTTTCTCTAAAATGTCTATACGAAGGAGGTAATGAACAAAGTAGTAACAAGGCTTTATCCTCATCATCAATAATGACATCTAGATTTTGCAAATCCATAATAATAGATTCAAACTCATCAATATGAGAACTCAAAGATGTACCTTCACTCATTCGCAGTGAATATAGGCACTGTTTCTTGTACAACTTATTCGTGAGAGTTTTTTTCAGGTAGAGAGACTCCAACTTATCCCAAAGATCTTTCGCTGTCTTTTCGACAATCACCTCGCGTAAAACTTCATTTGACAAAGACAACTGAACAGCCGAGCGGGCTTTCTCATCCATTTCCTCCCATTTGTGATCTAACATGGCCTCTGGTTTTACACCGGTCAAAGCCTTCTGAACTCCGTTCTGAACGAGGACGGCACGCATCCTCACTTGCCATAAAGTAAAGTTGATCTTTCGATCAAACTTCTCAACATCAAATTTTGTCGTCGACATCCTCACTGGATAGGAAATACCAAAATAAAAGTACTAACAACCAGGGCTCTGATACCAGTTTGTTAGGATAACACCCGGATCTAGTAGTACATTTATTTTAAAAGGCGACAATAATTTGATAATAAAACGAACGGAAATTAAAGCGACACAATATTTACGTGGTTCGGCTAATAACAAGCCTACGTCCACGGGCAAGGAGCGATTCCACTATAAGAAATTTACAGAGAGTTACAACAATTAGAGAAACAATTCTCTAATTAAACCCGAAATCCCAAGAGAACAAGCTCACAATTCTCTTCACAAAGAATTTATCTCTCAAGTGTTTCCCGACTCTCTATTTTTCAAGCCTCTCGAATAACCTCACTTGTCTTGAAGTTCTCTAACTTCTTCTCTTTTCTCTCTTCTCCATGTTTCCAAATGAATGGCCAAGGCCATCTATTTATAGGCAAAAACAAGAGATTGGATAAGCATCATCCATTCCTAATGGATAAGCATCATCCATTTCTAATGGATAAGCATTATCCAATATTAATGGATAAGCATCATCCATTTCTAATGGATAAGCACTATCCAATATTAATGGATAAGCATCATCCAATCCTAATGGATAAGCATTATCTAATGCTAATGGATAAACATTATCCAAATCCTAATGGATAAACATTATCCAAATCAAGAAGACTTCAGTTTGAAATTTGCTTCTTTACATAAATCGAGGCCATCATTAAATTCAAGTCACAATAACAGATATAATTAAATATATCATAAGTATAAAGATCGCATACCAAATATATAATTAAATAAATAATTTTATACACATGAAATGAATGTGAATTATGAAATAAAAGATGAAATACTTCACGAAAATAAAAGATGATATCCGGATAATGTGCTATAAATACTAAGAACTCTTCCTCATTTACCATCACAAATAAATCCATTCATTCAAACAACTCAGAAACCGCCGATCACGGCGGGGGAAATGAAGTGTCACCTGGCGTTCCTCCCGAGCCCCGGCATGGGCCACATGCTCCCTCTCTTCCACCTCGCCAAGAACCTCGTCCTCTGCCACGGCTTCCGTGTGAGCTTCCTAGTCATCACCACCGAGGCCCCCGCCGCGCAGACCCACTTCCTCCGCTCCCCCGCCACCGCCGTGCCCGACCTCACCGTCGTCAATCTCCCACCCGCAGACGTCTCCGGGATTATCACCGGAGACATGAGCATCGTCACTCAGATATCATTAATCACTCGCGAATCCCTTAAACCCTTGAAACCCATTTTAATGGACATCAACCCCATGGCGTTGATTATAGATATTTTCACCACCGACGCCATTGATATCTGCGAAGAGCTCTCTGTTCCCGTCTACTCGTTTTTCACAGCCTCCGTTGCTCTGTTCACCTTTAGTCTGTATCTCCCGACGCTGGACCGGGAAGTGGAAGGTGATTTAATTAACCTCCAGGCGGCGGTGGAGATTCCCGGCTGCCGGCCGCTGCGCACGGCGGACCTTCCAAATGAATTGAAACACAGAGAAAAGGAAGATTACAGATGCTGCTTGCGCCACATCAGTAGGTTGCCGTGTACCGCCGGGATTTTCCTGAATATTTGGGATGATCTCGATCCTCACCGGCTTAAAGCGTTGAATGAAAATGTTTTTTTCAAAAACATACCAACTCCGCAGGTTTATCCCGTCGGGCCTCTGGTAAAACACGATGAAGCTTTGACAGAAAGGGATTCTGAAATTCTTGATTGATTAGACAATCAGCCACGCGAATCGGTTCTATACATATGTCTCGGAAGTGGAGGAACTTTGACGAGTAAGCAACTCACTGAGTTGGCCCAGGGCCTGGAAATGAGCCGGCAGCGCTTCGTCCTGGTGGTGCGCCTCCCGACTGATGCGAGTGCCTCAGCTACATATTTGACCGTCGGGAGCGATGAGAATGACCCGTTGGGCTATTTGCCAGATGGGTTTCTCGACAGGATTCAAGGGGTCGGGCTGGTGGTGTTGACGTGGGCGCCGCAGATGGCGGTGCTCCGCCACCAGTCGACGGGGGCGTTTCTGTCGCATTGTGGGTGGAATTCGACGTTGGAGAGCTTGGTCAATGGGGTGCCGATAATCGCGTGGCCGCTTTATGCGGAGCAGAGAATGAACGCGACGATGCTCGCGGAGGAGGTGGGGGTGGCGGTGAAGGTGAAGGTGGCGGAGGAAGTGGTGGGAAGAGAGGAGATTAAGAGGGTGGTTACGGCGGTGATGGTGGGCGAGCAGGGGAAGGCCATGAGGCGCAGAGCTAAAGAGCTGAAAGGAAGCGCGCATAAGGCGTTGGAAAATGGCGGATCATCACATCGGTCACTCTCACGTTTTTTGGATACTTTGAAATCTTGAGAGCTAGAGGATAATGACCATTCTGAAATGTGTGTATAACTTGTACTTTGTTATGTATTTTATTTTTAATGAATCTATATGTTTAGATTTAAAAATAAATTTTTATTCAAATTCGAAGTGGATCAATTTTGATCATGACAAAAAATAAAAAAATGAACCTAGATCACTTCGACATAGTGTGAGATCGACTCATGAACAAGGTCAAAATAACTAATAAATTGGTCCAAGGCTCAATCGATCAAAAGAAAAATAAAACAATAAAAAAAAATAAAGTCAAATTAACCCTTATTTTTAAGGATTGTTAAACAAGAATAACAAATGATTAAAAATAAACATAACTAAAGTTCCTAAAATATTGGCCATGTGGATTTGAATTTTTTTTTTATTTTGTTGGTTTTCCAATGGAGGATAATTACACCTAGACCTTCTTCACTACGATATAATTACACTCAATTTTCATGTAATTTGCATAATTACACTTCACTTGATGTTGATTCATTTTCATTAATTATCCCTTACGGCAGTAGACGTCGGGGGTCTACGTCCTTGTCCGTTTTAAGGAAGAAATTACAGTTTCTCCATAAAAATAACATGAATATATATATATATATATATATATATATATATATTAAATTCATAGATCAATTGCTCATCCAAAAAAAAAAAATTAAAAAATCATATATCAATTTAATAAATTATCAAATACTGAAAAATAACCCTATTTTGTTTTTCTTTGTTGATCCAATGAGCCTGCTTATGAAAAATAAAAACAAAATAGGGTTAGAAAATAAAATATAATGCGAAGGATGTATTTGCAGAAAAGTTTGCACATCATGGGTCGATTAAGGTGTTGGCATTCCAAATGGCCTACTAAAGAAGTTGGAAGTTTCATCAGGCGTCTCAATTTTGTATGTTTAATTAACAACCCTGTCAGTGCCCTGAAAATTGACACTTTGCCAATTTGATACATTTACTAAGGATTCGAAATTATTGGATTCGATGTGAAAACATCAAATTTGAAGTGAGCTGGTGTTGAGTGTAGGCATGCCAATGTGCAAATGAACACATAATGTAAAGTTGTTTCGTTTTGATTTTGATAAATTGCGCCTTTGATTTCTGCCCGAAAAAAGATTGCATTAGAGTAGACAAACACTACTTTAAGATTCTACGTGCCCACAACTAAATGTAAGACTTAAAATTCAGTGCTCAAGGATCGAAAATGGCCTCAAAATCTGAAGTGAGAAGATGCATTGAAAAATGAAGGCTACTCACCGTAGATATTACACACTTTATTTATAAACACGTACATTGATGATACGGGTCATATCTAAGACTCAAATGCATTGAAAGACTGCCAAGGACTTTGTCTACAAGTAAGAGGCATCAATGACTTTGTACGATGGCTACACGTGAGTACATTGAAAGAATTATACTATTCTACGAGCATTGATGACTTTGGATATAACTCCTCTTACATACACTTGACATGAATGTAAGATACCACTCAGTCACATTGATATCTCTTTCCGAATTGGGCCCAAAACAGGGCGAGTGATGGCTATGACTTCGTTACGCTATGGAGTGAATACATTGATAACATCATCTTGAACCAAATGTGCATGACTACGAATACTTGCATCGCAGTTTTCAACTTATTGAACTAAACTAATCTTTGTTTATTTGAGCTGAACAATCTAATATGTGTAGACTTCTTGATTGAAGTGGTGGTATTGTTGTTGATTGAAGTATTGACTTGTTTAAACTTGATGGATTCGACGCCTTTTTATAGGTTTCAAGTTGCAATCACTCTTTCTTTATTCTTGATCATTTGAAATTGATGGTGCTCCTTATTTTTTGGGTATGATAATTATACCATCTCATTCAAAATTTGAATTTGTCAGTATCACATGGCCAATATTTTTGACATGTCTAATTATGCCAATGGCTATTTTTAGCCATTTGTTTTTCCTTAGCCTTACAACCCTCTAAAAATAAAGGTTAATTTTGACTAGGAATATTTTTATTTTATTTTATTTTATTTTATTTCTGTTTTAGGCAAAATAGGCCATAGGCCTTTTGGAGAAAAAAAAATCGGCCTTGGCCTTGCACAGGCCGACCTCATTTTTGTGTTTGAGTGATTTGAGCTAGGGCCGTCAATGGTTGGATCAAATTAGAAAAATCCGAATCCGATCCGAATCGTATTGGATTTACATTTATTTCAATTGAGTCCGAATTCGAGAAAAAATCTAAAATTCGATAGAAAAATCCGACCCGATTAAATGTTAAAAAAATTGAAACTTTAAAATCAAATAAGCAATAAAAGAACATTTCTTATGTAAAAATTAAAATTTAAATAAGTAGAAAATTATTTTATAATATATATAAAAACTATGCATTATTTTTTCAAAAAAATTACTTTGAAAAATATAAAAAAGTGTATTATAAGTTATAATGATTTGGATATTGCATTCTATTTAAAACTCTTCACTAATATTGTATATGTAAGGTTGCTAATATAATAAAAAGTATTATTAAAGTTCGGATTCAGATCTTTAACAAATTACGAATCCAATCCATTTATTTCGAATTACGAATATTTGTTATCAGATATGACCTATTGAATATTTTAATAGGTCAAATATCTAAAATTTGAATCAAACTTGAATCGAATTCGAATTAAAATCTGCTCCATTGACAGCCCTAATTTGAGTCCCTGTTTTTTTTGTTTTCGTTATGGGCAAAATTAACCCATCCGAAAGTCATATCAAAGTTTATTTTGGGACCACACAAAATTTTAAAACTTTATAAATATCGTTTAGTATCTTTCAAGTATTCTTGTATTGGGAATAATATTCACTACAAGAAAAAGAGTAAATTTATGACAATATAATAAGTGATAATCAAAAAATTGCCATTAATTATATGCATTTGGTGCAACAAATTGATGTTGTAACAAAACATAATATGCACAATGTCAATTATGACAACTTATTGTAAAAAGGTGACAACATAGTGCAAATGTGATAATTAGTAACACACCTATTGTAATGACTTAGTGGCAATGGAATCTTGTCACAAAATCCGAATAACAATTTTTATTGTCACAAAGTTGTCACTTTATGTGTATCATTAATTATTAATGGTGGCAACTCAAACATTATTTCTTGTCACCATTGAGTGATATTGTGACAATATAAAAATTATTGTCACAAAAAAAACTTAATTAGGGACAAAATATAATATATTGTCACTTTATACAATCATTGATGATAATTTTTATATAACCACTTTTAAATATTATCAATAATATTACTTTTTCTTGTAGTGATTCCAATTTTTCCTATCAAGTTGCATGCTTATCTGCATTGAATGCACATCTATTTTAACTACATCTTTCAGTATCTTTCAAGTATTCTTGTGTTTGGAATAATATTCCAATTTTTCCTGTCAAGTTGCATACTTATCTGCATTGAACGCACATCTATTTCAACATGTACGATGTAATTATTAAAAGTGAATTGTTATTGGCACTCCAAAATTATTATTGACACTCTTTCTCACTTTATAATTTTTATTAATAGGCCAATATACCATTTTAAGTTTTAAATATTAATTTAATTTGATTTATTGGGACAAAAAACTATAATAGTCTATTATTCACTTTCATGTATTCAAGAATATTATTCTTCACCATCTTCTTTTTGCCTTTGGTAACGATAACTTCAAAATTGTTATTCAATTTCTTATTTTGATGGTGACTTGGCAAAAAATTTGTTCTACTATTGTTGTATTTTGTGTAATATTTTGTCCATATTTTACATTATATTTTCCTACTCTGTCATATTAATTTTTGTTATTTGAAAATGGAAGCGACTAATATTTTAGAAGATCTAACAATTATTTTTGAGTTGGAGGAGAAATTAAAGCTTTTGAATACCAAGAATACCGAACAAATTTAAGATATTTATCATTCTTACAATCCATCTAATAGTAACGAGAAAATTCCAAAATACCAACCTGTGGTTTCGAAAATTGGCAGAAAACCCCCTATGGTTTATAAATATGCAAAAAATCTCCCATGATTTTTTATACCCTGTGCCAAACCCCCTTTCCATCAAAGATAACGGCGCTTGTATTACACGCACCTAGTGTGCGAAAATTAATGATTTTTGGCACTTTTTATAAGTAAATTGACTAATATACCATTACATTTATATGTTTAAATATGATTATCCAATCTGACAAATAAATCCCTTTCATTTGTTTAAATTTCAATTAAGCCCTTATCTTTTTATTTGTAAAGTTTAAAATTGCAGATCAACCCTTTTAATTTTTTTAATTATATTTTTTATTTATTCAAAACAATATTATTATTATTATTATTATATCTTTAGAAAATTCTTATTAAAATGATAAAAATAATATTTTTAAAAATTCATTCAATTTTTCGAAGAAAAATATGAATGTTCAAGTATTATTTATTTTTAATAACTTTATAATAACAATAAATAATTTATTAATTCTTTTTACAGAATTTTTTTTTTGGTCATCTTTTTTGCCTTCCAAACCCTAGCCCCCCGCCGCTGCCCAAACCTTAGCCGTCTGCCACCAACGTATTTCAACCAAACCCTAGCCCCATCTCACGCCGCCGCTGCCCAAACCCTAGCCGCCCGCCGCTAACCCTAGCCCCATCTCACGCTACCGCCGCCCAAACCCTAGCTGCCTGCCACCAATGTTAGTCAACCAAACCCTAGCCCCATTTCCAAGCTGTCGTCACCCCAAACCCTAGTCCGCCGCCGTTCACCTCCCAAATCCGAGCCCCATTTCCATGTTGCCGTCAGCCCAAACCCTATCGCCATCTCCCCATCTCACGTCGCCGCCGCCCAGACCCTAGCCGTCTGCCGCCAATGTTTGTTAACCAAACCCTAGCCCCATTTCCACGCCGCCATCAACCCCAACCCTAGTCTACTGTCATTCACCTCCCAAATCCTAGTCCCATTTCCACATCGTTGTCGCCCCAAACCCTAGCCCCATCTCCAACTATTTGCTTTTTCTATAAATTTCATAATGCCATCATAATATGCTGGTAGAAGGCCTCCTCGACTAGGATAAGTCATTGTATACATCTACGCTCTGTGTTCAGGAATATCCATCTACATGCGCCACTTAAGTTTATAAGTTTAATGTAGTTAATCATTTCTTAAAAAATTTAATGACACAATCATTTCCTATTATTTAATCAAACATGCTTAATTTAGTGTTACGAATCAATTTGTACAACAAACACCGAACAATCTTTCCATATTCACCAAACAATCATTTCATTTCATAAAAACAAAATTAATCAAGCATATATTGAACATCAATAGACATGAATACCAAAATATATATATATATATATATACATCGAATATGTATCATCCCCTTATTTCTCCACATCACACAAGTATATAAAAACCAACAACAAACAATAGGAAGGATCCACCCCTTTTCCCAAATCCCATTCTCCATCCCCACATCATGGACTAACCTATTGTCTATGAACTATCTAATTATATACATATATACATATATACTTCAAAGTTAGTTGTACTTATCTTTGTAGAGTAGGGAAAATAAGACTGAAAATGGAATTAATTTCAACTCCAATACCCACAACAAATACAAAGGTTAAAATATTACCAAATAGTCAAACACTCAACTTTAAATAATAACATATTTTCACATAACACATACAAAATTCATACACATAATACATATAAAATTCGTACACATAACAAAGATCAATTACCCAAATTCATGGCATATTTTCACATATTCACATTAAATTTAACATAACTTTACAAATTCACAAATTAAAATAAACTTTTAATAAAATTTAATTTTTGAAAAATAAAAAAAAATTAAAAGCTTATAATACGCTATGACGGTGGTGGCGGTGGTGGCAAGAGTGGCGGGGGACGGCGGTGCGAGGCTTGGGGGGGGGGGAGGGTGGCACGAGTTGGGGGCGGTAGAGGATGGCGGCGGCGGTTGGAGCGGCGAGGGACGGCGACACGGGGCTGGGGACGGTGGGGGAGGTGGCGCGGCGGGGGGTGGTGGGGGAAAAGAAGAAGAAGAAAGAAGAAAAAAGAAGGAGAATGGGGGAAGAGGAGTTAGGGATTTTAATTTAGGGAAAATTTCAGCGGATTTGTTTTTTAAAAAAAAATTCATAAATTTTCGGCTCAATTTTCACCAAAAATAAATATATTTTTATAAAAAATATTAAATTTCTTGGTGGAATTTTCACCAAAAATTCCGCCAAAAATTATTAATTTTTTTAAAAAAATTTCGATGGAATTTTCGCCGAAAATAATTAATTTACTTTTTACAATATATAAAAAAATTAAATAAAATAATATATATGAATCTTGCACTACAATGAACCGTTTAATAAGAACAAAAAATTTGCTAATAGTTGTCTCTAAATATTCAAAAGGTGTCATGGATTTAGTAATTCAATAATACTCTATTCCCTTAATCATTATTTTTAATTTGATTGCTTTATTCATTCAATAAAATATGTAGTTTTAGAAACCTATTTTTCTTAACCCATAAAATATACCTTCCTTAGCCATTTTCTTAATGTCTTTAAACTTATATAACTTTTGTAAATGTTTAAAATTCAAATATTGCAGTAACTTATTAATTAATTACTCGTACGGGTACTTTTGACAAATTAATCTGTAATTAATATTATTAATCTATTTCGTTGTTCATTGTGCAATAACTAATTTAAAAGATATCTATTATGGCACGTAGGAATAGTCCATTATCCCTAAATATGTAAAAGTTATTTCCTCGTTATATATTTCAACATTTCTTATTCCTTAATCAGAATTATCTATGTCAAAGTTATTATATCAAACCTAAAATTTATTAACAACTTGTTCTAGTAAGTGCTAATACATATAATAGCTGTATCTTGTTCTAATAAGTCATAATAAATAGACATATTTTTTCTAATAAGTCATAATAATTAATATAATAGACATATTTGATTTGTTCTTTCGCATTCTCGGAGTAACCAAAATACAAGTTATAATAAGTAATAATACACACAGACTTAATTTGCACGACACATATAATTAATAATCACACACTTAATTTGGCACATTTATTGAATACTATTTATAAAATATATATAACAAAACGTACACCGAGAAATAATTTCCAAAATATAAAGAAAGGCAAACATGATCGAAAAAAAAAATTCAAAAAACATAACATTTAGTATTTTTTTGTTTAGTTAAAAGTTAATATAATTTACTTTTTCTTTTTTTTAAAAAAAAGAATTTTTTTTGGCGGATTATCCGCCGAAAATTAATAAAAATAATTTATTTGTTTTCCAATTGAAAATTTTTAATTTTTCGGCAAAAATTTTCACTGAAATTCCGTTAAAAAAATTAAATTTTAATAAATTTTTTATTTTTTAAATTTTTCAGCCAAATTTTTCGCTGAAATTCTTCAAAAAATTTGGCGTTGTGTAATGTTACTACTATGAATTGCAGCAGTTAAAACGATTCAGGTGTCTTTCTTTAAACTAATTCCTCCATCTAAAAATTATTTGAATACGAGTATACATGAATCTATGTGTTTTTACTAGTGCCTTTGCAATGGTTTTCATTGTAATTATGTATAGAAGAATACTGATAAATGAGATCAAGTGCCAGTAAATCCTGCACCCCCCCCCCCCCCCCCGGCAACCCCACCCCATATAAGAAAGGGGAAAAAAGTAAAAGAAAGAAAGGTAATAATTTAGAATACTTTAAATAGAAATGGCTACAAATTTAAAAAAAAAGGGGGGCCCGAGGGGGTGTGGGGGGGAAGAAAACTAGAAACTGCTAAAGATTTGATTAAAAATACTTTTAACATTTAGTTCTTCTTTCTTTTTCATCTTAAAAAATAAATAGCAAAAGTAAGAATTTGAAAGAATCTGCAACTACTAAAAGAAATATATATTTGAAGTATAATTTGTTTTCAATTTTTACAAATATTATAACATGAAGTTATTACAACGATATGATGTTTTGAAAGACAACCATAATGAATTAGTATTTATAAACAAATGCCATATTCTTATAATATTAAATTATAATCCATATAACCTAAAGAATTTCAAATGTATATTTATATTGCTCATGTACAAGAATTTTTATGTACTTTTCTATATAATATAATTTTGAAAATATTTAAATTAGTTTAGAATAAATAATACATTTTTAAGGGAAGAAAAACAAAAAAAAATCCAAACAATTCAATTTTATAGCGTGATTAATCATTAATTGATATATATGAGTTGAAAAATGAAAAGCATGTTGATTTTTAATTTTTAGATTTTATTTTACTTTGATTGATATTTTTTTATAACTTTCGAGTTTTAAGCTAGTTATATAAATTTAAGGGTAATATAGTAAATTACAACTCCTATAATTCAATCCAAAAACAATTGGATTACACATCCTATCCAATGATGGGATGTCATCGCATAAATTAATGGGTTAAAAATAGGACCTAAACTTTACAACGGACCAAACATATTCTATCAAATGTAATTATGAATGGGGTACTCATATAATCCAACCTATAAAAACCACCAAAGATAACATGTGATTACAAGAGGTAAACTTTGCAAGCACACATATCACTCGGTTTGTAGTCAAGTGTGGTGTCTCAAATTTATAATTGATTCGCTAAAGATTTGATAAGTAAATATAAAACAAAAAATAGTTTATAGTCGAGTTTGATAAATAAAAATGAATCCTATCATAATATTATACTTATCAATATAAAATTTAAACAGAGTAACCAGTTTAATCAATAAAATGACACTGATCATAAGTGATGCTAAATTTTAAATGAGCAAAATATTTTCAAGGTGGCAAGTTGTTGATTGTTTCAATTTCAAATATCATCACTCATAGTTATATATATATATATATATATCTTTTTTATCACACACACATCATTCATACATACGCAACAAAGATTTGAACTCTGACAACAAACTCCCCACAATTACATATCTTAATTAAATATAGTATTCTATTTTGTAGTCTATTTTTTAAATGTCTATAAACCATTTTAGTGAAGTAAATTCTACACTTGAGAGCTAAATTCAATCAATTTTTTTCAAAAATATTGAATTGGTATTGGTTTGGATATTAGCAGCGGTATCCAAAAGTATGGAAAAAAGAGCTTTGAGGTTTTGTTGACCCTACAACCTTTGTCGCATACTGGGTTATTTGGAACTTGAATGGATAACATGCGTTCTCTTTTAAATCCGTAGCTATATTTTCATATATTCTCCTCTCTCCCTCCTCTTTAGAAAGTCAACGTGTTTTGCCTCCTCTTTCTATTTGTTTCCACTATTTTCGGGCTGCACATATCAAGCACAGAGCCCAACACAACCATAACATGCACAAAGAATTTGGGGTTAGAGCCAACGCCAAAATACCAATCAAATCAAACCATAAGAACGCGATCAAGTTATCCCCATACTACACTGCCCCTTCCTTAATCTAAAACACACGCGAGCAACATTAAACACCTAGCATATTATTCATCACGAATTCCGACTAAATTTTCCATTTGTCTTCAACCTCAATTTAGAGCATCAAGTGTCAATCCTAATTTATTTTTTCAAAATTTTCAAAATTCATATCACTGAATGAGTCTACTACGTATACACGACCCAAAAGTAGACCAACAAACCGTGAAGACCTTAATCACACCCAATCTGTATACATAGCACTCACTTTAAAGGGTTATCAGTAAATATGCATACAAATAAATTATGGACTCACACATGCGTGCGCTGGCAAAGTACAAAATGAATGCAGCAATATAGCAGAATACTGCACAATACCAAATGTCATTAATGCTCATAACCACTTCACAAATACTTGAGTAAAACATGTTCTTATTAGTAAAGGCAAAATATTAGCAGTGTCATTGTTTACTATTTTTGGATACAAGAGGGTCGTTTCATCATGTTCCAGCCTTCCTGCGGCCGACACGAGCAACAAAACCAGCCTTGATTGGGGCAACTGATCTTCCCGAACCACACTGCAACAAATTTTAGCACAGAAAATAGGGAACAAATTAATAAAGCTTGTTTCTTTTTTTCCCCATAAATCTGCGCTTGTTTCCATTTCCGGGGCAATATTTCATGTTTGCTTGGGGATGAAAGAGTAAGATAGTGCCATGAGGGGGAGGGGGGAGAGAGAGAGAGAGAGAGAGAGAGAGAGAATCCCCAACTCAAAGATATAGAAAATCAACAAAGGAAAGCCCCCAGGAGTAGCTTCAAGACTTTAAGTTGCAAGGAAGGCACTTTTTTTTAATATCACAACGCTTCCAAGGGTCAAAGACAATTTAGGCAAAATGTTTTGAATTATGATCTTCCCTGAAGGCTTCAGTACCGAAACATTCTTCAACTAGCTCAATCAGACAATGTAGGCAAATTCAATGATCATCACAAACCTCAAGGAAGATACCAACAGCTTTTCAGTTTACTAATAACTTCAAAAACATTGACTATTACTACCAAACTGACAGTATAACTGACTTGCCTATAAGAGCCAGAAAAAATAATTCCCCAAGGGCTAGGAAGAGGGGAAGGGGCAAGGGGTGTGGAAGGTATACTGAGATGAGAGCTAGAATGGAATATGTGAAGTATTCCAGCTCTCTCAATTACACCTAGGGCCTCAGAACTATTGAAAAGTCTCCTTCAGTACATGCAGTCAGACAATGTAGGCAAACTGTTCAATCAAGCAAAATCAACTACATGCTTCACTTTAGATTTTAGAACAACTTGTTATATGTTAATTTATCTTGAAAAGGCACTGCATCCTCAAGAAGATGACAACAACTTTACATTTAACTACTACGAATACATCGACTAGTGCTAACAAACACCCGCAGTAAAGGGGGGTGGGACAGGGATACCAAGAGCTAGAATGAAATATGTAAACCATTCCAGCTCTCTCGATTGCACCTGAGGCCTCAAAGCTATTGAAAAATCTCGTTCAGTACATGCAGTCGGACAATGTAGGCAAATTGTTCGATCATCATAGACCATGGTAAAATCAATTACATGATTCACTTTAGAACAACTTATTTGTTAATTTATCTTGAAAAGGCACTACATTTGTTAAGATGGTGCTTTAGATACTTGGCTCAACATGACTTAGCATCAGAAAGGAGATTACCTTTTCACATCTGAGAAAGAAGAGGCGGTTCTCCTTCGAGAGGATAGTATCTGGACTTTTGCAGCCATTGCATATGACATACTCATCTGTACACATAATTTGGGGAAAAAAACTATAAGACACTAGCAAATACAGTGCTGCAAGATTATTTCTGAATACCAAATAACAACATGAATCCATGAGCACCACTGCTCCAATAATGGTTTTCTAGCCAATCAACCAAAAGCGAATACACTTTAACCTATTTTAAAACTTGTCAAGGAACATAGAACTTACTAATATAGCGACGCAGAATTCCCTCGAAGTTTTTGGGAGCAAACCGACCTTTGACTACCAATCTCTGTTGTCCGTCCAGAGAGCCACTTGTTCCCATCTCAGCCAGCAAGAAAGTCATAACATGCTCAGGTTGCCTATGCATCCTGTAAACCAAATGATAAAAGTACCATAAGAATATCTGATTATGTCACAGAGACAAAATTAAGCATCAGACCACAATCACCAACATCTACAATATTACCTTCAGCAAAAGAACAACTCATATATGGATTTAAACTACCGCATTTGATGTGAAAAACTTGCACTTCTAGATTCTTTTCGAATAAAGTAAAAAGACAACATCGTAAAGTACTAAAAAGAAAAGTGAAAAGAAATTCCAACTCCAAATTCAATGCCCTCTTCCTCTAGGGCAGACGAATATTTAAGATGTATTCGCATACGACTGCAAAGCTGAAAGTCACAACTATCTTATTCCTAAAAGGGATAATTTAACCAAAGAAGATAATTTCAAATAAAGAAGATATATCATACGTTTTGCAGAGATCCATGAAATTGACAAACACAGTTTTCTTTGTGCCTTCACGAAGAACTTGAGGAGGTCTCATAACTGTCCTGCGCCGATCCCCAGCAAGCTCAGGATTATTCTCACGGAGAATGTTAAAGACGCGCCCAAGTAGCTGCACACCGTAAAATAATGATCAACATTATTAGGCTACCGGAACATGGGCCCAAAGTTCAACAGAACAAAACAACTGGAGGCAAATGAATCAATAACACACACATTGAAATGGCTAGTAATCATTCTAGCACTAACTGTCAAAAAGACAACAAAAGGAACCAGATTTTCCATGCTTGAAACACAATATTCTAGAGATATAACAAATAGCATTGCTAGCTACCACCAACAAACAGGACAAAGCTACAATGGTGTTGGTTATATACCCATTAGTAAGGTTGGATTCAGCAACTGGCACAGCTGTTTCTACTTTTTCAAATCACATCTAATTCCACCAAGTTAAAAGGTGCTATAATAACAGAAAGGATATATCATGAATCAACAAAAATGCCACTGAAAGTACACATAAAATAGAAACCTTATCCATCTCAGATAGTCTATATGACTACCTAGGTCACGTGTTACCATTAAAATCTAAAACACAGTTCAAGTGGGTAAATAACAATACACTTACTTCCTCGTACTCATAATCCCGATCACTTCCCTCCCATGGATATTGTTGCAAAACTATTCCTTCTCCTTCATCATCCTCTCCAATGAAATCTAAAATTTTAGAAAAAGAAAATTACCCACAAAATTGGCAATGACAGAACCAAAGTCAAGAAGGGGCTTTCAATCAATGCAGTCTCTAACTAACACACAGCTTACCATCTAAGTTTTCTTCAACATTCTCCTTTTCTTCATTCAGAAGATCTGTATGTGCCTGCAACAGTTTGAACAGTGTTGAATATAAGAACCGTGCAGAAGATTTTCCAATAAAGCAATTTTCAACAAACATCACTCACTGGTTTCTTCTTTTTCTTCTTGAGACCAACAAATGAAGTTTCAAGCCCATCAGAAACTGCCAAAAATGTTATACAAATAAGAACATGGTTGCACAAAAATATCCCAACAATCAAGTTGTGATGAAAATTAAATAGGACATTGACCACTGACTGGAAGACATACCAGTCAAGTTCTCAGTTTTCTCAACTAGATTATCGACAGACTCTTCTTCAACTAGATCTTGAGCCACTGGCTTCTTCTTCTTCTTCTTTTTTGTTGGGTCAAAGGGGGCTATCTGCAGCACAATTATATAATATGGAACAAATTATAAGAACCATTGTCATATAAACTGAAGCCAAATTTGCATAATCAATAGAACATATTGTTACATTATAAGTTCCATCCAAGATAATGTCGATTATCTTTAGATACACATACAATCAATAGAACATATTGTTACATTATAAGTTCCGTCCAAGATAATGTTGATTATCTTTAGATACACATACAATCATAGGATTAAAAATTGCATTAATAATTTCTTCTAGTAATAAATATTGAAAGCTTACATCTATATTTTCAACAACAAAATTCAGATTAAGTGTGTTTTTAGGAAGATTAACAACAAGCAATTGATTAAAGTGCCATTCATCACAAGAGCAACTCAGAATCTCATTTACCTTTTTTGCATATAGATATACATGAGCAAAGTGTCCTATTTAGATTAAAAACATCAAATAAGCTCCAATACTTTCAATTCATCATCTTAAGCAACTTTATTAGGATCATTTTCTTTTAAGGATGCTGTTAACCGAACTAGCCAGGTCGGATCTCCTAGTGTCCGATAATTGAATTAAAACCTTCACATTATTTGCAACAAATCTAAAAATGGATTAAAAAATTTATGAACCAGCAACATCATCATGTTCATAAATCTAAAGTATCAGAAAACCTAAACCACCACTGCCACCAAAAACAAAGCCCCACAAGCCACTACATTCATAAAATGTGAACAACTAGCAACATATTTTTTTTCTAAATAAAAACTTACGTCCCCAACATCATCCTTAACCTCCTCCTTCATCTCAGTTTGATTTTCTTCGTCGGCCATTGTTGTACTTAGATCTGCAACATAATCCAAAACGAACACTATTTAAACAATCAGAATTAAAACATAGTTCAGCAGAGTGTATTTTAGTTTCAATCCACATCAAATCCAAACCCTGCGCCATAATATATATTTTAGTTTCATACTATATATATATATATATATATATATATCAGGATCGTTTGTCAGATCCCCATGTATTGGTGGGAAACCCCATGACAAATTTTGATATCCAAGATTTCTACGAATAACACCAACTTTGAAAAGAAAAGAGGTAGAACTCAATACTTAATGTAAACCCTAAGGAGGACATCAAAACCCTAATTTCCAAAAAAATCTGCTACGGGTTATACTTAAACATGAAAATTCCAACAAAATAAAAACAAAATCACCAAATTAACCCTAAAATAAAAACAAAGGGGTTTTTCCAAGAAAAGATACCAGGGGTTAGTGATGTCGGTCGAAGAAAGAAAAAGCTGCACGGCGGCGGATGACGGGCCGACCTGTGTAGCGATCGTTCTTGTCGCGGTGGAAAGAGAAGAGAGTAAGCGAGAGTGAGAGAGACGAAGAGTGGCAGAGAGTGAGAATCGAGAAATAAGGGAACTTACGTGGTGGCGGCGGTCCTGCAGGGTTAGGTAAGGGAGAGTGAGAGAGACAGAGAGTAGGGGTGTTCAAAAAATTGAAAATCGGTCAAATCGATCGAAAATTGAAAAAATCGAATCGAATCGAATCGAATTGAATTGAATCGAATCGAAGCATGTTTGGTTCGATTTTCGATTTTTTAGTTCAAAAAAATTCGATTTTTGATTGTTTTGGTTAAAAAATCGAAAAAAATTGAAAAAAATCGAAAATAAAAAATATTGTGTAATCTATGGAACAAAAGTAAAGAAAACCGAACCGAAAATAAGAAAAATTGCATGCTCTTATTATTATTATTATTATTATTATTATTATTATTTTTACAATTATTTCGGTTTTTCGGTTAAAATCGAAAAACTGAACCTGAACCGAAAATTTTCGGTTAAAACCGAACCGAACCAAACACATTTCGGTTCGGTTTTTGGTTTTCATTTAGGAAAATTGAAAATTTCGGTAAACCGAATCGAAAAATCGAAATTCGCAGTTTTAACCGTTTGAACACCCCTAATAGAGAGTCAGATAATGTGAGAAAATGGGTGACGGCTGAAGTCTGAAGAAAAATAAATTGTAATAAAATTGATGTGTGTGTGTGTGTATATATATATATATATATATTACATACGGGTCGGTTTGGAACGGGTCCAGCCTAACCCATTACCCGGACCGAACCCACACGGGTCTGAAATATTAGACCCGTTACCCGTTCCTGTCCCAAACCCGTGTCAAGCAGGTCGGATTCGGGACACGTCCGAGTTGGACCCATTTCCATTGCCAACATTTGCCGAATTTTTTACAAATATAACATAAAATGGTGAATGTATTAAAATTTTAACATAAAAATAAAAAATTTTAAAAATTAATCAAAGTCAACATTGGAATTGTTGATGTCGACTTAAATTTTTTCGGCTTTAAAAAAAATGTTAACAAGTCGACTTCGTCAAAAAAAAAAAATTTGAGCTCAAGGCTACGTAGAGTATAGTGACTCCAGGTTGTCCACTAATTTTTTGCATCACAAAACAATAAAAGCAGAATTTTTATAATATATAATTATTATATTAATAGAATATCTATATAATATTTGTAAGATATGGTTGAGTGCCAAGGAGATGTGTGCAAAATTTTAGCCCAAATTCAATTCGATCAAATCAGTATTAATGACGTGAAGAGTATTTTATATTTATTTGCTCTATAAATGGTCAATAATTTATAAATAGTGATCAATTACTTGATAAATGTAATACATTTGCTATTGAAAGAAAAATAACTAAATAAATAGATAAATAAAAATAAAAAATTCTAAGGAATTTTTAAGGATCACATCGCCTTTATTAAATTTAAAGTGCATAATTTCTGACTTATAACTTCATAAGATAGCCTAGAACAATATATACAACTTTGTAAAAATGAAACAATGTTGTGTTATTTTATTTAATCACTATTAATAAGCTTTAAGGGTGGCTATACCCATATTACAAATTTTTCAATATCAGGTGAAAGTTTCTAGAAAGAAACATATAAAATACCATAAAATTACTAACTACTACAACCAAAATAAAATTACTAAATGCACCATAAAATTATTGCAGGAAAAAATCAATGCAGGGCGAAAAAACAATTATGAGGAGAAGTCAACAACCTCAGTGTCGACTTCTCCAAATATTAAAAAAAAAAAACCTTTTTTTCCCTGCAAACAAACCGGGCATGTTATTTTTAGTGGAAGTCGATAATGTGAATGTCGACTTCCATTGAAAAATATATATTTTTTATTTTTTAAATTAAATTTAAATTATGTATTATAATAATAATATTTTATTTAAAGACAACATTGGGAGTGTCGACTTCAGTGAAAGTCGATACTCCCAACGTCAACTTAGGTTACTTTTTTAAAAATTTTTATTTTTGGGTCACTTTTTCAACACAATTACTTTTTTATGTTATATTTATACTATTATAAAAATAAAATTATTTTTATCTTACAAGTGATGGTTATTTATGTGATGTTATAAAACTTGTCCTTCAATTTTATGTAAAATAAATGAATATATATAAAATTATGGCTAAAATTGATAATTCTCATGAAATTGATTCAATTCTAATACCAAATTTTGATGTGTCAATTTTATCATTTTAATTAATAAACATATACAATAAATAAGTAAATAAAAAAGTCAATATTATAATACTACATTCAATTTAAAAAACTCATAGTTTTTAACCAACAAACCACTTTATCCAATTAAAATTATTTGGTATTTTGTTTTCTATTTATTTTTTATCATGTAATTTTATTTTATATTATTATTTTATTTTTAAATTATTATAATTTAATAAATTACTTTAAATAATTCTTAAAAAAATATTCTTATTAAAAAAATTTAATAATATATTTATATTTTTATTCTAAAAAAAATATGTAACTATTGAATTAAAATATATAGTTTTTATATTTTATACATACGTAAAGTATGTGGTGCTGTTGATTTGTAAAAAAGATTAATAATTGCCATCCCTCTTTCGGGGCCCAACTGGTCGGGCGGTTCCGAGTCGAGCCCTCACATAAACTTACACCACACCCGCAACATCCAATAATAACCGGGACCACTATATTTCCGTAACCATCAGGCGCCCACGCGTCAGCTCCACTTGCCAACAGGATCTATTACAACTGAGTTCTACAGCAAAATTGTCTTTCGATATATCACAGCATGAGCAGGGTGGCAATGGCGAACCGCTAAACACCCCAAAAACAAGAGAGCCAAAAAAATTGTTTCTTGCTTGAACAGAAACTGATAATGCAAGCCGAGCTTAAAGAATTAGCTACCAAGCCCGCGGGCGTGAAGCCTGAATCCGATGACGGCCCGCTCCTCAGAACTGAATCCGAAAGCCCGCCACCCCAAATCCCGCAAACCAATCTAAGCATAGAGGAGATGGAGAAGAAATACGCCCCCTTCGTCCGGTGCGACGTTTACGGGACAGTGGGGCGTGGGGAGTTGCCGTTGGTCGAGAAGTTTCTACTCGGGGTGGCCCTGATTTTCTTGGTGCCGATGAGAGTGGCGGCGGCGGTTACTGTCTTGGTTGTTTATTACGTGATTTGTCGGGTTTGCACTTTGTTTTCAGCACCGAACAGGGAGGATGAGCAGGAGGATTTTGCCCACATGGGGGGGTGGCGGAGGGCGGTGATTGTTCAGAGCGGTAGGTTTTTGTCTAGGGCTATGCTGTTTGTTTTCGGGTTCTATTGGATTTGTGAAACCAGTAGGGGCATTGAGGTTGATGGGCAGTTGAGCAGTGAGGTAACTCTTTTTTTGTTGCCGTCCAGTGGTTTTGATTCCCCGGATTTTGTCTAACTTGCTGATACATGTGTTGTTTGATTTTCAGTTGTAGCTTTGAGTAGTGTAAATTATCGAACTGCTTCTATATATGAGAGTAATGCTAAAGGAAATTTAGAAAGCTCACATGTTTGTTAACAATGGTATTTAAGTTTTATGAATTTCATTTCATACTGATTAAGGGTCTGGTGTATGATTAGCATTCAAGATGATTGCAGTATCATATTCAAGATACAGATGCAAATACTATTTCTTATGATAAAGTCTATCTGCAATGAGGTCATTATTCTTTGCCTGCCATTTTGCTTTAGTATACTGCCTTATTTATTTACTGATTAAGTTGCTTCTGTCCTTGTTAATGCTTTATCGAGATATGATTTTTTGAAGTTTCAGAGATTAACTTTATTTTGTTGGAGATGTACTACATTTTTTGCTTATGCTTTTCTGAACGTTTCAGTCTGAAGAGGTGGAAAGACCTGGGGCTATTGTATCCAATCATATATCTTATTTGGATATATTGTATCACATGTCCACCTCATTCCCAAGTTTTGTTGCCAAGGTTAGTTAAATCTATTGGTAATTGGTGTTTCTATGTTAACAGACAAATATTTATACAGTGCAATTTAGCTGACACCTTTGTTCTCTGTTTTTGTGGATTATATTTTGCAATTTTGTTGCTGAAGAGATCCGTGGCTAAACTTCCTCTTGTTGGTCTTATAAGGTTAGTTCACTCTACTTTTTCTATGCCTTCGTATGTATAGAGATTGTGTATTTTTTGAAGTATCTCAGGCAGACCTTACTATCTGCTATTTGCTCTGATATGTATTTATCAGAAAAATAAAATTCGAAATCCAACACAATACAGATTTTTTTCCATCGACTATTTGTTGTGGTACTTAATAGGTCATATGGAAAATCCAGCCAGCTATATCCCATTTGCTTTCCGATCTTGGTTGTAATTTTTGAATTGTCATGATGATTACAGATCTGATTGTGGATATGCAAAAATATGAATACAATATTATGTTTACTGAAGGAAAAATATGATATTGCATTATTACTTTCCTCATTAGATTTCTCCATGGATGGCCATTTTGGGGGACTGTTAGTGGAGAAATGTGTCATGTTTCATTGGCTTTCCGAACCCATTTTGACTTTGTTCTATTGAGATTTATTGTTTGGGTACTTTTTATTGTTGTTCTTCTTTGAAATATAGTTTATACAGTATAACTGCAAGACAATTACAATCACATGGAAGAATATCTGGACAAGAATATTGGTAGAATTATATGTCATGCTTGCTCACTTTCTCTTTTCATTTATGGACCTTTTTTTCTTGCTATCATGCATATCATGCTTGTATGTAGTTTGTCTCAACACCTTAACCTGTTATGTATTTTTCATATTACAGCAAGTGTCTCGGTTGTGTCTATGTGCAGCGTGAATTGAAATCATCCGACTTCAAGGGGGTCTCAGGTATTATTTTTTTTCTGTTTTATATTGGCCAAAGTTGGGATAGAAATTAGAATTGTCGACTTGATAGGTGGATATTCATTTTGGGATGGCAGAAAATAAGAAAAAGAAGATCAATTAGACATATGCAGATGATGCTTTTATGTGTAAGCTTTTATCTGCCTGACACCAGATGAATATTTTGGAACCCTATGTAGATCAAAAACTACCTATTAATCAGATAACATTCTTCAGAAAATATTGTTTCAGGAATAGGCCCAACTCAAGTCTACACAAAGTTTTCTCTCATTCATGTAGGGATGGTGTCGCAAAAACACAAAGTTAGCTATTATGTTAATACAGAAAAGGGAAAACTTGATCGATGTTGGGAACACTTTCTTCATTGCTAGATTGGATCCACCTATTTTCTACAAATTGGCAAGAATTTTGTCACTCGGTTGTATTTTTGTAATTTGTGTTTTGTTGTTTGCAGGTATTATCACTGACAGAATTCGAGAAGCTCATCAAAATAAGTTTGCTCCAAAGATTTTGCTTTTCCCAGGTTGCGTTTGTGACAACATGACTAGTTTCTGTCCTGTTGATTCATTCTCAGAAAGTAGTGCTATGGTTCTCAGACTAGTCTCCTGACAAGTCAAGCAAATTGTAGAGAGGAATTTCCCGAAACTAAAAAGTCTTTATTAATGTTGTACTTGTCAAGTACAATGAAATAAGCTTATTTCATGTGACTGAAAAAATCTTAATGCTTCCCCTCTGTAAAGCTTCTATTTCGCAAACGTGCTTATTTTCCCTCAACCGACGACTCCCTCTGTGTCTTAAATCGCTTGTACGACAGAGTCTACAGCTTGTCTAACTAAACCTTCTTTTGGTTCTTTAACAGAAGGCACAACCACAAATGGAGGCTACCTCCTTCCTTTCAAGACTGGTGCATTTCGGGCAAAGGCTTCCATACTTCGAGTCATTTTAAGATATCCATACCAGAGATTTAGTCCTGCATGGGAATCTTTGTCTGGGGTGAGTTATTATGTCTGAAAATGCTAGTTTTCATTGTCTTTGTTCTCTCACTGGATTTTCTTGATCGTATGTGCTTGCCCCTTTTTATTACGGAATGTTCCTCCTCTCGTTTTGGATTATATCTTTGCAACACATTTTGTTTTATGTATATGTGATTGGGATGGTATTTTTGCCTTACTATGTTAGTCAGTTGACCTTCCCTTCGATCAATCAACATTGATCTTCTATAGTTGTCCTTATGCACTGACCTTCAACTAAAATCTGTGAAGGTTGTATAAAACTTTTCATAGCTATTTTTAGTAACTTCGGAATTCCTTGTCACAATTTTGACTAGTCTTGTAGGTTGTACCTCTGCTAATTTAACATACACATGTCCTACAGGGGCGCCATGTGATTCTTCTTCTCTGTCAGTTTGTGAATTACATTGAGGTCATTAGGTTACCTGTTTATCACCCTTCGGAAGAAGAGAAGGAAAATCCCAAGCTTTATGCTGAAAATGTTAGAAGTCTGATGGCTCATGAGGTATTTACTTTCGCGAGCTTCTTTTGGATGTGAATAATCGAGGTAAATTTTATACTGCATATCTCATTCGCTATTGCTCGTGTAATGCAGGGTAATTTGATGCTTTCAGATATAGGATTGGCAGAGAAAAGAGTTTACCTTGCTGCTCTGAATGGTAATATTTGTATGCCTACTGTTTTGCATCAGAAAAGCGATTGATAAATTTCATCGCCTGGCCCTCAAAGTTATCTAGTCCCTCTTGGATGTTAATAGTTTAAACAGAGAATGAAGCAATCGTCATGTTAAAGCTTTTGTAACTATACACCAATTTTTTCAGCTAGATAATAAATAAAGTGTTTCAATTTTCTTGTTTTTGAGTCTCCATTTCATAGGTTCTGCATAAATGGCTTTAGGAATTATATATTAAGTGCCCTACAAGTAACACGGTTAATCTGAACGATCTCTTTGGTGTTCCTACAGGTTTGTTTTCTGAAAGATAATTCGGGTTCGCCATGTGTATATGCATTGTGTAAATGTATATTGTTTTTGACTGCCCATAAAAGTATAAACATAATGTCTATAAATTGTACCGGAAGAAATCATCGGTCATCGTTTAAACTCTAAATGATTTCTAAAAACAGATCCATGGTGGCCCTGTTGTATTGTTAATGACTTGTTGAAAAGAAAATTAGGGTTCATTTGCAAATAGCCTGAGAACACACATTCCATTGAGTTTGCTTTTACTATGCTGGGTTGGAGGACCTTGAGGGTTGAATTCTTGGCCAGTCTTAGTTTACATTTGTAATTTTAGCACTACATTTATAAGTGTCAGTACCAATAGTGTATAGAGAAACCAGAATGTAATAGTTTTTACTTTGTTTTTCTCCTGTCTGTCAATGACCTCATGGAGTAGTTACACCTTCATTTTTCTGTAATATGGGTGATTATACAATTCTTTTCTATGTTTTAAAATTACATATACCCGCCCGTTAGTCATATACCTTTTTGAAAGTATAAAATTTAGGGCTAATTGCACTGATACCCCTTTGAGACATCTAGATTACCATCTCCTCTTGAATCTTTCATAATTACAATAACTTTCCTCTAAGTTTGCATAATTACAAAACGCAAACAAAAAGCGTAAAATCACCTAATTATACTGAACTAAAATATTTAAAATTTCTAAAAGACGATCTGCTGTTTTTGTGTTTAGACATGTTGTAAACAATATTTGTCGTTAACGATCTAAATGTAATGGAAAGTTTATTAACTGGTGAAATTTGAAAAGGTGATTGTAACTATAGTAGATCGAGAGGGGAATTGGTAATTGGGTATTTTAGGGCTAATAATGGAATGGAAAGTTTGTTAAACGGTGAAACTTGAAAGAGTTGGCTGTAATTATAAACGATCAAGGGAGCTAGCAATTTGGGCATTTTAGGATAATTAACCATAAAATTTACAATATGCAACTTCTTATGCTTAGGGCCACCACAATTCAAACCACAATTCAAACATTTCCTCAATTCCCTCTCAGTACTCTTTCGGTGGAAGGTTTAGAGAAGAATGAACAATCACATAGCAAGTGTAACTACACTTATCTTCTGATTTGTTGAATGCGGTCAAATCGGGGTCAAATAAGAATTTTCCTTAGGTGGAATTGTAAACCGTCCAGTATTGGCTCTCTGGTTGAGGGAAGTCATAAATTTCAAAGAATTACATGACAAGACTTATAACCATGGAACCAAATATCAACAAGACGTATAAGTACAACACATTATCAAAGACATTGTATACCTCAGCCAAAGAAGTGAAGAACATACAAGGAACAGCAAATGAAGAGCGCTAGCATGGCAATACTTTATCTAGTGGTTGTTAGTTGATTTACATCATCTCAATTCTCATACCAACAGATGAACACACAGCTACAGGGATGCGAAAGAATTGGCACAACGGAGACAAAACCGAGCAACACCAGTCGCATAATTTTCCCTCAGTCCAAGAAGGGCGCATTTCTTGATCGCGATAGAGAGAACGCATTACCCAGCCAAAGAAACTAAAAATAATATTCCCGTCCGTACATTTTAACGTTGTATTATGTCATATTTTCATTTCACCTTTCCTTGAGTGAACCATTAGCAGACCTTTTTAGTTCCCAAGGAGGTAAACACCCTTTTAATGGGGATTGTAGCAACAACGAAGAAGTGGACAACTGCTTTTGTCTGGATGAGATTGATGATAGACAACGGAAAGTACTCCTTAGCCTTCTCTTCTCACTATCATTGTACACTTGGGATGTGGGGTCATGTTGCACCGCAGTGATTTTAAGGGCTTCAGGCAGGACAAAGTTGAATATCGAACCTAGGCGGGCACAAAGCAGCACAAAGATTACTATATATAGGAATATTAGGCCAAGGGGTTGAAGGGGCAATCACCCCTTTCAGTATATATATGTAGTTCTCTTAAAATTCAAAATTTCGTCCCAAAGTAGTCAAAGATATCCTTAGATTTTGTTAAAGTGGACGACTTTCTTGTAGTGATATATGAGAGATGTTACCTAATTTGGCAAGCCGATTTACCCACTTTGGAATTTTTTTCCCTGTTAATTTGTAACATATGTCCTTGCAGAAATGGTTGCAGTTCTTCACAATCAAGTGATATGTATCGCCATTGTAGCTTGCAGCTTGACGTTCCATGAACTCCCTAACCTGAGTGATGTCAAGCGATGTAGTTCCAATAAGTATAGACCTCCGGAAGTGAAATCCAGGGCATTGTCGAGGCTCGACTTCAAAGACTCCACTAGATGGGTAATCATGAGCTCCAAATGCATATTCCACACCATGAACTGTGGAGTGCAACAAGGTTAATCAGAAAATAATATTCCACTAAAATTGCTTTCCCAAAAATTACAAACTTGTATGCAAGTATAAATATGAAAATCAGATCACCTACCTTCAACACCGGAGTGAAATATGCCCAGGCCTGCCCAGTAAACATAACCGTTCATGGGTGTCAGGTCATAAACATTGAGATAAACTGGAGTATTTTGAGCCCCATGATTCTCAGATTTAACTTTCGAAAATAAACAGAACCGTTGAGTCGATTTCGAGCGCAAACAGAGGGGTAGTATCAATTTCCACCCTTTCTCTGATCCTGATGTCATGCTGCTTCTATAGAGCAACTTAACATCAGTCAAGAGTTAGTAGCATTTTCTGTATCTGGATAAAGTTGTAATCACAAGGTTAATAAGCAAAATCTAAAAGGATATAAGTAATATATCAGTGGAATTATAGACCTTCAGCTTAGTTTACAAGATATCGATAACCTTAGAATTTGACATCAACGGGTACGGCCAACTGTTAGTATGTATAAACGAGGAAACAACAGAACATTCACATTATAACCGCCCGTGTGATAAGTTGAAATGATCACTTGAAGATCACACAAATAAAATCCTTCCAACTAGCTCATTCTCTTCGCAAAACAGTAAGACCACTTATGATTAATTTGTTGAAAGATTGTGTGTAATGGGGTTAGCTATATTGACTTTTACCAAATGGACCACTACCAAACAACTCTGATAAAAAGATAGATCGCAACATGCTTTGTTTGCTGTCAATATTATGTTTATGGTTGATCTATTTTGTTAGGGTACAGGGAAACTCGTATATTTACTAGAAAAGAACATGTGTGATGCATATGGATAACACTAATTAAAACTCTATAGATTGATATTTTGAAAACTATATTATCGTTTATTTATAGTCGAAGAATCACCAAAACATGGACAAATATACTACGTCAAAGAAACAATAATCATCATCATCATCATCATCATCATCATCATCTTTTCTTTGTTAAAAGTATAAACTTGGTTTCCTTTGTTTGGGGGGTTCAGACCATAAGGTAAGACTATGACAAAATTCCTAGAATTTTATGCCATTTATTAATCCCAAAATTCTTGCACCGACCCAGATATGCAAACACTGCAGTAATCACCAACCATCACCCAAAGTACAATAAATCAACAGAATAATGACTAAAGATCCCAGAAATACTTAACAAAAACTAAAAAACAAGCGGAAGAATGCCATAGAGACCAAGGAAAAAGAAAATGAAAAATGAGCTTCAGATTCGAGAATAAGGTCTCTATTGTGTCAGATCTTGTTCTCACGTTCGAATTTTTCACCGTAAAATACATACATATTCAAGAAATTCTTGAAAAACAAAGATCAGGGTTTTCAACAAAATTAAACTATAACTATTTATTCAACCCAGTCATGGAGAAAAAGAGAAAACAATCATTTTTTCCAACAAAAAACAGAAACTCGTGAACAAGAAAAGCAAAAGCTTTTTTCAAGAAGATAAAGACAGACTCACGCATACATTGGTGGGATAGCTTAAAGATTTCAGCTTTCAGCTTCTTCGGAGCATTTTTCTCAGGCGGTGGACTAAAAGAATGTCTCTCTGAGAGACTCTGTAAGGAGCGTGGGCGTGGGGGTTGGGGTTGGGGGGGGGGTGTGTGTGTGTGTGTGTGTGATGATATGGGTTAACTGGCAAGTGTCTGTTTATCTTCCTGAATTAGTAGCAAAAACCCATTCTTTTTTTCTATTTTCTGACAGATCCCAGGTGAATTAATCCCTCCAAATTGCAACCAAGAGTGGTGCAAAATCACTAACACAAACTCCCGTTTATGCGCCTAGAGTCTAGACAAATTATTGTACTAGAAAGGCTAGCTATATAGTCTATATAGCATACTAGAGACTACACGATAAATGAAAAGAAAAAATAAAAGACGAGGTGTGTGAATGAAGAGATTAGAGACCCCAAGTTTTGGAAGCTTGGGAGAAGCGGAGACGACACAATTCAACTCTCTCTCTCTCTCCTGCTTTTTAACCACAAGTAGCTGCGAGAACAAACTTTTGGTCTTCTTTTAAAATTTTCTCGTCTCTCCCTCCAGTTTCATTCTTTCATAATTGGGATTTGTTTATTGGTTTCAATACTTGAAAATGAATTCACAGTAAAGAAAACAAAATGTTTTACCACAGGATCCTTTTTAATATTTAGCAACTGGCATTTGGCCTTTTGTTTTCCTATAGAAATTCGAAGAATTCTACGAAACGTTTTTCTAGAAAAATAATTATCCCATACTAAGATATTGTAATGGTCTGCACTAGAAAATGAATAAAGACATGAGGGAATTAATAAGCACAGCCCCCCAGGGGTCCCCAAGTCACATGGCGTTCTCCCAATAATATTCACAACTATATGTCTAGGATGAATTAGGAAAAAGAAAGAAAAGAAAACTGTTAATGAGAATCAGGGAGTGAAAAGCTTTTTGTTCTCCGAATACTGCACCGCAAAAATAAAAATAAAAAATAATCGAATAAATTGATAACAATATAATTATTAAATGATAATAAAAAATTTGTTATTAAATTATACATAATTAGTGGCAAAATAATTTATTTTGTTAGAGAATAATTTACACAATATCGATGACAAAATAGTGTCTAAAACGATAGCGACAATTAGTTTTGTCACCAATTTATCACTGTATGTGTGCTATTAATTATCCATTATTACAACTGAGTCATTATAACAATGCAAAAGTTCTTTTAATTAAAGAAATCTAATTAGTGAGAAGAAAAAAAAGTATTATTAATTAATAAAATATTTATGACAATTTTTATATTATCGTTTTCATATTTTGCCACTAATATTACCTTTTCTTATAGTGGTGGCCAACATGCATTGATTGGGAGGTGTTCGCAAAAAATATATTAGAAGTATTCCGAGGAAATTTTTGCTTAGATTAAATAATTTTAGGACGTTTGAATATATATATATATATAAATTTTTTTGAGCTAAAAGTTAAAAACATTTTTTTGAATTAAATATCTAGAAGTTCTCTCAACGCTGTTGTTTATTTCAATTATTATTATTATTTTCTCAAAATTCTTAATTTTTTAAAAATATTTTTTCTACTTTACTGGTAAAGTTGAGTCACATACTAATGATAAATATCTGCCATTGGATAATTTTGAAAGGAACCCAAAAAACACTTAGATTATTGAATTGTAACTCATTTATGATGCGTTACGTGCAATAATAGAAGTCAACTAAGCTACACGGGCTGTCCCAAGAAAATGCCAGCTCGTTTTCTCAAGATATACAGCCACTTTCGCTTGTACTTACTAATATTTTTTGTTTTTGAAAATTTATTTAAAATCTTGTCTTTTTTTTAATAATATTTAAAATATTGTCTATATGCGGAGTCTTCATTTTAAACTTTTTTTTATCCTATCAACTTGATTATTATTTTTTTTGTCCATAAAAAATTTCAATTGTTATAATTCCTTAAAAATAAAGGAATAATTGGTCATTTCCATTGTTGAATTAATAATATGTAGATATAAAATATATATTAATAAATATCTTGCTATTTATCATAGTTGTTTAAAATAACTACATATTGTAAGATTATCTTCTGAGGACTCATTTATGAATTTGTGATGTAATTAATCGAATTCAATAATTGTAGTATAGTAATGTTATTGGGATTGGAGTTTGAGGAGTCACTATAAGAAAAATGAGTAAATTGATAATAATATAATAATTGATAATAAAAAATTTATTACTGATTATATTTATTTAGTGATAAAAGAATTTATTTTTTTACAAAAATAATATATATAATGTCAATAATGACAATATAGTGTCTAAAAGCAACAAAATTTATAATTTGTGATATGTTCATGGTGATGATTTAGTGATAATGGAATTTTGTTGCAAATCATCTAATGACAATTTTTTTTTGGGTTACCAAATTGTTACTATAGAAGCGTGGCTTGTTAATAATGACAACTAAAAACTAAAATATTAATTATTGTCATCATTTAGTGATATTGTAATATATAGAAATTATTATCACTAAAAAAACTTAATTAATGACAAAATAGAAAGCATTATTACTTAATACAATCATTGATAACAACTTTTATGCTGAAACTTTTATATTTTTTCATCAATATTACTTTTTCTTGTAGTGAGGTTGGGTTATTACTATTATTATTATTATTATTATTATTATTATTATTTTCTTTCTAATCTTCTTTATTTTAGATTTATCTGCAAAATTGATATTCTAGGAAATTAAATCTTAGAATCAATTCTGTTTTCAGATATATATATATATATATATATATATATATATATATATATATATATATATATATATATATATTGAGAGGGCAAAGCCATGGAAATAATAGTGCTGATTTTATTTTATTTTTGAAAGGACCACTTCATTTGACGCAAACATATTACTAAAAGAAAAAAACTCTTTATTAAAAAAACACACTTGCAAAAACCAAGAAAAACTTTTGACAACGTGTGTGATAAAAGAAAACATGCATGGATATGCTCTCTCTCTCTCTCTCTCTCTCACACACACACACACACAAGTCTATGTATGATTCAACCTATTCTATTGTCTTGTAATAAACACAAGAAGTACATCTTTAACTGTAGCATAAATTTTCATTCAGAAAAATTGCCTTCTCACTGATCTTCACTTAACTGTTCACATTGTTAAAAGTGCAGCAACAATGTTGAAATTGTCCCAAGTCTCCTGCACGACAACAGCAACTCTTCATATGTACTCGTGCTATCCATCAAAATTCATTATTTCCAAATTTAAATTGTAAAAAGTAAAACAAAAAGAATGAAAAATAAAAACATGAACTAATAACGCGACAAAAACTTATTTCAATACCTGAAGTATATCGAAAACCTTCTCTGCAATGTACTTTTGATGAGAAGCAGCACCTTTCTGCTGCAGCTTGTCTGGATGTAGTTGGAGTAAAGCTCTCTGATACGCTCTCTTAACCGAACTCGCTTCGATTAAATCGACGAGGGGTATCGGTTTCCAACCACTTCCAGGCCAAAGAACCTGTGAGATTATGTCTTAGTAACTCAAAGGATCATTCAAAATAGGAAAAATTACACTTACCACCCCTGATGCATAGTAAAATTACAAAAAAAAAAAAAAAAACCCACGTATGGGAAATTACTATTACCCCCCTAACATGAGGGGGCCAATATTAAGTCTAACAAAATCAAGAAGGGTCAGTTTTGTCCTTAAACAAATTAGGGCAAATTACAATTCCAAAAAAAACACCCCACCCGTATGGGAAATTACCATTAGCATTACAGTTCCATAACAAACACTGGCATGTGCAAATTGGAGATAAAAGTAGGTCTTTACATATTGCAGAGTTGACAGCAGTGAACGGATGTTCCCTTTCTTCCCGACGGCCCATTGTCGAATTTTAGCTTCTAAAGCCTGCAAAAGGAGTTTTAGAGTTACTGAGCCTATGTTTTGGACAAAACACCACGATGGATTATAATACTTAAATTTCTTCGGTGTTCTTGCAAGTGAAAAAATGGTAAACATGCAACGAGAATAGTTGAGCAAATCGCTCCACATATTACAATGATTGTTCCGTTGTCCTTTCTCTTGAATATTTCGCAATCATCCATTAAATCAACGTTTGGTTGCAATTAAAGCACAACTTACTTTGATGTCCTCAGAACCTTCTCCAATCTCTGTAACATTTTCAAGATCATCTGACAACCCTTGAACCTGTTAACCCATGACAACATCTAATGGTCAAAAATTAAAAGTCTTTGTAATATGAGACTTCATTAGAAGTGTACCTGGAAGTTGTCTTCAATAGGGTCGTCCAAGTTTTCCACCGAAACCTTTGTATCCGAGCAAAATGACTCTGGAGAGAGAGAGAGAGATCAAAGTCATCAATCAGAATATATATAAAAGTTGACTTATGGACTACTAGGATGAGAACTAACCTGATGAATAAGCGGTCTTTTGATTGGTAGCAAAATCGTTACTGGTATAAGTTGAGGTCTTCGGATGAATGCATTGTCGTGCTTCATCCTTAATTTGAATTTCATTCACCTGTAAAACCATATGAAAACACAACCCTTGCATTCAAATAGCCACCAGTATTTCAAAATAGAGACTAGTTTTCCTAGAAATATCCATTCATACGATGCTTATCTAATCATGCAAGCTCACTTTTGCTGCATCCTCTTTTTGGTTGATGGCCGTAGCTTTCCATCTGCAATTCTTAGTTCTTCTTGTCTGAACATCAGCTTTAGGCCTCGAATAAACTTCCCCATTGAAAAACTGAACAAACTCCAAGCTAGATTTGTCTGAGTCTGCTCTGTTTGAATCAATTGATTTGCCTTCTTTTCTCTTCGCATTTTTTGGAGCACTAGTCTTGTTTTCTTTAATTTCTGCAATCTTTTCTGGAAATTTCAGTTGAATTACATGTTAGAAATTATATAATACATATATATATTATCCATATTGAAGTGAGATTCATATACGAATCACCTGATTCCTCAGTCTCCTGAGTGAGAAGTTGGCGGAGAAGCTTCTTTTCAGACTTGGAAGGTTCTTCTATCTTCATACGGACTTCCTTTTCAGTTTTCTCCCCAACACTCGCTTTCATATCTTGCCTAGCCCCACAATAGACAACGACGCTATCTTTTGAATTTCGCCGGGGTTTTGAGCTTGAAATGCCGAAAATTGCTTCCCCAATTGAATATTTCACTTCTTTTTTCTCTTCTTTGTTTCTTGAATCTTTCATCTCACGCTGCGTTCTCAAGGACTCGTGCTTAATATTTGCGAACAAATCTTCATTCATCATAGTTGACTGTTCGCTCTCCATCCTCCCGTTAGAGCTCGCACACTTATCAAATCTACTAAAATCTTTTGATTTCAAAATTTTTCTACCCACAAGAGACGCTATTATTGGAGCTCCTCTGCCTGCCCAGTTATAAATGGAGAAGTGGAAGTTATAGCCATTTCTACCCACACTTTGTGTGCCCCTTTTCAAGTTTCTTTGAACAACATTGTCTTTCTGACTGGATGTGACCTTGTTTGATGAGTCCTCAGAGCTAGAAGAAGCTTGATGAGATAACGGGCTTTGACGATACACTGTGTGAAGTTCAGTCTTGATCTCGTCTTGGTCTCCAACTATTGCTTGATTCGAAAATCTTGATCCAGAAGCACTTGAAGAACGCAGACTGCTAAATAGTGCATTTGTACTGCTGTGCATCTTATATTGGCTATGGTCCCGGGAAGCAAACGTAGGATACTCCGCGACTTTGGTTAATTTCGCCGGAAGACTGGAATATAGGAAAGTGTATTTAAGCAAATAATTAGTTATAACTAGAAAAAAAAATGCATACAAGAACTTGAATTTGAATACAGCACCACCTAAAAAATATGCAAATTTGTGTGCATGTCCTTAGGAGCCCAGAAAGACATTAGAAAACATTGCATGAAAAGTCTATATTATGTCCTAGAAAACAAATCACGGAAATGTAACAGTGAAAAGTCATAAATAGTCCGCTAAAATATATTCTTACACGTCTAGCCATGGAACAACAAATTTTTATCAGGAAGGCGAGATTGAATTCTTATTATTTAAGGGGGCTAGATTTTTAAATTTTAAGAAAAATGTATGTAAAATATAGCTAAGATATAAAGTTGACAGAGGACGACTACTGCTTCTAGCCCCTTTGACCCTGTCTTTATACATGTCTACAATAAAGGAGAGTCCTTTGAGGTTAAAATACAAGACCCAATAACAAAAACTTGTTGCACATAATAAATATTTGATGAATTTTATCTCTAATAATTTGAATTTTTAGATAAGGTTGTCATTAAACATACATATGTCAGAGCCAGGTTAACATGTATTTAGGCCAAATAAAAAGTCATGTATTCAAATAAAAAGAATTTTACATGTGCAAGATTTGATACAAAACAAATGTTTATAGTTATATAAGTTTGATACAAAAGAAAATTTACTTGCATGTGCAGGAGCGTGTGAAAATTATAAATATTTGATGGATGTCATCTCCACAACTTAATCTTTTGATGAAGTGTTCTTTTTTCTTTTTCGTTCTTTTAGACGAGGTGTTCATTCAACACTTCTATCAAAATTTTAATTTTATTCCTGTGAAGTTAACAAAATCGCCTTATGTTCTATATATAAAAATTCAATCTTGCTTCCAAAATTTTAAAATTTCTAAATCCATCATTGCTAAAAAATAAAATCCCAAAACTTTGCAGTACCTGAAGTGAGCAGGAAGTGAAGCAGCAAAAGGCTCAGTTTTAGGCCTGGCGGCCGGGCTCATGATCGTCGAAGCAGGGCTTGACCCAAAAAGACCATTGGTCCTCATTGGCGAGCCATAAGACTCGTGATCACCTCCAAATATGTCGTCGAAGAAATCATCACCCGTACGATGCCGTCTCCTCGCCGCGCTTTCCTCTCCGAACACCGGCTTCTCCTTCAGCTGCCCGCCCCACGGCGGCGACGCTCTTCCCTCTCGCACTTCCGGCATCGAGAACCGCCGCGGCGGACCGCCGAAAACATCGCCGAAATCGTCATCGGAGAAACTAAGAGAATATTCCGGCGGAATATTCTTGCACTCCGTCAACACCTCCATTGATGTTTGAGACGAATTCAAATAATACGATTTGGCGGGAATTCAATTTTGCTGAACACCTGCTTGTTGAGCTTCGATAATTTTTCGCATTCAATTTCTTCAAAATGCTGTTGTTTTTGGTTCCGAGTATTTTAATTTCTTGCATGAAAGCAATTTGGAGCTGAAATTAAGAAGAGAATAATACAATTTTCCTGTCCCAAAACGATATCTCATCTCATATCCTATAATTTAGATTTGCGACACGTGTATATTTTCAAAAGTTACTTAACAACAGATTGTTTAATTATGTTAATTATATTTTTTTAATTATCTCAACTGATAAATAAATCTAAAAAATTTATACGTGTCATGAATCTAGAATATGAAACATGAGATGAGATATCGTTTTGGGATAGGGAATCCCGTCCGGTATTGTTGTTGTTTGTTTTTTTTTAAATCAAAATTCGGATAAGAGAAGAAGAAGAAAACAATGCGAAACGACAAAAGAGATTTGGCGAAAGCCGAATTTTCAACTTTTAAGTGGGAAAATTTTGGTCATAATTTTGCTTGGTGTGTATTAATTGCAATTTTGTTTTGATAATATAAAATAAATTAGTGGATTTATGCCATTGGTTAAAGCAAAGGACCACCACTTGGTGGAAAGATGTGGAGGAGGTTGAGAACTCATGACTAACCATAAAAAAAGAGAAAATAAGAAATACAGGTCGTATGTATGATCTGTTTTTCTGATAGACTGGATATCTCTCTTCAATTTTGTTTTCTTGTAAGGAAAGTGATTGCAATTTTTGAATTTTTAAACAGATAAGTTATTATCATTATTTATTTTCTTCCGTTTTTGGGGTCTTTGGGCTCCACTAGAAAGATACATCATATATTAGGGATTTAGATGAGTTGAACTCGATTGGTTTTGAGAGTTTGAGCTTGACTAAATTTGAGTAAGCTTGAGTTCAACGAGCTTATATTTTAGAGCATGAACTCGAATCAGGATGGTAAAAGTAAAACTCGACGGGTATAAAAGTTGATCTTAAGCTTGAACTCATTTTTTTAATATATTACTAAGTTTCACATTTTTTTCTAGTAAAACCTAAGAATAATGTAACATGATTATATTTCCTACTATATGATTTAAATATTAAAATCACAAATTAAAATATATTATTTTCGTATACAAATCTATTATCAATGTTACATTGTTATTTATTATTCATATATAAAAAAAAATATAAATTATTAAAAAATAAAAGCTCAAGAGTCTGACCTTGAACTTTTGCATAGCACTTACAAGCCAGTTCGGATCTTCTGTTATATAATCGTGTTACATCTTCTATTAAACTCATCAATATATATTACGTGATTGGTGAGCGGTCAAGATAAGAAAAAAAATATATATATAAACATTATTTTTCCTTATCTCGACTGCTCATCAATACACGTGGCGTGTATTGATGAGTGTAATAAAAGATGTAATACGATTATGTAACAGAAAATCCGAACCGCTGACAAGTGAGTTCGAGTTCATGAGTCCGTTTCATTTATCTTACATCCTTATTATACATGCAAAAACGATCTTTTAAATCATTGTATCAAGATTAATAGCGCATGTGATATTGTTAAATGATTAAGGCGTCATAAATTTAAAAACATGCTAAAAAGTTACACAAGTTATAACGCCGGTGTTCTAATGTAATGAACAATACAAAAACTTCTAATGTGGAGTTGTTTTAAATTATTCTTTTCAAATCGAGAGTTTCGTAGACGTCGTGAATGGTGATTTTTTTTGATATGTGTAGCACATCATGCACGTACGTAAATAACATAGAAAAATCCTATTCTCTTTGGACAGATGCGTTGTCCCCAACCACAAAAATAAAAATCTAGAGATTGTCTGTATGAATTTTCTCAGATATTAAATTTATCTTAACCGTGTGTTCTCCTCCTTTACATCATCTTTCTTCTTTTGTCTAATTATATGTAGGCAGTCATTTTATTTTTATGATTGTGCCTATAGCATCAAAAAAAGAAACAAAAAAAAAAAAAAGAAAAAGAACTAATCGGGTCGAAACCTTACCCGAAATTTGAATCAAACAATTAACAATAAAACAAAATCATGCTCAATCTAAGTTGGTCTGGGTCCATCAAGGTATTGGGTCTGTTTGAAGACACTACCCTTTGGACCCAACCCATTTTCGGTCCATAGCTTTTATCATGGGCTCTCTAAAATAAAATCACCTATGAAACAACAGCTGTTAGTATCAAAACTAGCCATTTTCGTTGAAACGGAAATTGTAAACGCGATTTTAGCTACAGTGCCCTGTTGTTCATTGCCTGTGACATTGTCTCTGCACAAAACCCAGGGGCCCTCACTTCCGCTTCGCAGCGTTGATGCCTTAATAATCAAGAAGATGAGTGCGAGGAGCGTTAAATTATTGCGAAACAATCCCCTAATTCTCGAAGAAATATTTAATGGGATCAGATTTTACAGCACGAAATCGAATCCGGGTTTGGATTTGAAGAAGCTTAGGCCAATGATCTTGAAGCGGATTGAGGAGCGCGGCCAAGGAGTATCCCGTTAAAGGCATGCTCCCTGTAGCCCATCAAGTCCTCCAGGCCCGAACCGCACTCTACGTACGGCGTATCGACTCTCATTCAGCACGTTCCCATCTGGGCTTGCAAGTAACTGCTCGAATTTTCTCTATTTCTCTGTGTATAATTGGGTTTTTTAGTTCATTTATGCGTGTTAATAGATGAATTTTCTATTGGGTATAGCTGTAGGGGAATCAGGTTTAAATGAAGAAAATGGTTTTGGATAGACTAATGGGGGGCAATTTTAATGTTCTCAGTAACTCTGGAATCTGATGAAATTGAATACTCTTGATGAGTACAGGTTTGCTGTTTGTAGTGGAGTAGATTCATCTTCGTTTTCCAGATAAGTTTGCTGGAATGTAAAAAAAAAAAAATTATGGTGATTTTTGTGGGAATAACGAGCTCACCAATGTGGCGTTCCTTTCTTCAAAATTGCAATGTCCTATTATGGATTTTGTGAAATTATTGATCTTTGGAGTGAATTCATCTCATCCGACTATTTAAACTATTAAGATTGTGGCCGAGTGCAACTTCTTGTAAACAATATTTATGTTTGGTCCGTCCATTGGCATTGTGTTCTTTCGAGATGGAGAGGTCACTGATTGTTTGGATCAGAGTAAGATATGTAGGGGACTGCCCAATCTCGATAAGTCCTCTCAATAGGCAGGAAAGTTTTTGTGATTCGCCGAAAATCATAGTACCTTGTTGGTTTTGATGATGCCCTTAGCTATTGATTTAACTTTCATATGACTTCTCTATCTGGTGTTAATAGAAGGGAAGGTTACTTTTGACACCCACAAAAGATATTCTTTTTCTTACATTTTGAATCTGTTTTTCTTAACCAACAAGATATTCTTTTTCTGACATTTTAAATCATCAAAACCAACAAGGTACTATGATTTTCTTTGGAATTGGGTGATGCATTGAATTATCTCATACTCATGAATTCTGTTGGATGTCAATGATTCCGGAAATTTTATTTTGTTTTACTTGTTAATCGATAGTCGCAGAATCCAAATTGTATGTGTGTAGTTTTAATCTTCTGATCAATTACACTATCCTCTTCTGTCATTATGTGTAATTATACAAACTTCCTCTATAGGTTTAGAATCACAAAAGCCCCCTTCTGACTGCCAAAATTTGATAGAAACTGATAAAATTTATCAGGAGACTTGGATAGCATCATCTATATACAAGACATGTAATTTGGGGAGTCTATAAAGATTTAAATGATGGAATCATGTAATTATGTGTAGTGATTGACAAAGGGGGAATAGTTAGGTGAAGATTAGTTACAAGGGAGGTATGTGTAGTTTCAAAGCCAAGAGGGAAATTTTTCATAGTTGCACATAGTTAGAGGGGAGTGTGGTGTAATTATTTATCCATTCATCATATATCTCTATCTCAATCCTTTTTTTTTTTTTTACCTTAAATGATTGCACATATTATTGTACAAGACACTACTTCCTTGAAAACATTAAGTTGGCGAGCACCTATTTCCTTCTCATACATATCAATTAACATCCATCTACAAGACTTTCTGTAAGTTATTCTTTTTCTTACATTTTAAATCTCTTTTCCTGTGACAGATACTGCCCGGAAGTTTATATAGGTGAGGGTGGTCATTTAATTCGAACTTGCCACGGTTACCGGCATCTTGCAAAGAACAAAGTCCATACTTGGGTTAAAGCTAGCACGAACGATGTAATTGTCCCTGTAGAAACTTTCCATTTGCAGAAAATGTTCCAGAATGTAATCAAACACCAAGAGAGATTTGACTATGATCGCATTCCTGCAATTGTGGAGCTCTGTCTGCAGGCAGGAGCAGATTCTAATGATCCAAGTGTTTCTTCCAAATATTAGTACGCCACACAATCTTGGAAACGATAATCCTGGTTCTGACTCATTGTCAGAAGATGATTTGAGATTGGTAGCTACAAGAACTCTAAGGGCATGGGAGACGCTTCGATCTGATGTTGGCAAGTTATTGTTGGTCTATCCAGCAAGAGTCTGTAAACATTGTTCTGAAGTGCATGTGGGCCCTTCCGGGCACAAAGCTCGAATGTGTGGGGTGTTTAAGTATGAGACTTGGCGTGGGACCCACTTTTGGGAGAAGGCGAAGGTGGATGATTTGGTTCCTCCAAAAATAGTTTGGTTCAAACGCCGCCAAGATCCTCCCATACTTGTTGATGAGGGGCGTAATTATTACGGTCATGCTCCTGCTGTGGTGGATCTCTGCAGTAAGGCTGGTGCACTAGTCCCATCCAAATACTTCTGTATGATGAAAATTGATGGCTTAACTGCTCCCGTTTGAGTCCGGTTGTGATTATCCTGCTTGAACAGCTAGTGAGATTGGATCAAATGCACTTTGAGTTCTTCATAGTATTCATTGATACAGTGTATGATTAACCTGGGAATTTTGATAAAGAAAAGGTTGTGGTCGGATCGTGCTCGGTATCGGCGCTTAAATTTTGTTAGGACTGTTAGTAAATTCAATTGTTGTAGCTTTGTTAGCTTTCATTATTTTGGAAACTTTCTCGTCGAAGGTTTTAATTATGTGGCTCTAGAATAAATAATCTATGGAGTATGGAGACAAGTCGTGTACAGGTAACAGGTTTAATTGAATTGTTTCAGAGGCATGGATTAGGGTTATCGTTACACTTAGTATCCCCTGGACGAACACCATGTAAAGCAAATATTTACTCAATCAACAGACTGCTAGTTTGTTATCTCGTTCTAGTTTTGATTTGAATTCTTTTTGAGTTTTCTCTCTTTCTAGTTTTGATTAGTCTTTTTTATTTTTATTTGGTTGGAAATCGACGCAACTGAATTCTATTGAGGTTTGAATTATATATCAAGTTTGTTATTTTGATTTATGGAAATATGTTTTACTGTTGTTGATTATATTTTAATTTGTTTATAGAGTATGATAGTGTTTTGAATTGAAAATTTACAATTGAATGGTATCTTCAAAAAATAAATATAATAATATTCAAAATAGCCATAGATTCTCGAACAGGTTCAATTAACATAAGGGATTTAATTCGCTTCTCACCAACGAAGCGTGCAAAATTTTGTGGTTCTTAAATGTTTGGTTTTAGTAAATGTGGTTTCAACTTAGAAAATAATTACAATTGTACATTTTAAATTGGATAAATTCATATTACATACGAACGTACTAATAAAAATAATGCACTACTAGAACTTCAAAGATTTCTCAATGAATCGAAACATCCCAATGCATACTTTATTATGAAAATTCAATTATACTTACTAGATTTATGTTTATATAAATTGCAGTAGTTTCAAATAAATATTTTTAAAAAAGGATAAAAAAACCATTCACCCTTCGAATTATGTTTATTTTTACACTTTATCAACTGAAACTTTATTTAATTTTTTTTGCACTTTACCCCTCAAACTCCACAATTTTTACATTTTATCACCTTCAAATCTATTTTTGGTGGAAATAATTACCAAAAAGACCACTCATAATGAGTTTCAGCATATATTTGGGTTCATTTAGTTGCGTTTGAATAGAATATATGTAAATTTTAAAGTTTTTTGCTAAATATTTCCACCAAAAATAGGTATAAACCTGTAAAGTGTTAAAAAACATGGAGTTTAGAGAGTATAATAAAAAGAAAACAATTTAGTTAGTAAGGTACAAAAATGGTCAGAGTTGGAATGTTAAATTCAAAAATGTGAAACAAGTCCTACACGTACTAGACTTATATGTTCAAATAACTATAAAATATGTGTTAAGAAATTCTCCATTCAAATTGAAAATGTCGAACAAGTTCTAGAATAAAAGTGGTACTTTGTTATACAAAATTGCAAAAAAATATTATATGAAATTTTCATTATTGTAATATAAAGAAAATAATAACAAAATAGATACACCAATAAATTCAATAGATATGTGTGGCAAATTTTTAGGTACAAATCAGTGTGTTCCCTTATACCATTGGGAAAATTAGGTCAGACCCAACTTGGATGAACCCAACTAATCATTTAACAAGCTGTTTAAAGTACATTTGAAACACATTATTTTTTTACAATAGCACATTTATTCTTTTACAATAACAATAGAAGCAACAACTGCCATATTATTTATTGAAATTTATTGTATAACATACTCCAGATCACTAACCCTCGCCCCTTTTCATCCTACACAATCAAGAAAAGAAGTAGAATAAGAACAAATTGATGAAACCGACCAAGTTATGGAAGCAAAAATATTTGTTTGAGGGAACGAGATCAAATATCTATAAAATATTAGATATATTTTTTATCATTTAAGAATATGTGTTGGGTGGGGGGGGGGGGGGGATTAAATTTAAAAAAAAATACATGTAAATTTTAATTCGATATAAGATTGATTGGGTCGATCGAATCGTCGGCCCCTCCAGTCCCTCTGACTCCGCCCCCAAGTTAAAGACATGCACAAGACACGGTTATTAAACAATATTTTGTTATTGAATATGTGAAATTGACATGATAACTTACAGTATGGGTATGGATCCATCTTCCAGAATTGATTTTCACCGCATGTCCACTCCCAAATGTGAACTTGATTGCCATCAATAATACGGCCGTGTTCTAGAGAAGCAGATATATTTAGGCCAATGTTATTAGCCTGCCTTACCGATCGATAACCTCCTCCACAATCCCCACTCTCAGACCACAAAATGGTATGGTCTACGACACTAGGATTGAAAGGACCCACCTGGACCTGTAAATATGAATATTAGTGATGGCCGGAACTGGTGACAGTTTTGTCATTTCATCACAAACGTCGAGTTTTCCGTTCGTGACGGATTTTCGCCCATCATGGTTAACATTACAAGAAAGCGCTCCATTCACTTACGAATTATTTGTAATTGAGAGATTCTATTAAAGCAGAACTATAGCATAATGCATTTCCTGATGAATGAAATCCATAACAGAAATATATTTTGGTAAATCCGTATGAATTGATCTTTTCGTAAAAAGGGTGCTTTCTTGTAGTGGCAGTAAAATTTAAAAGATTTGAGGGTGTTGTAAACGAACAGGCCAGTGGTTATCTTGAGCATGTTTCACGGCCTGCCGGGTGCCCTTATTAATCAATGCGAAAGTGGGGAACCCTTCCTCGTCATTCACGTTCGTGCCGGAATTGTAATCTTTTACCCAATGCTGAAATCGTAAACCAAACTAATTGATTTCAACAATTATACACAATTCAATGTGATCAAACGCAAAAGGGAAAAGAAGAAAAGCGAAAATAAAAAGAAAGAAATAGTAGTCAAAGGAAAGGAATGAATGAATGACCGAACGAATGAACGAACCTGAGAAAGGTCAGATGGATTGGAGGGGACAAGGACGATCTCCGCAGCCCGAATAGACAAAGAGAAAGCAGGACTCGACTTGCAGAAAACCCTATAAGTTGGTCTCCTATCAAATCCGTCGTCGCCCCCCTGCGGTGGATATGTGGAACCGTAAGAGTAGTCCATCGGTGGTGGATAGGGGGAACCGTAATTGTAGTTCATAGTTTCTTTTTTCCTCTTCTTTTCTTTTCTTTTTTTTATTGTCGACGATATTCTTGTGCTATACTATCTATGTAACTCTTTTGCTTACTTCTTAGATCAAGAAAGAGACTACTATGGTGATAAAATAAGAGTATGATTGGGATTTGAGATGGAGAGTAAGAATAGGAAAGCTAGTCGGTAAGGTCCATGTATGTTTGGTTTGGTTCATTGCTTGACGTTTGCCCGTTTTATGAGAAAATGATCCTTCTCTCATCGGTTATATTAAATTATATTGATGGAAAATTCTTGTATGAATCAGGTGAGCACTTTAATAATTTATTCAAAAGTCAAGATTAAGTCACAACTTGTATGTTGGTGTTGTTTATAAAATATGTATAAAATACTGTGTAATATTTTAATTTTGAGTGTAAGAGTGAATCCAAATGTCAAATTCATACACAAAACAAAAAAAAGGAAAAAAATTTCCAAAGGATTAGTTCCCTTGCTAGAGTTTGATTTAGTGACATTTGTATATTTAAAAAACAAAAAATAACATTATGAAGTTTATTTTTTTTAGCCTTCTATTAATAGCGCTTGCTATTAATAGAACGGTTAAAAAATTACACTCTTTTAACTATTTTTATTTAATAACAAATTAAATGGAATTGGTCATTAAATTAACCATTAATTGAGAGAGAAATTAAAGGTTTGAGTATTAAATTAATGATAAATATAAATATTTTAAAAATTCTCAATGTAATTGTATAACAAATACTAATAAATTGGTAAAAGAATAAAAGTGTAGAATTAGTTACTTAAAATCATTAATTGAGAAAGAAAAAAAATTATTAACCACACACACACACACACACACACACACACATATATATATATATATATATATATATATAGGGAATTGATATTGATATTTTCAAAATTATTATAAGAACTCCACTTTCACTTTTATATTGAAAAATTAACTTAAATGTCCATCCACTTTAAAATAGAATTAACTTCGCCCCCAAAAGTATATGCTATTCATCATTTATCTCTCTAAACAAATAAATGTTTCACTTTCCCTTTCATCAATTAAAGATTTCAACAAAACTAGCATTAAAAAATTTACATTTACTTAAATATATCATAATCTTATTTTAATAAAAAAGGCATATTTGAATCACAATTCAAATACTTGTCCATTTTTGATTTAAATTAGTCAAACTTTACTTAGTTTTTATACTTAACAAATTCATTAAATTAGAAAAATTAGAAATTTTTTTTTCATGTTTAATTAATTTAAGATATTATTACAATAATTTAATAACTTAGTTTTATTTAAATTTACTGAAGTTATGATTAGTTTTCAATTAAAAATTGGAAATTTTTTTATACTGAGGAGGTAAAATGAAAAAAATAAAAAACTTTAGTTGGTAAATTGTAAGAACCATAGTTCAAATCATGAAAGGTTTTTATCTCTTTTTTAAAATTAAAACATAACTACTACTTAGCTCGTGCCAAGGTTTGGGAAGTAATATTTTTATTTATATATTATAACAGATTAAAAAAAATAAATAGCAAAATTTATAAAATCACTTTATAGAAAAGTAATTGATAAACTAGCTAGTAGATCCAACTGTTCAATTGATAAGATAATATATTCAGTTTCAATATTAGATTCTTGAATAACTATACTGTTCCGTTTTAAAATTTATGTAGAAGGAAGTGATAGATAATTTTGAACTTTAAAATTAAAGAAATTGACACCGTGAAGTACGCCATGAACACCGTGGATTTGACTTGACTTTGACTTGAAGAAAAATACCGATTTGCTGGTTTGACACCTTGACTGCAGATCAAATACCTTATTTGGATGATTTATGCGAAGAACGCCTTGAACGTCACTTTAATCACCGTGGATTTGATTTAGGGAAAATGTCAAAACGCGGAGTTAACATCTTGATCTCGGATTGAACGTCTGGATTTAATGACTTTCGTGAAGAACGTTGGGAATTTTGCTTTTGATCTTCACGAATCTTCTTGAGCTTGCCTTGAGAGAGCTTTGGGATTTTCTTGGCTTCTCTTGCTCTTGGAAACTTCTTGATGTCCCTTTTGAGAGCGAAATGAATCCTATTTATAGGTGCTTATGCAGGGTCTTCGGATTGTTACCGACTTCTTCTGTATTTATCTTTTCAATATAAATTATTATTAAAGAGAAAAAAATATCATTTACGTCTCATTATTTGATTGGTCCACATGACCAAATGCGCCATTTGTCACAATTTGATTGGTTTTGGACTTTTGGATTGCAAGACTTGATTTAATTGGCTGAAAAATCTCATATTGACACTTGACGAGCTCTTATTCGTCGGTAAAATAAATATTAAAATATCAATTAAGTTTAACTATTTAATATTGGAATTAAATTTAGAAAATTTCAAAATATTAATAGAAATGCTAATTAATATTTAATATTTTAATTTACACTTGTCAATTTTTAATTGGATGAAATTTAGTCGCCAACATTTATTATTTAATTTGAATTGAAATGCATCATATCTTTTTTTTGATACATTTAACTCGGGACACCCTATACATGTCAACCAAACACCATACAAGCACACACACACTCACCCAAAGGTGGAAAGGGAGAAAACAAGAGAATTCAAACTCAAAACCTCAATGGTTGATAGACAATCATGCTCTCCAGGAAATTGCGAAGATGATTAAGGAAAATTATGCTTAAGAGATTATGATATTTTAAAATTATTAAAGATGGCAACTTTTAACTAATTAGAAAGATGAGATTGCTAAGTTTATAAATTATTGAAAAGATAATTTTGATATAAATGACATTAATATTACTTCTACTATTTTGTTGTCCTAAGAATTATGATTCTCTATTCAATATATTATTTTCTTTTATCATTAAATAATTTTTTTCCAAAAAAGTTATTAAAAAATCACAATAAGTTTTGACTAAATAAGACTACAAACTAATATATATTACTTCTACTTTTTAATTTTCTAAAATATTATGATTGTTTATCCAATATTTTTTCTTTTAACATTAATTTTTTTTTTCAAAAAAGTCATTAAATTATAAAATCACAATTAAATTTTGACTAATTAACATTACAAATTTTCAGAATTTAAAAATTAAAAGTATCAATCATATTTCAAAACTATATTATTCTTAAAACTTGAATTTTTTTTCTCAATAATATAACGGAATGTTTGGTATTATTTCTAGTGTTTTGAGAAAACATATTTTCGAAAATGTGTTGGAGAAATGGGATAAAAGTGGAAATAAGTTTGGATGAAATGTTGGAATGCAGGATGTGATGTGTTTTCATTAAAAACTTGTTTGGTGTTGTTTCTAATATAAAAATATCTGTTGTAACTGGTGTTTGATGTTGATTTTTTATATATATATATATATATTTAATTAGTGAGGTTACATCATTTTATTATATTAATGTAAATTGAATATTACATGATTATAGGATTCGTGATATGTAATGATTAATTGCAATAGTTGAAGTACATAAAATTTTGTCCAAGACAAATTTCCAACGAACATATCTAGCTTGTGTTGATGTGATAATAACACTTTGTGGATATATATATATATATATATATATATATATATATATGTATTTTGATGATACCATATTAATTCTTGTCTCACATCGAAAAGAGTCTAGGGATTTGACAAGTTTAAAAATTCTAATCCCTCATTCACCTTATGAGGTGCCTTTTTTTTAAAAGATAAAATCCCATCGTCTCAAGGTGCAGGACAATACCTCGTATGGTCGGGCGTTTATTTTTGGCGACGGATTTGGGCATCATCAAATGACGCCATCTGAGGGGACGATGGCCCTGTGCCTCTTCCCAATCTCTCGACTGGGGAACTTATGATGATACCATATTCTTGTCTCACATTGGAAGGAGTCTAGAGACTTGGTAAGCTTACAAACTCTAATTCCACCCTCACCTTGTGAGGCACATTTTTATCAAAGGACAAAACCCCTCCATCTCAATATGCGGGATAATACCTCCCAGGATCGGGCCTCCATATTTGACGACAAATTTGGGCATTATATATATATATATTTCATTTAAATATAAACACATTTTTTTAGGCCAGGAAAAATGAAGATTCCAAATAACACAAAACATACCGATTGATTAATTATTCAAACAAATGGTGTTTGGGGAATAAAGTGTAAAAGTATCTTATATGTAATTTTTTCAAGCTCTAGTTCTTAAATTTGAAGGTCCAAATTGTTCTTAGCGCTTGCTCACCATATTGTTGGTAAATATTTATTCTTTTATATAATTAGTCGCAAAATAAGTTAACTAATTTTTAAATTATAATATATTAAAAATCTATTATCAAATTAGTAAATATAAAGACGATAAAAATAAAAGCTATTAAATATGATTGTCAACTATATTATATTTATTTATCATCTTTATTTTATTTTATTTAAGTTTTTCGTGATTATATATTCCCTTATATGTTGTTCTTTGTATTCAAGAGAGAGGGAGAGAGAGATATATTTTGAGATATTAATTTTTTTTTCAGAAAAGAATTCAAAGTACAATAAGACATTCTTATTATATTAAAAGATGAATTGTACAAGTTCTAAAACTATAAAACATAATATATTAAGTGAAGAACTATTATTTTAAAAAAAGTACAATAGGAGTAATATAAGTATGATTTACGTGAAAATTGTCTTTTTAAAGTTTAACAATCCCTTCTACTTAATCAACCATAAATCATTCACTCTTTAATAATTTTAAAATATCCTAATTTCTTAAACATAAATTTCCCAATAATTAATTTGTAATGAGCGTGCTAATTAAATAATAAAAGTAGGCTTAGGAATAATACCAAAATTTAGTAATTAATATTTCCGAATCTTGTCTAGATATTGTCAAAAATTGTGAATGTACTTACATTTGAAATTGATTGAAGTTTTGCCACTTCGTTCACTAAGACTCATTTACTTCATAGGTTATCTCTTGGTTGGGCATAGTTAGCAGCTATTATCCATCGTTTACTTCACCAGGTGTTAAACCCGGGTGACTTGGGATAATTAGAATTTCGTTCAGTCAAAATTAACACGCAAGGGGGGGGGGGGGGGGGGGGGTCGAGTCTAATTAAATAAGAGTTTTGATAAGAGTTGGCAAAAGACTGATTGGTACAAAACTTGAACGTAATTACATAACAATGTAATTGAAAACCCTAGAATACACACTTTCCACATTGTCACATTTTTCGTTCACATTTTATCAGGTGAGAGGCGACTGATGAAATTGACAAATTTTCTGGTGCCTAATTTCGGAAATTTAGTTGTTACGTAGATATTTTCTGCGTTTACTCGTTCAACTCCGAACTCTTCTAGAAACATTTAGTTAAAATCCATTTTGTTTTACGCCATTTGAAGCGCCATCAGAAAAATACAATGGATGGCAAATCTCGAAGTGTATCTGATGCGATTTGAAGCAGTTGTAGGAAAAAGGTATGCTATGGAAACCAGTGATTACGACAAGCTTAAAAAAAGAACACATCAGTGGTAAAACTTTTCTTGAAGACAACAACAAGGAAACAGAAAATTGTGAATAAAATTACCAAATCTTCGTAGATCTAGACAAAACATAGTGCAATTAACCACAAGATGTCTCAAAACCACTGACTTGAAAATGTATACCTAGCTAAATTGAGAGCAATTCGTCGGATCTACAAACGGATGATAAGGGAAATATGTCCCATTCGAAGGATGGGTAATTGGGTAAAGAGGGTTTGTTTAACATTCCAAATTCACAAATTGAGTAAATAAGAACAACTTTAAAGACAAAACCAATGTTTTAAAACCCGGACCGGTCATCGAACCGGAAAATCAATCGGGTCAAGGGTCATTGGTTCTATCGTTGGTCGAACCGTGGTCGAACCGGTGATGTCATAATTATGTAATAAATAATAATTAATATATAAAATATGTTAAAATAAAAAAAATTAAGTCCACATAATGAAAATCTTCAAGTATAATATGAATTAAAATACTTTCAAATAAAAATATGTGCACTTAATTTTCTAAATTAAATTTGAAGAGAAAGAAAACATAATTAATAAAATATATGTGAAAGAGGAAGTCATATGTAATTTTCACTATCAACAAAATTTGATGTACAAACTACTCATTTTTAAGAAAACATATAATTTTCTTTTATTTATTGTAAATCAATATGTAACTATTCAATAAAGAGTAAAAAAAGAAGAATTTAAGAATTTAAGGTTTCAATTAATTTAATTTATACACACATAATAATTAAATTATCACTTGAGTGTTGTTTTAGTGGCATATTTCTTCCTTTTTCATGTGAGAGGTCATAGATTCAATCCTAATTTTTTAAAATTTGTTTGTATTTTCAAAAAATTTAAGAATTGGCTGGTTTGCATGATCCGGTAGTCGGTTCAACCAGTGATTTTCACCAATTTTGCAAAAGTAGAGCGATTTTTGTACTCCACCGATTTTATGGGATGAACCGAGCCGTTTTAAGGGCCAGGCGACGGTTCAACTGGTTCAACCGGTTAGTCCGGATTGGGTTTCAAAACATTGGACAAAACAATGTGTCCTAACCAGTCAAAGTAAACAATGGGCCCTTATAAATTTGACCATAGTCTAAACAATCCTAAACCAACTCAAACATAAAAGGGGGTTTAACCCAACTACACTAAGTAAATGGGCCCTAAGATGCCTGTATGAAGGCTATTCCGAATGTATGCTGCGTACAAGAAAGTGTAGTACCTTTTCCTTCAGATAAAATGAATTACTTTGTTTCTCTCTCTTGTTCTGATGTAGGATGAGAAGTTCATTAATTTTAGAGCTTTATGAATCAACAAAATTTATTTAATTGTGTTTAGTTTTAATATTTTATGTTGGTGTCTTTTAGTTCATTATGTTATTTTTAGGTTAAGTTTAATATTTTCTATTTTATTTTGGAATAATTATATTTTGTTTCAACTAGGATTAGTTTAATATTTCCTATTTTATTTTGGAAATAGTCCTATCATGTTTCAACTAGGATTAGTGTTTAGATATTTAATACTTATTAAACTGTTATTAATTACACAACTCATATAGAATAAACTACATTTTGTTTCCTTTATTCCAATTTCTCTCAAATTCTTGAAGCTTTAAAGTCGAGTACTTCAAAACCCTTCAAAATTCATAACTTATCCTCCATCAAGTGGTACAAGGCCGCGGAATGCCCGAAACAAGATGACTACCAACGGCGATGGTAGTAATCGTACTGTAATCGATGAACTCAAGACGGCTTTTGTTGTTTTCGAAAGAAGATGCGTCAATCTTTGCAAGAGTTAACTCAGAAGATTACTCATGAGGTGACTCGTTCAATTTAAGATTTAAATATGACACTTGTTGTTGGTCGAATTGATGCAAATAGGAACTTGAATCGTAGATGGACTCACGATGGTGTTGCACTACCAATCTAGTCTACTATAGGTGACGATTCTTTAGGGTTATGGGGGCCCATCCCCTTGTTGCAATTGACAGTAATGGCAATGAAGATGAGCTTGGGGAGCTTATTTGTGAACCCCCTCATGCTGGTTTTCGTTATAGTGGTAGATAATATGATGATGGTGCTCTAAATTTTTGTCTCAAAATTGATCTCCTAGATTTTGACGACTACTTGGACGTTGAAGAATATTTGGATTGGGAATTAATCTAACGTTGAGAAGTTCTTTAGTTATATTAGGATATTTGAGGACAAGCAAGTAAAGCTTGTAACTTATAAGCTGAAAGGAGGAACTTCAGCCTGGTGGGATCAGTGGCAGGAAAACAGGGGAAGACAAGGAAAACGACCTATATGTATGTGGTCAAAGATGAAATGACTGATGCGTAGGAGGTTTTTGCCCATTGACTATGAATAGACATTGTACCACCAACACCAAAATTGTCGATAGGGAATGCGCTCTGTTAAGGATTATAGCAATGAGTTCTTGCAATTAAATGCCTGCAATAACTTGATGCGGGAGTTGATAACCAGCATGTGGCATGTGTTGTAGGTGGACTGCAAATGGATATCCAAGATCAAGTTAGCCTCCATATACTATGGAGTCTAGATGAAACTATAAACCTAGCCGAAAAGATTGAAACCAGCTCGGGAGACAACTTATTCGAAATCAACCTACCCCTTTCATCCTATAAACACCCTAAACTGCAATCAACCTAGAAAAGATCCCAACCTTAAACCTAATTCTTATAACTACAAAAAATCCCCCTACTTAGCCCCAAATAACTAGAAACTAGACTAAACAACATGCACCCCCATTCAAACAAACAAGTAAACAAGTCCTATGTTAGACCTTATGGAACTAAGTGTTACAGCTATGGACAGCCAGGGCATCGTTCCAGTGAGTGTAGAAACAATCGGAGGGTGAATATAGTGGAAATGATTGAAGAGAAATTATCGTATGTAGACCTTAGATAGGTTGAATCAAATAATGCTGAAACCAAATACGATAGTGGCTAGTGGAGTGCTGAGTTCACAGATGTGGATGAGGAGGGCAAACATGTAGCTGGAGTAGTTCGGTATTTGTTACTTGTGCCCAAAGTTGAAGGAGACCCACAAAGACATAATATTTTCCGCACCAGGTGTCTTATTAATCAGAGAGTATGTGATGTGATTATTGATAGCGGCATTTGCGAAAATATTATGTCTAATGCGCTAGTCTAAAAATTGCAATTGAAGACGGACAAACATCTTTCTCCACATAAGCTTGGTTGGATCAAGAAGGGTACTGAGACTAATGTAACATATATCTGTTGTGTTCCAATTATTATTGGCAAGCATTACAAAGATGAATTTGTCTGTGATTTTGTTGATATGGATGCATGTCATATTTTACTGGGTAGACCTTGGCAATTTGATATGAATTCTATTTATGATGGTAAAAATAATACTTATGAGTTTCTTTTTTGGACATTGTATCATAATGCTTCCTATTGTTGAGGAAAACAAAGTACCTAACACTTTTAAATTGGAGGGAAAGTTATTTTTCACAGTTCCTAAACATGAATTTTGAGATGTATTTCCTAAAGCCACTGAAAGAGCCGCTCGACGAGCCATCTAATGAGCCACTCTATTCGGAGTATAACTCGAGGTCAAGTTCTTTTCCAGTGGGGGATTAATGTTTAGCTATTTAAATACTTATTAAATTGTTATTAGTTACACAACTCATATGGAATAAACTAAGCTTTGTTTTCTTTATTCCAATTCCTCTCAAAATTATGAAGTGTTGAAGACGAGTTTTTCAAAATCTTTTAAAATTCATAGTTTCCGCTCCGTCAAGTTCATATCCCCACACCTCAAGATCATTCCTTCAAATTAATCGTCCAAAGATATAGCTTATTTGAAGCAACTCACAAAGCTATTAATCTTTTAGCCCTTAATTCTAAAATATATACTCGATATCCAATCGAAATCTAAGAATAGCAAGCCATCAAGATACGTCATAAAATACACGCTAAAAGGCACACGAGACTATTATCTATACTATTATATAAAGAAATAACACCATTTAGTAATCACCTTTGTTCTACTATTTTTTTTTGTTCTTTTTTTTCTTTTAATTTTCTCTCTCCTTACTACTCTTTCACATTTGTTTTTATTTCGCTCGCTTCATTCTCTCTCGCTTTCTCTGTATCATTTTTCATCTCCCACTACTTTTCAATATAATGTTCTTTTACTTTTTTTGTAATTATTTTTTTGGTTTTTTATTTTAAATTATTTTACTTTTACTTAACACTAATTTTATGAATTTATCAAAATAGTTAAAAACTGTTTTGATAGTATAGTTACTATCAAAATTTTAGTATACTATTAAATTATATTATTTTTTTATTATTCACATGCATCGAGTGAATCAATATTATTAGTATATAATATGTTGCTTCGAGTACAACAACCAGTGCGAGCCTCATTAAACCATACATTTTTTAAAAAATATATTAAATAAACAAACAGAAATCTTTGTTGGTGCTTTTATCACTAAACTATCTTTCCGGACTCCAACCTGCAATCGACCATTTGTAGGGGAAATTCTTATCCGCACCAAGTTCGACTATATTGGGACTAATCACGTGGCAAATGTTTTATACTTGTCATGTGATTGGTGTACAGTTTAGGGAGAGTGACCAATCACATGACAAGTATATTAACACTTGCTATATGATTGGTTGGGTGCGGTCAAACTGAGTTTGGGTAAGAATTTTTCCTATTTGGAGATGCTTTTACCACTAAACTATCTACTCGTCCCTACCCCATGAAACCACATTTGAGTTTCAATTATTCAGAGAACTTAAGGCACACAAGCAATGCCAAAGTGCAATCGAAGCAAATTCATTTTTTTATGGTAACAATAGAAATAAGGCACTGAATGCAGCAACTGCTTGGTCTGTCTTATTCCGAATCTCGAAATCAAACAAAGCAAACGGATCGCTGCAGATCAACGACCGAGGCACAACACGTTTTAGCCTACACAACCAAGAAAATAAGTAAAATTATCAGAACAATCGATCGAACACGCTTCTTATCGGATTTGTAAACTTGACATAAGTATATATATATATATACGTGTGTGTGTTTGTGTAATGCTGCGTGCAGTGAGACTTACAGTGGGGTTGCATACACCAGATTTGATAATCATAGTTATTTGTCTCCCAAAGGAGAATTTCATTGTTCTCCTCAATAACACCTTCTCCACGAGAACCATCAAGAGTTAGGCAAACGTTATTAACCGGCCTTATTGCTCGGAAACCATCACCGCAATCCTCGCTTTCCGTCCACAGAATGGTTGCGTTCATTTCTTCGCAGCAGGGATCGTAAGGCTTTAGTCTGACCTGTAGGAGCAGAATATCTGGGATATTAATGGAAACTAATCACACACAAATACACACACACACACACACACACAGAGTAACGATGTAAAACTGAATATAGATATAAGGGGTGTGAACGAACAGGACAGTGGGATGGGACGTCCTCGTGCAAAAGGGCCTCACAATTGGCCTTGTGAACCAAAGAGAAACCAGGGCAACCGTGCTCGTCCCTCATTATACCGCCAAACTTGTCATCTTTTACCCAGTGCTGAAATATTAATCATGCATGCATCATAAAGCAAATTAATTAATTATAAAATATCTAATTATATATAATCAATGAAAGGAAATGTATGGATGAGGCAATTGACCTGAGAATTATCACAACTATCAGTGTATGCCAGAACGACCTTCGAGTTCCGAACGGCCAGAGAGAGATGAGGTCCTGCCTTGCAGAACACCCTGAAAGTTGGTTTGCAATGAAAATCTTCACCACCCATGCCTTTTTCTTCTCAAACGCTCGATCGATCTTCCACGATATATTAATTAATTAGTACTATATATAATATAAATGCGTAAGTACTCTTTTTTGTTTCTCTGATGTTGCAAGAGACTATATAATATATAGAGCTTGGGTTGGGATGTGACAGCGAGAAAGAATAGGAAAGCTGGTATTTGAGAGGAAGAGTAGGAAGAACAAGAAGCCGGTATAGTCCATGTATATGTTTTCTTTGGTTAATTGATTGATTTTTACCAATTCTTGCGGAAAATGATGCTTATGTCATTTACTTTATTATTTGATCAAACTATTACATCAGTCATTAATTATATGGATATATAGTCTCAAATGATACAAATATACATTAACCATCACTCACACATGCATACTAGAAAAAAAAAATGAGTAAATTGATGACAATACAACAAGTGATAATAAAAAAATTGTTATTAATTATGTATATTTAATGACAACAAAATTTTGTTGTCATTAAACATAGTATGCATAATATCAATGATGACAACTTGGTGTATAAATGTGACAATAGACTGGCAGGATACAAAATTAATAATTAGTGACATATCTATAGTAACGCCTTAAAAACAATAGAATCTTGTCACAAAATTCTAATGACAATTTTTTTGGTCACCAAGTTACACTACTAGAAAACAAGGATTTGGTCACGAAAAAATTACGTGGCCAAATTTGGCGTTGCTAAACAAGGCCACGGACACTGGCCACGGATTTTCTCAATTTGGCCACAGATTTAACCGTGGCCAAAAATAAAAATTTTTAAAAAAATTAAATCTAGCCACGGATTTATTTGTGGTCAAAATTAATATTATTAAAAAAATAAATAAATCTAGCCAAAAATATAAAAAAATGATAAATTTGGCTACGGCTATTTCCGTGGCCAACCCTTTTTCTTTTTAAAAAAAATTTACATTTAGCCACGGATTTATCCGTGGCTACTATTAATCAATTTTTTTTTATTTTTATTTAGCCACAGATTTATCCGTGGCTAAGATAAATCCATGGCTAAATGAAAAATTAAAAAAAAAAATTAATTAATAGTAGCCACGGATAAATCCGTGGCTAAAAAAAATTATTAAAAAAAAAAAAGAAAACTAGACCTAGCCCAACCACGCCCAACCTGCACGCCTACTGGTCCAGTGGTGCGACCCGGCCCAGCTCTGCGTGCCCATTATCAATTAATCGAATTTCACCGTTACTAGTGGGACTCAAACTCGAGACTTCTTGGTATATTGTCAAGCGAATTATCGCCAGACTATGATGAATTTCTTGATTAAAAAGGCATGCCAAGAATATTTATATATATTTATATATTGAATTTTGTTATCAAATTTTAATAATTTATATCTATATGTGAATATATTTTATTAATTCATACTTATTATGATTTAATTAAGAAATATTAAATCGTGCAAATTATAATTCTTTCTAATTTTACTTTTATCCACAGATAATTTTGGGATACAAAATCAAAATTAAAAAAATTATAACTTTGACCTTATAAAAATTTGAAATTTTTTATCAATTATTTTGACTCAATTTAAGAAATTAAAGTGATCTTATTCATTGTATGTCAAGCTATCAATTTATTTACTTAAATTTAGTGTAATTAACAAAATAAAATCAATCAAATTTGAAAATATAGTGCCATCATTAGATCAATACTTTCAAAATACAATTGACCGATTAGCTATTAAGAGAATATAAAACAAAATATTCGATTCGTATGTTTAAATAAATTGATTAAATTATCAAATTATATAATATTACAATTATAAATAATTGACTAATTGAATTGATTGAAAGGATTAAATGTTTAAATAAATTGATTAAATTTGAAGTCATTCATATATATCACCGAAAGAGGAAAAATGTATTCTCGCTAAGCAAATTGTAATTTTCAACGAATAAGATGGGAAAATATAATGACCGTGATGAAAATAATACGATTTTGAAATGACTCGAAACTTTTAGTACCCCTGTAATGTCGGATCGGACGATTTAAGCGAGTCATTTAAGATTAAAAAAAATTAAATTTATTTATTGGCCACGAATAAATCCGTAACCAAGTTCAAATTTAAAAAAAATTAAATTTATTTATTGGCCACGGATTTATCCGTGGCCAATGGTCAAAACTTCATGTTGACTTTGCCGAATTGCACGTTTTCGTTAATTAGGTTAGACGGAACCGTAAGATTGGAGCCATAGAACTTCAACACTAATCAATCTGCTTGAAAGTCCATTTTTAATAATTCCTATACAAGTTAACTGACGTTAGCATACATTGATACCGGACTACGAAGTCATTCGTATATGTCACCGAAAGAGTAAAAATGTATTCTCGCTAAGCAAATTGTAATTTTTAACGTATAAGATGGGAAAATATAATAACCGTGATGAAAATAATGTGATTTTGAAATGACTCGAACCTTTTGGTGCCCCATAATGTCGGATCGGGACGATTTAAGCGAGTCATTTAAAATTAAAAAAAATTAAAATTATTTATTGGCCACGGGTAAATCTGTGGCCAAGTCCAAATTAAAAAAAAAATTAATTCATTTATTGGCCACAGATAAATCCGTGGCAAAGTCCAAATTTAAAAAAAATTAAATTTATTTATTAGCCACGGATAAATCCGTGGCCAAGTCCAAATTTAAAAAAAAAATAAATTTATTTATTGGCCACGGATAAATTCGTGGCCAATGGTTCAAAACTTCATGTTGACTTTGCTGAATCGCGTGTTTTCATTAATTAGGTTAGACGGAACCATAAGATTGGAGCCATATAACTTCAACACTAATCAATCTGTTTGAAAGTCAATTTTTGATAATTCCTATACAAGTTAATTGACGTTCGCATATATTGATACCGGAGTACGAAGTCATTCGTATATGTCATCGAAAGAGGAAAAATGTATTCTCGCTAAGCAAACTGTAATTTTTAATGCATAAGATGGGAAAATATAATAACCGTGATGAAAATAATATGATTTTGAAATGACTCGAACATTTTGGTGCTCCGTAATATCGGATCGGGCGATTTAAGCGAGTCATTTAAAATAAAAAAAAATTAAATTTATTTATTGGCCATGGATAAATTTTTTATCCGTGGCCAAGTCCAAATTTAAAAAAAAAATTTAATTTATTTATTGGCCACGGGTAAATCCGTGGCCAAGTTCAAATTTAAAAAAATAAATAAATTTATTTATTGGTTACGGATAAATCCGTGGCTAAGTTCAAATTTTAAAAAAATAAAATAAATTTATTTATTGGCCACAGATTTATCCGTGGCCAAGTACAAATTTTTTTTTTAAAAAACATAAATTTATTTATTTATGTTTTTCTTTTAAATAAATTGAAATGGCCACGGAAATTGTGGATATTTGGCCACGGATAAATCTGTGGCCATATGTATTTCTTTTCTTTTTTTTATATATTCATGGCCATTTCCGTAGCTATTGGCAATCGATTTCATCCGTGGCTAAAAATCCATGGCCAAAACCGCATTTTCTAGTAGTGTTATCACCATAGGTGTATAACTAATTTTCAGTTGTAACAATTAAAATATTAATTGATATTTCAACAACATAAAAGTTATTATTAAAAAAAAACTTAAATAGTAATAAAATAGAATATATTGTCATTTAATACTATTATTGGTGACAACTTTTATATAGTCACTTTTATATTTCACTAATATTTCTTTTTCTTGTAGGATATGCATATATTCAAAATTAATTTGTTCACCATTTTATATATTTTCAATCATCAACATTTGTCATTAAATTAATTCTATTGTTAAAATAAATTAAATTAATTTTTTAATGAGTAGAAACTAATCGTTTTATTAATTTGCACTCACTTTTTCATCTTTATACTATTTTAGTATATTTTTAGCATATAGATCGTATAAGAGATTACTTAAATATTAATATAAAAGCTAAAATTTCATTTTTTTCATGAAAAATGCTCATTTCTTTCTTTTTTTTAATATTCCATTATTGTTTTGTTATTTGGTTCATTCCCGCTATATTTTCACCACTAATAAAATAATTGATTTTTTCTTTTTTTTTTCTTCCATCAGAGAAAACACTAATATTCTAAGGGTGATGAAGAAAACATTCTATTAGTTTACTATTTTCTTTGTGAATTTTGAAAAGAAACAAAAATATTAAAATGAAAAGATATCTCACTTAATAAGATGTAGAGAGATAATACAGGAAAAAGACTAGAAACTTGCTTCATAAAAGTCCTTTAATTAAACCTAACTATTGAAAATAAGAATTAATGATCATTAGTATTACTAAAAAGGGCAAAAAAGATATTTTCTTAAAATATGCTCGGGTAGGGGTGTTAATTTGGGTAGGTCGAGTGGGTTCGGGTCGAGTTGAGCTAAAGGTATAATATGAAAAATCCCAACCTGAAAGGGTCAACCCGAACATGACCTGATTGGGTTCGGATTAACCTAATTTATTTTCAAGTCACCCAATGATCCGACCCAAAAAATATTTTTGTCAAATTTTTAGATTTTTGTAACCGAAAAAAATTTGTTAAAAATACTATCAAAAAATAAGAAAAAAGTCTAATATTGAAAAAGAAATATAAAATCAAATTTATCCCTAACATTAATATAATGTCATGTAATTAAACATGATACCAAAACATCAAATTCACTCCTAACATTAACATAATACCAAAATATCAAATTCTAGATCACATTAGAATAAATATCATCATTAAATTCTAGATTATTTTATATGAAATTAGTTGAAAATTTGTGATTCATGAAGTAGGAATTTTTTTAAATAAATTATAATAAAATTTAAGTAAACTAATAAGAATGAAATAACTATACTTTTTATATACTATTAAAATATTGATCTTACGTAAACTATATTTATATTATTTAATTTATTTTATTTTTGAAAAAAATATTATATTTTTCAATAATTAAAAGTTCTTTTTGCCTACAACATAACATAATCTTTGTAGAAAGATCACAAGTCATAACATACTTTTTTATACCATTATCATTCTTTCTATCAATATAAATTCTTTTGTTAAGAAAATAGTTCAAGAGTACTACATATAATGTCTTTAATTATGTTGAAAATTTTAAATTGTGAGGTCAAATATTAAGCTAGTGGGTATGAATACAAAGTAAAGAAAATAAAGACAATGATATATGATAATCAAATATATTATTTTGATTTCTTATATCTTTTTTAAGTATTACAAGACTATAGCCACACTATTAACTTGTTCTTGATAAAGAGAATATTTGAACTCTTTGTTAATTATATTAAACTCTTTTCAAGTTCAATCCCACTATTTCATTTAGTAAAAAATGAATTATATTGTATTTATTTTTAAATGCAATAATAAATATTTTATTAAAAATTAGATGGTTCGAAAAGGAAAAAAATAAAATAAGTGAATGAATAAAAAAATAATATCAAAGATTAAAGTCTTGGAAAATGAAAAATAAATCACTAAGTGAATAATAATTTTATAAAAAAAAATTGGGTTGGGTAGGGTTAGGTTTGGGTTAAATCGGGTTTTGGGTTGCCCAATATTCAATTTCAGGTTATTTGGGTTGATCCGAACCCAACCTGTTTTTTTTCCGGATCAATTTTCGGGTTCGACCTGATTTAACCCGAACCCAAAAATCCTAAATCCAAACCTGATTTTTTTTTGGGTGGGTCGTGTTTGGGTCATCCGATAGGGTTGATTTTTGACACCCTTATGCTCAGGCAATAGAATATTTGCTCTAACATTATCACTAGCCTTAATATATTTACAAATATAAATATGGAAATTAGCAATTTGTAGTGAAAACTAACGAAAGCAATTAATGGAAATAAATACTAATTTTACAAAGAAAATTAGTATAATATGTGTATCATATTATTTAGTATTAAAGAGGGTAAAATCTATTTTGAGCCATGAAATTTGATTTCAATCTCAAAATAGTTCTTGTGTTTTAAATTGACTTCAATTTCATCCTTCTGGTCATAATCCGATGACTTTTCCCTCCAAATTTTTGGATCTTTTAGTAATTTGATACTTTATAATAATTAAATAAAGTTATTAAGAGATCTTAACTGTCCATGTATTTAAAGAATCTTAATTATATCCACTTATGAGAATATATTGACTTGTAAAGGAATTTATATGTTATTCAGCAATATATTTGATTTTCAAAACCCCTCTCCAACTTTTTTTCTCTTCTTTTTTCTGAACTTTAAACAAAATAGAAAACCAACACAACCTTTTGAATATCAAAGAGATAAGAAATTCAACTTGCAGAGAAGAAATCAATTTACCTTGTAGAGCCTCATCCAAAAAGGTTTGATTTTTTTCTCACCCTTTCTTTTTCTAATAAAACTCGTAAATAGTGATGGAAGTCAATTTGTTTGTGCAACTTGGTTTAATTTATAGAAGCGTAGATTGTAGGGGGCAAAAAAAAGGATGGAAGAAACAAGGCCATTTTGTGATACTATGTTTATTGATAGAACTAGAGTTGTCATTAAATTTAATGCGCAAATGCAAAATAGTAGTTTTTTGTTTGCAAAATTGCTATTGGGTGTTCAATTGGATAATTGTATACTCATTAATGATTATCAAAACCCACTTACTAATATTGTGAGCCTATGGTATTATTAACTAAGATTTTGATTGCAAAATACTAAAAGTAATAAAATTATTACAAAATGTGATTAACCAGGTGTCGGAGAACATTTATGACGTAATTAGGTCGCACTATTTCGGTCTAGTTGCATTTTGAGCCACTTAAGTGCTCAAAAATATTGTTAGTATTAAAATATTTCTCATCAAATTTGAGGGATCATTCTGCTTTTATTTCGAAACATCAAGGATAAGTTTGATCTTCATTTTTTTTAATTTGAATAGGTAGCTTTAAGGTTGTTTTGATCAATTTATATTTTATTGCCTTAATACTTGTTGGATGATGAATCGAAAGATGACATTGAAGTCAATTAAAAATACAAGGACTATTTTGAGAATGAAATCAAATCTTAGAGATCAAAATAAATTTTATCCGTATTGAAGATATCTCAACCCAAATCTGGCATCAAAGCTCGCCAACAAAATGGGAATGACAATTTTATTGGAAACGAAAATTAATTAGCACAATTTTATTTTTATTTTTTAAACTTTTGTATAACAAAAGGTATATATTTTGAAGAAAAATTTATACTTTGCTACTCGAACTTTGCGTGTTTTTGCACTTGGCAATCTTGATTTTTCGTATTATTGATTGCTATCTAAAATTCATAGTTTTTTTCTTTTTTTGCTATTTAATTGTATTTTCTGATAAAAAAATCCTAATCGGAGTGGCAACACGTAACTTGCACATGTCAATAATGGTGATTTCTTCATTCTAAAAAATATTCTAATTTTTTATAGTTTGCCCCATTCTCCTCTCTTCTCTTCTCCTAGGGTTTCTAGCTCTAAAATCTTCGCACAATTTGTTGAGAACTTTATCAAATAACATGGATTGAAACATAATAATCCAAGATATGATAAATACGATTCCTATGAATCGATTAAGCACATGATCTATAGTAAATAAACAAATAATGCTTTTAACTATAATCACTAACCTTGATCCATTGCAGATGCGGAAGAAAATGGAGCTAGGGTTGGTGGTCTTCTAAGCCAAGAAAAAACGGCGTAAGTTTTTCTGTATTCTCTCTCTTAGATGGGGCAGAAAGAAAGACGTCGTTTTATATGGCTTAGGGACCATGCCCTAATGCATCTTAATTATCACACTTTAATTATGGGCCCATCAAACATAATCAGAGTGTGATCGGGCTTCTACACATAAAAGACCCATACTCAAAATATATAATATTTCTATAAGCCCACTGAATTTATTTCATAATAGATCACACAATTGGGCTTACTAATGAGATAGCGGACCATGTACAATAAATTAAATATGTGAGACCACCAAATAGGAAAAAAAATCCAACACAATTGTCTCTTACCAGCCTAGCCCCTCGGGTGGTGTCAAGTTCTGCTAGCCCAAGCAACCTTTTTATGATCTCAAAACTCAACCTCTGTACCTAAAGAGAGAGGAGACTTGGAAAAGCTGCCGATAAATCGCCACAAAACAAATAAAAAATGGAAAAAGATTCACCAACTCCCCACCCCCCAACCCCATTTCAATCTGAGCTTTTCTCATAGTCACGAAAAGCGAAAACAAGAAGTTAGTTTTTTCGCATTTTCTCAAGTTTGTCAATGGAAGAGAGAAGGATTGTTAAGTTTTTCCTAAAAAAGTAGATTCTCAGGCCCCTTTTGTTCCTTGACTTTTCCAGATTAATTTAATTTGTTTAGATTACAAGAAAATATATAGTTGCTTTTGTCTTCTTTTTTTTTCATTATAGAAATCAGCTTCTTGACCTTTTCTAATTTGTCTTTATTTAAATGTTTGATTTGAACTTTTCTTAGAGAGAGGAATACAATTAGTCACCCCAACTATAAGAATTTTCACAATTTGCAACATCAAATTTTGAGTTTTTTTGATAGCCACCTCAACTTGACGAATGTTCACATAATGCAATCGAAGCAGATTTTCTGATAAAAAATGTACGTTGGAATAACGCCATGTGAGAAGCACATGGGTTGAGTAAGGGTAGTTTTCCTTACAACTTCTCATCATTGTTTCTTTTTCCATCACAATTTTGAATATGTTATAGTGTTCTAGCCCTCTTGCCACTTTTGCATTTAGAAGCTAACATCTTGATCGATCTTTTCTATATTTATAGTTTCTAAGTTACTATAATACCATTATTAATATAAGAGTGAAATCAAAGTTGCACATCAAATATATAGGGAAAATTATAATTTCTTCCGCTATATATTAGCGTTTTGGTTTTTCATCCTCTAAATATACCAATTTTAATTTTAGTCCTACAATTTAAAGAAAATTGTCAATTTTAGTCCAACTTGTGTTGATGTGAATAATTAATTTGGAGTTTTCCAATCAATTGTGCTGATGTGAATAATTTCGATGATTTGACTGACATGTGTATATTTACACATATTTTATTTTATTTTATTTTATTTTATTTTTTATATATCCATTTATTTATACAATTAAAAATAAAAACTTTTATCTTCTTTCCCAAAACAAATCCCACCCACACCCACCCCACTACTAACTGCCGCCACCCCTACCACCACCTCTGTGTCTCTCTCTTGCCCCCCTCCCTCCGGCCGCGCCCCCACCACTAACGGCCGCCACCTGCCACGCGGCCCACAACCTCCTTCCTCCACCACCACGTCACTGCCACCCCGACCTCCCTCCTTTCTCTCTCTTGCCCCCCCCCCCCATCCCCCACACAGTGTAGTCTCTCCCCGCCTGCCCCCCCCCTCCCCCACACAGTGTAGTCTCTCCCCGCCTGCCCCCCCCCCCAACCTCCTCCTCCCACCACCAATCGTCGTCACTTCCGCGAGCCCACACCCTCTTCTTCTCCACCACCACAATGCCGCCATCGCCATCCTCCATCACCACCTCCCTCGTCGTAGTCAGATCTGGATTTATTTGCCCCACCACTATCACCACCGTCGCCGTCCACCAACCCTCACACAGAAGGAGAAAGAAAAGAGGGAGGGGGCGGCGGTGGGGGGGGGAGGACGGTGGGGAGGAGAGGGGGGTGGCGGCGGGAGGACAATTGGGGATCGGGGGGGGGGGGGGGAGGAGGGAGGGGCAGGTGCCAAGGTGGGGGTGGGGAGGGGGGGTTGGTGGTAGAGATAGGATTTTTTTTTTTTTTAGAAAAAATATTATAATTTTAATATTTAAGGAATTTTGTTTTTAATTGTGTAAAAAATATTTGAAAGATATAAAATAGTTTTTGAACTTAGCATATTAATTCAATTCTTGCTCCACCATACATGACATATTGTTTTCTAAATTTTTTTTTTCATGACACACTCGAGTCATCTATCTATAAAATGAAATAAGAGTATTAATTAATGAAAAATGATCTCTTTTAAATGTATTTTAATAGTGAATATCTTTGTTTAAGGTACTTTAGTTATTTCTCAATCTTATATATAATTCTATTACTAAAAAAATATGGAAAAAGAATATTATACCAATACACGCAAATAAAAAAAATTATTAACTACTATAAAATAGAAGGAAGTAGATGCTACTAAAATTAAGAAAAAAGACAAACTAATTGATTATATTATTTTGAAAACAGATATAAACTCAAAAATTATTCTTTTTAACAAATTAAGATGATATTTAATAAAAAAAATCAATTAATGCTCTAACTTGGCAAGAAAATTACTTGCAATAAATTTTATCAAGATATATACAAAGAAGTTATAAATTAAATTTTAATGATTATATTGACATATAACAAATACCATTTATTCAAAGGGTGCATTTTTTTTCATTTATTCATATTTATTACAACTACATTTATAAAACTCAACATTTAAGAAAAAAAGTAAACATTACTCGTCACATGCAACGTGCTTCAATTTTACTAGTATACATAAAAAGATGAATATTATGATGGTTTTCTTTATTTTTTGTACATAAGAAAATATTCCTATTTAAATTGTATTATAAAATATCAATAAAAGGACTCCAAGATAGAATTATACTCTTTTAACTTTTTTTTTTGGCTTAATAATTATAAATCTTTGCCCCACATAATCCTTAGCTTCCGGAAATTCGACTAGCAAGTAACTCTAATACCACTGACATGGCTTGGGCACACGAGCTCATCGAATGCAGCGTTGCCTTCAACCCATCAAATACATCTTAAAATTGAACAATAATTGTCTAGAAAAAATATCAACTGGTTGCACTTAAATTTTTTTCTCCCTCGCTTATAATTAGGTTCTCAATTTCGCATTATTCTTTCGATGTGGAATGTCACAGTGTTCAAATAACACGGCTAAATCTAAAATTAAATGTATTAAGATCGTATGTATTGAAAGACCACCTCATCTAAAAGCTTAAACTTGTAGAGATGGAGAGTCATTATATTTTTATTTATATCCTTCAACACGCCCCCGCACGTGCAGGCAGACATCTTTTTTTTTGTGTCAAGCCTTGCAAGTGAAACTCTTTTTTTTTTTTTTTTTTTTTCATAAATGGGTGGCGGTGAGATTCGAACTCAAGACCTCTTATTTGGTCTGACTCTGATACCATGTTGAATGACCACCTCATCTAAAAACTTAAAAATATAATGACTCTCCCTCTCTACAAGTTTAAGCTTTTAGATGAGGTGGTCATTCAACAGTATGTTTTAGGACTAAACATGTATTTTTTTTACCTAAAAACACTTTCGTTTATGATTTTAGTTCTTTAATGAAATGCTTATTATTTCTTCTATTTATGTAGCACAATGTACGACCTTGTCAACTTGTGGTTAAGTTGAAAAAAAATTGATTTAGAACATAGTTTCTCATGATTTTAGCTTGATTACGTGTGTTTAGGCCAATGTTATTATATAAAATCCCATTACATATATAAAATTAATATCTAACATATATAATGGATTTGTGACGGAATACTAACAAACTAGAAACTAGTGTAAAGTTTAGTAATATTGCTATCGCAAACATCGCCATGGATTTCATAAGCTCTTTACATGATTTTGTGGCGGAAATGCTTTGTTCTTATTTCTATCTCAAAACTAAACGCGCATATACACATAGGAATCGTAAGATTAGAGATATGAGGCACACTTCCTCGTGGTATATACCCTCACAATTAGCCTCGTGAACCAAAGCGAAACCTTAGGAATCCATGCTAGTTTCCCAACTATTCTCTTCCGAACTCCGACATGCAATCGACTATTTGCAGGTACTTTTACTACTAAACTATCTGCTCGTCCCTACCTATGAAACCACATTTGAGTTTCAATTATTCACAGAAATTAAGGCACACAAGCTATGCCAAAGTGCTGCGGAAGCACATTTATTTTTATGATAATAATAGAATAAAGCGACTAAATGAAACAGCTGCCTGGCTCGTCTTATTCCAATTCTCAAAATCAAACAAAACAAACAGATCGCTGCAGATCAACGACCGAGGCACATCACGTTTTAACCTACACAACCAAGAAAATGAGTAGAATCATCAGAACAATCGACCAGACCACAAGTTAATTAAATACCAAAAAACACGCTTATTATCTAATATGTAAACTTAAGATATATATATATATATATATAGATATATATATGTGTGTGTGTGTGTGTGGGTGTAATGCATGCAGAGAGACTTACAGTGGGGTTCCATCTTCCAGAGTTGATGATCACCCTGATTCCACTCCCAAAGGAGAATTTCATTGTTCTCAACAACAGCACTTTGCTCTTGAGAAGCATCTAGATTTAGGCTAATGTTATGAATCGGCCTTATTGATCGGAAACCATCGCCGCAATCCCCGCTTTCAGTCCACAGAAGGACTGCGTTCATTTCTTCACTGCAGGGATCGTACGGCTTCAGTTTGACCTGTAGGAATAAAATATTTGGGATTGATATTAACAGATTTGTGACCGACTAGTAAAATATAGTAAAAATAAATATTAATACGCAGTGGAATTCGTCAGATGAATTAATTAACATTTTCATCTGGTCCATCACAATTAACATCGAAACAAATCACACACACACACACACACACATAGCGATAAGGGATGTGAACGAACAGGCCAGTGGGCTTCGACGTCCTCGTGCATCATGGCCTCACAATTGGCCTTGTGAACCAAAGAGAAACCTGGGTTACCCTCCTCGTCCCTCATTACACCCCCAAACTTGTCATCTTTTATCCAATGCTGAAACATTAGTCATCATAGAGCAAATTGATTTATTAATTAATCTCCACGTACATATCTAATTATAATCAATGAAAAAAAAGATGAATGAATGAATGTTTCTATCGATGAGGCAATTGACCTGAGAATTATCATTACAATCAGTGGTCGCTAGAACGACCTTCGAGTTCCGAACGGCCAGAGAGAACTGAGGTCCTGCCTTGCAGAACACCCTGTAAGTTGGTTTGCTATGAAAATCTTCGTCTCCCATGCCTTTTTCTTGTCAAACGTTCGATCGATCTTCCGCAATTAATTAATACTATATAGATGTATTCGTAAGTATTCTTTTGTGTTTCTTTGATCGTAACGGAGACTGTAATATATAGAGGTTAGATTGGGATGTGAGATCGAGAAAGAATAGGAAAGCCGGTATTTGAGAGAGCGAGGGAGGAAGAATAGGATCGGAAGAATAAGAAGCTGGCAAGGTCCATGTATATGTTTTGTTTGGTTAATTGATTGATTTTTATTTTTTTACCAATTCTTATGAAACGATGCTTATGTGGCATGTGATTCGTGTACTGTTGAGGAAGAAATGAGTGATCAATTACATCATAAATGTATTAATATTTAATATTTATTATATGATTGGTTGGGTTTAGGCAAGAATTTTCCTTGAACAAATAGTGTATGTTTTGGAATTTGAATTAGTAATTGTTTTTTTCTAAGATCAAAATAGTACATATCAATTAATTACATTAATATATACTCTCAAATGAAAATTAAATTATTACATCAATCATGAGCAACTATCAAATACAATAGACTAAACACTACTACCCAACCACTACTTCATATGAACTAGAACTCATGATCAACCTTTCCCTTAACACTGAACCAAGGGCTCCTCAGCATCAACAACCAATTATGATACTTGCTAAATCTATACTCAGATCTTAAAATATTACATACATAAAAAGATGAAGCCAACAAAAAAAAAACATTAGTTTTAGATGCATATTAATTTGGGGCAAGTATAAATTGATCTCCAAAAATGAGTTAGAAGACCTTTTATTTTTAATAGTACTTGCAGAGAGTAACAAATTTTTGGATGCAAAATTAAGTATCTAAACCTTATAATTTGCTTCTAAAAGTTGCATATGAAGGCACTTTGAAAAGTTGCTCTTTTTTTGGTGACCACGGCCATGAAAACTATTTTTTTGGAAAGACTCCTTATATATTACTAGAAGTATTTTTTTAGAGGCAAATTAAATAACCACCTAAGAAAATATTCATCTGTGAATTGTATTATAAAATAGGGCGAATTACAATTTACCCCCCTATAAAATGTCAAATGTACATCAAACCTCTTTGTGCAAAATAAAATGGCAAATAACCTCCTTCAAATTTTGAAAAAGGAGCAATTTGACTCCCTCCAACTTTTGGTGGAAGTCACGCACCTACTTTCTGCATTTGGTTTTCATTTTTTGGCATGAATATTGTCTAGCTAATTTATCCTTCGTCCCCAAATGCATAAGAGGCAAACACAATTTTATTGAGAGTACTATAATATGTCAACATTATTATCGATCTTGAGTGCATCTCAATTCTCCCAATTCGGAAATTATAAGATTAAGTGCCACAACTGACAATTTTTCGAAAATTAAAATTAGCATAATTTTGTTCTTTTCTCTTTAAAACAACAATTAAGTCATATATGTGTTATTAAGTCATATATGTACTCATAAAAAATAAATAAATAAAGTCATATACAACCAAAATAATGGTTTTAATATTTCAATTATGAAAATAATAATTATTATTATGATAATAGTAATAACAATAACGGTAAATAGTATTATTAATAGTATACAAACAGTATTAAATAATAACATATTAGGTTTCTAGTACATTGAATCAATGGTTATAAAAACGTTACTAGATATAATCCACTTCACTTCAATTCTATCACATTAAAGTAACCTCTACAACTCATGTTCCAAAAATAAGAATAGAACATCTATTTTCATTATCAAAATAAACCATTAGCAGATCTGTTAAAATAAAATAAATGGAGTGGAAGACAAATGAACAACACCACCTACCTCGATTTGGGTTGTAAGAGAGTTCATTTATCTTCACATGAAATAGATTTCAAAAACCTTCAAGGAACTTCGAAAATTTCTATTGAAATTATGTGGATTAATTTGACTAATCTAAGAACTAGGGTTTAGTAGAGAGAAAAGGGGTAGAAACGTTTTTTTTTCTGCTTTTAAGTTTCACAAATAGTAATATATTATATATGGGGGTAATTTTGTCTTCACACAAAAATTCTAAGATCAAATAAAGGGAGGAGGCAGTGAGTGTAATTTTGAAATCTGAGGGAGGTTATTTGCCATTTTATTTTTACAAGAAGGTTTGATGTACATTTAGCACTTCAAAGGGGGGTAAATTATAATTCGTCCTTATAAAATATTAATAAAATTAAGGGCTTATAATTTTTCCTTTTTTTCTTATTAAATATAACAAAATAAATGTCGTTGGTTGTTTAATTAACCATCCATTGAGAGAGAGAGAGAGAGAGAGAAAAGTTTGAGCATTAAATTAATTAGTCATAAATATAAATAATTTAAAATATCTCTATTTGAATTTTATGACAAATAATTACTAATAAAGCTCTCTCGAAATTGAATATACTTATAGGACTAAATGTGTAAATCAGCACATGCACAATCCAACCATCAATTTGGCTGGATTTAAAATTAAAAGTAGTCGGCACACGTAAATCAAAATACTTATATTAAGATTGAAATTCTCTTATAGAATTTTTGTAATTTAGTTTTTAGGTAGAAATAGATCTTGGAATTTCATTTGTATCTGAACTAGCCATATTCATTCTGTTAAGTTTATTGTGTGTGTGTGTGTGGGTGGGGTGGTGGAGGGGGTGGGGTTTACTTAAAAAAAATGCAAGAATTACCGAGAGAGTGTTTGGCCAAACTTATTTTAAAAAACTTATAAGATGTTTTTGAAACTTATAAGTTCATACATCTTATTGTAAAAGTAAGTTCCTAAAGTATTTGCATAAAATAAGATCCTATAGTTTATAAGATGTTTTGAGAGCTTATAAGCTGTAATTTTGTTAGGTAAAAAATAAAGCTTATATGTTTCTTTAAGTGTAATGATGATCGAAAAAAACAAAGTAAAATTAGTTTCGTGGAAGTAAATATTTTTTGAGATAGTAGAAATGTAATATTAGAAAGAAAAAAAATATATATATATATATATACATATTTATATTATTTTATCTTTTAGCATTAGACAACTTATAAGCTATTTAAAAAAAAAGGTTGGGGAGCTTACTTTTTTTTCAGAGTTTATAAACTCCTGACAGCTTATAAAATATTTTTAGAAGCTTATAAGCTCAGTTGAACACTCTCTAAATCAACAAAGAAGTAGTATTATTTCAATACAAAAAAATGAATAAACAAAATTTTTAAAAATTATGTAAGTAGAGAGTATATCATATTGTTCTTGAGTTACAAACCAGTGACTAACCCCCTACACTAGTAGGATTGATCGTGATTCGGTTTTGATTTTTTTAAATATATTTAAAATTGAATTGTCATATGTAATTTTTTCTAAAATATATTCTAAGTAGCGATTTTTTAAATTAAAATTGGAACTGCGGTTTATAGCGGTTTGGTTCGGTGTGGTTTGGCGGTTTTAAACAAGAAAAAGAAATAATTAGACAAAAGTAAGAAAAATATTATCTTCTAATATCAGCAAAATATTTAAATTAATATTAAAAATTCAATGCATGAAAATAAATTTTTTTTAAATAAATGTTGTGATTGCACTTCCTTGTGGCATGTGAACCAAAGCGAAACCTGAGTTAACCTGCTCGTCCTTCGTTACATCCCGAAACTTGTAATCGTTTACCCAATGCTGAAATATTAATCATCAAATATGAAGCAATTATAATTAATATCTAATTAATGAATGAATGAATTGTCTGAACAGGCTAGGCAATGGACCTGAGAATGACCAGATGGATCAGATTTGGCTAGAACCACCTCCGAAGCCCGTGCGGCCAAAGAGAAGTCAGGTCCATTCTTGCAGTACACCCACGAATTAAAATCTACGTCCATGGCTTTTTCTTGTTAATCGCACTACAAGAAAACGCTCAATTTTCGGCGAAATATTCCGTCGAAATTTTTTGGCGGATTTTTGGCTGAATTTCGGTGGAAAATTAAAGAAAATAAAAAATAATAATTTTTAAATTTTTCGGCGGAAATTCTGCCGAAAAATTTTAAAAATTAAAAATAAATAAAAATAAAATTTTTTAAATTAAAAATAAATAAATAATAATAATTTGTAAATTTTTCGGCGGAGAAATTTAAAAATTATTAAAAATAAATATTTTTTAAATAAAAAATAATAATAATTTTATATATTTTTAGAATATATTAAAATTTAGAATTTTGATTTTTATTTGAATTATTATTATAAAATTGTTATTATTATTATTATTATTATTATTATTATTAGAATGAAATGAATTTTTGTATGCTATGTATATGTATATAATATTATGTATTATATATATAAATTTTTTAAAAATTAAAAATTATTAAAATTTTCAATAAATAAAAAACGTATTATTATTATTATTATTGTTATTATTAATTATTTTTATTTGAATTGTTGTATGATATAAATATATAATGTATTGAATTATGACAACAAAGTGAACATAGCTCAATGGTAAGGGAGTTGTTTGCCAACTGAGAGGTCGAAGGTTCGACTTCCAGCGGCCCCAAAAGCTGGGATAATATCGAGCGCGTGTACGCACGTGCGCATAAGCTGGAGCGAGGTCTCGTGTTCGACTCCTAGGTTGGGCAATTGAAATTTTATTTTCAAAAAATATAAATTAAATTTCGGCAGAAAATTCCGCCGAAAATATATTTAATTAAAAAAATTAATAAATAAATAATGCCGAAAATTTATTTAATTAAAAAATATATATATATATTTTTCGCCGAAAATCCACCGAAAAATCACTACCGACGAAGGTTTTTTCGGGAGATTGAATCCGCCGAAATTTATTTTTTTCGCCGAAAATTTCGCCGAAAAAACTGTATTTTCTTGTAGTATCGATCGATATATTAATTGTGATATATACATATTTTTTCATGAGTTCACTCACTAATTGGAACTTCGAAGTCCTATAGTTAGGACGCACTCCAACTAACTCACATTTGTTCATCTTTCCAATAGGAGAATCCCACTCTCCTTAGTTTGGACCTCTTCGGAACTTGACATTCCATTTTTAGAAAGCATCAAAAATATACTTTTATCTCGATTTAATATAAATAATATTTTTAGAAATAAATGGACAATTTCTCAAAATTAATATATTTTGGTCAATTTCCTAACAAAATAACTTTTGGTCCGCATATTCTGTAGTTTACTTACCAATAACTTTATAATTAAGCCTATTCAAGATCACTCGCATGCAAGGGCGACTCCATTTATAGCTTTGCGGGGTCAAACAACCCCACTGAATGTTTATTTTACAATTATCCATACAAATATATATATATATATATATGCATATAATATGGTTAGTAGCTTGTAATATACACTTTGACCTCATATGAAAATTTTATAATCATCCCATTATATTTATATAATTTAAAAAAAACCTAGAGTCAAAAAGAAGTATAAAAAATTAGTTGCCCGAGACTGATATCAAAACACAATTTCATGTGGTAAATAAAAATCACAAGCAACTTAAAATTTTCTCAGTTTTTCGCAACAATTGGTTGGGAAGGAAAAACAATATATTTTTAAAGAAAATCAAAGCAACTTAAAATTTTCTTAGTTTTTTGAAACAATCGGTAGGGATGGAAAAAATATTTTAAAAGAAAACCAGAAGTGTTAAGAGCCTCATCAACCGAAGCAAGTAGTTAAAATAATAATAAAAAAACAAAAAAAAAAAAAGAAGCAAGTAGTTAAAATTATTCACGCACAATCGAGAGAAATAATTTGAGAAGTTTTCCTTTAAATTCGGGATTGCATAACAAAATTATAAATTATCATCCAAATGGAAGGAGATACAGAAAGATGGTTTATAAAAAAAAAAAAAGTAGCAGCCCATCAAGATATTACTTCATAAATACACATAAAACGGGAACAACAGAGTATTATTGTTTCACACATACAAGCTTTTATTACCATTCACAGCAATTAAAAACAGAAATTAAGGCACAGAAGCAGTACCAAAGAGCAGTTATGTTTACATAAACAGTAGAAGCACTGAATGAGAGAGCTGCCATCTTCTTCCAGATATCAAATTACATCCAGCAAACACGAAAACACCAGATCGATAAAGCGGTCCGTATATCCTATAAAACCAAGAAAAGAAATAGGTATCAGAACAGAGGAAATCTATACATTATGAGAAGTTAAAACACACCACACACACTGAACAAAATTATTTTCTGATGAAATGTTTGATGATATTTTTAGACTTTCATATCATGATGCAGAGAGACTTACAGTAGGGAACAATCTTCCAACGCTGATTGTCGCCCTTTTTCCACTCCCAAAGGACAATTTTAGTGCCATCATGAACCCCGCCATGATTTTTATCACCATTGAAAGCGTCTACATTTAGGCGAATGTTGTTAACCATCCTTATTGCGCGGTAACTATCACCCAAGTCCTTGCTTTCAGTCCACATAATTGATTCATCAAGAACATCAGGATTGTAAGGAATCAACTGGACCTGCCCGGTGAAATCACACAAGTTACACCATACATGGGGAACGGTATTGATCAAGAGAAGGGAGAGGGAAAAAAAAAAGCCCTCCATTTTTGTTGAGTGCATATTCAAATATACTATTTTAACTAGTAATCTAAAGGAATGATATTTTCAATAATACAAGGTGTAAGTGTTACAAATGCCGTAGCCTTATATAAATCAAGAATTGAGTTTCGCTGATTCTAAATTACCTCACATTAATACTTCCATATCATACATATTGTTGGTTAAAGGACAGTTACTTTCAATTAAAAAAATAAAATTAGCTCTCAATATGATTTATTTGCATTGCGCATTAGGCATCGAATCCCAAGGATCAATGTTCTCGGGAGATCATCCTAGTAACCAGATCACCCCAATCTAATCAAACACATAAATCTAATCCTCCATGTCCAACAATAGAGACAAAGACCGTAGTAGCAAATATAGTTGTAAAACATCATGAGACTCACACATGAACTTTGCCAAATTTGACCATTTTGGAAAACCTAATAACTCATGCTCTGTCTGCGTAACTTCTTATTTCACTAAGATTTAAAAAAAAAAAACACACATTTTTCTTGCTGCAAGAAAATTGTTCCGCAGATCTAATAGTTGATTGTGATCAAAGAGTAATGACAGTGCTAGAAGTAAGATTAAAGATTTTAGGGATTCAACATACAGGGTGAGTGGCACCAATAGAGTGTTTCATGGCCTGTCCAGTAGCCTTATTAACCAAAGCAAAACTCGGGAACCCCTCTTCGTCCTTCACTCTCGTGCTGAACTTCTCAACTCTTATCCAATGCTGAAATCACAAAACAAACATCCTAAAAATTAAAATTCAATTTCAAATGAAATAATCAAGAAAATGAAAAATTTTAACCATACCTGAAAAGGGTCAGACGGATCGGAGCGTGCAAGAATGACCTTCCCGTCCCGAATGGTCAAAGAGTAATTTGTCTCCGCCTTGCTGTACATCCTAACAGAGGGTTTGCCAGCCAATTCAGCCTCCTTGCGGTGGTCGGGTCCCGACGGAAAGTGAGGCATATGAGGGCGGTGGTGCGGGTGGTCCACGGCGGGGGGTGGCGGCGGAGAGTTGATAGTGATGGTGGGTGGCGCCGGATGACGGTAAGGGTCCGGACCCGGTCCACTGTGAGACGTGTGGTGCACTTGTGGCGGTGGAGGAAACGGCGGCGGGGGCTCGTTCCCGCCGTGAAAGGGCGGCGGGGGATGGTTCCCGCCGTAAAAGGGTGGAGGGGGCTCGTTTCCGCCGTGAAACGGAGGCGGGTGCGGTCTTGGCGGCGGCGGCGGGTATTCCTCTTCTTCTTCTCTCCGGTGGTGGCGGTGGTGGCCGTGGGGGTAGTCCATAGCTTTTCTTGAGAACGATCTGATGCTATGGTCTGTCTACTACTACTGATGCTCTTTTATTTCTTTAATCAAGAAAAGATGCCGATCCAAAGAAAAAGAGGTACGAAAATGATTTCTTGGGAGAGAATAAGAAAAACGTGTGATCTTCTGAGTGGCCGACACTGGACAGGTAGTGTGTCGTTAGGTGGATTATGGATAGGACAATAGCTATCAAAAAATAAAATAATCTCCCAAGTTAAAATTGTGGGCCACCATAATATCAATTGTTTGTCCACTCACCGTCCACAATATCTTTGTTTATGTAATAAATAAACATTTATACAACGTCTTAAACATGTAATAAATAAACATTTATACAACGTCTTAAATATCTGTGTTATGTTTTATTAATAAAAAAATTATGTGTTAAATTAATTACCGAAACAAACTTTTGTGTAATTCCATTTTTACACACCCTTCCTGTCATTATCGTGGGCTTATTAATTTATTCAACTGCCATTTTTACCTCTCCATATATACGAAAAATTTTAATCCGAATTTAGTTTGATCGAACCTAACAAATTATATGGTAAGTGTATTATACTTTTCAAGTGATTGGTCACTCTCCCTAAATTATCGACCATTTATAGAGCAAATATAAAATACTCATCACTTAATTAACACTGATTTAGCCGAGCCGAATCTAGACTAAAATTTCCCCGTATATACTTATTTTTTTCCCAATTGTTTACGTACAGGCCGGATGTATGCTACCAATTTTTTAAATCACAAAATTTTTCTTGCAACTTTATATTTATACAGTGTAATTTTTGCCAAATTATTTTACAAACAAAATAAGGATAAAACGACCTTTAACAAGTAGAAAATAGATAAATACTTTTCTCGATTGCTGGGTTCAAAGTGTAAAATTTGTATTTTCATTGGGTCTATTATGCTTATTAAAGCTTCACAATTGTATTATTATTATTATTATTAGAGATAACACAGGCAGTTTAAGCAATTTTCCCTCTTATATATACACTTTGAAAGAAATACGTTTGACGTATATTTATGTATTAAAATTAAAAATAAATATAAAATGAAATAAAGAATTCAAAATACGATGGTGTCACAGGCCACGGCTTGTGTATATGAACAACTGAATGTTGATGATTTTAATTTCCATTTCGTATTAATTAAAATCGAGCACTTTGAATACATATAATTCTTGATAAAATTTAGGTACCTTCGGTTTTATGTCTAATAGTTGAGGCAACAAACTTTTGTTGGAGAACTTCCCCCCTTTCAGGTTAGTTCTCACTTCTCAGAGGATCAGACATTTGTTCCGATGTAAATTTAAAGGTAATTGGCAAGCTCTATGTTGTTCATCAGCCCGTGAAAATCATCTGATGCATCGGACTAGAGGCTAGCCCGTCAATGGCCTGATCTTTGCTTAGCAATTTGAATTCTCTATGCCAATTTAACTTCATGTTGATGCACTTAGCATGATCAAAATAAACCAAACGAATCCATTGCAGTTATTAACTAACTCTTGAATGCAATCTCTATGAACACTTCTCTCTCGCTCTCTCTCTCTCTCTCTCTCTCTCTCTCTCTCTCTCACACACACACACACACACACGCAATCGCAGTGCAGACCAAAATCCCATTTGCATGCGCAGACACTTTAAATCAAATTTCATCAACGCCATGGAAATGGAACTTGTAAACAACAGTTTGAATTGTCTTCCTGAAAGATGAAGCTTGTAGTGGAGATACTAACAGGAAGTTTGTTCTACGTTGAAGCAGGAGAAGATGATACCGTAGGGGACCTAAAGGAGAAAATCGGAAACCAAGAAAACCTTCCCTCTGATAGGCTCATTCTGATGCTCGACGTGCAACCTGATCAACATTACCTGCTGGCGAATGATGAAATTTCTCTCAAAGATTATGCGGTTCAAGATGGCTCCCATATCTACATTTTCTTCCAACCCTGTGGTGATGGCAACCCTTCTTCTCCTATAGCCCCTCAAGGCTCTGTCCCAAACCCCATTGATGTCAGCAATGAGGGTGATGAGATTGTAGAGAAAGAACCTTCAAATGCCTTGAACACCAATGATGATGTTGACGATGAATCTTCAGATGAGGCCGATGAGGATGTCAAAAAGGAACCATCGAACGAGGCTGATGAGGATTTAGTATCCCATGAAGCTTCAAGTGACGCTGATGAACCTTCAAATGACAGCAGCTCGGACCACAAAGGTGAATGAATGAATGAATTATCATGATTTTAGGCCGAATCCAATTATAACTATTAGTATGATTCATATAGCATGTCTTTTACGCATTTTTTTCTTATGTAGTGGAGATTGATGGGGTTAAGTCTTTAGTTGTAGCTCCTAAATGCTAACATGAGACGCCCATGTTATTGGCATCCCCTGCCTGTGAAGCCCATAAAAAGTTCATGATAAGTTGTGCTACTTCAACTTCTTTCCAATTTTCCAAATGTGCATGCTGCTTAAGGGAAAGTATCGATATCTGTCTCAAGCACTCTTAAACAATGACACACACACACACGCACACACAGAGGACATGAATATATAGAATCGATATGTTCAAAAGAACCTATATCAAACTGAGAAAGCAAAAGGAAAGCATGTGTACCATTAAACAAATTTTGGCAGGGAAAGTAAAATGGTTTAAGGTGAGGTCATCCCAAAGTACTCCTCCAAAAAAGATGCAATCCGTCAAAATTCTGTGTACAGAGAAAATAAACGAGAAACAGAAGAAGCTTTGCATAAAGTGAGACCCTTTCGGTGTCATTCTGAGCCATCAGGAAACGAGTCTAGAGCATCTTCTGTCCCATTTACATAGAACTGAACAACAGCTCTCATTCTTGGAAATTTATCGGGATGATAATTCAGATGAACGATAACTGGCATCAGTTTCTTCAGATTATCATTCTTTCTAACAGTCTTGAAAAGTACCTTGCTGTTCATAAAGAGATAGAAATCCATAGTTCTCTTAGAAGCATAAAGCCCCTCATAACCAGGATGAGATGGGAAAAAGAGCTCTTCATTAAAAACAGCTTGGTCCCAAGCGTTTGCCTCTCTAACCATCCTATCAACTATCCTATCCAACAGCTCAATAGAAGGAATAGTCGGCCTTATATAAAAAAATCCAGAGTTATATACCCATATCCTCATCGTGTGAGCGTACCGGGCCCATCCCATCGTGGCTCATCAAAAACATCATTAAAACCATAAGCAGTCATGTTATTGTGACCATCCGACATGGACTCCACATCAGAATCCCTATACAAGAAATCAAATGGATTCTGCAAGAAAACAATGTCTACATCAGAAAGCAGCACGCTATAGCCCATCTGCAGAAACTCCCTCAAGATTCTGAATTTCAATGCCGAGACTTCATGATTACCGCCCGTTTTCCCCACATTGTCTATAGCCTCGTCAGGATCCCTTCTGTAGACAGGGACATCATTTGACTTGCAGAAATCTACAATTGCATCATCTAGTGCAACAACTATATAATTAGGAATTCCCACTCTTTTGATGTTAGTGAACCATAATTCAAGCATGGGTTTCACATTTGAATTGGCGAGAAGGACTATAAGCTCTTTTCTTACAGCAACCTCAGCCAAGATGTTTGCTAGCCTCGGGTTCACACTCTCATCGGGAGTGACAGTTGGGTTCGTCCTGAAACCTTTGACAGTACCAAAGGGCCCCGCCTTGTGCGGTTCGCTCACTACCTTAAACTGGTTCCCTGCTTGGTCTTTGCCCTGCTCAGCCAACCGTAGCCGTAGCTTTTCATTCAACTCTCTGACTTGCCTTTTCAGCTCAATGTTCTTATCTGATAACGTCATAACATCAGACTTCAGCATATTAATTTTTTCGGTCGCGTCACATGGCGTGGAATCAACCTATATACAAATCCATCAAATAACCAAAATTAAATATCCCTTGACACTACATCTGTGCTAAACTCACAGACATGTTTTCACTATAGTAATACAAATCATCTAGACATAAAAATGAATCAATTCCTTAATCCTTATGAAATGTATTATGTTTCCCGTACGAACATGGAAATGGGATTCAAAAGCACACCGAAAACTCAAATTGATATCTGAGGTAAGTGGGAAAAACTCAAAAGTAGAAAAGTCTCACCTCCACCGATCGTACAAAACCACAAATGAAAGTTCAAGAAACATTTTTCTAAACACACACACACACACATGTACATATAGACACGAAGGGTGGGTGGGTGTGTACGTGTGTGCAATATATACATTTACATGTGCGTGCGTGTGTGTATTAATATAAAGATTTAGCTGAAGCATGTGTAGTGCAGCAAATAAAACGCAAGAAATAAACAAAAAAAGCAAAATGGGCACCTCAAGATTGGAATTTGAAAGCGGACGTATTTGAGCAGGGGTATCTGAGGAGAAGAACCCATGCGGGAATAAGAATGCGAATATGCATCCCACAATTACTCCGATCCCAATCGCCGCCGCGATTCGCGATCGGCGGCTTGATGATTGGCCTCCCCTATCCCTCCGTCCCCCCGCCATTTGCAATTTATCACGAAGACACTACTCAACCTTCAAGAACTTCACCGTAGCATAATTTCCTCCGAATTTTCTCCGTTCTTATACGGATATCATTCAAAATCGAAATGGGTTTGTGAAAAAAAACTGTTCTTTTTAGTTTTTTCTCCTTTTAACGTTTGGCTTTATCGAATCTTATTCGAAGTTTTTTTTCCTTGTCTTTGCTCGGAAATGGAGTAGCATGGTCGTGGTTTTGGAGTAGTATGAGGACTGAGGGCTATGATCTGGTGCTACGAGGAGTATTTCGAAAAGTGGAACTCTTTGTGGAAACGGTTCCTATTGGCTAATTGAGGTCGTGTCAACTGGAGCTAGGGATTTTAGAGTTGACACTGCGTCCACCTCAGCTTTACCAAATCCCACTGACTACTGAATAAAGTGAGTATTAATCTGCAATTATGTCTAATTATATGAATGTTTTTTATTTGTCACATTTTTTAGCTTAATGAGTTATGAGTAGGCTCTTTTCGGTTAAGTAATTTTGCTAATTTGCTAAGTATTGAATTTGAATATGATTCGTCTAGATAACATCTCTAGTTAGTAAATTCAATCCGGTGGTTAACGCGTCACATGAGAACTATTATCTTGTTTTGTTTATTTATTTATTTGTTTATTGGGCTAATAACGCCTAAACCAATCAAGGTATAGTATGATTAAAAATTAGTTCCTATAATTTTAAAAATTATAGATACCTAAGATATGTATTAATTAGTCTAACAAAATTCATCATTCATCAAAACGGAACGTGTGATTGCAAGCATTACTTTTGGTATTTTTAGCACGATTTTAAAATGAGATTTGTATGGTTTTGACAAAACTAAAATGTAGAAACTATATATGAAATTATTTTTTAAAAAAATTAAAAAATAAAATAGTGATGATATCGAATTATAGTTGGTGATGCTAGACAGTGGTTATGGTAGTATAAAATAAAATTATTTCGTAAAAATAAATGAAATAACAAATGTGATAGTAGGGTTATCTACTGTGGATGTAGGACAGTTTAGTTTTGTAGACATCTCTACTAATATTTTTCACAATTTTTAGAACAAAAAAATATAATTTGTAACCATATTCGTGAAGGAGTGTAGACATAATTTACCCCTATCCAGCTTTATTTCTTTATGATCGCTTGGTCAGTAAATTAGAATTTTCTTGTCTTGTCGATAGAGAGTGACAAGGAAAGAAAAAATGGAAAATTACAAGCACAGTAAGAAGAGCTCATTCATCAATCTGAAATAGAATCAAATTACAATTTCTATACTTGAGGTTAACTATGCCAACAAGAAAATTTGTCAAATCGACTTAGAAGTATTTGAATAGATTTCTCTATTACACCTCACCAATTCTCCAAGATAGTTTCAAAATCCATAATTACCAAATTCTAGATTTCAAGTTAAAATGCCAGCTCATGAAATTTTCTGGAGAAAATAAATCTAAAACTTATAGAAAGTTACAAATGATTTTTTTTAAACAAAAATTATATAGCTAATTTTATTGATATTATAACCAAAATTAAAAGATCAACACTTCAAATATGTTATAAGATCCAACTTCTTGTCTTATATACTTGAAGTTGAGTAATAATTGGTCAAAGCTCTCAACAATGTGAGAGATGGGAAATCATAATGAGGAATTTTAAGTTTGTATCACATAATAACACAGCACACACCAAAAGCCAAGAGATGAATGAAATTCACCACTTCAAAACACCCCATGAGACAAAACTGTGGGTAATCTCACGCTTTTTCTCACTATTTTCTCTGTACATCCGTTTTTTTCAGTAATAGCACTATAACCCACGTACAAGTATATATACACACAGAGGAATCGCCCAAGATTGGGCATTCACCATAGAGAGAGAACAAAAACAGGTTGTACAAGTTGTAGAGAATCGTCCCAAAAGATCAAATAAACCACCATCGCGCACAAACTGTTTCACTAACTAGAACTGTTGGCTTTAAGGCTTTCCTGCACCAGAAAGATGCGCAAATGTTACAAATTACAATCCCAGTTCTTAGAAGTAAATATGTCCGGAAACATAAGTGCGCGTTAAAACAGGAACACCCAATTGCGATGAGCCTTAAAAATGCACGAATAAGTTGCATGTTGTGCATCAAAAGCATGCATTTTTCTAGGAACGAACGATTGCAGTGGACCTCAGCACTTTCAGAGAAATCAGTGAACTATAGCTGATAGCAGGACTAACAGCAAACAAAGTAGATATGGGACAATGGCAAGCATGTAATGATTGTAGCATGGAACCAAAACATTTTCTAAGATTCTCTTCTCTTATTGACCGGAGCAAACAAATTATTCTAGAAAGAGAGAACTCAAGAGCCGAAAAAAAAAAAGATAGAAATTCGTGAGTCTCTCTATGACCGGTAAACTATACACTCAATAATGTGGTTTCATATCTAAGACCAGTCAAAGAATACATCATAACCTCTGGATCACTGACATTGACTCACTATGGAAGATAGAGCAGCCTCATAGATTTCACAGGAGATATTTGGGGGATAACACAGAGCATGGCATAAGAAAGGACTGAAAATAAAGATGTACACTATACAAAAAAGTTATCTAAACGCAGACACAAAGATACAATCTGCATATGTGTGTGTGTGTGTGTGTGTAGAGAGAGAGAGAGAGAGAGAGTCCATACATTTTGGTCGCTTGTGATATAAGAAACAACCACAGTGATGTCATCAAGCTTCCCACCATAATAACGGAAACCAGCTTCTTGTGCTGCTGTAGAGAAAGGAGTTTGCCTGTTTTTGTCCATTGCTCGTTGCCGTGCCAATGCTGCTATCTTCTGTGCTGTCACCTGAGGCCCTAAACCAGCTCTCATAGCATGAACCACAACAGCTGTAATGTCATTGTTATATAAATTGTCGAAAAGCCCATCAGTTCCGGCAATTATAACATCTCCGGGAGCAACAGGTATTGTAAAGACCTGCAACACACAGAGAACCATTTAGCTTCAGACGAATCAATCTCCAAGATTCAGATTACACAATAATTACACATCTTAGATGCTCACATTGGTGATAAGTGTCCAAGAACAATACTCAGGCCTCATAAGATGTTCGATTAAAGTAGCACAATTAGCAGTCATTGACATCTATCATTCATATCAATGCAGGAATTACACAATACAAGAAAGTTACGTCCATCCACTGGCTTCGGTGCATCCACATTAAATCCAGAGAAACCAGTGCAACAAACTACAACTTTTCATCCATATAAACTTAAAGAGCAAAATGCTCATGGTTGCAGACCCACAAACACCACAAAATAACAATAGGCATGAGGTAAGCAATAGAAGGAGCTAACCAACCTGTCCAGAGCTAGGCAAATCACCAGCATTCCCACTCTCCAACTGATAAGTAAAATTGAAATCATGCTGCTGAACTGGGGATCTGAAAACCGTACATCCATCTCTAACCACCATAAACCCACTATCCCCTAAATTAATGGCATGGAGACCCTAAAAACAAAGAAAACATGATTGAACAAACCAGAAGATCTTCAAAGCAATACACTTTCTCAGAAAGCAAGGTTTTTTAGAAAAAGGGGACAACTAAAGCTCAAAAGTATTCACAAATAACCTTCTCAAGGGTTGAACAACCTATCAACTTTTAATAAGAAAAGCATGATGATCTGATGGTATTGCTCAGCACGTTTATCACACAAAAGTATATACTGACAACAACATACCTGATCAGTGAGGGCAATGATACAAGCAGTTGATGACCCCTTAGCTTTCGTGCTAGTGTAGGCTTTCTCTAGGACTCTGGCCGGATCAATGGAACCCCTTGGTTCTTCTTGAATTGCATTAACTGAATTAGACATAAGCTCACGTGCATATTGCCCTGCATCAATGCCCAGATCAGCCCATCCACCTACACCATCAGCTACACCAATGGCTTCTTTATCCATACAAATGAAATGCGCATCCTCTCCACCAGTTTCTTCTTTGTCAGGATGAGGCAGGTAACATGACCCTGAGTTTAGTTTCAGAGTTCTGTCAATTGGAATATTCCTGCAACCAACCACAAAATAGAATCATGAAGGCATGACATTTGACTTCTAATAATTTATGGAGGTTTTCAAAATTATCTTGAGTTTGTAATGAAATTTAAGGTGGCATATGCCACAGATAATTTTCCAATGGATGAAAGCAATAAATGCAAGTTCTTACAACTTCACGACAATATAACTTATATATTTGCTCAATCCAGAAGCACATAATTAAGTAAAAAAATAATAATTACATGTAATAAACATTTCAAAATATTCTTGAAACAACAAATTGCTCGCACTCTAAGCATTAAACAAGAAAAATAAGTTCAAACATATGATGAATGTGTGAATGACCTGACTCAAAAGTCACAAGGAGAGAGCTGGAAAAATATCTTATTTGCTCATGTACATGTGCCAGTGTGGGGGTGGGGAGGGAGAGTAAAGACAGGTGCTAGAGGAGTTTTCCAGCCATAATTAATGCAGAGGCAGTATGAAGGACAACATAAAGAGCAAATGATGTCCATGCACTTCACACTTTGCATGCGTGAACAAAGGGGGAGGAAATGACTATGGATTTACAAGCAAATAACAGCTATCAGTAATGCATAAGTCAAAATTTCTTTCAAACACAAAGGCAAGCTAGCTTCTAATAATACATAGAAGGCTCAAGTCAAAAGGGTACCAGCAACCAAACCAAGCAAAAGAGCATAGACAAAGATCCAGCTTGGGAAAAAAACAATCCCCTAAACAGATATTTCGTAGTATTTCCTGTGAATATAAAAAAATGACAAACTTAAAGGAACTTACAGCTCAGATGAACCTGCAGCGCTTGAATGCTTTTCCTCCTTCATAGAGTTACCCAAGAATACATCTGGTGCAGTGCCAGCAGAGGAATATGCAGGTGATGAGGAATGGAAACCCTCAAAACCAAAACCGAAGAATGGATTGCCATTACCCTTTCTCTTTGCAACATTGTATATAAAATATCCATAAATCACGAAGTTATTCGGCTGCTCTTTATTTTGCAAACTCATGGTAGCTTTCCTACAATTTTCATAGCTACTTCTGCAGCAAGAACTGAGAGAATGATAGGAAGCCACACCAGGTTGAGCAGGTCTAAGAGTAAAATTACTGATGGAGCAATCACTAAGAGCTGATCTAGAGCCACAGACAGCCATAAGTGCCTTTTGAGAGTTAGTTCCGAAAACCCGTCCAGGCTCTGATAGCAAACAATCAATATGATACCCACACACTTGAAATGAAGTTCCTGACACAGATGGTAAAGAAATTGCACGAGAAAATGCTCCAACAACTGAAAAATTTTTCCTCCGATTGGCTAAATGCAAATTTGCTTGGGCAGCAGCAACAGTGCCAGGCCGAACAAAGACATGCAGATTGGTAGATGCACCAGAAGGTAACGAATGAAAGAAACTTGCTTGCTCAAGCAACAATTTCCCTTGGCCAATCAAAACATCCACCTGATCTTTGATCCCAGTTTCTTTCCCAGAACTTGATCTCCAGACTCCTTGCTGGATGGCCCCACGAATTCTTGAGAAATAATTAGATTGCATTTCCCTGGCTCAAGTAAAGTAAAACTGGTAACTTTTGGTAACAGAGGGTACAGCCACAAATACCATGAGAAGAAGATAATCTCATAACTCCCACAGCATCTACACAATCATGCAACCAGCAATCCCTTCCGCTTCAACACATGCTAAAGGAAGAAGAAATCTGACAAAAAAGAATGGACCATGAAGAGCAAATATAATGCTGATACAACTCAATACATAATAATCAACTACTTTGTTTCTGTAATAAAAATTATGTGAGATTGTCTCAACAGTAGCTAATTTTCATAAAACTCAAAATATGGTTTCCAAATCCATATTATTAGAGTATCAGTTGGTACCGTAATACTACTGATATGCAGTTTCCAAGTACAACGAAACAGTTGAGAGTTAGTGTGTGTTTGGCTGAGCTTATAAGCTCTTAAAAACATCTTACAAGTTGTTTGGGAGCTTATAAGCTCCTCAAAAGTGTTTGGTAATTTTTTTAATAAAGAAGCTTATAAGCTCCAAAAATAAGCATTCAGGCGCTTATAAGCTTCAAAAAAAAAAAGTAAATTTCCCCAACTTTTTTTTCAAACAACTTATAAACTTTTGATCCTAAAAGATAAAATAACATAAATATATTTATTTTTTTTAAAATATTACATTCCTACTATCTCAAAAAAAATATTTATTTACATAAAATTAATTTTACTTTATTTTTTCGACCGTCACTACACTTAAAAAAAAAATAAAACATATGAGCTCTAATTTTTACCAAACAAATTACAGCTTATACGCTCCAAAAATATCTTACAAGCTACAATGTCTTATTTTATACAACACTTTAGGAGCTTATTTTTAAAATAAAATGTAGGAGCTTATAAGCTCCAAAAATATCTTATAAGCTCTTTAAACTAAGCTTAGCCAAACACTCTCTTACTCTATCTACATAAAGTTGACCAGCTAAAGTAGAAATGACTTTGAACATGGAAGTTTCTGTGCATAACAATAATATCACTAGACCTCATCCTTTGCAAATTCAACAAGCAAGACCAGATAAAAAAATGCCCTTTTTGCAAGAGAAGAAATCAATAGGGAATATTAACAAAAGCGAACAGTCCGAACACGGGACAACTCCAAATGAACTTAGTTTTATTATATCCCTTTCTAGTGATGACGACAACCTATCCTTTGCCCTCCGTGCTAGAGAAACTTAATAAAGATTTATGATCTCCTAAGATCATTAACGATAACCCACAAAACATTGATCTCCACACTATACTGAGCTCAAGAATACAATCGATAGGAAGAATTTCCAAGAAGCTACATGAAATCTTTCCAAACCCAGACTTAGTTTAAATTCAACCTAGTTCCGTCATGGTTTACCGCATCATCACCATCTCTGCTCTGCCAAAGATACGAACCGTACACACACACACACACACACACACACACACACACACACAAACACAAAGCACAATAACCACAAACAAAAAATCACAGGTTCATCAATCACAAACTACAAAGGGGCAAAAAACCCGCACCTTTACTAATACCAAGGAAGCAGAGAGCGACCCAATAGACTTCCCTTATGAAAGAAGCTAAATAAAAGTAAGAATAATTCCAGGGTTCGTGGTTTAGATTCCCTAAATTTGATTCAGAGAATTTTGGGGGCTGTTACAGAGGGGGCTGTTGGGTTGCTGAAACGGCAGAGACCAGAAGCTTCCTAATTAGCTTCCACCCACCAGGAAAACCCTAATTAGGTTTGACTAATTTGGGGTTTTGACAAATCTTATAAAATTTGCCTGCGCTGTGAGGAAAATACTAAATTGTCGAGGGCACATTTGTCTTAGCATATAGACTGGGATAGTGAAAGACAAGTTGACCTTTTTCAAAGTCCAAGTGCCCGACGTTGTCGGAGTAAGGAACAGTACTGAGCATTTTACATTTGCAGATCAATTTTTTTTTCCCTTCACCATCCCATTTTCGATTAACTAACTGATTAATTCAAATTTGAATGCTATAAAAGTTTATTATAAAAACGATCATCCCAATTCAATTATTTTATTTATAATTTTAGATTTTCAACCTTTAATAAATATAACATCCCATTCAATTAAATTAACTGTTAGTTGGTATGTACAGAATAATTAATGATCATACTTAACAATGGAAAAATTCTTCCATGTACCTAATATGATTGGAAAATTCTTATTTACACCGAATTCAGCTATATTAGAACTAATCATGTGATAAGTATTTTATACTTGTTATGTAATTAGTATACAATTTAGATAGAGTGATCAATCACATAGCAAATATATTAACATTTGTTATATGATTGGTTGTGTACGATTAAATTAAATTTGGACAAAAAAAAATCGATATGATTTTGTACACGTACAATCAATTCAAATTATGTCATATTACTAATTTATTTCAAAAATATTAATATATATAACACAATTTTAATTATTTGACACATATATAAAGCCAAACATCGTGTTCATATAAAAAAATTTCTTAGTTGAATTTTTCTTTAACTATGTTAGTTAGGTATTAAAAGAAAAAAAAAATGAAAAACTATGCCTTGTTATTGTAATCCAAAAATGTTAGGTGACATGAACGGTTACACTCAAATGCGAATTTTATTATTAGAGACCAAATGTTTGGTGGACCTACTATTTGGTATGCATGCCTGTCAAAAATAAAAATGGAAAATCGCGTTAAAACTTAAAAGCCTACCTTTCCTCCAAACATTTATGTCTATAAGGAAGTGAAAAGCTAACAAAAAAAGTTGGATGGTGGGAGAGAGCCGACGGGATCCCTACCCCAAAACGATATCACATCTCATGCCTCATACTCTAAATTCATGACACGTATAAAATCTAATTAACATAACTAAATAATCTGCCGTTAAGTAAATCTTGAAGATTTATACGTGTCATGAATTTATAAGATGGGGCATCATTTTGGAGTAGGAGATTCCTTCCGGGGAGAGAGTGATTTGACGTTATATATTTATTTTTTGTAATCAAATACACTTGAACGTTGTTTGCAAAATCTAAGCAAAATTTAATAGATGATATCACATAATTTGAAGTAAAGGATACAAGTTGAGATAATTATCAATCCAGTATTTATTTGTAGAAATAATTAGTACAATTTACATTTGCTTGTAATACTGGAATATGAAATGAAATATAATTTGATTAGGATTAGGTTCCACGATCAAATAACTTTTGTACAATGGTGCCTAACAATACGTACATTGAACATGCACACTCGTTCAGAAAGCACTCAGCTAGAGTTGATCCTTTTAACAATGATTTGTGCGCCATATTGGGGCTCCAATGTCCATGCAATAATTGGAGCATGAACATAGGATGGTGATATTGCCAAAGAGAAGTGTTGGACGATCATAGCTAGGATGATTTTCGCTTCCACCATGGCTAAGTTTTGGCCAACACAGATTCTTGGACCTATACCAAATGGGAAGTATGCAGCCAAATGCCTTCTGGGCTCAGAAAATCTCAGTGGATTAAACTCATTTGCATCTTTTCCCCAAACCTGAGTGTCATGATGGACAGCCACTATTGGCAAGTTGAACTCTGTGTTGGCTGGTATATCGAGCCCGCCCAACTTAACGTTTTTCGTCGTTTGCCTGATCAGCATCACGGCTGGAGGGTAGAGTCGCAACGTCTCATTGAGTATCATTGTGACCTGTTGAATAAAACTGATATAAGGGCTGAAAAAATGAAAATATCCTTGAATGTCAAGCATGGCATCTCTCATCCATCTATGAGAGAGAGAGAGCGAGCGAGAGAGAGAGAGAGAGAGAGAGAGAGTTGAACTTACTATCTTAAATTCAGTTAGATTCTCAGAATTCGGTGGCTCATTGCTCTTGCAAACACGATAAACTTCTGTGCGGGCCTTGCTTTGCCACTCCGGATGCATTGCCAGAAGGAGAAGTGCCCACGACAATACATTGGCAGTAGTCTCCTTTCCTGCAAAATAGAAAGCCTTGCACTCATCTATAACTTCTTCCACGGACAGCACTTCCTCTTGGTGATCCCCTTTGGCATGTGTCAGCAGAGTAAGCAGATTTTTCGAGTTCTCTTTATTTTTGCTGTTTGTCTCAATTAACGTCCTCACTGAATCCCGAATTTCCTTCTCTATTTTCTGCATCATTCTGTTTTCTCTAGTGGGTAGAAACCTGTATTATATAATTCAACAAAAATATAGCCATAAATATCAAGATCAATTAACGAAAACCAAGACGTAATTATAGATGATGTTATTCAAGTTTCTACAGAATATTTAGAGATTTGATGAAACGAAAAGAAGGGGATACTCGTAATGTTGATTCTAAAACGGGAAGTTTGTGAAATTATACATTGGGGAGCCGTCGTAAGTAACCTTGAATAAAGAAAAATTCAAATTGAAACTACTTTCAAAAGTTTATGCATCCTCAAAATGAACACTTGGAGGCGCATTGAAACAGAGAAATACTATTTGAGAAAAGGGACTTGAACCTATAGCCGGGAACGTAAATGTTTTGCTTAGCCTGCAAAGACAGCACTGCCTGCTGATCCTGAAGCTCAAATATGCGTTTTCCCTCCTCGAAGCTACTCCCAAAAGCTGTCCTGGATATAATATCTGCAGAGAGCTTGTGAAGTGCTTTGTGCACATCAATTTCGAATTCGTCTCTCCCTCCACTTCCTTCTTCCCATTTTTTCAGTTCCCTCAAAGTGCTCGACACAATTTCGGGTACCCAAGCCTGAAAACGAGTCCTGTTACATACTTTTCATCCACAGAAAACCTATGAGAAGACCTTAAAGTGCATTATTAATAGTAACAGTCAGCCCGTTCGAGAGGAACATGTTAAGCTGTGGAGAAAATGATCATGTTGAAATTGTTTAGGATTACACAACCAACTCTCAAAGGAGAGACTTCAAGATTTTAGTTCAAAACAATCTATTAAGCATATGCAACACAAAAATTCAAAGACTTGGAAGCTAATGCATCCACACAAAGAATAGCAGTTCTATATGTGTAACAAAACTATTTTATTACTCAATTCTTGAAATTTGCATGAAAGAGAGGATGAGTCGATGAGACATTACCTTGACTCTCTCCATAGTGAAGGCCTGGCTTGTGATCTTTCTATGGAGAGACCATTTATCACCTTCCAATCCCACAAGTCCCTGCCCAAATAGCAGCTTCGACAGTGGGTTAAATGCATCTTTGATAACTGAGCCACTGTTGCTGACCATAGCCTCTTTGATTATGTCTGGATCAGAAAATATAAGACGAGGCTTGGATCCAAACCAGAACAGAAAGGTCTTCCCATACATGGCTGACCATTTGTGGTAGTGAGGGGACGCACGATGCAGTATGTCGTGAGAGAACGGAATCGGCTTTGATGCAGCTTCTTTCAGCATCTGTCTGATCTCTCCTGAATTCCCATATATCGAACGGTAGGGAGGGCCCTTGACGCCTTGTTTCTTGAAGTGGTTTCCAATCTTCCATGGTAGCCAAATGAAAGTGTATAATAACTTCACAAGGTAGATTAAAATCAAAAGCAGAATCGTTACAGCAACCGGTACATGCATGGTCGGAGAATTGGTGGAAGTAGAGAAAGGATACAAGAGGGATAAATAGAGTAGCAAAGAGTGAAAGACTTTTCCCTGCATCAGTCACATCTGATGCTGATGGGAAAACAAACCTCTTAAATAAATGAAAAACATATTACTTAAATATGATCTAATGGCCCGGAGCTGATGTAAGAAAAACTATCGACATTTTGGATCTTTACAAGAATCTGCCAACCTGAGACAATAGAAAAAACAAGGTCAACTAGCACTGTTGCATAGACATAGGCACCGTATATAACAAAAAAGGATACTGAGACAGGGATATTGTTTTCTGCCAAAAGATTGGAGTCTGCTTGAACTTTAAAGAAGTTACATTCCAATACAATGCACAGTCTTCCTAATGATCGGAATGCACAACTGCATAAAGGACTTTATTGTATATCTCTAATGTGAAATCTTGCAAACCAGAAGTTGGCAACCATGCACCGCTTGCAAGATCAGAGACTGCATTGGAGCATGTACATGAAGCACCGAGATCACAAAAGAGTATTATTTGAGGATCATGGCTAGGACAGTAATTAATACACTTGACTCTTAACGCTATAATAAAAGATGAAACATCATTTGGAATACAAGCTGAACTATGCACCAAAATGTTAGTGCATTCCCGAATCAAATAACTTGTGCACATTCAGTTAGAGTTGACCCTTCTCAGAATAATTTGTGCACCATATTGTGGCTCCAATGTCCATGTAATAATTGGAGAATGGACATAGGAAGGAAATATTGCAAACTGAAATTGTTGGATTATCATAGCCAGGATGATTTTAGCTTCCACCATGGCGAAGTTTTGGCCAACATAGATTCTTGGGCCTATACCGAAAGTGAAGTATGCAGCCAAATGCTTTCTGGGCTCAGAAAATCTTAGTGGATTGAACTCTTTTGCACCTTTTCCCCAAACCTTAGTGTCATGATGGACAGCCACTATCTGCAAGTTGAACTCTGTGTTAGCAGGTATATCAAGCCCGCCCAACTTAATGTTTTTCGATGTTTTCCTCATCAGCATCACGGCAGGAGGGTAGAGTCGCAACGTCTCATTGAGTATCATTGTGATCTGTTGAATAAAACTGATATGAGTAGAAGGTCAGAAGAACAAAATACCCTTAACATTTAAACATTTATATAAAACATTCATTAGGATGCAATAGAATGCTTGAACCAGAAGTCCAAATTTTCAGGCCACGAACACAAGAGAAAAACTGAACTTACTATCTTGAGTTCACTTAGATTCTCAGTATTCGGTGGTTCATTGCTCCTGCAAATTCGAACAAACTTCTTCGCAAGCGTTGCTTTGCCACTCTGGATATTTCGCCAGAAGGAGAAATGCCCACGACAAGACGTTGGCAGTAGTCTCCTTTCCTGCAAAATAGAATGTTTTGCATTGATCTATAACTTCTTCCACTTACAGCCCTGATTCTTGATGATGTCCTTCGGCATGTGTCAGCAGAGTTAGAAGATTTTTCACATTTTCTTGGTTTGTGCCGTTTGTCTCAATCAACATCCTCACCGAATCTCGAATTTCCTTCTCCATTTTCTCAACATTCTGTTTTCTTTGGTAGGTAGAAACCTATGTATACAATTCAAGAAAAAATATAGCCATGAATGTCAAGTTCAATGAGGGAAAAGCAAATGCAATAATTACAACTCTCTCCCCTACAACTATAAACAATTATTACACCAATAACCCCTCTTGGTTCTAAAATAATATATAGCTCCCATGTAATTTATTTCCATCTTTCAGTTACCCCTTCTCTTGATTGTTGAACATAATTAAATGATATTATAATTCAAATTTTAGGAACTTTTCAGAATTTTCTAACCTAAAGCCGGGAATGTAAACATTTCGGAAAGCCTGCAAACACAGCATGCCTTGCTGATCCTGAAGCTCAAATATGCGCTTTCCCTCCTCAAAGCTACTCCCGAAAGCCGCCCTGGATATGATATCTGCAGAGAGTCTATGAAGTGCATTGTGGACATCAATTTCGAATTCATCTCTCCCTCCACTTTCTGCTTCCCATTTCTTCAGTTTCTTCAGAGTGCTTGACACCATTTCAGGCACCCAAGCCTGAAATTGCCTCTGCTACTAACTTTTTATCCACAATAATAACCAAGGAAAGACCTTAAAGAGCATTATTTATTTCTAACAGTTGGAGAGGAACGTGTCAAAACTGCCAAGACTTGGAATCGAATGCATCTAGCCAGAGTACATTGAAATATCAAATTACCTGATAGTGCTTGATAAGGAGATTATTAGATGAAATGAAACTTGAGCTATTTCTAAAGGAACAAATAAAACTCGAGGATAAATTACATTCCACATGCCCTTCCACCTCAATCGTGCTTATGTGATGATTCTACCATTTCCAAACCTGTAAGACTCAATTCTTTGAATAAAATTTGAATTTGTTCAAGAAAAACTGAAAGATAGTATGATCGAGCTAATAACCAGTCCACATGCACAATTGGCCTAGCGGAATAAGGTGTTAGATCCCTTAAGCTACGTCCAGATTCGAATCCTAAAGTTTTGAAATGTGAAGGGAGCAATTGGATTGGGAAAGACGCCCCATATTGGGGCTATACAGTACCCAAATTTGGATTAGTCGGCCAATGGATCGCAAATCAGGTAGTTAAGACCAAAAAGAAAAAGCAAATACTTTTGCATATATTGGGTGTTCACAAGGATGAGTCAGCTACCTTGACTCTCTCGATAGTGAAGGCCATTTATCACCTTCCAAGCCAGCGAGTCCCTGTCCATGAAGCAGCTTGGATAGCGGGTTAAACGAATCTTTAATAACTGAGCCACTGTTACTGACCATAGCCTCTTTGATCATGTCCGGATCAGAAAATATGAGACAAAAATGTCTTCCCGTACATGGCTGACCATTTGTAGTAGTGTGGGGCGACGAGGTGCAGTATGTCGTGCGAGAAAGGAATCGACTTTGATGAAGCTTCTTTTGGCATCTCTTTGATCTCGCTGGAATTCCCATATTTCAAACGGTAGGGAGGGCCCTTGAGGCCTTGTTTCTTGAAGTGGTTTCCAAATTTCCATGGTAGCCAAATCAAAGTGTATAGTAACTTCACTAGTTAGATTAAAGCCAATAGCAGGATAGTTACAGCAACTGAAGTGCACATGGCTGGTGAACTGATGGAACTGGAGAGAGGATAGAAGAGAAGTAGAGAGTTGATCAGAGTACCTGAACTTAACTGCCAAACTTTGGCTTAATTTATGATGGAAATCCGATGTGGGTTCTTTTATAACATTTTCGTGTAGAAAGCTCCCCTTTCACTAATAAAAAATTTAAGACGAAAAGATTGTATTACAAATTTAATATGTTTGTAAAGGATTAGAGGTAGAATTTAATATAAATAGGACTAAAGAAACAAACAATGACAATGTATTTATTAACGGAATTATTATGGATGAAATCCACCATAAAATCTAAATTTATAATATGTTGATTTATTATTAAGTATGATGCATTCTTATAGTGGATTACCAATACACTTGGTGAGTATTTTATATCAAAAAAGAAAATCTACGGTTGTTTTTTTTATTATAATCTTTTCTCTTTTAAAATGTTACAAAAGATTCTAATCGAATAGGTGAACAGTAACTAGTAAGTTAACGATAAGATTATCATAACATAAACTAAAAGGCAATAATAGAGTCTTGGTGCATGCATCACCTTGACTTGGTGTACAAAGGTGACATGTATTAACATTATCTTCACTTACAAACACAACAAACAAAGAAAGGTGAAAAATAATGAGAAGAAGAAAAACGAGAACAATAATGCAGGCAAGAGGGAGAGACAATGAAAGTGAAAAAATAATAGGAAATAAGAAAAACAAGAACAATAATGCGGGCCTTCCGCAAAAACAAGCCCATCACCCATGTTAAAGGCACTAATTTGAATTGTGGTGAAGTGTGATTATGATCAATAGCAATGCTAATAGTGAAGTATATATGGCTAAAATAATAGATTTGCATTCCTAATTAAATCTTTATAGTTGCACATTTCGACTAAGAGTTAGTCAAAAAAAAAAAAAAATAGACATAACATTTAGATATGAAATTAATGGTACATTTGTCGTGTTTTTCTCAAAATGCCTGTAGAAGTCTTATAATTTTCAATTGAAGACAATATTACTAGCTCACTTTTTGTCATTTACTGAACTACGAGACTTTAGCATTATGATTCACATTTGATTCTGATAGGAGAGCACAAAAGGATAAATTACATTAAATTATCTTGAAAGATGACTAAATTATAAATTTAATCATTAATTTTTAATAATTATTTCAACAATCCTGACATATACATACTAAATCATAATATTATTAGGAAAAAAAAAAACAATAACACACAAAAAAATAAATGGAGAATAGCGAATTTAACTTCACACTATATCACTTTATTTGGTGGACAAGGGACAAAAATAATAACAAAAAATATTTAGAAAAGTAAACCTTTTCTTCTGGCAATAAAAGACCCCAAGCAAAAACCTATTGAACCTAAAGATTTCTTGTTGCGTAGGTCGTCGTTGATCAACACAACATAGGATGGCAATTTGAGCTAAGCCTGTCAATTGGTAGAATTTTATCTTATTCATACTCATTTATTCTTTATTCATATCCTACTTATATCTTAAAATTTTAAAATTTATTCATACCTTACCTTAACCCATATTACAACAAATGAATGGATTAGGAAAGGGCCTTATCCGTTCCTACTCATTGGGTATCATTACCCAATGGGTATTCACACACTTCACACATCATTATTCAACAGGTATTAACACACCACAGGTATTTTTTACACACACACACACACTGCGCACACATTTTTCACACACACACACACACTGATACTGCACACAGTTTCACACACACACACACACACTGATACTGCACACAGTTTCACACACACACACACACACAATGTGTGTGTGTGCAGTGTGTGTGTGTGCGCGCCTGTGTGTGCGTGTGTGCGCATGCAGTGTGTGTGTGTGTGTGTGAAAATTGTGTGTTTTCACACACAGTGTGTGTGTGTGTGAAACTGTGTGTTTTCACACACAGTGTGTGTGTGTGTGTGTGTTTTGTGTGTGTGTGTGCGCACATGAAAACTGTTTGTGTGCAGTGTATGTAAATACGTGTGTATGTATTAACTATGTGTATATTTGTATCATATATAGTATAATACGAAGATTTAGCATTTGCTTAATTTCATTGTCTTTGTAATGACAAGAACGCACAGCATAATATAGGAGTATATTGTATATCTCTAATGCGAAGTCCTGCTAAAGAGAAGTTGGCAACCGTACTGCGGTTGCAAGGTCATAGACTGTATTGGAGCATGTACATACGATGGCGAAATCACAAAAGAGTATTGTTGGAGGATCATGGCTAGCACAATTTTAGCTTCAATGAGAGCGAAATTCTGACCAACACATATTCTATGGCCTAAGCCGAATGGGAAAAATGATGCCAGATGCTTCCTTGGTTCGGCAAATCTCCGAGGATTGAACTCATGCACATCATCTCCCCATATCTCAGCATCATGATGAACAGCAGTCATGGCACAAAAGAACTGTGTACCAGCAGGAACGTCAAGGCCTCCCAATTTAACATTCTGCGATGTTTGCCTCATTAGCGACACTGCTGGAGGATAGAGTCGAAGAGTCTCATTTATTATCATGCTAATCTGTCATAAAGACAAAACATTTTTCATCATCTTCGCAAAGCAGAGCTAGGAAATGTGCAGGATCAATGATAAAAAATGCCTTTTATATTTTGTAAAACTCCATCTCGCCCCCTCAAATAAAAATTTCTAGCTTGGTCAAGATAGCAGCCTTGTGAACGTGAAGATGGCAAACCACATGTATGCACTTATCATTCTTATAAATTTGAAAGTGAGCAAATGCTTATCCATCAAAAAAGAGGATTATTCCCTTGTACCATAAGAAACCACAAAAAAAACTTATCTGAGAACAAAAAGCGAATGTTGGAACTAAATGAAGACTTCCAACTTACTAGTTTGAAGCCAGAAACACTTTCTGCGGTAGGCCTTGCGTTGTCATTGCAAGTTATGAGAACTTCATCTCGTGCCTTACTCTGCCACTCTTGATGAGATGCCAAAAGGAGAAGTGCCCAGGTTAAAAGATTGGCAGTTGTTTCCTTTCCTGCAAAGTAAAATGTCTTGCATTCATTTATAATTTCCTCTATATCCAAAGTCTCCTCAATGCCATCCTCATTCTTATATGGAGACATTAATAACGTGAGCAGCACATTCTCGTTTTCTCTGCTTTTCCCACTTTTCTGAATCAATCCTTTGATTGATTTTCGAGTTTCGTGATACAGTTTTGACCTCATTCTGTTCTTTTTCGTAGGCAAAAACCTGCATCCAGTTCAATCATTAGAGATGAAGTAAGAAAATCCAATTCACTATAGTAGTTGAATAAATCGTACAAGCAAGACTTAAGACTTGACAAGAATGAAGGGTTGGAATTAGTTTATAATCAAGTTAGAAATTTAAATAAGTAGCAAGCCTTTAGTATATACTATTGGGACAACACCAGAAAGTCTTATTTGCTTATTTGCGGGGGCAAGATTGAGTTTTTTTTTTAAAAATAAGTATTTTTATCATTCCAGGTTCGGGGTGAAAATTTTAAGTTCTAAACAAAATACATACGAAGGATTACTATATATAGACTTGATGGGGAGCGCCGGAGCGACCACACTTCCAAGCCCCTAGCTCCATCCCTGTATACTATTGAAATGTCTTTTGAAGTGGTAAAGTGGTACAATTAGTGCGCGCATTAACATGAACAAACACATGCGAGCTACCTGAATCCAGGTATGTACACACTTCGTATTGCTTGCAAAACAAGGCCGACTTGCTGTTCTTGCAGTTCAAAAATGTGCTTCCCTTCCTCAAAACTGCTACCGAATGCTGTTCGGGATATGATGTCTGCTGAAAGCTCTTGAAGTTCTTTGTGCACATCCATCTCAAATTCATTTTTATCTGATATTCTTTCCCCCCATTTGTTCAGCAACTTCTCTGTACTAGCTACCATTTCAGGAACCCAACTCTGTCGAGGTCACCAAGCTTATTGGTATTACACAGAGTTTATCAGCTCAGTCACAACAACTTATTAGAGATATTAAGACCAATTTTGATAAATTTCCTTCTCCAAGATTTCGTATAAGAATAACCGTTGCACTAAGAGTCCCTCGCCGTGATTAGTTTGGATAATAATGGTTTCGTTGCATACTTAAACAGACAAAGGCCGTAATTGAAGTCTAAATAGATTAGGCCAGTACTAAGTTTATATTAATATTGTCTAACAAAGGCAATGATAGAGTCTTGGTGCAGTACTTTGTGAACGAAGGTGAGATGCATTATCATTTACCAGTGCCAACATTATCATCTCTTCAACATAAACCCAAAGCCAGAACACGAAAAAATTATAATAAGAGGAAGAACGAGAACAATAATGCAGGCATGAGAGAGAGAGAGAGAGAGGGAGAGAGAACAGAGTATTTAAAAAACTTTGCAAGAGCGAGGAAAATCACCTTAATCCGCTCCGTGTTAAAGGCCTGGTTAGCGATCCTCCTATGAACAGCCCATTTCTTGCCTTCAAGAAAAACAAGCCCTTCACCCAACAATATCCTCGAACCAGGATTAAGCTTGATTTTATGATAAGTTCCACTACCATTCATCAGAATCTCTTTGATCATATCTGGGTCACCAACAGCCAATCTCGGCTTGGGCCCAAACCAAAAGAGAAAATTCTTGCCGTACAGCTTTGACCAGTTGTAATAGTGCGGCATAGCCCGGTGAACAATATCGTGCGTAATGCCGGAGATCGGCTTCGACTCGGCCTCCGCAATCAACCGCCGCCGGATCTCGGCGGTGTTCCCGAATATCGGGCGGTAGTCAGGGCCACTCACACCTTGTTTGCGGAAGTGTTTCTGGATTTTCAGAGGAGCCCATAGAATCTTGTGAAGGAAATAGTAAGAGAGAAGAATGAGTGGCGATAGCAGTGAGAAGGAAAGCAAGAGATACATCTGCAGATGCAGTGTGTGTGTCTGAGAGAGAGAGAGAGAGAGAGAGAGAGAGAGAGGAGACAGACGGTGAAATGGAGTATTATAAACTTAGACTTTGAGGGCGCAAAAAAAATCAAAGTCACACAGAGACGCGACAGCGGACACTTGAATATTTTAATTCCACTATTACCGCACTTATCAATTGGGGGAACTTTTATCCTGATTTGGTAAAAGTTTTATCAAAATAATCTAATTTTTAAAATTTTTATCAAAGTAACTTAGTTTTAAATTTAATATTATTTCTTTTTATTTTATGATAATTACTCCATAGTCTTATCTTTTTAAATATTTTCTATTAGACCACTTAAGTTCTAGAATTAATTTATAAGTCAAGAGACATCTAGTATTAAATATTAGGTCTTACATTTTAATCTATTATTGTTTTAATTAAACAATATAAGATTAGATTTGAGTTAGAAGGTGAGGTCTTTATGGATGAACAAGTAAAAACTAAAACAGAAACTCCTAAACTGACCTGCATAGGAGATATTGAAAAGAAAGAAAACTATAGACACATTATGCATATACAAAAAGAAGATATTAACAGTCATAATATGGCTAGAATATTAAACTATATAGTATATATAATTGGTAATATATATAGCTTAACAGGTCATATTCAAAATAATATACAAAAAATAGATAAAGTCGAAAATATTGATCTACTTTAAAAAAACAAAAAAGATAATAGAAGAATTGGTCAAAAAGGACCTAACTAAAGGGAACAAAAATATTGTTCCTGATAAAAATAAAAAACTCCTATAGATGCTAAAACAACTATGTTCGAAGAAGCTAAAAATTTCAAGAGCACATATTAACAATAGATATTGTAAAAGAAAAAAGACATGAAGATTTTTTATCCTATAAAGAAATTATTGAACATTGGAGAGAAATATATAAAGAAACTGATAATGTGGATGAAAGGAACAATTATCTAAATCAGATACAATCTTTATATGAGGAATATTAAAATATTTTTCAAGAATTTGTATATGTCTTAAATATAGATACAGATGATGAGACTTCAGAAACTGAAGAATTTTCTGTAACAAGCGTGGTTAATTTTGATTTTGAAGAAAATGATTGTGAGGAAAAAAAAATAATGACAATGATTAATACAAGATTTTTTATTCTAATCCATAAAAGAGACTTATATTTGAAGGAGAATCTTTAAATATAGAAGAAATAAAGATTAAAGGGGAAATGCCTAGTACTTCTACTAACAAATAAAAATCATATAAAAATAGTATTGCTACTTATGGAGCTGGTTTAGATTTTAAAGATAGCTACCCAAAAGACTATATGAAAATCAGAGATGAATTGACATATTCTTTAACGTTTGTAGTAAACAACTTTGAAGGGACCTGGTCTAAAGAAAAAATTTTAGACTATATTGCAAGAACTATCTAAGAAGATGTATTAAATTGGCTTGGGGCTTGGGAAGAGTTTGAAGAAGGTCAGTTAGGAAAGAAAATATAGTTATTAACAAAATCAAATTTAAGAACAATTTTACAAGATTTTGCTACATTAATAAACGAACAATTTGTTGGAATAAAATATTTCGATACCCATTTTAAAGAAGTTAAATATACTTTAACTGAAATGAAGTTGTGCAATATCTGTAAATATACAAACTTTGTAAAATTTTATCAAATATACTTTTGGATGCTTAAAGCTAGTGATATACGACATTGGCTTGATCAATTTTTCCACAAACTCACACTTCCATGGGATGAGTTATGCAAAAAACAATACCCCGAGTATTTTGAAAGTCACAAGGTAAAGATACTTTAGGATGTAGAATTTCATATGGTTATAAAATAATAATTGAACATTGTTTGCAAAGAAAAGCTCAAAAATAAGTTAAAACAAAATTCAGAACAAGAAAACATGGTATTTTTTGCAAATTTTTTGGCGGAACGAATCTGCCAGATAAACCTTCGTCGCTTTTCAATTTTTGGCAAAATTTCAGTCGAAAATTATTTGAAATTTAAATTATTTTTTAGAGGAATTTCGTCATATTTTTTACGGAATAATTTGCAGAAATTTTTTTTATATTTTTTTAAATGAAGTTTCAATTATACAACTTAAGAGTCGAACCCGGGACCATGACCTAGCTCTCATGCACGTGTATATACACGCTCGAAATTGCCCCAAATTTTGGGGTCATTGAGAGTCGAACCTTTGCCTAGCTCTTGGATGGCAACCAACTCACTTGCCATTGAGCTATCTGCGCTTTGTTGTTATAATACATAACATTATATATATATATATATATATATATATAGGTACAAAAATTCAAATAATAATAATTAAAAATAAAATAATAATCATAATAATAATAATAATTTTATAATAATAATTCAAATAATATTTTATTTATTTATTGAAAAATTTAATATTTTTTATTTTTTATTTAAAAAATTATATATATAATACATAATATTATATATATAGCATACAAAAATTCAATTAATAATAATTAAAAATAAAAATATTAATAACAATAATTTCATAATAAAAATTCAAAAATTTAATTTTAACATTTATAAATTTTTTTATAAATGTTCAAAGGAATTTTCCACCAAAATTTGGCCGAAACTTTTAAAAATTATTATTATTTATTTATTTTTATATTTTTGGAGGAATTTTTTGCCGAAATTCCGCCGAAAATTTTAAAAATTATTATTTCTTATTTTTTTTAATTTTAGCCGAAATTCCGCCTAAATGTTTCGGCGGAATATTCCGCCGAAAATAGCGTTTTTTGTTGTAGTGATTATCTAAAATTGTTGAAGGCTAGAAATGTTGTGATAAAGTCCTTCAAGAAACTTGGGAAGTTGGATGTACAACTAGTACCCCATATAAAAAGAAACATAAGCAATTTAGGTTTAAAAAGTAGAAGAAAAATAAGAATAAAGCAAAACTTTTTTTCAAACAAGAGATATGCTAGACAGAGTAACAAAAGGAAATCTACCAAATTTAAGAAAACAATACTTCCTATTTTTGCAATGAAAAAGGGTATATAGCTCCAAAATGTCCTAGAAGAAATTCTAAAGTTATAAAATTTTTAGAAGAAAATGAATTAGAAGTATGTTTAGGGGAAGAAATATCATAGGATGATGATATTAGCTATGAAATTGAGTCTATATCCTCTAAAGAAGAAGAAGAAGAAGATAAGGAACTAGTGTTCATGATGAACACTGGAATTCAAGAAGAGAATTTCGAATTTGTTCCTAATGAAGAACTAAACCAAATCAGGCTTGGCGATATGATAAAAGAATAAATAACCTTAGCTGGTAATAAACTAGAAAACTATAAACATTTGAAAGTTGAGGATTTATATAACAAGTCTAAGTTTAAACCTTGGCAAGCAACCCATTTTAAAATGTGTGAAAGAATCACTGAAACTAGGACTATATCAAATGGCCAAATAGAAATCCAGATATTTGACAAAAACAAAATCAAGACACTTAAGGAAAAAGATCCTACAGTCAGATTCATTCATGTTGGAATAATACAAATAAGTATTACTCCTTTTATTTAGACTGGGAATTGATTCCCCAATTCTTTGCGTTCAAGATAAAAGGTTTTAGGATCCTATCCAATCACTGATAGGAAGAATCCAACCTAATTTGGTCTCTGGAGAAATAATATTCAGAGTAAAACTAAATTATTTTGTTTTCATACAAGATAAAGATATTCAAAATATTGTAGTCTTAAAAATTCAAACACAAAACATCAAGATTGGAGGAATACATAATGATTTAAGAATTTCGTGGAATACTGTTCACCAGCTTACGGGTTATACTTTTGTAAAAACTAAAGTATTGACTTGAATATAATTGATATGTATGAATCAAAACCATTAGATACAACAATCCAACCAAAACTCATAAACTGGAGGATTTAAGTCTACCAAAAGACTGGTTATTTGAAAATTTCACTAAACAAAGGTTTGAAAAACAGCATATTCAAATAGAATTTCAAGCTTAAGGAAACACCCTTTATTTTAAAGACAATAGAATTGTTGCAAGTATGAAATCATTTAGGTCTGAATTTAAAGATGAAACAAGTAGCTCTAAAGAAAAAGAAACAAAACCTATAGGGATAAAAACTGTCTAATTTCCCATTCAACCTGGTAATAGAAGACTTGAAGAACGAAAATCAATCAGGCTAGAACAAATATGTTTTGATTCAGAAATAATTTTCTTTTCTTATAATCAAAATAAAAGAATATATTGTTACATTGAAATTACTTTTGAATTCTTAGGTCATAAACCATATAATTTACATGTTCTTATAGATATAGGAGCAACATCTTCAGTATGTCAACCAAAAGTCATATCTAATAAATCATGGCAAAGGATGAAAAATCCAATTGCCTCTAAAAATGCTAATAATACCACAAGTTTTATGGAATATAAAATCAAGAATATTTCATTTACAGTAATGACTACTACAGATCAAAGAGACTTCAGGATTCCTAAATTATTATGTTTTCCTCAAATGCATGGAGACATAATTTTATAAAATAATCTTCTTGTCCCAATACTTTACAGTTGTATATCTGATGAAAACTTTTTACTCACAAATAAGAAAAAATCTTATACAATTCCGTAGTTATAAACTCATATTTCTATATAAAATAAAGGATTTGCCAGTCAAGTGTGGTGAAACAAATCCAATTCTAGATTTAGAGCCAATAAAAATAAACGAATTAGAAAATCAAATTGGATTTATAAAACATTAAATCCCAACTTATCAGAAAATCTATTGTTACTATAGAAAAAATCTCCTTGGTATTGTGAGTTAAAACTGAAAGACAATAAAAAAATTGTTGGGGTTAAACCTATGATCTATACTAAACAATACATAGATGAGTTTCAAAAATAGATAAAAGAATTACTAGAAAAAGGATTGATAGAAGAAACTAAGAGTCATAATTCTAGTCCAGTATTCTTAGTGATGAAACATAGTGAGATAAAAAGAAAAAAAAGCACGGATGGTAATAAACCCTAAAAAGTTAAATGAAAACATAGAGTTTGATGGTTACTTATTCTTAGAAAAGATGTTCTAGTTAACCAAACCAGAGGAGCTAAAGCATTTAGTAAATTTGACTGTAAATCAGGATTTTGAAAAATTAAATTAATAGAATAGTCAAAACCATTAACGACTTTCTCAACTCTTTATGGTAATTACCTGTGGACTATAATAACATTTGGAATATGTAATGCTCCACAAATATTTCAAAGATGGCTGGATGAAATCTTTAAAGACCTTAAAAATTTCTGTCTTGTCTAGATTGATGATGTTCTTATTTTCTCAAAAACACTTGAAGAACATAAACAACATCTAAAAATTATTTGTAAAAAATTCAAAGATGATGGGATAATTCTAAGTCCCAATAAGATAGAATTAGAAAAAAGTGAAATAGAATATTTAGGAATAATCCTAAGTTCTACAGGCATTGTTCTTCAACCTCATATTACCACTAAAATCAAAAAGTTCCCCAAAAAATTGAAAATACTGAAACAATTACAAAGTCTTTTACGTTTGCTTAATTATGGTAAACAGTTTATTAATAATCTTTCTAAATGAAAACCCATTTTTAGAAAAAAAATATAAAAAATGCTCAGAAAAATCAGAAAAATATCAATACTAAAATTGATTAATCTGCGATAGATACAAAAAGATTGCAATAAATAAAAAGTTTCTTCATACCAAATTGGAAAGTCTATTTTCCAAAAGAAACAGATTTATTAACTGTAGAAATAGGTGCTTTAGATATGTTTTGTGGAGTAGTACTTAAAGTTGTGAACGTATTCCAAAAGGATATTAAAAAGGAAGATTTATTACAAATACTCAAAGAACAAAAAAGTTCAAATGATTTAATTTGTGGGTACAATTGTGGTAAATGTAAACCTAGTGAGTTAAATTATATAATATTTGAAAAAGAACTTTTAGCCATAAAAATGGTATCAAGAGATTTTAGATGTACTTAGCACTAGTCAAATTCTTAATTAGGACTGATGATAAAGTTGTTCGAGATTATCTAAAAAAAAAAAACAAGGTTGAGGATAACCCCAAAAGAGTAAGATGGTCAAATTATATCTCTCAGTTTTCTTTTGAAGTTGTTCATGTTAATTCTCATAAAATTGTTCTTGCAGATTATCTTAGCAAACGTCCAAATGGATATTAATCTAAAATATCATTTTGTATTGTTATAGAACTGGGAAAAAAAGGCTTGTTGCCTCTAATTCAATTGGAGTAAGAAACTCTGCATCAAGAGGCGCACGAAACATAATGCCAACTACTCAATATTGATATCCCCAAACTATCAAAATTGTTATGTCCCTGACAAACTAATCTTGGTTTGCCCCTTGCGATTATGCAAATACTATCAGTAATCCAGTTCATCAAAAAATTGAAGAGCTAAAAGATTTCTACAACTCTGGAATCTTTAGGGAATTTTATGAGCCTTTAAATGGAGTATGAAAAGCCCATATAATGGGAAAAGGGACTAATTTCAGGAGAGCTTTGACAGAGTTGTCACAAGAACTAAAAAAGTTCTGTGACAAAATTTGGCACACGCAACAATACACAAGAAATATAGTTCTAAACATGAATTTTGAAAATGAAACCTATGATTCCGCACTTGTTGCCCAAACTAGGAGACTTATGGAAATTTTAGAAATTTAGGTACACAACCTCATTTAGATAGGTTAGGAAGGATTGCATTTTTTGAAGAAGCCAAACAAAAATTGCCGAATGAAATCTTTGAAAAAATTAATACATGATACAACAATCAAGAATTAAACCAATTCTTAAAAATGAAACTTTTTTAAACATATTTTCAAAAATATCATATCAAGAGAATTAGTTATGGTCTGCATTTATATCCCTTTTCACTTGAAGCAATTGAATGGGGATCAGTTTGTCAAATCATATTTACTCCAATGGATCCCATGAAAATTTGGGAGTTTTTTGCTATGATCAAGTATGTGATCTATGAAATTTCTGAAGAATATAAGAGACTCACTCTTATATTCAAAATTATAATCTGTGTTGGATGGAAAGAAAAAGAAATTTTTTTCCAACCATATCAAGTTTGGATTTTGGAACATTACTAGTACCCAAGTGAACCTTAAGAAAAAATATATCATGGAAAAGCAAAAACTGAAGAAGAAATTCTGATTTGATATTCGGTCAGATTAGTTTATATTTGTTCAAGCATTCAACTAGAATTTGAAGGTGTTCTTGGTAAAAAAAAAAAAAAAAAGGAAAATCAATCCAAAACCGAGCTTTCTTACAGATGGAAGAAGATTATTCAAGGTCACATTGTTCACTTTGTCTAAGAAAATCCTGAAAAAGTTAAAAAAATTCTAGCTGATGTAACTACTCTTCAGGTTAATGTCCTAAATATGGTAACTTAAAATTTTGATGAATACTGTGGCCTATATGAATTCGAATTAACATCCAGTGCTGATCAAGATATGGATGGTAGTGATTATTAGAACATATTAGATTCTCCCACTAGACAAAATATTGAAATATGATGGAGGGATCAAAAGACAGAGGCATAGTGGACCCATTCAAAAACGAATGTTGAAAACGAAGAGGAACCTCTGCCATTAAAAGCATCTACAAACTTCAACACAAAAAATGTTGAAAATGATGCCAACATTAAAAGCATCTACAGATTTCACCACAAAAAAACAAACAAATATGGACTGTGACTCTTCATTATTCAACCAAATTGAAAGGCGCCTTTGAAGTCCGAAATTTGCCTATAAAATGAGGCACCCTCAGATAAAGAAGGAATCGAAGAAAACATTGTCCTCTACATTCTCTTGAGGATCAACCAACTTCTCATTTTCAATTTCTATTTTCTATTTTCATTTCCATTTCTTTTGTAAATTTCTAGCTTTGTATGAGAGCATAAAAAGTGTTTTATCATTTCTTTTCAAATTTAAATTTTGATTACTTTCACTAATCAAGCACGCGAACTTTGTAGCTCTCGTATCAGAGCCTCATTAGAGGCCTGATCCAAGGGTGTACTCCTGTATAAAGTACGTGTTCAAGCATTTGTTATCATGTCTAAAGTATGTTAATGTTACATTAAAATTTTATGTGTTTTCTTTAAAATACTTGTGTAATTTGTCTCATTATGCCACTTGTTTAAAACTGTTGGATTTCTTGTGTAATTTCTAATTTTGCATGAACTAGAAATTCAGAAGCCTATTCTCCCAAAGTAGACTTAGGTTAGTTTGGTAAACTATTTTAGTTTTGAGTTAAAATAATAAAGGAAACACATTTTTTATGTTAAAAAAGTTAAAAACTCATCAATTGGGTCATCTCATTAATTTAATGAGCTGACTCGATAAGAACTCAACCCAAGCTTCGATTTTTTGAGCTTGAGTTTGTCAAGTTTAATTGTTTAAATTTTTTATGAGCTGAGTTTAAGCTTCGATAGGAAACACACATTTTATTTTTAATATTTTATATTTTTAAATGTATAAATAATGAATAATATTGATAATAGATTTATATAACAAAAATGATGTTTTTATGATTTAAATGTTTAGGTAATATTATAAAAATAATAATATTATATTATCGATTGGTTTTATTAGGAAAAATATATATTAATAAAAATGAGCTCAAATAGCTCAAGTTAGACGTTGGGATGAGCTAGTGAATAGAACTCGAGCATCATCACTTTTATTTAAGTTTGAGCTTAAGCTCAAAAAATGCAAGCTCATCTAGAGCTTGAGTCCGTGCTTGAGCCTAACTAAATTTAGTCACTCTTTCAAATTTTGCATCATTCTTGAGATTCATTTTTGGAAAAAAAACTAGAAAACCCCTCAAATAAACTTTTGTACCCCAGAAATCAATGCGATTATTTTTCAAACTTAAAATTTCATTTCACCAATTTTTTTATTTCAAAAGGCCTAACAAATAGTTTTGTGGTTCAATTATTCTTAACTTTCTAGATTCACAATGACTATTTTTAATAAAAGATCTTTCTTTAAACTAATTTCTAGCAAAAATAATCTAACAAGTTTTTTTTTTGAATTTTAAAATGCGCAAATTATAAAAGAAAATCTTGAATTTTAGGATAAATTATAATGGAGAATTTTATTGTGCGCTTTGCTATAAAAGAAATTTTAAAATATGAATTTTCTTATAATGGGTTGTGGAGTGATATTTTGTTGTACTGCCATTTAAATTGGCACTATATTTCTTCGGCTAAGATCTTCTATTTCAAATTTGTGTTTCATAACTTATTCCATAATACATATTTATGTCGTGTGTATAAAATTAATTTCTAATGTATACATTTGTCTTGAAATCTTTATATTAGAATAAGGGATAAAACACAATTTGCAATGGAGCATTTCGAGTGATACTTCAAACTTCTTTAGTGTTTTTAGGGGAGTGTTTGCAAAAAATTCTGCTTTTTCAGAAGTTGAAGTTATAGAGAAAGTTGAAAAAAAATTGAATAGTAAAAGTAATTAGTGTTTGAAAAAAGAAATGAAAAGTAGAAAGAAAAGTAATTTGAGTGTTTCAAAAAAAATAGTTGAGAAGTGCTTCATTATTAGATAATCAACTTGCAAATTATTACAAAAATATCAAGAAATAGAAAAAAGTTGGTTTATATCTCCTTCCAACTTCTAGCTTTTTTACTGGAAAAAAAAAAAAAAGAAGTTAGTTTACCAAACACTACTCACTGCTTAAAATAGCAAAAAGTGCTTTTTGTTAAACTATTGCAAACACCACTTGATCAATCTTTAGCAACAGAATCTGGAATAGTCACATTAAATGTTAGAAATAGAACTTCTAAAAATTGAATTTTAGATAATCACACAACATACAAATCACCCAAAATTAAAAATAAAAGAGAATAAACAACAAACAAGGGAACCTTGTATATCTCTAATCTGAAATCCTGCTAAGGAGAAGTTGGCAGCCGTACCGCGGCTGCAAGGTCATGGACTGCATTGGAGCATGTACGTATGATGGCGAAATCACAAAAGAGTATCGTTGGAGGATCATGGCTAGCACAATTTTAGCCTCAAACAGAGCAAAATTCTGGCCAACACATATCCTATGGCCTAAGCCAAAGGGGAAAAATGTCGCCAGATGCTTCCGCGGTTCAGCAAATCTCAGAGGATTGAAATCATGCGCATCATCTCCCCATATGTCGGTATCGTGATGAACAGCAGTCATGGCGCAAAGGAACTGCGTGCCAGCAGGGAGGTCGAGGCTTCCCAATTTTACATCTTGTGATGTTTGCCTCATTATTGATATTGGAGAAGGATATAGTCGAAGAGTCTCGTTCAATATCATGCTTATCTGTCATAAACACAGTACTTTTCATCATCTTCCCAAACTAGACCTTGGAAATGTGCAAAAAAGAAACCGTCATGAGCAGGGGCAGAGCAATGGGGCTTAGCAGGGGGCAGTCGTCTGTGTTAAATCTACAAAGAAGTAACTTTATATGTACTTCTATTACAAGGGTTAATTACAATGACAACCCCTCCAAAATATCTATATTACCTACTCCCCCAGTCCCCCTAAATCTTTCATAATTAAGATGACCTCCCATCCAAGTTCGTACAATTACAAAACTGAAACAGGAAGTGTAAAATGAACTAATTACATCAAATAAGGATAATTAAAAGATAATGAAAATATCAAGTTTTTAAAGATAATTTTGCTCTTCTGTGTTAGGGAGTCTAATTAATATTTTTCTTCAAAAATCAGATGAAATGGGGAGCTTGTTAAACAGTGAAACTTGGAATTGGGGTCACTGTAATTATAGATGATTGAGGGGCCATTGGTAATTTGAATATTTTAGGTTGGCAACCTTGTAAGAGGTGAAGATGGGAAGCAATATAGTAGGCATTTATCAGTCTTAGAAATATGGAAGCCCACAACTACTATCCATAAAAAGAGAGTTTCTATCCACTTGCAACATGGAAACCACAGATGATGACGAAGAAAATCTCATTTGGCAACAAAAGGTGAACATTGCAACTGAGTGATAGATTTTCAACTTACAAGTTTGAAACCAGATAAATTTTCAGCAGTGGGCATTGCATTATCCCTGCTGGTTACAAGAACTTCATCTCGTGCCTGGGTCTGCCACTCTTGATGATGTGCTAAAAGGAGAAGCGCCCAAGTTAAAAGACTCGCAGTTGATTCCTTCCCTGCAAAGTAAAATGTCTTGCATTCATCCATGATTTCCTCCATGTCCAGTCTCTCCTCAATACCATCCTCATTCTTATATGGAGACATTAATAATGTGAGTAGTGCGTCCTTGTTTCCCTTGCTTTTGCTATTTTTGTCAATCAATACTTTAATTGATTGTCGAGTTTCTCGATCTAATTTCCACCTCATTCTATTTTTCTTTGTGGGCAAAAACCTGCATCCATTTCAATCATTAGAGATCAAGGACGAAAATCAATTCACAAAAGTAGTAGAGTAAATCATGGATGCAAGATTTATGTGACATGACAAGGATGAAGGTCAGAATAATTGGATAATCAATATAGAGATTTGCAAGGGGGAAACCTTGAGTGCATAATGTATATACTAATAATACTATAGAATGTCTTTTGAAATGGTAAAGAAAAACAATTAGCACACCCACGCACACACGCGCGCACACACACACACACACAGAGACGAGCTACCTAAATCCTGGTATGTACACACTTTGTATTGCTAGCAAAGCAAGGCTGACTTGCTGTTCTTGCAGTTCAAAGATGTGTTTGCCTTCCTCAAAACTGCTACCAAATGCTGCCCGGGATATGATGTCTGATGAGAGTTCTTGAAATTCTTTGCACACATCAATCTCAAATTCACTTTTATCTGCTCTTCTTTTTTCCCATTTGTTTAGCAACTTTTCTGTACTAGCTACTATTTCAGGAACCCAACTCTGACAAGGACACCAAGCTCATTTGTTATATTACACAGAGATTACGTACAAATTATTAAAGAGATACCAAAAATCACTCTAGTGTCTCATCTACAATAATCGTGCAAACGTTACCAGCAAACAGTTCCTGAACTTAGACATGTAGGAAACCACCTCTCTTACTTATTAGTCCTAAATAGTCATATGACAATTGATAACTTACTATGCAATGAATATAACTACTCTATGCTACACATAATCAAATCAAACCAAGCAATCAGGTGAACAAAGAAAAGCATTCTACAATAAAGTCATGACTAAATTTCATCTTTCCATATGTTTAAATTTGAAGTTTGAACAAAATCTATTTGGCATTGCCAAAAAGGCAAGTTAACTCTATCGCCACTGGAAGATCTTCTTGCGAGGAAAAACGCTCCCAAATCTGACATTTGTAAGCTTACAAAATCTTTAACGTACTCTGCAACATGTAATTCCAAAAGGGCCTTCACTGATTATAAACTAGAAAAACAAAGGGTCCTGATTGAAATGCCAAACTATCATTGTACAGAAACTGCTACTAGTCGTTTTAACACACTTTCTACACAAAGCCCAATAATTGAAGTTTAAGTAGATTTGGTTAATTCTAAGTTTATGTTACAACACAAAGGCAATAACACAGCCTTGGTGCATCGTTATGATCACTTTGACTTGCATACAAAAGCAATGTGTATTATGGTTTATTAATATCTACTAAGATCTAAACTCTCTCTCTCCCTAATGCAGGCTTTAAAAAATATATGTTAGAGTTTGTAAAAGAAAAATAAAAAATTACAAGAGAGAGGAAGATTAGTGATCACCTTAACTCGCTCCATGCTAAAGGCTTGGTTAGCGATCCTCCTATGAACAGCCCATTTCTCACCTTCCAGATAAACAAGCCCTTCACCCAACAATATCTCGGAACCAGGATTAAACTTAATTTTCCCATACGAACCATTAGTGTTCATCAAAATCTCTTTGATCATATCTGGATCAGCTACAGCCAATCTAGGCTTAGTCCCAAACCAAAATAGAAAGTTCCTCCCATACAGCTTTGACCAGTTGCAATAATGCGGCGTAATCCGGTGAGCTATATTGTGAGTAATGCCGGAGATCGGCGTCGACTCGGCCTCGGCAGTCAACCGCCGCCGGATCTCGGCGGTGTTCCCGAAGATCGGGCGGTAGTTGGGGCCACTCACGCCTTGTTTTCGGAAGTGCTTTTGGATTTTCAGGGGGGTCCATATGGTTTTGTGAAGAAAATAGTAGGAGAGGAAAATAAGTGGTGAAAACAGTATGAAAGAAAGCGAGAGATGCATTTGCAAGTAAACTCTGTGTGTGCGCGTGGGTGTGTGTGTGTGTGAGAGAGAGAGAGAGGGAGAGAGAGAGGTCCCGACGGAGACAATTGATGGGGAATTGGGAACTGTGCGTGACACTTGAGATCGATAGTGAAGGTTGCAAATTGCGTGCTGACTATTGTGGGGGCACCAGAGTCAAAGGCAAAATACATTATTTTTCATGAGTTTATCTTATTTTGTTATATGTTCATTCATCTTGTTTCAATTTTACAGTGTGTTGAATCCCAAATGGAGACTCCATTTTATTATCTATGTTCTCTCTCTCCACTTTATCTTCTAAGGTTCTCTCCCCTATTATCTCTCCCTCTCCTCCCCCTACTACAAATTGTTTCTCTTTTCTTCTCACTTTTGCAACCTCTCTCCTTTCTCCTCTCTCTCTCTTATTTTTTTCTTGTGGTAAACAATATTGGACGTATAAACTCGTTCTTACAAAATTCACATAAAAACAATACACCTGTATTCAAACACCCCGGCCAACATAAAAGAATATATTCAGGCAACTAAACAAATAATACGTATTTTAAAAAAATCAAATTCAGACAACCCATTGTTGAAAAAAAATGTCCAAACAAAAAAGAAAAAGTGGGAAAGAATTTTACTAACAAAAACCTGGTCAATTGTCAAAAATTTCAAAAGCCCTATGTAGGTATTTGTTCTAAAAACACCACCACAAGCATCACAACTAACGCGTTTCGCAAATCAATGATAAATATTTGAGAAATTCTGACGGTTAAAGTTAGATGAAACTTCTAACTTTTTCATGAGTTTTCTTGTTTTGTTACATGTTCATTCATCTTGTTTCAATTTTACAGTGTGCTGAATCCCAAATGAAGACTCCACTTTATTACGTGACTTTATTATCTATGTTCTCTCTCTCCACTTTCTTTTCTAAGGTTCTCTCTTCTATTCTCTGTCTCTCTCCGCCCCTACTACACATTGTTTTCTTTTCTTCTCACTTTTGCAACCTCTCTCGTCTCTCTTATCTCTCACGTCATACTGTTAAATATTTTTTAACTTTCTTATTTAATTATATAATCTACTCTTATATTAAATTGTTTTTGTTTTTAACTTGGTGATGCTATATTTTTGTCCCACATCAGAAGGAATCTAAAGATTTGGCAAACTTATAAGCTTCAATACCTCTTGCACTTCATGAGATATTTTTTCATCAAATGACAAAATTTCACCATCTCAAGGTACGGGACAATACCTACGCACGGTTAGACTTTCATGTTTAGTGATTTGACCATCATCATCACTTATATTAATTTTAATAAAAAAAAAATTATCCATATAGAGAATTTAATAAATATTTCTAATTTAATATATTAAAAGATTAAAGTATATAATTAAATTTTTTTTTTTTTTTATTTTGATTGCTGGCAAAGTAAACCCTTATTCGCATTAAATTTGAATTGTATCAAGACAAGAAACAAGGCGAGTAATACATTTTCGAGGACCATAAATTCCTGAGATTTTCCCATCAAGAAAAGCTTTGATAAGCAGGAAAAATGAGAAAAGCACCCACACATTAAAGAAGTGCATCCACATCCGGAAATTGGTCTTAGTGCTAACTCCATGGTCCTGGCCATGAGAGTAATTGAAGAACAATGGGTATAAATATTCATAGCAATTAAAACCCATTTTACTGTATCTATAAACATGGATTTGCTGGTCCCTTATTTAATATGAAATGTAGATAATACATCCACTCAGACTGAAGATTAATTACAAATATTTCTCAATTTATGGCTCCTTGTGTAACACTTCAAAGGGCCCAACTCGATCAAGCAAGCGTCTTTATTTTCTCCACGGATAAGGGCTTTGTTCAATTTGATATAGCATTATATATATATATATACATATATATTCTAAGTAAGTTTGTTTTACTGAATGCATTTGATCCTCAACAAAATCCAGAGATGGGCTTACTATATTATACAGTGGATTCATTACATCCCGCCTGGAGCCCCGTCCAAGGAAGGCGTAAAAGGGGCTTCTATAGATATCAAAGTCCCCACAGTTGCACTAGGAAGAACAATTTTTGTAATTTGACGATACGCCTCTTGCGTTAAATGTAAGCCGTCCCAATGTATATACCGATTTGGATCGCGACAAACTGGAACACCCGGATTTCCACAAAATTGTGGACCCAAAGGGTCGTTGAATGGTCCATTTCCACAACAAGCTCTTAATAAAGTTCTTCCACTGAACCCTACAAACCACAAAAGAAAAGCATTTAATAATTGTTTTCTTCGATATATTTTTCGGGAAAATATTAAAAGGCCCTTGGAATAAATTCTTATATTTATAAAACCCATGAAAATATTTGTCACTCCTCGAACCCATTCCACAAAATTTTTGATTCCGAAAAAACACTTATTGAATTGAGAATTGATTTTTTCAATAGAATTATTTTTATGTTGTTTTAATTGATTTATATCAATTATGATTTTTTAATAAATCAAATTTCCACTGAAAATATTATTATGAATTTTAAGATATACAAAGATAATATACGTGTTCTTGAATCTTATGATAAATATAAACACAATTTTAATTTTTTAAATAAAATAAAATAAAATATTAAATCTTCATCAATTATTTTTAATAAGCTATTTTTTTCTATAGGTAAATTAGCACTGCCAATTGAAACTTTATAATTAGATATTAGAAAAATTAATATAAGAAAATCAATGGTAAAATTGTCCACAAAGGGGGGTAAAACTCAAGGATTGGGTTTTTGGAATAAAAAATTAGTGGAATAGGTTTTTTGAATTGAAAAATGTTTACAAGAATCGGAAAAAAAAAGTTACTTTCAAGGAGCTTTTACATTTTTTTCTTCCCATTATTATGTCCATCTAATTTTAAAATATGGATCGAAACAAGCCTCCCGAGCCTGATTCAAGTTAGCTCGAGTCAAGTCCGAACTGCTTCGAACTCAAGCCGAGCTTGAGCTATATGAACTCAGAGTCAGTCTCGAACCCAATGTACCTAATAAGCTCGAGGCTTGCGAGGCAGAATATTATTCGAATATGTTGATTTATTAATTATATAATATTACTTGGCTGAATTTCTTGACCAAGTTTAATTTGTCTCGATTCAACTAGATTGCAAACCCTGTTCTGAACCAAAAGTGCTTGTAGACACTCACCGAGAAGGGGTGCCTGACGAAGAATCGTTCGAAAAGCATTATAGAAGTCCGCGTAGAGTATCACGACGTTTGGAAATTCCCTCCTAAGAGAGTTTATAGCAGCTTGGAGATTATTGTTTTGATAGGTGGCCAGATTGTTCAAACTTTTTAAACACCCAAGTTCATCAAACGCTTCAGTACTATTGCTGGCGAAGAGCTCAAGAGCATAAGGGAAGCATCCAATTGGAAAATTTCCAGGGATCACGATTCGCATGGCACCGGCCCGGATTATCATCTGAACAAGGAAAAATAACAATAAATCATTATTTATTTATTTTCTTATTTATCATTAGTTATTGATCATCTGGTGCCTGACAACAATAGGTACCGACTAAATTCGAATTCAAGTCAGATCAGACTACTTAAATGTAAAGTTCTCCCCCACTAAGACAATTATTTTCAGAATTTGAACACGAGACCTCTGATTAAGTCAAGCTACGTCAATTGGTGGTACTAGAGATCATTATTAACACAAAGTCGAAGGAGTTTAAAGAGTTGAGTGGCCAATTAATTACAATGATATATCCACAGGTAATTACCCTTGTGCTATTGATAATGGCTTCAGTTATAAAAGGCACGTAGGTCTGGATTTCTTCAAGGGATTTCCCTTGGGCCAATGGATAGTTGATGTCATTGCCTCCAATTTCACCCACGAAAAACAGAGACCTTCTCAGCTCATCAGCGCACACTGGTGTCAAAAAAAAAAATTGTAAGTATATATATTATTTGTTACACATTCTTAAAGCAACACAAAATAATAATCTTTTGTAACTCGAAATGTAACTTTTCCGGTTAAGTTTACCAATGCACGACATATTTCGATACTTCTGTTACACTTTCATATTACACCTTTTCATTACACTCACTAATACACGTCGTGTGTATTTGTGGCATGTACGTATTGTTCAGTGTAACAAACTACGACTTGGTTCGTACATGTATATATATATATAATACTATACAATTGTGCTACAAAATCAAACCTCTTGGTGTAGAACATATTGAATTGAGGTATGTTTTAAACCAGCTTAGTTGAACGTCAAGGGAGGCACCATTGGGAACCCTTACACCTCTCGCACTGAAGAAAGAAGAGTTCATTGCTGTAGCTCCAGCTACCGCAAAATTGACCCCATTTTCGAAGGAAGCATTCTTGTCTAAATAAGGGTTCAACAGTGGAAGCCCAAGAGCCATGGCTGCCAATGTTGTCCAAAATTTATGAACGTCAATTAATTAATCGGTTAAGGATCAAACTGGTAAAAACATCAAATTGTACTAAGACCCTTGCTATTTGAGATTAATTTAATTACCTGTACAGTCTATTATGAGTCGACCATCAGACCAACGACCAGTTGGCCTGCCGGGAAATGTTTCACCGTAAGGCAATCGGTTGGCCGGTAGAGTGGGTCCCACAGAGGGAATCCGAATAGAATTGCCAGTGTCGGCCAACGAATCCCCAATTTGGTACAAAGATTGAAATGGACATGTGATCCCATGGACTACAAAGTTTGTAGCTCGAACACAAATGGAAAAGATTATCAAACAAAAGACTAAAGCAGATTTAGTACTCATATTTGCTTAATGTGTCCTCCGGCTTTTTCAAGACTATATGAATGCTTTTAATATGTGACTATACTATTATATAAAGGTAGAAAACTATAGAGTAATTGTTTTCGGTTTGACAATTTTTTTGATTTATCATTTTATTTTTTATATTTTCTCTATTTTTTGTCTTTCCCTCCCCTCACACGTTTCCTTCTTTATTATTATTATTATTATTATTATTATTATTATTATATTATTATTATTATTATTATCTCTCTCTTTTCTCTTCTCCCTCTGATAGAACATTCTTAAATCTGTTAGTTATTATTTTTTAATCATTTCATTTTATTTTATATTACATAGTTTTACTTTTTACTTATCTTAAATTTAATGAAAATTAAAAAGTTTTTATTTATACAGAAAATATAATAAATATTGAAACTCAAGTATATAATTAATTTATATTTTTTTATTCGCATAGGTATCGCGTGTGTCCACCTTATTAGTTTTTACCTTATTAGTCTTTTACGAAGCACCAGCACCCCTAATAATTATTTAATGTCTTTGGTCTGACATTTTTTTACTCTCTCCTATCTCTTATTTTTCTCCATTTTCTCTCTCTTCTATTTTTACGTAATACTATTATTTTTCTTCTATTCTTCTTACTCTCCTTTCTCATATTCCTATGTTTTATCTATACTATTTTATAGAACACTAGTACTAACTGTTTAATATCTTTGATCTAATATTTTTTTCTCTCTCTCATGTCTCTTATATTTTCTCTATTTTCTCCCTTTTTCTATTTTCACGTAATACTATTATTTTTCGTTCTCTCCTCTCTCATATTCTTGTATTTTATACTATATTTTTATTTCTTTTTTTCAATCCTATAATTTAATCAATTATTTTTGTGTTTCATAAATTTAATAAATATATTAAAAATAGTTAAAATATGTATTCAAATAAAAATTTTCAATTTTATGCTATTCAAAATTATAAATATATGATTAAATTATATATATATATATATATATATTAGTTTGAACATACATTGAGTATGCATCATCCGTAGTATTAAATTATTAATTAAAGGAGTAAAGTATTCAATATTGTCTAATTAGATGTACGACTTGCACATGTCTATAGTAGTTAGGTTGATTGGCACACTAGAGACGACCATTTTTTTTTTTTTTTTGGTAATTCACTGGAGACGACTTTACATACATCAATGTAATGGCATTTCGCCTCTTGCATTATAGATTTCCCAACTCCTACATATCATATGTACGGGAAAAATGAAATCCTATTTATCATAGATGTAGAAATTCTAGCTTTAATTAGATTCAATTGAATCAGTATTAGTTACATAGTGAGTATTTTATATTTATTCTATGATTTGATGGGTTCACCAAACCAAACCCAAAAAAAAAAAAATTCCTCCAGTTAGTCTTAAAACGAAATTTGGAATGTGTTTGGGCTCCAAAAATAAATTTTTGTATGAATTCATTATGACCAATTCAAGCCATGCTGAAAAGGAATAGGAATAGAAATAGAACAAGTCAAAGGTCAAGGCCAAAATAAAAGCCCATGGCCGGCCCATGTCAAAGGTCAAGGCCAAAATAAAGGCTCATAGCTCAGGCGGTCAAAAATAGAAAATAAAAATAAAATAGAAATAGAAATAAACCAAGTCAAGATTATCCCTTATTTTTAAAAGTTGTTAGGATAAAAAAATAACAAATGGTTAAAAATTGGTATTGTTATAACTAAGCATGATAAAAATAAAAACCATGTGATACTGAAATTTTCAAATTCAAATAAAATGGCATAACTGTCATATCTAAAAAATAAGAACCACAATTCATTTCAAATGGTCAAGTTGAATTATCCAATTTGATTCCAAGAATAAAGGAAAGCGGTTGTAACCTAAAGTCTATAAAAGGGCACCAGAATAATCATCAACAATCAATCATCAACGATCAACTTCAACAATCAACTACAACACTTCAATTAAGAAGTTTGCACGTCTTTGATTCTTTTAGTCCAAATGAACAAAGATTAGCTTAGTCCATATGTAGAAAATCATTATGCGAGTGTTCGTAGCCATACTCATTTGGCTCCAGATGAGGTTATTAATGCGTCTGCTCCGTAACATCACGAAGTTGTAGTCATCACTCGCCTAGGTTGAGTCTGATTTGGGATGAAATATCAATGTGGCCAAATGGTATCCTGCATTCATGTCGAACGCATGCATGAGAAGGTGTAGCCACAGTCATCAATGCTCATAGAGTAAGGCAATCTTTCAATGCACTCACACGTAGTCATCGTACGGAGTCATCAATGTGTCTTATTTTTAGTCAAAGTCTCTAGTAGTCATTCAATGCGCTTAAGTCATAAATATGGACCATGTCATCAGTGCACGTATTCGTAGTCAAAGTTCGTATTATTTATGGCGAGTAACCATCGTCTTTCAAAGCACCTTTTTGCTTAAAAATTTTGCACTCTTATCAATCTTTAAAGTACTAAATTTTAAGTCATGCATTAAATTATAGGTGCGTAGAGCCTGGGGGTAGTATTTGATTACTCTGAAGAAGTTGTCTTTCGGATAGAAGTTTGAAGCGCAATTCATCGAAATCAAAACAAGACTTCAACTCGTATGTTCTTTGCACACTGGCACGCCCGCACACAACGAACTTGATTCAAAATTGTTGTTTTCACATCGAATTCAATGATTTCGAATACATCGGCATGACTGTCAAAATTTTATACAAACACAAAGATTTGATTCCACCTAAGCTGGTGATAATACGGCTCAAAGTTTTTACTTAAATTTTTGGACGAATTCAAATTTACCCCACTAAATTCTATATTTGGAGTCAGTTTTCCTCTAGCTATGAAAATAATCGAAAAAGTTATAAAATATTGAACTTCGAGTTTTTATTTGCGATTAATAAATGTAAAAGAACTAGTTCAATTAAATTATTACACTTTAAATCCCTAACATTGTGAAAACTCATAACTGAAGATGGATACATTACCGACAGATTTGTACCTCTTCAATCCAAGGCCAAAAGCATCAAGGACGAACGTTAATTGTTCCGGTCCTTTTTTTTTTAATTCTATAGTGAGTATTTCACTGAGTTTCATATGTACTCATTGTATAAAATATTATATATATATATATATATATATATATATTATGCCTTTAAATAGTATGTATCAACTAAAAAGTCTAAAATACTAAAAATGATACAAAAAAAATATAATTCGATGCAAATAATATTTTTTTACAGTATCAATATAAGGTGAAAAAGCAAATTACTTTTGTATCAAAAAAAAAAAAAAAGCAAAGTACTGATCAAGTTTTAAGATGATTACTGATAGGGTAAGAACCCCATATTTTCCTACAGTTAAATAATATGTAAGTAAGAATATGTTGTTGGAACATGAATATGAAGAAGTAAAAGGATCATTGTGTATGATTTTTCACGGAAACTTAAGTAATTAAAAAAAAAAGAAAAAGATAACAAAATGGATTAGATCTAGAGGATGGCAACGGATATTGATTTCCCACACATTCCACCAGGCTCCTCCAAGTGCCACTTAACCCTCTTGTTACGATGCCACTTCACACATTCATGTATAGCCCAATACAATAATAGTGAGACCTATTTCATAATTATTTTGGTCTTGCCTTATTTTGCACTGTCACTTTTTTTTTTTTTTTTTTTTTTTGGTACTTTCCCGCAAATCAATGGCGGAGCCAAGGGGCTTCGGTGGTAGTCCCAATTATTTTTTTTAAAAAATTATTTTTTAATATATATATTTATTAAAATTTTAAAATTCCGCCTCTCTAAAATAAAATTTTGATTTTTTATCTAAATTATAAAATAAAAAATTTACTTTGCTCTACTCTATTTTATTTTTGTTAATTTATTTTTACTCAATCTCATTTACCATAATAATTATATTCTCTCTCTTTCTTTTTCCTCTCTTTCTCCTTCTGCTCTTCAAATTAAAATATAAAAAATTCTATTATTTTTTATTTCTCTATTCTATTCTAATTAAAACACCAAAATTCCTATGACAATTAGTATTCTCTCATAAACCCTACAGTATTCAATTCTTTCTTCAAAACCAACATATAAGAAGGTATTGTGCACTAATTTTGAAATTTATACATTTATTTATTTGTTTATTTTTGTAATTGATTTCTGTATAGATATTTGAATCTTAGAATTATTGATATGAATCTTGACTGTTATTTAATATTAAACTTAATGAATCTTAATGTTTATTTGTTGAGTTATTGAACTTGAATGAATCTTACTAATTTAGATTTCATATTTAATTTGAAGTAATTTGGGGAATGTGACGGCGGAGAAAAAAGAAAAGATATTTTTTGAGAGTTGAATATATTTTTTGATTGTGAGAACAGAGAGAGAGAGAGAGAGAGAGAGAGAGAGAATAAATATATTTTAATACTTTTTGAGTTTTGATTATGTATCATTATGTGGGTTTATTGTTTAGATTGTAGTACTTCTAATTGATAGTATACATATAAATATGATAACTTTTAATTAACAAAAAAAAAAAGATAACTTTTGTTATTTTATATATTAATATTATATGTAACACTTATATTTATACATTTTAAAAACTAATAATCTCAAAAAAATCTTCCAATCAAATGCTTAGTTCCGTCCCAGCCACGTTATCTTTCTTTTATTTTTTTAATCTCCCATCTCTCTCCCTTCTCTCATGTCATATTATTAAATTTAAGTCTCTTATATAATTATTTTTCAGCCATATATTTTTTTGTTATTTTAATTTTTTTAGCTTTCACTTACACTTATGTTAAATTTAATAAATACTAAAAAAATTTATTCATACAACAAAATTAATAAATATTTATAATTTAACTTATTAAAATTTTAATACATAATTAAAAATTATATAGGGGCCACTTTACGATGCCAGTTAACACAGTCATGTATGGCCTAATTATAGGTATCACTATAAATGGCTATATACAGGATGTACGAAAGGAAAAATTTTCTACCTCCACGCACGTCTACTATTCCTTCTCTTTTATTATGTAATTTAAGTGATCAATATAGTGAATTGTTTCTTTGATTAATTATTGACCATTTAGATAGCTATTTGGCTAATAATTGAATCAGATAAGTCCGTTGGATGAATTGTTATATAAAAGGAGAAGCATTTATCTTATTAAGAAAAAAGCACTTCAATGGAAAAAATATGCTTGGATGGACTTTTTAAAAAAATAGAAGCTAGAAAAAAGAACAAAAGTGGCTTTTTTTAAAAGTTATCAAAGTATCTTCAAATAAAAATATTTTTAAGACAATTTTAACTGTTGCATCGAAACGAGAATTGTTTGGTTTAATATATATATATATATACACACACACTATACTATAAAAAAAATACGGCTCAAAAAATATTTTTTTTTAAATTCATCCAAACAGGCTCTTGAGTAATTTATAGATAACCAAATTTATAATATTTCTTCCATTCCTTATCTGTATTAAGCAAATTTAAGTTAGAAAATTATCATATGATTACGTGAATGGTAATTATTATATATGGTTAATAAATTGCTTACATAGACAATAAGGAACTTTTTTTATGGATCAGGTGGATGCATCATGCAGTTTAGATTCAATCATATGTCATGTGTACTTTTTTTAATCCTACAAACACCTGGTCCATATAAAAATTTTCGGAATGAAGGAGTCTACCTAACACTCCTATATACAAGGAGTTAGAAGATTTCTAGCTTTTTTTATCTATCTGTTAGATATTGAATCCTCCAAAAATAAATCATATTACTCTAAACACAAAATTAATTTTAACTAGGGTGAGCAGGGTCAATTTCACAAGAAATAACTTATTAACGAATTCCTAAAATAACCAGGTGTTCAAAATAAGAAAGGTGAGTTTGAATAAAAAGTCAACAAAATAAAGTAAAAGTAAGGAATTAATTAAAAACAAATCTATATAAATGAAAACTCAGTCAAGGGTAATTCTTCGCGCAATATTTTTATTGATTGATTATCAATTCAAATATAGCTTTTAAATTTATGCAATTAATTGGTTATGGTTTTCAGATAATTCGTCCAACCTAATTGTTTCTTAATAATAAACTAAACATGTAAACGCAATGAGTAATCCTAATTAACGAATAGTCCTAGTTAAACGATAGATTTAACTCGTTAACAACATTAAAAACTAAAAAGACCTAATCATAGCCAACAAACCTACAAACTTGGATTTTAAAACTAGATTGTATATTTTTCGTAGTATAATTCAAAAGTTTCGATCCAATCAAATTATACTACTTTTCATTTGTATTGATCCAATCAAATAATTACGAACTCGATTTTGTCAATTGAAATTATGAAGTTTAATTAATTGAACAATAGGCTCTAATTGCACAACTAACAAAAATACTATTAAAGGATGGAGTTTTCCTAAAAAAGCACAAAAAGATACACAAATATTTCATAAAAGTAAAAGACAAGCAAACTAATTAGATCTCACAATCCTTAATCAAAACATTAGCTTGAATTACTCGTTAACTGAATAAAGTAGTTTAACTACGCATGGCCACGAATACAACTTTAAATAAAAATATAAACAGATAATTACATCTACACCCTTTGAGGTTTGGTATAATTACGGATACACCCCTCATATTTGACTATTTACAATTAGACCACCTCCAAGTGGCCGTTAGGGTTTTTAGCTGCAGACGTTAGTTGTTATTTGCGAACTTTCGAAAATATCCCTCTATGAGTGGGAAATTAATTGGCAATTTTTTTTTTTTGAATTTTTTGCATGACTATAATGCCCTTGTTGGTGCATAAATTAGACCTTGAAATATCTTAGGGGGTATTTGTAATTTTCAAGAACTTTGAGGGTTGTGAATTTAAGTTTCAAAAAAATCAACAAAACAATCAAATAATTCTTATAAAAATAAATCTTATCTGATATTAAAATATAAATATAAATTATGTTATTATTTTTATACTTTTTTATAATAAAAATCTTTATTGTTTTGAATTTACATTCTTTCTACATTTTTTTCAATTTTTCCCTTCTTTCTTATAAATAATTAAAAAATATCAAAATAATTAATTTACTTTTTTTAATCAATTTTTCCTTTTTGTTCCCATCACCCCTAATAATCACCTTCATCCTCTCCTTCTCTACCCAACCACCCACCTTCTCCATCCTCCTCCTCCCGCTGCTACCCTCATCTTCTCCGTCTCCTGCCACCACCTCCTATCGTCTTCATCTCCCGCCACCTGCTACCACGCCGCTACCTCTATCTTCTTCATCTTCCAGCGTTGTTGCCTGTTGCTGCCACCAACCCCACATCGTCCTGATCATCTTCTTCGTCTGATACTGCCACCTCCATCTTCTTTATCTTCCGGCTCCACTGCCTACCGCTGCCGCCACCCCTATTTTCATCCCAATCACCGACCGCTACCCCAATTTCGTCCCAATCTACCGCCGCCAACCCCACTTCGTCCCGCATATGTCACCATTACCCATTATCTCCAAATCCTCAAATCCCCAAACAATTTTTAGGTCAACCTTTTCAGATTTGGGTGTGAATAATTTTTTATCCAAATCTCCAACAATTTATAGTCTAGATCTCTAAATCTCTAACAATTTTTGATACAAACCTCTAGATCTATGTATATGTGTATGTATCTATATGTGTACAGTGCGCTATTTGTGTATGCACACACCATTTTGGCAAGAAAACCCAAAATAGCATATTCTTTTTCAAACAGACTAGGATTTTTTGTTAGGGGTAGATTGTTCTTAAGAAAATTACACAAGTTAAGAGATAGGGATATAGGGGTATTTTTAGCAACCAACAAATCCTACTATTTTTTTGATTTTTTGGTACAATTATTTAAGGGCATTAATGTCATTTCCATAAAATCATCAGGGTTTCTAATTAGATCTTCACGTAGGGGGGTCTAATTGTAAATAGTCAAATATGAGGGGATGTATCAATAATTACACCAAACCTTAAGGGATGTAGATGTAATTATTTTAATATAAAAGCTGAATTTTTTTGAGAAAAACCAATCGAGAATCAAAAGGTATCAAGACTAGGTCTTAAAGCATGTATATGTAGCATTCTAAGCCTCAATCTAATTTCTAATAGGATTAGAAAAAAATTTTGGAAAGCCCAAAAAATCATAGGCAAGAAGGGGGTTGTTTCCATGAAGAACTCTTGCCATAACTCGACATTTGCCTTATATTCTCACGCCAGAAATTCTAGTCATAAGGCGTGATCACACCTTATGCATCAGAATGACTGTTTTCATGTTTATGTCTTTCAACTTTCCTGTATGACACCCCTCTACATTTTTCACTATCTTTAAGTCCTTTTTGAGCTACTTTTCATCAATTTCCACCTACAACGAGAAGAAATCAATTTATTAAAATTCTAACCAATTTATGACCCAAATTTAATCAAAATAAGTGCAAATGTGACCTAAAACTTGGTAAAAATGACAAGTTATCACTTTCATCTTAGTTTTAGAGTTTGTTTTGTGGCCAAGCTTTCTAGCACTTTATTTGTAATTGTTGTCTTAATTTTTTTATTTTAAATTATTTTATTTTTATTTATCACTAATTTTATAAATATATTAAAATTCACTAAAAATATTTCAAGAATATAAATATATGTCATCAAGTTATATTATTTTTTATTATATACACGCATCGAATATGTCAATATTACTAGTAGAGATATAATTTTGAAGAGGAAAGAACGAAACCGTTATGTGAACAAGATAAACGGAATAAGAAAATTTCAAAAAGAAAAGAAAGAAAAACAAAGGACAAAAAACCAACGAAAAACCTATAGGTAGAAACAAAAATGGGCGTCATTTAGCGGAATACCTTGTTGAAGGCCTTTTGTGTAAACATGATAAGTGTGTAAAATCCGTAATTATAGATCCCTGGATATCAATCTCCTGAGCACGATTGTTACACCCCAATTTGCACTATATTTGGTTTAAGAATTTTGCTAAGAAAATACTTAAGAAGGGATTTTTTTTTTTTTTTAAAAAAAGCTCAAAATACTTAAAACTGTTTGGTTACGGAGTAAAATGAGCAAGAAAAATTATTTTTCTTTTTAGAGAAATTATCTGTTTTCGATTGTAATACACATGTGACTTTGGTGAATTGAGGATGATAGAGATAAAAACATGAATATTAAAAGTGATTGAATGACTTAAATATGCTTTCTATTCGGTTTCTTCGCTATTTTGGAAAGTAAATGGATTTCCTTGTTAGTAGTACATTTTTTCCTTTCCTTGCTATGTTTAGAACAAGGATTTTGGTAAAGAAAAATGAAAAAAAAATAAAAAAGATAAAAAATAAAATCATAGAGTATTATCATTTGAAGTAAAAGAAACAATTTCCATTTTATTATCCTTACCAAAATCCTAGAACCAGACCAGAGGGTTAAAAACCAACCATCAAAAATAGTTTTCTTTGACATTTATTTTTTTTCTTTTCCTTTCTAAAATTCTTTAATCAACCATAGTGTCAGTGGGTTCGCCCTATACTGATCCAATCGAAAGCCAGTAAAACAGGGAATCAAAAATAGCATTATTGTATTTGTTAATATCCACCATTAATATTATTAGTCCTCAGCCAAAATTGATATCCACTAATTTTCAATAGAGAAATCACTACATTTAAAGTCAACTTTAATCTATATATATATATATATATAGAGAGAGAGAGAGAGAGAACTGTTTACTACAATCAAATAATATCATCAAATATCAACACAATGCAAAATAGTCGCTATGTAATAAAAAGAAGAGAGTATAGAATTAATTAGAGCAACATTCTCATTTACGGAAATTCTAACCAGATTGTAATTATGAAAAGCCAAAAAATTTGAGAAGGTTGAATGAGAATTGAAACACTAGGGAACGAAAAAAGAAAAAGGAAAATTGTGATGGAACTAATGAGAGAAAAAAGTTGAGAGAACAAATTACTTTCCCTGAACAGAAAATTCATATGGAATTGCCAACCAACATCAATTTATGCTCCCAAAAACAGATAAATCTCGTGGCACATTACCAACTTTTTACTTTATTGTAAATATATGTTAAGTGAAAGTGAGTTCTGACGTCATATTTCATGTATTTTATTCTATTTATTCTTCATAACATATATAGAGATACAATATACATTTATGCAAAACTTTTGAAAATTCGATTACAATGTTTATGAAACTAGTTACATAATTACTCATCATTTGTAATTAAACGAGAAGAGCACTATGACATTCACAACATCACAAAAGTACCTTTATCGCCAAAAGGGAGCATAAACTATTTACACAAAAACACTTAAAAACAATGTATCTTAACAAAGCTTTCCAACTTCTAAAAACCAAGAGGAGATAGAATGAGCTCTAGTTCTATATGAGAAGCACAGCTATAGCACCGAAGGTTTCCTCTCAGTCGGATCATCCCATGCATCTCGGGCCGGGCCCACACCACCGAATGAAGCTGTCGCCACGTCAATCCCACCGCCAATAGAGCTCAAGAAAGTCGAAAACCCACCAGAGGAGGCTTCACCTCCTCCCATTCCGAGCCCAAGAAAATCAAGAGTGGTGGGCTTATCGCCGAAAATGCCTGAAGAGGAGCCCATCATCATTCCATTAAAGCCCGAAGATCCACTGGTGGGAAGCCCGAGGCCAAGCCCGAATGCCGGTGAGTTATTCTCCAGCTTCACACTAAAATTGTCCCAATGGCCCCGGTTTGAAGACGTGGAGCCCGACACATTTGAAGCATTGTTATCTTGAGGGTCAACCGTTGGGGACGAGACCGCCAACCCCAGCCCACGAAGAAACGAAGAGTTGGATGATGTGGCGCCCATCTGAGCAGCTTTTTGGAGCAATGCAGTGGCAGACAACGCTGGTTGCGGGTAGCGTTGTTGTTGAGGACTTTGTAATAAAGATGATGCTCCATACAAAGACGAGGACAATGAGAGAGATATGGGATCAATGCCGGGACGATCAGCAGGACTCGTCATTGCACATAGGAAGCCGGGGTAAGATGCGGGTGGTGGTTGTTGGGCAGCAGAGGTTGATGCATTGAATATACTCGGGAAAATTTTGCTGCTTCCTGGACCAATGTGGCAACTAGAGGTGGACGGGCCACTGGCTGCAATTGTTGTTGTAGTTGCGGTGGCCACGGCAGTGGTGGTGGTAGAGGTTGATAAAGCTGCTGTTCCCGCTGGCTGTGGTGGTGGTGGTTGAAGATGGCCAGTCTGATTCTCCGGCAACTCAGCTGGTATCAGAAAGAGAATATAACACATAAGATTATCAAACAATCAACAAAAATGAGCTTTTTTATTAAAAGAAAGCCAGAATCCCAATATGTAACAAATTGTACTGAAAAAGCAAACTTTTGAGTAAAAGCAGATGCAATTATACAATCTTTTCCTCACGAAATCAATCCTCCTTTTTAAACCTCACTTCGATATTCGAGCTACATTATTGTTTTGATAACAATGGAGTCCATAATCTCATTCACCCACCCCACCCAATCTTTTACACTGTTGACCAGTTAGAGCGTGTGGCTAAAACAAGAAAACCAGTAAAAAATTTTAAAAAGCAATGGCGTTACTCCATGAAACACGTTTCCATATAATATCAAAAGCAACCAAAATTTAAAGCTGTACACATGAAATTCTCGTTTGCCTATATTCTACGTTCACACTTTAAGCAACACTAGCAGCTCTAACATCAAGCACTCACCTGAACTTTGCATCGACAGCACCGGCGACAAAACGTAGGTGGATGGAGTCAGCGGCGGCGGTGGCGGGCTGGAAGCCGCCGCCGCCGCCTGCAGCGGAGCCGCCACAACCTGAACCTTCAAATCTCCGCCAGTCGTCACCTCCGCCACCGGCTGAGCCCGGACACACTCCTGTGCCAATGCATCGCAAAACGCCCTGTGCGTGATAAAACTATCCCTCCTATTACAACAAGGATCAAAACAAAAAACAATCAAACACCACAAAAGATCAATGCCCACCAACTTGTAAAATGAAAAATGTTAAAATCCACCTAGAAAACAAAGTGCCACAATCGCAACGATACTCGCGAGTCCCACAGGTTTTCATGTGGGCTTTCCAATCGGACTGAACCGCGTATTTCTTCGAACAGCGCTCGCATTTGTACTTCTTCTCGCCGTGTTTGCGGCAGAAATGTTTCTTGATTCCGGTGAGGTCGCCGAGGGCCCTGGAGGGGTCGTGGTGAATGCAAGTGGGCTCGGGGCAGACGTAGACGCGCTTGCGGACTTCTTTGGTGGTCCTCTGCCGGAGTTTCCAGGGCAAATTGTGGCCCCGCCGGTGGAGCTGCAAGTTCTGGTCCCGCTGGAACCCTTTGTTGCAGATCTCGCACACGAATCTGTTTGTTGCGAGTAAGGTTTTTGGAGATAAGGCAATCACTTCTGCGTCTGGATCTGTAAAGCAAGCAGAAAAATGAAGAAAAAGATTAGCTCAAACACACACACACATAGATATATATACATATCAGTTTTACCAGGCATTCCGGGAAGACTGCGTTTTTTCTTGGTGGGCGGGGTTGATCCTGCTGGTTGATGATCATATTTTGCTTGATTATCATCGGCGGCGAGATTAATGGGATCTTCAGAAACTGGTGAAACCGACGGATTCTCCATTCGACCACGATTTCTTGCTAAAAACTCCACTTTTTTTCAACTAAAGATAAATACAATCAAAAAGCTGATATGTTTAAGTTCGAAAAATAGCCAATATTAAAACCCTACAAAAGCACACTTATTTTCAACAATTCTGCAATGAAGAAACCAAAGAAAGCTTTAAGCCCACAAGCTAAAAGGGCCAAAAACGAAGAAAAAGAACAAAAAAACAAAAAAAAATCACTGCTCTTGGAAATTGTTTTTTCTTTCTACAAAAAGAATAACGATTTAGGTAAAAATTTAGACACCCAACAAAATCCCTAGAAAATGTCAAAGAAAAAAGTGGCCTCTTTCTCGAACTAAGCAAAAAATGGGAACGGCGTCGCCGGTTCAACACTTCAACCGAGTAGTAGCCGGCCACCTCGCGCAACTACAAACCACCACCGCATGTTCATACACGACGGCGCTTACAAATCTTGTGTATAAATTCTAATAAAATTCATATTTATAGGTACTTTGTTATTGTACGTAGAGAGAGAGAGGCGAGGGAGAGAGGTAGGAAGGGTGAGAGAGAGAGAGAGAGACAAAAAGAGAGATTTGGAGTGAATTTTATTATTATTATTACAGTAATAATGGTGAGAAGAGTTTGTGTGTATAAACCTATGATTAAACAAAGATTACTGCTTTTGTGAAGCGGCGACAGTTAGCCATGGTTGTGATTTTAACTCTGGTTTAGAAAAATGAGAGCCTTCAGTTACAGCTTATTCTTCGGTCTGAAGACATCAATGGTCCAAATCCGACCATACACGTGGAGAGATCTGCATGCATGGACACTTGTCGGAGGAACTCACTACTATTCTGTCAATATGGAGCTGTCGTTTAATGACCTCTTCGGTATTTGAACCTTCAATATAAAAATGTCTACGCATGCCAAAAGACATTTATACCCTACCTCATTCACTTCCCTTTATGTGAAAATAAAAAACAGTTGTATGAAGGTTGTGGAAACTCGTTTCTATTTTTCATACATTATTAGTTGTTTGAATATTTCTATTAATACCACCAAATTGTGCAGTTTAATTGTTCGGTACTATGCTAAGTCAAATGTCTTGTCTTTGAACCTAGAAAATACAGCTACAGGAAGGTTTAAACCTTTGTGGGGATAATTTTTATATGGACCGGATGTATGGGTGAGGTCCAACACCCTACGATTCAAATTTAACAATGTGTTATATGTATTTTATAAAAAATTTAATACATAACATATGATTAAATTTGAACCGCAATGTGTATACATCGGATCCATAGAAGAATTTCCCCCTTCGTGATACAATCCAACCTAGATCCAAATTTATTTAATGTGTATTGATGTTAGATATTGGATAGTCAATGATCGATAATTAAAATATATATATATATATATTCTTTTGATACTTTTTTTAAGACAAATAATCAAGTACATTATTAATTAGTTAGAACATCATCTTGTCATTAAAATGGTGATTGTAAAATATCATTGATATCAGTGCCAAATATGAATTAGTTGAAAGTGTTTCTAATTAAGATCGTCCAATACTTAATTAAATTTGCATAAGTTGAGGAGATAATATTGATGGGAGATGGAAATTTAGGGAGCTAAATGCATTTGTACAAACCAACGAGTGATTAGAGTATTTATAGTAGACTTCTAACATAAAAGGCCCTAAAGGACATGGATGTTTAGAGCACATCTATATTTGCTTAAGTTATCATGAGTAGACATAGGTTAAAGGGGGTGTTTGGAACTTGGCTACAATCCAAACTAGAGCCCATGTAAGCAGGATAGCTACATTTAGACAGATGAGAAAATCAAGTCATTTATACAATGTCAAGATGATCAGACATTAATGGTATTGTAGACTTGATAAAAGTTACATTAAATACTTATATTTATTGGGAAATTCTTACTTGTACTATATTCGATCATATCGTAACTAATCTCATGATGAGTGTTTTATATTTGTCATATAATAAATGTACAATTTAAAAAGAGTGGATAATCACATAAAAGATATATTAGACTTGCTACATGATTGATTGGATTTTGTCAAACCGAATTTGTTCAAAAAAAATTCATATTTAAATAAGATCAAACGTTTTATTATGAATGTGTCTAGTCATCTTTGAGAAGTCAATATATATTTCGATCAGAGAGTTAATGACAAATCAGTGGCCATGTTACTGAATGAAAAATGACATATCTCCGCATCAAATAAATATATATAGGGAGAGAGAGATTTCAATAATTATGTCTTCGAAAAGAATTGTGAATTTGAAGCAAAATTAGTCTCAAAGTAATCTTATTTTCGCTTCACCTATATAGACACATATTATGAAACTTCGCTTGGATTTTGAGGTGAAATGGCAGAAAAGCCCCTGGGACGCGGGTGTACAAAATGATATGTGTCGGCTAGCGCAGTGGCGTTATGCGTGAATAAGTGTGAAAATGATGTCGAATTTTGGGAACAATGGACAACAGCTGGTCAAAAGGTCAAACAAAAATTAAATTGGTTGGTGGGATCCAAAATCTGGTAATATGCGTCTCACTACTTGGTACCAAACAGTACTATACTGTCCCCGTTTTTACCAACGTTGCTTCTCTGCTCCTCTTGCAACCTCTGACTAACATGCAATTAATTCCACAGATACTGTGCCCCGTATATACATACACATATATATATACATATATCGGTGGATATACATCCTCCTATACTAAAATTATTCAATAAAGATATATATAGACTATGAATATATGGTTATGAAACAAAATAAAATGTTAATCACGATGATATATAATTTATTGATCCATAACTGAATTGGACATATACTCAATCCAGATAGTATGGCATTAATTTCATTGGACTTCGTGTGTCATATTAATTAGAGATAGAGTCAAAGCAAGCTGCAAAGAGCGATCACTTATATGTATTTATTTATAAATTTTAAAATTTATCACTTTCCTTTAAATTATATAAACTTTTTTAATATTTTATATAAATTAAATCTTGACCTTCTTCTTAAATAAAAATTGTTAATTTCGTCCCTCAAGCTAAAAATACGGTCATAATAAGTGTCATCTTTTCAACAGTTCGTCTGTCTTTTAAATTAATTACTCACTCTCAAGTACGAGTGTAGAAAATTGGGTTGAGGTCTTAAAACGATAGTATATTGTATTTAAGTTTAGTTTCTTTTCAGTTGGATCATTGTTCGTTATATGATGCATTTATTATTCTACTTAAATGTTTGGTTGTCGATGCATGTTAGAACTACTGGCTCAAGAAAGCATAGGGGTCTCCCGGTCATACTCCACCATACTTCACCCACTCACAACATGTGCAATTTTGAATCTTTTTAAATAAAAGTAGGTCTAAATTCACAGAATGTAAAACACCAAGAAAATCAAATTATTGAACAAAAGAAAAAGAGGAAATCCCAAATAAATAGAACAAAAAATCAATCCAAAGGCTGTAGATGGACCCGTCACACATTTCTAGGGATTTTATCAAACGGAATAACACCTATCCAAAGAGAAGTGACTGCTCGTTTTGCTAAACCATTAGAGTTTACACACACACACACACACACACGCCAACAGGTCAAAAATTGTCTAATTATTCAATTACAGGATATATGAACCACTTATTTATCATTTTTCATACTCTTGAGTCTTGACATGTATAACGTTAAATTGATCCCTCTATATAAAGGAAAATTCGAATTCAAACTTCGCTTGATTGGATCCACTTGTTTGTATTAAGATCGGTTACATCGAAATTAATCATATGATGAGTGTTTCACAATTGTCATATGATTAGTGTATAGTTTAAGGAGAGTGACCAATCACATGGCGAGTGTATTAATACTTGTTACATGATTAGTGAGGTGCGGCTAAGCCGGATCTCAGCAAGAATTTTTTGTCAATCATTTAACCAGTGTTAATAACTTAATATACTTGTCATGTAATTGATATTTTTCTTAAACTTTACACAAATCACATTGTAGGTAAATCACTAACTATTACCACATGATTAATATTAATTTGAGCAGATCGAACATAGACTAAAATTCTCCTACGAGAAATATGTCCGGGGGCAAAACATAAGTGCGAAACATTGATTTAAATGTCAATAAAAAGGTGATAAGTGAAAAGAGGGGAATTGTATGGGCGTGGCAATCATCACCATTTTGATTATCTTTCTTGGTTGCTTTTCTTTTTTTTTTGGCCTTTTTCAGATGCCAAATGTCTGCATCGAGTTTTGAAAGCAATATTTTCTCATCACTAACTTTCTAAAGTTTGATCATAAAAAGAGGCATGGGCTATCTGTCTAATATGGAAGTAGACTTGTGTGACTAGATTGGTGGGGGTACATGTGAAATATTTCTATGGTCAATGGCACCACTCATTTTGTACTTAGTAGTTTTGGCATGTGCTACCCTACTTTCTTAAAAAAGGCTCTTTATTGTTATTATTCTTTTTTTCAAAATAAGTATCATCAATCAACGTATCCATCTCTTGTACGTATTTAGAGCCAATGAAATTTGCCCTCCAGACTTGGATCCACATTTTTTGAGGACAAATTCGTGAAATACATAAAGTTTTCACTTTTTCAAGCTTCATATAAAAAGAATTGCTCATGCAACTCAACTTGAGTAGTTTCAATTAGTATTTTTATTTGTTGAATTTGAACGTGATAATATCAATGAATGTTTTAAAAAATTACAATTATTATATCACCATATTTAATTCAATTGTTAAAAATACTAATTAAATACTACCCCAACCGTAACAACATCTAATGAGCCCATATAAAATTATGTGATAAAACACACAACGGAACCATAAAATATAGATGAAAAAATTGCAACCTCAGCATAGTTGAGTATTGCAGTTGACAACTTAAATCCTTACCAATTCTTTATCCATCTGAATTCTAAAAAGAAAAAAGAATCAAAAACTCGTTACCTTTCGAAAGCATCACTACATATTAACTTAATAAAATATATTATTAAATTTCGGATTCATATCTTTAACAAACTAGATCTTTTGATTCCATATACAATCCATCTATATCAGAATATAGATATTTATAATCCGAATTTGTCCATCGGATATTTAATCAGTAAAAATCCTAAAATTCATATCGGATTCAGATAAAAATCCACCCCATTGACAGCCCTAGTAAGATCAACCAAAAGGAAATACCACTTAACCACTCATATATGGTTTCTGCAACTTTGGACATTGAAAAACCCGAAATGCTTCAGAAGTTCTAAATTTCTAATTAACCGTGTGCAGGAAGTCCATCTAATACAGAATGACCAAAGATTTCAAAGTTTGACAAAGATAAAACACGACAAACTACAATGTGGTATAGGTCCAGAAATGCTACAACAGTAGAGATGCTAACACAAATCAAACATTATTTTCAGACCGGCATGTCCTGAAAACTTCACCCCGCATAACATCTATTGGCATGTGTTCATGAGTATACCTCTCAGGACCCAGGTACATGCCTGTCTTTTCCAAAAGACGAAGCCCCTCTTCCCGACCGAATCTTGCGGAGTAGAGTTTGAGGTACTCGATGTCCTAGAAGACAAAATAGAGAGATGACCACGAAAACCAATATAAATGGTTAAAACAAATGCTCAAACGTACAAAGAATGTTATGAACAAATTTCAAAAGATGGTGCAAAAAGAAAATCGCATATTTGTCAACATGCCATGTAAAATCCACAAGAACCGTTTTAGTAGGCACTAGAATCTCTAGTAGATAACTGAGCTGGACACTATCTCGTATGGGATGTGTTTGCAACTATCAAAAACATTTGCAAATTACCTCATATTCCTTATACAGAAGTGCTATGAACAGATAAATCATGAGCAATCAATGAGGTTTGTATACCTCACACATTTAGTTGGAATAGTTTCAGAAATTTGCAAAACCACAATGAACACAATACACTGCACAAAAGTATGAATTACACATATACAAGAAAAAACGACAACATTCAATTAAGCATGTTCTCATATAATCAAACGTCAAAAAGGTACCTGCAAGCCACTTAAAAGCCGCTCTAGCCGCAAAGAAGCTACAGGTTCCTGCGAAGATGAGAACACTTGACCAGGGTAATACAAGACCCCATCACCTGGAGGGAGGCCACGTCTAAACCTAATCTGGAAAAAGAATATAGGGGTTTTCAAAATCTGAGGAAATAATTATGACAAATATTTGATCAAACTATCAACTTAGTGTTAGGTAGATTGATCCTTAACCTCAGCACTAGGAACCATGGCTTTTTCATAACAATTAGCACCCCAATACAAAAATCCTGTTCCACCTTCTTTCCATACACGCCACATTACTGCACGGTGTTGTGTGCCTCGCATTCCCAAGTGCCAGTTAGGATGAGGATCAGATGGGGCCAGGCACACATATGTCCACCACTCCTGTATAAAGTTCAAAAACCAGAAACAAGAAAATTAGAAAAGCAGGCGAAAATCTTATGCGAATCCAAACATGCAAGTCAAGTCATAATTATAACAAAAGTACACAGAAATGACAGATTACTAAATGAATGAACCTTTACCCCAGTCCAGAATTGTTATGTAGTTATGAGAAGCAATATAAGTTGGCATTTAGCCAAGCCAAAGAATGTTATGCCCTCAGAGAGATTTGAGTCAGTGACTCCTGTAAGAAGAACTCAAAAATCTGTATCTTGAGTTGATTTATAAGGTTGTTACAACAACTATTTATACAAGAGAAACCTAATCTCGAAAGAAAAACCTAATCCTAGTCTCGAAAGGAAAAACTAATTAGGACCAAATAAGGAAAACCTAATTAGGACCTAATTACAATAGCTCACAAATTTTCCAACACTCGCCCTCAAGCTGGTAAATGGATATCATCCATTCCAAGCTTGCAGATTAATTGTTGAAACGTTGTTCCAGATAAGTCTTGAGTAAGCATGTCAGCAAGTTGGTCACTAGTTGAAACAAAGAAAGTACAAATTAAATCGTTGTCAAGTTTTTCTTTAATAAAATGTCTATCAACTTCAATATGTTTTGTACGGTCGTATTGTACAGGATTGTGAGCAATATTAATAGCGGACTTGTTATCACAATAAAGTTTCATTGGACCTTCCCATTTAATTCTAAGATCATCCAAGATTATTTTCAACCATAAAAGTTCACAAATTCCAAGTGCCATAGACCTGAACTCAACTTCTGCTCCAAGTCACAAGATTACCTCCTAAGAAGGTACAGTACCCAGAAGTAGACCATCTATCAATAGGAGAACCCGCATAATCTGCGTCTGTATAGCACTCAAGAGTTAAAAACTCTCCTTTTTTGAACATAACCCCTTTTCCAGGAGAGCCCTTTAAATACTGCAAAATCCTATTCACAGCTCTGAGATGAGCTTCTTTTGGATTGTGCATAAATTGGCTTACAATACCCACAGCATAGGCAATATCAGGCCTAGTGTCAGATAAGTAGCCTTTGGTAAGACCCTTTATCAACAGTCACATCCTCTGGATACTCTCCCAATCTATGATTCTGTTCTATAGGTGTTTCTACCGGTTTGCAACCTAGCCTACCTGTATCCTTCAAAAGATCTAGCACATACTTCTGTTGGGAGATGAAAATCCTTTTCTTAGAACGAGCAACCTCAATACCTAGAAAATATTTGAGTTTGCCAAGTTCTTTGATCTCGAACTCTTTCACTAATTGCTATTTCAAATTATCAATCTCTACCAAGTCGTCTCCTGTGACTATAATATCATCCACATACACCAACAATATGCACACTCCCCCTGAAACAGAATATTTCACAAAAAGAGTATGGTAGCCTTAACTTTGCTTGTAACCTAAGGCAAGCATGACCTTTGTGAATCTGCCAAACCAAGCTCGTGGAGATTGTTTGAGTCCATACAATGCTTTCTTCAATTTGCAGACCATGTTTTTTTTTGTTGGTAAGGCAAAGCCTGGAGGAATCTCCATATACATCTCTTCTTGAAGATCACCATAGAGAAAGGCATTCTTCACATCAAACTGTTGTAGTGGCCAAGAATAATGGGTAGCCAATGACAACAAAATTCCGACCATATTCATTTTAGCCACAGGAGCAAAAGTCTCCAAATAATCAACTCCATAAGTCTGAGTGTATCCTTTAGCCACTAACTTTGCTTTGTATCGTTCTAAGGTGCCATCAGAATTATATTTCACAGTGAACACCCACCAACATCCAACTGGCTTCTTCCCATTGGGTAGGCTAACCAAATCACAAGTGTTGTTCTTCTCAAGTGCATCCATCTCAAGTTGCATAGCCTTTTTCCAATTTTCATTCCCTAATGCCTCAGATAATGTCTTTGGAATGAGTATAGCATGGAGATTAGTAAGAAAGGCTTTATGGTTATGAGATAAAGAAGAATAAGACACAAACAAATTGAGGGGATGTTTAGTGCATGTTCTTGTTCCTTTCCTAAGAGCAATAGGAACATTCAAATCATCAAAGGAGGAAGGATTGACTGGCATAGTAGTAGGAGTAGATTCGGATAATAGGACGCTCTCAGTTGTAGGTAATGATTTCTCCCTTATTGAATAAACCTGCAATGGACGGATAGAATTTCGAGTTTCCTCTCCGACTGTTGACAATGGTTCTAACTCAGACGTAGACTCGGGAGGGATACTGATAGATTGACTGTTTGGACTGACAGGCCTAGGACTAGTATTTAGCATTTCAAGGAGAAAGAAATCTCTATCCTCATTACTACTCATATTACTTTCCTCTGGTGAATAAAGTTTGCTAAAGTACGGTTCTTGTTCAACAAAAGTGACATCAGCAGTTACAAACAACCTTCGAGTAGGAGGATGATAACACTTATAACCTTTTTGAGTAGATGAGTAACCAATAAAAACACACTTTTGAGCTATTGGATCGAGTTTATTCCTATTTGAAGAATGCACATGAACAAAAGTTATACATTCAAAAATCCTAGGGGTCAAAATATTAGATATTGGATAAGTGGGGAAAAATTGGGAGAGAACTTGCATAGGACTTTTAAAATCAAGAATTTTTGTTGAAGTCTATTTATGATGTAAGTTGCAATTAACACGGCTTCTCCCCAAAAATATTTTAGGACATTATTTTGAAACAAAAAGGCTCTTGTGATAGCAAGAAGATGACCTTTTTTCCATCTGCCACCCCATTTTGTTGTGGATTGTAGACACAAGAGGATTCATGTATAATGCCTTGTTTTTGAAAAAAAGAGGATAAGTTCTGATTAAAAAAGTCTTTTGCATTATCAGATCGAAATCTTTTAATCCCTACCCCAAATTGAGTTTTGATCATGTCATTAAAAATAGGAAAAATACGACTCACATCAGATTTATTTTTTCTAGAGGAAGATCCAAGAAACCAGAGTGCAATCATCAATAAAGGATACAAATCATCTAGCCCCTGAAATATTAACAACAGTGGATGGCCCCCCAAATATCGCTATGAATAAGATCAAAAGGAGTCAAAAATCTATTATTAGTAATGGAAAAAAGGCACATTTGTGTTTGGCCAATTCACAAACATCACAATGAAATTGTTCAACAAGTACTCCTTTAAATAAAGAGGGAAACATCACTTTAAAAACATTAAACGATAGATGTCCTAGCCTACGATGTTGAAGCCAAATCTTATTTTTCCTAGTCTCTAAAATATCAGAAAGACAAGCAACAGGTGACAAATTCTGAATTATATTTTGTCCACTGCTTGGTTCATTAAGATGATAGAGATCATTCCTTTCCTCAGCACGCCCAATCATCCTCTTCATATTCCTTTCTTGACATACACAATGATATAGGTAGAAAAGCACATTGCAATTCGAATCAATAGTTAACTTATGGATGGAAATAAGATTGGTGCACAATTTTGGGATATGAAGAATATTTTTTAAAGTAAGGGATTCACTCAAATACACATCTCCTTGACCAGCTACAGTTGTAGTTGATCCATCGTCTGTAGTGATTTTTCTATTGCTTGGAGAAGAAGTATATGAGGTGAATTTATGTGAGGAGTTGGCCATATGATCAGTGGATCCTGAATAAATGACCCAAGAGTTGGGAAAGACAATATGTGAAGCATTAGATGAATGCGAAAAGGAAATACGGATGAGGTGAGAAGGAATATCTGAGAATACCATGACACTAGTACCTGTTGAAGATTGTGGTTTTTGTTTCTCTAATGTATCCAATAGACCCCTCAGCTTTTCTATTTCCTCACTATTCAAGCTGTGAACATGGGAACCAGTATTTTCCATATTCATAGTTGCAACGTGTGCCTGCTCATGCCCTTTTGACTGTCCTCCCTTCATATTTTGAGGCTTTCCATAAAACTTCCAACACCTCTCTCTTGTATGTCTGGGTTTTTTGCAAAAAGTACACCATAAAGTGTCTTTATTGAATTGAGACCACTTCAAGTAATTCTTACCATTCAATCTATAAGTTGTTTGGATCTGTTGCAGTTCACTTGTTGAATTGTGAATGCTATTATCCATTGTATGTTCCATGAATCCAAAAAACACGCACTGTATAGTCGTTGGATGACTGTACCAGCCCCAGAAACCGACCAAAAACTTCGAGGCGACGCCGGAAAGTCAAGTCCGACCGTCCGTCCGCCGGCGTGCGTAACTGTGCAAAAAGTTGCTTCCGGCGCGTGAGATCCACACGCTGCTTGCCCGACCGCCGGAAATTTTTTTCCGGCCGGAAATCACGTTCTGCCGCCTTCTATGGTGGTGGTGAGAACCAAATGTACTCGAAAAAGGTGTTGTTCTTGATAGGACAGGTTAATCCTAGGAACCTATTTTAAATGGCTCTGATACCATGTAAGAAGAACTCAAAAATCTGTATCTTGAATTGATCTGCAAAGCTGTTACAACTACTATTTATACAAGAGAAACCTAGTCTCGAAAGGAAAACCTAATCCTAGTCTCGAAAGGAAAAACTAATTAGGACCAAATAAGAAAAACCTAATTAGGACCTAATTACAATAGCTCACAAATTTTCCAACAACTCCTCCTTTCTACCCTTTATATAAGTTAAAGTTTCTATATGTTTCCATCATTCCTGCGTATTTGGATATCCACTAGTACAATCCATCACACAGTTTTATATTATAGAGATATATAATAATTAATGTTAATCAATTTGCTTTGTTTTCAGAACTGAAGTTGTATGGATGTAAACAAATATTCCCATTTTTTAAAGGGGAAAAAAATTTCCGAACACAAATGCATCATTCAATCTTCTCTTCCAGGTACAGAAAGACAGGCTGAAGTAATTCTGCAGATCAAGCCCAATTCTCACTGACTTATGCGTATGGCCAATTACATGTTATCCTTCAAAATTGTTTCTCATCCTACAAAGAAGTTTTTCTCTTGAGGTCGAAGGTGGTCAGAAGCTCAAGTGGCAGATTCTCATCACCCCTGGAGTTGAAGTTATCCAAGTAGAAGGACAAATTTCTTCCAAGAACGGATTTTATTTAGGGAAAAATCTAAGTTGCACATTACCTCGCCATTTTCAGGCTGTATTTCTGCAATAATATCGTTCACCAAATCTTCACGGTTTCCAATCACCCATTCACTGTAAGGAGAAAAGTGGTGTTTTATAAGGTTTTAAGGTCAAAGGAAGCTGTGAAAATAATTAACTCATTTTGCACATTATCCAGCATCTCAACTCGATACTACTATGCTTACCACTGCTATAGCAAAAAGAAGCATATAAATAATCAAGATGGAAGACAACTATGACAATTTTTGACAGACATTGTCACAAATATCACGTTCAAGACTCAATAGTTGACACGCACACACACATGCAGGCTAAAGTACATTGCAGCATGGAGGAATAAGCGAAGACCAATACCTTGTGCAATATATTTGGTTGTGAGAGCGAAGAAACTCCGGAACTTTGAGAAAAGCTTCAAAGTTGTCAGAAGCCAAGGGAGCATCACTTGGACCTGCATCAATTATAAAACCCATCTGAGGAGTGAAGACATCTCTTTTGCAATGTCATAGCTAGTGCAAGAGACTTCTGGCAGGTACTCTCTTATGCCAAAAAAAGGTTAGACTAGCAAGATATTAGAGCAACTACTGCCCAGCGAGGCTCTAAGTTTTTCGTTTACATTTGTGAGGCCCAAAGTTAGTACCAATCTACACAAAGCTCCAACACCTAAGCTATTGCCATTAAATTTCTTATTGAGTACTCAAAAGTAACATAACTCAAAGTGTAAACTTTGGATAAAAATTCACTAAACACACAAACTTGAAATATTCACATGCGCCTGCCGTGTATTTAAGAGCATATATACATATATATAGACACACACATACATATACATATACATATACATGTGGTACAATTCATGTCCTACTATACATGAAAGTGTGCATCTTGTGAACTCAAAGCAAAGGATAATATCACCCTAATGACACAAATCAAGAAGAATTGCTCAACCAATGATCAATGATTCCCCAAGAACCATTTATGCATTGATTTCACCTCAAATTCTCAAATGAAGTCTCACCTTCAGCGATCATTGTTATTGTTGTGATGTAGATGACTAATATTGGCATGGTCAAGGACTCTTATAAGGTTAATCTGACGCCTTCAACGTCAGCAATTGAATTCTGAGCCATCTTGCTTCGGTTAGTGCCTAGGTAAAGCTCACCAATGATCAACAGCAACTCCATATTTGACCAAGTACGCATAATGATTAATACTCAGTGCATTAACAGAATAGTGAATAACTTAGGCATCGGATAGAATAATCTGAACATTCTACTCAATCTCAGATTTAATTTGGTCAGAACAAAATCTAGAGCATAGGTATTTAGAGCGCAAAGGGTCCCTGGGGCTATAGCGCGAAGCGCGCGCTTTTTTAAAAAAAGCGCACAATGTAAAAATTATATATATTTATATATATACACACACATCAAATTAATTCAAAAATACTAATAGGTTGCAACAATGCAACAATAAAACACATAGAGTCATAGACAATAAGACCTAAAAACATAATACGGAATGTTACTTAATTCGTTCAACAAAAACATGCAAATATAAATATAAGATCATAAGAAACAACTTAATATCTAAAATTAAGTGCTACACCTAGGCACATACTACATATCATCTAAATCCTCATCCCCATTTGACTCTTCCCCACCCTCACTAGAATAAGATTTATAACACTCATTATCTTTCTCTTCCTCCTCTTCCTCCTCTTCAAAAATAAAGTCCCCCTCGTCTTCATCAATAACACGCAACATAGAGGTGGTTGAAGCCTTTCCTTTTCCTTTTGTTGGTGGTGTGACCTTTCCTTTTCCCTTAGAAGTAGTTGCCACTGATTTAGGTGCTCTCGGTCTCCTCGAATAAGTAGAAGTGGGAGTAGATCGATAGTCTCGAGACCTAAAACTATAGGGATCCTCATTAGCTCCACTGCCTCTGCCACATCTCCCCAAGTTAAATCGTCATCGCCATACACTAGAGCATCCTCTTTTTCACTTGGCTCCATTCTCCCCACCAACCACTCATTGCCATCATCTAAAGTATGAGAGTCTAAGATAATAGGATCGATGGTGTCACGTTTATCATATCTACGCAACAAAGACCTATTATACTTAACAAACACCAAATCATTCAGTCGTTGTTGCTCTAGACGGTTTCTTTTCTTGGAGTGGAGCTGCAAAATAAATAATACATAAAAGTCACTTAATGTTATTGAAGAGCATTTGTAATAATTGCATTTTAAACCATAATGGGATATTTGTTATTTTTCTTACATGTTCAAATACACTCCAATTGCGCTCACAACCAGAGGAGCTGCAAGTTAGACTGAGAATCTTCATGGCCAACTTTCGTAAAGTTGGTGTTGAACTACCATATTGATCCCACCACGCAGCTAGTAAACAATAAGACAGAAGATAAAAAGTTAATAACAATCATTTATATTCACGTAAATAAGAATACCTATTTTTAATTTTTTGTTACCTGGTGCTAGGATCTTATTTTAGCTTTCAAATTTTGAATACAAATTAACTAATAATAAAAGGCAAAAAGAAAAATTAATCAAAATATGACAAAACCCATTAATTGAATTAGTTAAATAACCCATTAATTCAATTATTTGAACAAAGAATCAAAAAAAAAAAAATTCCCAAAACCCAGTCTGACCGAAAAATAGAGGGAAAAAGAAGGGTACAAATTAACTAATAATAAAAGGCAAAAAGAAAAATTAATCAAAATATGACAAAACCCATTAATTGAATTAGTTAAATAACCCATTAATTCAATTATTTGAACAAAGAATCAAAAACATTTTTTTCCCAAAACCCAATCTAACCGAAAAATAGAGGGAAAAAGAAGGGAAAAAAAAAGAGGGAGAGAGAAGATTACCTATTGTTCTCGTGCGTGGCGGCTCCCTCCGGCAACTGTGTCCGGCGACGGCGGCTGTGTCAGGCGGTGCGGCAACTACCGATGATTGAAGGAGGAAGAGAAGGGGAAGAAAGCAGCTGCGTGAAAGTCAGAAACGTATGTTTTTTGGGGGGTTCACCTCTATTTTTCCTAAAAATTCAAAGTCAAAAACCCTAACTTGACTGGTCAACGCCCTGGAAGAAAAAGCGCGCTTTCTTTAGCACTCTGCGCTCAACGCTTAAGCGCGAAAAGCGCCAAGAGCGCGCGCTTCTGGAAAATCCCAAGCGCAGGGCGCTGCGAAGTGCAACGGCTGCGCCTCGCGGCGAAGCAAGCTTTAGCGCGCGCTATGTGCGCTTTTGATAACTATGATCTAGAGTCGGGATTTCCTCTGTTAATTATTGCCCTACCAAAGATACAAGTGAGAAATACAAAGGGGAACTTGGTATCAGGAAGCCTTTGGATGAGGAACAAGTCAGAAATGTAATATTCTTTTACCTTTGAATCCTCTAGCCCATTTTTGGTTCCATGTGTTTCAGCTTATTTACTTCTTCCATTTGTATTTGGAGAAATATAAAGCACAATATTCTTACAATGATAGGCATTATATACTGGTTGAGATTAAGTGAGTGTTAGTTTCCTTCAAAATACAGCTTTTATCAGCCAACTAGACTTTCAATTTCTAGTTAAAATGAAAGTACATTGAGGAAGTTTTTGCATATTTTAGGAAGTCAAAACAGAAAAGAAAGGCTCACCGCAGTAGTAAGTGGTCATTATACGGGCATCAGGTGCATAAGCGTGAATCCCACTTGCCATGCTACGGATAGCTTCATAATGTTCAAGGTACAGTGGCTGGATGTGATAGAATTACACGCAAGAAGCAGAAAAGGAAACAAGACAAAAAAAGTGTTATCAGAGTGCCATGACTAAGAAAACATATCAACATCCAAGACTTGAAATTTTCACTCATGCATGCATGCAAAAATGCATGGACCACAAAGCAGGATGATTGAGATTCAACATATTTAGAAAAAGAAATGGATTAAATTCTACGGAGATTCATAATGCATATAGATACCCATGTCTTTTGATGTCAAGTTTATGTTTATAACAAATGGAGGTGTAGAATAAACATTCTCCAGGTCCCATTCTTCCTTTCCATTCCAGCTAATCAAGCAATTTCATAAGCTCATAGGATGTTAATATCCTCAAATTCCTTCCTTTTCTTTCTTCCAGTTTTATTTCCTACCTTTCCTTCCAGTTCTTGCATTTCACACACAGCATGACCGAGTATTTCCAAAGTAAAAACTAATATTCTAGGAGGTGCAGATGCAAGCCTGTAAAAACTTAAAAACAGCACCAAAAAGATAAAAGCACCAATTTAGTACATGCAAGATATCCCTTGCAATCTTCCTGTTCTCACCTCATCCCACAGATAGAAGTAGGCTTTCCTCCAATGGTTTTTCGTTCTTAAAATCTCAACTTCTCTTTGCACGCAATCCTTTGCTGTATCGCCACTAACAAGTGTAAAATAATCAAAATAATTAGAAGAAAATACTAGCTAGAATCAGCTGAGGGGACAGCAAGATGCATACCAGGGGACTACTGGACCATATGGTACAGCATATGCTGCAAGCCTGGGATCAGACAAATACTCATCTGATTTTGGATGACCAGCTATATCAGCATAGGAATGAATCAGTCATCAAAACCAGAAAACCATTAACAATCAAAGAATCAACATTAAATAACAAATGTAGTATAAGTTGGATAAGTTGTACATGATAAAAAGACAGAATCTCAATATAAGATAATACATGCTTAATATCCAAACAAGCTAGGCTGGAGTAATAACTATTACAATTAATGAAGAGTAGGTGTCTCCATCCAAACATAACTTCACTGGATATATTACTTGGTTATTGCATGAATAACTTACTAAGACACATATCATGTCAGGATCAGAGCATGCTCAATTTATTACCAGGCCATGGGCAGGTGTAAGTCAAAACTTGCATTCCTTCACGCCACTTGCAGAAGTATGGGCTGATTTTATATTGAAGCAGCCACTTAAAATGCTGATCCAGCACTTCATACCACTTGCCACTTCCACGTTCAACACCAAAACGATCTTCGATCACTGTATCAGATATCTATTTATGACTAAGAAAATTCATGCTCATCTACCTTTTCCTATCATTTATGTTACATAAAAAACAAGGCTACCTGAAAAAATAGATGGAAATGAAATTGCTTGCATCAATTTATTTGAAATTCCAATGTAGACACAAATTTTGTTCATGCAGTGCGCTCATTGCACTTTCGAGAAATTAACTTGTTCAATCAAAACTAGAACCATCAAATTATAATTCGCGGGAGCTGCTCCATGGGAGACAGAAATAAAGTGAAGAAGGGAGAGATGGCAGAAAACTAAACTGAGAAACATGAAACAACCACAATAGCTATAATTTCTCTAAGTTTAATTATCACAGCAACATAATTGCAGGATACACCAATAACAGCAGGAAGAGAAGGTGTTGCTGGAAGAGTGAAATCCCAGACTGTGAAAGTTAATTTAACCCGGATTGAAAGGCTTGAAACAGCATCCTCATCCATCATGTCCACTGACCCATTATCTAAATGAAGTTCAGAAAATGACTGGGATAGAAGTACTCTCCTCAAAGATGAAGATGCAGATTGCACTCTCTGTACCTGAAAAGCAGAAAAGAAAGAAGCATTAGGAGCTCACAGGAGCAGTCAGTACAGTCCTAAATTCAAAGAAGAATCCAGGAGATCATGTCAAAATGACCAGAGAACCTACAACTTCATCCAATTGCTTTCCATCAGCAGGCTCCATGACATGAAGACAGTTCCTTAATTCTTCGTACAGTTGATGCCTCTCAGCTTTACGCAGGCATTGAGCTTTAGACCTGTAATCAGCCAGAATGAGAAGAACCCGATAACTTGATATAGTCGTTTCAACCAGAGCAGAGGTAAAGATCATCACCCTGTGTCAACTCTGGTAGCTGTAACTATGATTTCTCCTTCATATTGACCTGGGGGTTGTCCATGTGGGACATCGATTGAAACCCAAATTGCAGTCGTTTCTCTGAAAAATGTAAATGTCATTTAATCAGGTCTTGCAGATAATTTGAATTCCAAGCCTAACAATCCAAATTTTAAGATAAAAGATAACAATACCCGGGCAAAAGGTTCAGTTGGCCTAGTGGTACTTCAAGAGGCACAAGAGCATCCGGCACACCTAAAATGGACACTACTCGCCTCATTGTCAACGACTCACCAGCTACCAATCTGTGTACAGCCAAAAAGATCAGCCGCATTAAATTTTTACTGCACACACCATAAGAAAATTAAATCTGAATAGGTAAGAAAGACAAACCTATCACCAGAAGTGCAGCACAGATCACTACACTGAACCTGCACTGTTCCAGCAATACAAGAAAATCCTGCCCAAGAAACTTTTGGACGTATAGCTACTTGGACACTTTCCCTCTCATTTCTTGCTGCCAAAAGAGATACCTTCGAGGTAAAACATGTCAGACGTGTAGCTACAAGGAAGGCAAAAAGAACATATAATGCTTCAAAACCAGGCTGAACACTACTCTTGCTCGGTTAGGCCTACAAAATGAGTGGTGTGGGCAAGCAAATGCAAGAAGCAGTAATAGCCGATCAGAAACCAGAAAACAGGTCTGACCATCACTCCTCTGTTCCTCTTCTTTCTTTTTTACTCTTTACATATAGAAAATGAGAAAACTTGTGCTTAGGTTACGCAACAGAGATCCTTGACTTCAGTAATTCAATTCAACAATTAAAACTTCCATTTTACAGGAGGACAGGCAGATGGCACTTACAACATTTTCTCAAGGAATTGGGTCTCAAGGATGTTGAACGAACAACTGGTGGTTAATTTCTCTAGCTCATGTCTGAAAATGAAAAATGAAGAGTTTAAGAATTGATCGACAGTTCTTTCAACTCTCGACCAATTGATGGATAGAAGAATGAACATGGAAGAGGAAGACAGAAGGGAAGGAAGGCAGGTTTTGGGTGCTATAAGAAAGATGAGTAAAGCAGGTCAACCAATAAATCCAGAAACCTTTTTAATTGGAACACAATTTCAAAGAGAGATAACTTATTACTTCATTTATTTGATTATTTCCATTAAGAAATTAATATATTATATTCTTATGTAACTTCACAGCAATAGAGCCAGACCAGTAACAAAATAGTCCACTACTGATGCCTCTAGTCCAAACTCAAACACTGTAAGTGATACAGTCCAGAAAATATATGGAACCAGAATCTTTTAATTTGGGAGTGGATTCATACACTTATCTGGCACTATATTGCAATTTATAATTGATAGTTCCAGTTAATTCCAAGGAAAGCACATGGCATCAAATTAGCTCTTGAAGAAGAGCTATCAAGGCTTGACCCTTGGGTTCTCAATGCTGTTCATCCGAGGCCATGGCTTAAGCATCTACAAGCGACACAGATTTCAGCTTCTCAAGATACAACTCTTTTTCCGTAATAGCCTAAGGGTCATTTGCCCATATCCAATGGAAAGATTAACTTTGTATTACTTCTCCAGATGATCTAATCTCTCTTGGGAAAGGAACTGGAAATGAAACTGGGAATTTTTTTCCATATCCAATGGAAAGATTAACTTTTGATTACTTCTCCATGTGATTTAGTCTCTCTTTGGGAAGGACTTGGAAACGAAATGGGGATTTTTAAATAAAGTACCAAGACATGGGGTTCATTTAAGGCTCATACAAACTGAGAATCTGACACAGAATTGGTGAAAAATGAGTTTAGGTTGTATAGGGAGAGAAGTCCAATGTACGATTCCCAGATAAACATTCAATAGATGGGCATGCCAACATTTCTGATATATGACACATATTCGGTTGGAAATCCATGGTGTCTTGATTCATAAATCTTCCAAAACATTGGCTACACTTAGAAGCATAAAAACATGGTTTGTCTAAACTTACATGCTCCAATGTTCGGGGCATGTCCTCTGGCCTAACATTTGCCGAGCTCGGCATGCACCACACATGCACTAACTCTGAAGAATGAACTTTCAGAGGATCAATTGAACCACTCAGCAAATTTGGATCATGTATGCCTGTTTCACTCCATCCATATGATGTTCCACCTCCTTCAACACCTTCAACAGGCACCACCATCGTCTCCTGATGATTTCCTATATAAAACACAACCATACATCACTTGAATTTGCCAGCACTATCAAGCTAGGCACTGATGTTCAACAAATAAAAGAATCAGGAATAAAACCAAAACCAACAAGGCTGCAAGTCTGCAATTGAGGAAGAACCAACGTACCATTGGCCTTATCATCAAAAATTACATTTCCAACGTATCATGTGCTAAAACAATTGCCATACACAAATCTATCAATTATTAGATAAAAATATCCAGGAACTTAAACACACACGCACAATATATACATGCATACATACATACATATATATATACTCTGCTGACTACTCTTTTCTCGACTTCAATCCATCAACACTCTTGACAAAGAAATTCTGGCAAAAATGAGCTAAAACTGGGGTTTCGACAATCATACAGCAAATACAACCACAAAAAGCAATAATACCCAAGGATAAACAACCAAAAACAATCTCATGCACAAAAATTAACTTACAAAAGATGTAATTAAGAAACCAAATTACAAGGATTCAACAAATTTTACAAATATACTTGGATAAAGTACTAACCGGAGTTTTCCATTGGTGCGATGACTGGATGACGATAATCACAAAACAGGTAATTTCTTTGTTAATCTGAGTTTTATTCCTTATTACAGGTGATTTTCATGCAAACTAAACAAAATTTCAGTAATAATCAGAATCGACACAATTTTTTTATGCAAAGCAGGGAGAAACTGAAAAATCACAAGATACTATTAATGGCAGTTCCTTAGTCCTGATTAAGTAAATTTCGGGGTTCGAAGAATGACTGAAAGGGGCATTTCCGTGACTCTATCGTCGGAGGCTTTGTTTGATAGTGGGCCGGTTTCGATAAAGTGTTTGTTGAACCGTGTTTTTTATGACAAAGGCCTTTTTTCCGTAAATGAAGTTATTTTGTATTTGTTTACACTAACGAGACGTATTTCAAAAAGTAAGTCTCTTTGAAAATTACTTTCACGGTCTGTTTGGATGAACTTTATAAAAAAAAAATACTTATTTTCAAAAAAATAGAAACATTTTAGTAAAAAAATTATATTTGGTTGAATTTTTTAAAAGTTTAAAGCCAAAAAACAAAAAGCATAAAAGTGATTTTTTTTTTAAAAAAATTATCTAATTTAACTTTAAATAAAAATATCTTTTAAAATACTTATAATTATGGTATTCAAATACAAAATTGTATAACAAAAAAATAATTCTATTATATAAAGCATAGCTTAAAAAGTACTTTTGTTAAGTCTATCCATATAGGCCCTCAATAGTTTTCTTTTTGGTGTTGGCTTATGCTTTTCTAAAAAAAAACCTCAACCAAATATAGATTTTTTTCATTAAAAAGTTAATTTAAACAAAACAAATATTTATTTTTTTAAAAAAATCCATCCAAAATGTACTTAATATTTACTAAAAAAAATGTCAATTCTTATATTAAAAATAAATTTTGCATCAAAATATATTTCTAAAACAGCCAAAACAGCTCAAATCATATTTTAAATTGAAATCATGATTATATTTAGCATAGGCTAGTGCGACAGACAACCGAATGAGTAGTCCAGATCCTCTGCTACAAAAAAGGTGATACATCTCCTTCTACACTTATCAATGCACGTCATGTGTATTAGTGAGCGGTTGAGATAAGGAAATAAAAAAAAACTTATGATATGGACTAATCTCTTTCTTTATCTCAACCGCTCATCAATTCACGTGGTATGCATTGATAAATATAGAAGGAGATGTAGCAGAGGATCCTAACTGGCGAACGAGGCCCTTATATTTGGTTTTTCCTTTTTTTAATAAATTGCGTGCACAACTTGTTCATACAAGAAAAAGAAAGAAAAACAAAACTTATCAGATAAGGCCGAGTTAAAACATTTCACATGCTAGAGGACGAGAGTCTCATAGATCATGCGACATTTCACAAAGATAAATAATTTGAGCAGTTGAGAAGTAAATCTTTGTTAACGCAACTAACAGTAACGCTTCTCTCTCTCCGTTAGATAATGCGAGTTTATGTTGACTGTCTTGAAAGCTAGGCTTCCAAATTTTGCCACTAAATTGGAAATTCAAATTTAATTTTTTTTTTTTAAGTTGATAAAAGGGTTGATGAATTTCAACATATTAGTTTGCTTAATATAGTGTTGGCTAGGGCTGTTAATGTGGCAGATTTTCTTCCAAGAAGACAGAATTTTAACATTTTGGACTAATTAAGATATCCAATAATCTAAAATAAATGGATCAAATATAGAATTAAGCAATTCACTGATATTTGCATACAGATATTTCCAAATCCAACCCATTGATAGGCATAGACTACCGGCACCAAAGGTTCGGTACAACCCCATTTCCAGAGGCCCAAAAGGGTGAAATTCTAATATGGAACGAATATGGATCCCACCAATTTACCAGAAGATCAAAATTGAAAACCAAATATTTGTAAGCTTCATTATTGCTCGCCCTTCAACCGATGACGCCAAGCCAGTAGTCAGTACCAGTAGCATACTTCAATGTAGATATCTGAACAAACATATAATGCAAAAATCAGAATAAGAAGTGTGGCAGCATGAATATACTAAATTTGGCGAGCCAATCAAAAAGCATGCTGGTTTTGTCTAAAGTAGAAACCGGGAAAGCTGTAAGTTAGCAGTTTGGACGAAAGGCATCTATTGCTAGACATGTTCTAATAAGGCGAATAGCCTATTAGATAGGGAATATGTGGATTTTTACACATAACACATCGACCTAAGCAATAGTTCCAGAAGTCCTAGGCCTTTGGCCTAATGGACACATACCCTGCCTTTATAGGCGTGGGGAGATTAGAGCTAGGGTTCGAATCCTGGTGGGGTCCATGGGCGGGATGGTGTGTGTGTGTGTTATCAAAAAAAAAAAAAAAAACCAAAAACAACAAATCCAAATGAGTTTTCCACATAGATGAGAAATTCAATTGATAAATCTATATGAAAGATAGCTTTGAGTTGGGGATCAGGGCTCAATGCAAGACTTTAGGATTTCACCAAGATAACATATTTCCACCATAAAAAGGGGGAAACGAAGAGCCTGCATGTGAAGCGGAATGTAGCCTTGAAACACTTGCAAAACAGTTTAATCTACCATCAGAAACTAATTTATGCATCTTTAGAATCTGAAATGCGTTGTCGTTGACCAGGCCAATAACTCCACCACAATTCTTCAATCCTGTATGTTTGTGTATATGTATGTAGTAAAATGTTTTAACTCTGTGGGACAATCAACAGAAGGGATGTAACTGTAAGGTGAAAATAAGTTATAAGGGAGGTATTTGTAATTTTCACTTTGAAACCAGAGTGGAATGCTTGTGTGATTGCATAGAGTCGAGAGGGAACTTAGCTGAAATCATTGCAAAACAGAACATAATAAACTCCTCTGTCCAACTTTGGATTAGAAACTGATTCGAATTTAAACCAGTTCAGCATATTCAAACCAAAAAACCCCCCATCAAGGCCATCAAAAAATAAAGAAAAATAGCAACCACAAAAAACACACAGAAATGATGAATATTATGCTCGTAAGATAAATAAATCTACCCATTAAAATTGCCTAATTAAGCAAAATAAACTGAAAACGGATCAGTGGGCAAAACAAAATCTGAAGCTTACGTTTTGCAGAAATCAGCAACGTACCGCGAACTGTTGTAGAAAATAAACCACATCAACACAATAACCAGTGTATCTTTACAAAATTAAGGCCGACAAAGAACAGATCATGATTATTGACTAAAGCATTAAGCATAATTATCAAATCTAAAAAATCCGATTATCCATTTCACATATATAAACATGTCAGATCCCACAAAACCAGAGAGATAGAGAGAGAGGGATAGCGGAGAGGAAAAGGATACTGAAGAGGTAACGCTCCCACCAATCGAGCATGTATAGCCCAAAAGTAACGTTGTAGAGATAAATCTTGCGCTGAAGCCAGTTCATCGCTGTTGAAATTTCTGAAAGCCTGTGTCGACACTGTGAATGATGAGACGCAGAGTCGAAGACCCGACAAGTCAGAAGTGGCTCCTTTTACTAATTTTTAGTGGCCTCATTTTTTTGTTTTTTTTTTCAGGGTATCCCCAGTCGATAGTTAGAGGATTAATCTCCGTCTTTACTGTCAGTGCATTAAACGATAGGAGACTGGCTAAATAATTTGCTCCATTCATATGAGTAGGGATCGAACTCCCGACCTCATACTTAAGGGACGAGATGCTGAACTATCACGCCAACCAAGTAGCCTCATTTGATTTGATATAATACATTGTATTACAAACTTTAGTCCATAGAATATTCCATGCTTGATTCATGATGCGGGAATGTGTTGAGATACCTCACTTTATGATCTTATGGATTGAATACATAGTTTAACCGTATAGTGAGTCTCAGGGGGAGGGGATGTTATTGTGGTAAGTAGATCTCGTATGGTGATTGTATTACAACTGCAATTACAAAATTGGCCTTATCTTTCCTCAATACTTACTATTGTTGCACCCCCCTCCCCCCCCCCCCCCCCCCCCCCCCCACCATATTAATTAATTAATGTGAATAATGTTTGTCCCCTGACCTCTTTCTTGTTGCCTTCTCACTGTACATCACAAATGACAGAGTCAGATGTGGGGGTCTGGAACATTTACTTCTAATCTTGAATCCCTCCCACCCAAAAAAAGGTATAGCTCGTCTGCCTCCGCGCTTGTCAGTCCATCGCGTAATGAGGTTTCCTTCCAACGAGGTGATTAATTGAATCGAAACGAGTAGTATATGACCCCGTCCCAACCTTAATTAAATTTTCCCCTTTCTTTCTTTTTTTTAGCCCAGCTTTATTTAGTAATTATAAATTTTTAAGGAAAAAAAATACAGACACAATTACTTACCTCGAACAAAAATTCGAAAAATTATACAATCTTTATTATTGTGTTGAATTCAAGCCGTCTGTTGCCGGTATATTTTGTGATTTTTTGCTTGGAACAATGTCTCCGTTTAAGGATTGTTGATCTTTAGAAAATGTGTTGGCCGCCGCTGTTAAAGAAAGGCTGAAAACGTTGTTGTGTGTTACTGTACCTCCACTACCTCAGTTGTACAAATGTGGGTAAATTTCTCCTATTAAATAGGAGGGCAAATTTGTATTTTTATGCTTAATGCAGCCAAAAATCGAATATCAAATAATGTTTCCAGCCCAATCAATATGCTTGTCATCTACTCAATTTCAACAATCAAAATTGGAAGCCCAACCTCCTTTATACAACCCAATAGCGAAATTAGTCTTTAAAAGAATCGGGTCCAATCCATGCAATTAAAAGTGGTCATTAAATAGTAATATATACATACATTCGTTTATATTTATAGGTTTCGTTTGGTAGGGGTTTATGGATGAAATTAAAAGGGTATCAAATTCATTGACAAGTTTGGTAGGAAGGCTTACGATTACACTTAATCCTGCAAGGTATTGAACACTTTATTCCACCTACATGGTGGATATCATACCAGGATTTTTTTATGTGGATAAATTATACATGAAAATTACATTATTAAACTTGAGATACTCATATGGGTTTTATTTTTACTTGGACTTTTAGTAATTTGTCATTTTATCTATTATTTTAGCAAAATATTACCAAACTATCATAAGTATATCCCGAATATCTCACGGAAATGTAATACTACCAAACATGAAAAAATTAAGGATTGATTGCGTATATATTTTACATGATATCCCATGAATCAGGATTACACACAATCCCGAAGTGCTACCAAACGAATCCATATGGTTATTGAAGAAAATTATTAATTGACTGGTTATATTTATTATATAAGTTTTAGATTAGTTTTAGTTTATATGTTTATTATATATAGTTGTGTAGGCATACTGTAATAGGATGGTTTGTAAATATATTGTACTTATTATATAGAATACTTTACTATTCTTCTCCTTGGTGTTCACGACTTTATATTTTCTTCCTTAATCTGTTCATGGTTACGGCATGAACGGACGAATTTCATACACTCATCATCTATACTCTTAAATTTTGTTTAGTTATGTCCGTAATGGTCCCTGTTATGGACCTAAAATTTAATACTAAAATCATCACCTTATCTATAAAATTTAAATCATTACGTTTTGATTTTTTATTATAAATAACACATTTTGATCATTTTGTTCCGATTTAACTCTATCAAAAAATATTTATTTAAATGGTATTTTTATCAATATTTATTTAAAATTGTTTCGTATTTATAAGTTTCTTAGTAAAAATTAACAAAATAACATCTTTCATTGCATCAGTATTTATTTTTTGATAAAATTTGGCTGAAAATTCAGCGATTAAAGTATTAGTTATTTAAAACATAAAGGACGAAAACACTATAATCTAAAATTTGAATTATTCTAACTTTAAACTTAAAAAAAACGTTAGTGGCATTGACATTGTCTATATTAAGTAAAGTGCCGAAACCCCCTAATATTTTGAGCCAATTACACTTTGCTCCTATCGCTTGCTTTTGTGCGAGAAGATCTGATGACATTTAGAATAATAATTTGTAGCCATCATCTTTTTTCTACTTCTGATGAATAAGGTAAATTTGAATTCAATTTTTAGTATTGGTTGAATTTATGTGATCAATTTGATGTGCGTGCATTAGTGTGTAAAAAACGTGTGTTTTGGTGGGATAAACAAAAACTGAAAGTTTACCCCCACCACCCCCCGACACGTGTAAACAATTGCAATACTCCCCTCACATCTACATTTCAATGCAAAAATTAATTGACAATCATGAATGTTCGAGTTTACTATTATATGTGATTAAATATTCTCCAAAATATTGCTAGAATTGAAATTAGAGAGTGCCAGCAATCAATTTAAAAAGGTTATGTGATACTTTTGTATAATCTCAAATAAGGAAGTAAAGTACAATTGACCTTAAACGTTAAGCGTTGTCCGTAATTTATACTTAAGCAAACTATATAAATAGTATAGTTTCAATTTATAGTAATCAAGGGCATTTGTAAAACAAAATCAGCCCAAATATTAGTAAGCTTAATATATATGCAAATCACCAAAACAATTCTCTTTTGACCGTCGGACTGTTGCTGCCAAGTGCCAACTCCCATCAAAATTCACCCTCTTAACTTCATCTTATTCGTCTTGATATCCTATGCAACCCCCCTCCCCAAAATATAGTTTGAGCAACCAACAACGCTTCATCACTTAATTTGAACATAATCCGCTGCACATTCACCATGATAAAAACCACCGCCACCAGATCTTGTAACGGTAAAGGTAAATACCGAATCAAGCAGCAAAGAGTGGGGAGGGAGTGGAGGAAGGAGGAAAAGAAGAAAGGAATGAAAGGGAAGGGGCTGGTGGAGGAAAGAGAGTGGGCGGGGACGGGGACGGGGGCGGGGGAGTGGTTGATAAAGGTGTGGGGGAGGGGGGTGGAGTGGAGTAAGCAGATGTTGAAGAAGAAGGGCGTGGGGGAAGGGTGAGGGTGGTGGGATGTTGTTGTGTTGTTTTTTCTACAGGGGTGGGGGGATTTAAAAATAAGAATAAAAATAAAAATAATGAGAAGGGAATAAAATCAAAATGTAAGGGTAAGAAAGTTATTTTGGTAGTTAAAATACAATAATTTTCGCAATCAATATGCATGCAATGTATCGAATCTCTTCAAGTTTCAAAGCAATTCAAAGGGGAGGAATTTCTTCCATGCTCGATGAGGAAATTTAAACAATTCGAACTCACATGGTTTCCAAAGTGATTTAAAAAATTAAAATAAAATATTTGGGTGCGTTCTACGCAAAAAAAAAAAAAAAAGAAAGAAAAAGCTAATAATCCAATGTTTGTAGCATTTTGTTAATTATTTAACCTTTAAAAAAGCAATTCCAATTAATTGTAATATAAATATTAGTAAAATTGGCACACTCGATGTGTGTGTATAATTATAAAATATATAATTTAATGATATAATAAAATTTTAGTAGTATCTATACTATCAAAATATTTTAACTATTTTTAACATATTTATGAAATTAATTATAACTAAAAAATAATATAATTTATAATAAAAAAAGAAAGCAAATATAAAAAAAGTTTTAAAAAATGATATCGAAAAGTATATGGAGATGAAATAAGATAAATAGGGGAGAGGGAGGGAGCGAAAATAAAAGGAAGAGAAAGTATAAAAAAAAGAACTGGGAAAAGATAGAGGAAAGAGAAAATAAAAAAACAAAAGTAGTTATAAATGAGGCTTTCCCTTTATATAATAGTATAAATAGTAATAATATTTATTATTATTAAGTGAGAACTCCTCCAACTTTTTTTTGATGTGTACAATTTTGAAGTTCTTAAAATATTCTTACTAAAATAGTTGCAACTTGTAAGTATAAAACTATTTAGGTATTATTCTCTCTCATCTATCTAGCATATTTTTATTTTCCTTTTCTAATTCTCTTTTTTCTATAATATCTCACATCCATTTTCCTAGAATTTTCTTTCACTTTCTTTTCTATTTATCTTATTAATCATAAAATTCAATCTTTCTTTAATTTTGATTTTTCACTTATCATAAATTTAGTTAATATATTAAATATAGTTGAAAAGATATTATAAATAATAAAAATAGTTAATATCTACAAACATTTAATTATTTCATTAGATAATTTTATTTTTATTTTACACATGGAGTGTGTCCAATACACTAGTTACAAGAAAGTTCCTCCAAAGATCAAAGTTCTCTTTCCACAATTTACAATAGCCAAACAGACCCCAAAAGTTTTTCAGAACATCAAATCCCCATTCCCGCCAAGCACTTCCCGCGGGATATAATTAAACCCCTCCTAATGTTCATCACTTCAAGAATTTCACATTCAGCTCTCGATCTTGGTAATTTTCGGGACATCTGTGTAAGGTTAGCTTCAGAATTCAGATACACTCTCCGACAGCTTACTCGCATTTGTTTCTGCATTTCGTTTTCAATACTATTCATCCAATTTAGGGTTTTAACCAGCCGATCTCAGTTCAACGATTCGGCTGCATCTTCATTTTCATATTCTTTATCGAAATGCTTAAGATGGATGACAATGCTTGAATGCAAAGGTTGCCGCCGATGTTTTTGCAGATGTGTTTTTGATGCCTTTACATTTGTTATCTATAAGCTATTTTTCTAACTATAGATTCAGCGATTTTCATTGCTTCTATGTTTTTGTTCAACATTGTACTACAATTAGCAGAAAATTTAGCAAAAAGTTGGGTGTTAATTGGATTTGACGTTTTGATATTGGTTGATGCACCGGAGGAGGTACCATAATGAAGATTTCTCTGATAATGCAGTAAATTGTTGATGGTTGTTTTTTCCCGGAAAGATTTCATATCCAGTCTTTGCTTAAGTTTATGATGGTGATCTGAAACTTTTCGGGCTTACTTCCGAAGATTCTTGCTAGTTTGGCAAAGATGTTGGTTAAATTAAGTAATATTTTGGAGAGCTTCCATTTTATGTGCTAATTTCGTGTGTGTGCGTACGTGCGTGTGTATTTTTTCTTTCTTTGGATTGTGGCAATTTGCATGTCAGGAGCTTTGTGTTAAGTGTGTGCTCTTTCCCTGATTGATTTAGGTTCAGTATTAGGTGTTTCTTTCTACGAATTGCTAGCGAGTGTATATTTTGGAGAAAGTTGAGTATATTTCATTTGTGACCCTCAACATGCCATTATTTTGCTTATGCTTTGCTCGGGTTAACATGAGTACTATGGCTGGACATCCATTTCAGTTTGAAGATAAAGTCTTTCTTCATGCTTTGGTAGCTTAGTGGCCCTATTCCAGTTTCTGTAATTTACTAATGTGAAAAAACAAGTTTCTATGGATTTCTTCATACAAAACAAGGCTGACTTCCATTGTGCTTTGCAGTCAAATTAGGAGGCTCCTTCTCTATAATTGGTACTGAATTGGATTGAAGTGCACTTGCTCCCTATTACAAATTTGTGCTGCCGTAAGTACATGAGATAGCAAAGGAAAGTCCTGTCTAGTTTTTCTGCAGTTATGGAGCTAAGGAGTTGTAGCAATACACATTTGATCCAAGATATAGGAGGTAGTTTGGTGAATAAAGTTTGCAATAAAGATTCTAATAGAGGGCAAGCTCTTTCATCTAAGACATCGAAGGATGTATATCAGGGTAAAAATGCCAAAATACTACAACCGCCTCCTAAAATTAGCCCTCATATGCAGGCAGGTTTAGTATTTGACTATGAACATGTGAAATGTGAAGTTCAATGTTTGCCAGTGGTGGATGGAACATTATGTGAAACAAAACCTGAAACAGATGAATTTGTGTGGCACCCTGACAATGGTCCAGCCAGTGTTTTAGATGCTGTTACCACATCGAAAGAGCTTACTAAAAAGTTCCTCAAAAAGAGAAGGAAATTTAGTCAGAGTGATTACAATTGTGAAGTTTCATGTTCGCCAGTGGAGGATGGGACATTACAGGAAATAAAACCCGAAGCAGATGAATTTGTCTGGCATCCCGACAGTGGTTTGAATGATGATATCACATTGAAACAGCTTAAAGAAACAAAGAAAAGGAAATCTAGTCACAGTTATGAGAATTGTGAAGTCCCAGGTTTGCTAACGGTGGATAGAACACTACGGGAAACAAAATCTGAAATGGATGAATTTGTTCGACATTCTTACAATAATTCAGACAGTGATTTGGATGATGAGACCACATTGAAACAGCTTAAAGAAAGATTTCTAGAAAAGATCAGGAATTTCAGTTGCAGTGATGAGAATTCTAACCTGGAATGTGTGAATGAAAAAGCAGTGGATGATGAATCCAAGCTTAGTGAGTCCATTATCAATTGGCAATTGAAGAAATCGAGGAGATCGAGGGGCAAAAGAAGATTCATGAAGGAAAGTGGTGTTTCCTCCTTGATCACTGCCTTTGATATCAAATCTGAACCAAATCTTGTTTCTGAACATTCTCTGCTGGTTGGAGGTGACTTAACTCCTAACATTCGAGTCAAAGTTGAGGCTTGGGATAGCAAGGAATTAGGATGCCAAAGAAAACCTTCTTTTGCTGATGATTCATATATTAGCCACAATGAGGTACCAAGTCCTGTTGGTGAAGCTTCAATTGGATTGCAGAAGACGACGGTTCAGCTTGAACCTAAAGAACCACTATTATATGCAGAAGAATGCCTAAAGTGTGTTACCAACGAGATTTCCTATGATCATCTGGAGGACACTGAGCCCATCCCTGTGATTGATCCCTCGAATGCCATGAGTTTTAAGTTGGAAACTTCAGAATTGCATTGCCATGAGTTTCTGGATTTGCCTCCTTTGGCCATCCATAAGGGAAAAGAGACTCCAGAGGCACATTCTTGTGGAAATTCACCCTCTGATGGTCAAAATTCAGACCATCATATGCTTTCCAGAAATTTATCCAGCATGGAAGAAATACATGATCAACAAAGTAGCCCTGTTGTCAGAATTCCTGACGTGGCAATTGATTGCACCACTGGATGCGCTGGGCTTCACCCTGAATTTGATGGTGTCCAGTTTGAGGATAAATCTGTGGCAGATTTTCCATGTAAGCAACATAATTCTCTGATTATCCCTGGCAAGAACCTTAGCACTTCCCACAATTTTGTTTCTTTGTTGAAGGCTGATGACAATTTAGTTTCAGTTGAAGACAATATAGCTGAAGAGGAGGAACCTCTAGCAGGCACTTTAAAGGACATAGATAAAAATGGATTAAGCTGTAGGAGTAATATGGAGGATGAGTTATTGAATACTGCAGAGAAGGAATTGAAATCTCCAATTACTGATGCCAAATGTCAGTCCTCTCCAGAAAAACAAACTTCTGATAGAACTGATACAATTTCAGTGGAGGCTGAACCGTTGAAGACTGAGGAGGCTTCAACATCTCCGATCACTAATGCAGAAACTCAGTCTTCTCCAAAGTACCAAACTTCTGATAGTGCTGAGACAATTTTAACACCAGAATCATGTCGGCCTCCAGAAAGGCTTTGCTTAACACGAAAGGTTAGAAATAGTTTCCTTCATGAAGTTTTACTGTAGCATATATATCCTTCAATCATTTGAGGTAAGGTTCTAACTGCAGGTCATCTCTCCATCTTCTCAAGAGCAATTGTGCTTGGCGATAAATTCAGTTGAATTATCAAACGGCATTGACAAATGCAGTAAGTGAAATACATGACTTCCTCTGATGATATAAGAATTGTATTTTCCGCGCATTGTTGGACTCGAATAATCCTATTCTGTTGATTAAAAGTAGGTGCTATCATTTAGAAGAATATGAAATAAAGCATATTCCTGTATGGCACATTTCTCTTTTAGCTGCAAAATAATAAGAAAACGATTGCTTGACGTGAAATTTCACAAGCCTTTCTTCAATTGTCTTAATTAGGTGGAATAATGGAAAATGTCTTCTATATTTTTGAGATATGAACCAGTCTTGTTTAATAGACTTCTTTTAGTGATGCCATATCTGGAAAATTTATTCCCCCACCCCCAACCTCACCAAAAAAGATAATGGAATGAATAATATTAAAGCCTTTACCTCATATCATGTCTCTGATGATAATTCTGTTTTTTTAACAAAAATTGCTCTTAATTATCGCCTTAAAGAGTGAAGGCTGTTCCATTAGCTTATGGAAATACGCCACGGCCTTAATCATCTGATCCGTTCCTCTTCTAGGTCTTTTACTATTCATCTCCACGGTTTAATTATCGTCTTCAATGTTGGTTTAGAATGCAAGGGGGAAGCTCTTGGAAAACAAGCTGGAAGAAAGGCTTTCATTTGTAAGATCATATATATCCAGCATGCTGAAGTAGCTGTTCATAATGCAGGGCAAGGGCAGGTTAGCCGGAGCAAAGTTTTTGTCAGTTCCAGAAGCATCATAAAGCAACCACAGAGCTCCAAAGTCAATTTTGAGGGACCTCGTTTTCCCCAAACCACATCTAACCTCAGTACTGGGTGTATGTCCCTTCAAGGTTGTTCTGAAGGTGCTATTGCATTCTCACGGCGGCAGATGCAAGACATAGAGTCTCTTGCAGTCAAGATGATGAACGAGCTGAAATCCATGAAGGACATTGTAGAACAAAAGTTGCTTCAAGAAGCATATAGCAATTTTTCCTTGAGAGGTGATGCAGATGAGGTGTGTATGCTGCATGTGTGGGTTCTTAAAGGTGGAATTTCATTAGTCTCTGCATTAAGCTTCTATTATGGTCCCATGTTCTAGTAGGTAAGATAGAATGATTCCGGTAACTGAACACTCTTGATGAGCCTATACCAACAAGAATACATAATGACTCGGGTACCTGAAGAACACTCTTTATGAGACCATACCAACGTTTCTCTCGATTTCATTGTCAGGACTTTCATTTATCTCCAATTTTTTATTCACATTTTTGTCTGCTGTTCAACAGTTCAACTTATATAGTCAAACACTAAAGATAAACTTGATAAACAGGTATGAGACTGCCATGCTGGTATAGTTGTGCTTGGGGGGTGTGGGAGGTTTGGGGGGGGGGGGTCGCTATTAATGAATCTTGTATTAGGAATCTGGTGTTATTGCTCAATGCATGTTGGCACGTATTGTTTATTTGTAGGTTTAGGTTTCTGAAATGCATAAAACAGCATTTGCAGCAAAGCAGCTACAGAATACCACTCTATTTTTGGACTAAATATGTTATTTTTTACTTTACAGGTAAAATCAGTGGTTGACAGTGCTAAGAAAATGGAGGAAACAGCACAAAGGTGGCTATCCAGGATGACAAGGGACTGTAACCGTTTTTGCAAAATAATGGTATATACTTTCCCTATACTTCTGTTTTATGTTATTCCTCCAGTTTGCAATTTGAAGTTTTAAGTCTGAAATTGCAGTAAGTTTTAGGTAAGAGTTGAAAATGGTGAGATTTCAAAAGTTTATCCTAAAAAATGTCAGTTTCATATGCATTACACTCGATTAAATTACTGTAAGTCACACAACTTATAGAACACCAATTAAAATAGAAATCTGATATGCTTTTGGAAGGTTGATTACTGTTTTACCACAATTTGTAATGTCTATAAAAGAACATAGGAGCATTTAGTCATTGATAGAGAACTCTACTTGGTTTCTTGATTTCACACATCTCCTGATTTTGCTTGTCGCCTTTGACCATTAGGAACTGACACCACTGACACCAAATGGTGTCACTACTTCCAAAGATGCAAGCCCCAGACAGAGGAGAAAGATTATGTTTGCCGATGAGGCTGGTGGAAGACTCTGTCATGTCAAATTTTTTGAGACTGCTGCCGAGTCTGATGGTGTGAGACAGTGAGGCCATCTGAATTTAATTATGTATGCTCTAATCCTCATCTGGAGAAGCAAGATTGAACGGTTTCCTGCTTGTGGATTTTCGCATATGCTGCTCTAGGTAACTAAAAGTATCCTGTCAATTCTTAGTTCTTACTCTAAATAGGTTGTGTATTTTTCCATGCAATAGTTTCCTTTATTATTTAATTGAACTTCATATAAATTTGAGATGTACGACTCCACATTGCACCTTGTATTTTCCTTATTGCTGACTGATTCTGAAAGTATTTTATATCAATTTAAAATTGGAAATAACATATGAGACTTTATAAATTGAGGTCTCGTCTACCGAAATTTTGCCCAGGACATAAATTAGTTGACAATTTTTACTAATAAGCTTCACTAAGTTAAATTTCACTAGTCAGCTCTACCAAGAAACTTACAATCACCTGTCAATATTTTAAACCAGAGGATTTTGGAGCGCATAGCATGCAAAATATTTGGCTTTTATTTTCCCTACTTTTTAGCCTAATAATTTCTCTTTTTGTCTCAATTAAAATCTTATTAGAAGTAACGACAGAACTACTCTAGTGGCTCAAACCTCAGATCTCCATGTTTACGCACTAGCTCACACACATACAATATTATTAATCACATACCCATATATATTGTACAGATAATAGTTAAAAGAAAAAAGAAAAGACACTCTGATAGATGTTCAATCCTAAGTCAAGTTATATGATCCACTGAACAGTTCCTTCCAAATCTCTATAAAAGCCTCTAAGATGACTTTATGATGCAGTCTTGAATTGAGAGATAGAAAGCTCATCAAGAGCTGTTCCAACTCTTTGGGTTCATACATTTGTTTCTCCAGAATCATTTCCAACATCGACTTCTTGAAATCCTCATAGGGATCAACGGACCTCTTCACCACAACAAAGCTCTGATTCACTCGTTTATCCATGTTGCGTGACATTACCCTTTGGGAAACATGTTTTTGTTCCCAAGACTTGTTTTCTAGTGCTGTCATGCTGCCATCTTTCCAATCTTTTGAACCATAACGTTGAAATCTTCCTGTTTTAATGCTTCTTTGCTTCTCTGGTTTCTTGCTTCCATTGAGGGGCTCCTCCTCATCAGTAATACTACTTCTCGGTTGATTGTCCAAACCATGGGATGAATTAAAGCTTGGAGGAGAAGAAAATAAGCTGTGGGTCTCATCATTATTCCCTATTGACATGCTAGTGTTTACTTTGGCTTTTGGTTTCTTTGTTGTGGTTTTTTCTTTCTTCTTCTGGATTCTTGAAGGTGCAACAAGACAAGCTCTCTCATTGGAGTCACTTGAAAGGCGGGGGCTACACTTTTTTTCTTGACCTGCTTTCATTGTTTTGGAATATTCACGTGATTTTGATGACTCCAAGTTGTTTTTGGTTAAAGAATGGTATGGTGAGGGTGGAGGATCTGTGAAACTCGGCAACGAAATGTGGAATACTTTGGAGGCAACAGGGTTTTGAATCAAGCAAGATGGATCTTTGGAACGACACAATTGAATGTTACTAAGAAAAGAGAGCCGAAGTTTGAGAGCTTTAGACATGTTTTGCATGATGAGATTGGAGAATCAGATTAAGCACACTAACTTAGAGTGAGATGCATTTGTTACATAATATCACATTTGCAAATATATAGAAGGAGAGGCCGGCTGGGTTAGTTAACAGGATAATCAATAATACATGCATATAATACAGCTGTTAGCAAATGACCAAATCTGAGTGATGCCATGAGGTTTGCACCTGAAAGGAACATTACAAAATTCCTTTGAGGTCATAGTCTATGAAAAGGTTTTCATATCAGAGTGCTGTGTAGACTCGAGCTACATACAGAGTGTTCTTTGAAGGAGTCAACTCTCATGTTAATAGAGGTACACGTATATCTATATGTTCAAATGAATGTATATACAAAGAGGACTTGCTTTCTCAAGTCTCGTGTAAGTTTTGACCTATATCCCTTGTATTATGAGAAGTTACAAATACCTTCTTAATATTCGGCTTCGAGTTGCAAATAACTCCCAACATATGGTGTAATTTTTAAAAGCATTTGGAATATGCTTCGAACTATGAATTACTAATTAATAGATTGGGCCGTGGTTGAACTTTAATCAAGTTTTGCAGTACTTGTGCTTTGAAGAATTCTTCAGAAGCAGCTAACTAGAAAGAAATAAACCTGTCACCGCCAACACCCTATTTATATCACTTGTTGTCTCAATTGTTGCTGTTTCTGTCAATTCTAATCCTTGTCCAAAAATAAAAGGCCAAAAACTCAACTTGGAATTCATGCAAACATGATAACAATTCTGGACAAACCAGTTATTGACCCGGTCTCTTATTTCATTATCAATTGTGAAATTTTATTTAACTATGGATATAATAGTTTTTGTTTCTATTTCTCATACAATAATAATATTTGTTGTGTCTAGTTACACATACTTGTATAAGAGTGTGGGTAAAAGTAAATTACGTTTGCTCATTGTACTATTTATCCTTTAGAACTCGTTTACTTTTATCATTAAAGTAGGAAAACTAAGGCAACAATCATTGTTCACTGACGAAAACAAAGCAAGGCGACTAGTTGGCCAATTGATGTGTTAAACCAATAGAGGCCGCATGGACATATGGTTCCCGCACAAGATCAAGTTGGTGAGCCGTGTGAAGGAAAACCTTCCTGCAAGATTCGGAGAGCATTGAATTAGAATGAAAGATTTACCACCACATCATTGTATGCAAGGGGAGATCGCTTGATTCGCATTTTGGCCTAACTCGTAATTCGCTTTTGACTTGTGTTCAAAAGCTTGACTATAGTGATGCTAATTGTGGTTACATTCATAAATAGCTTGCTCCTTTGAGTAGTTTGGTTATACATGATTTAATTCGATGCTTAAGAGTAAAATTTATAACTAAATAGTTTAGAATCAAATCAGTGAAACTTTAACTGTAAAAATAAACTAACTCTTAGTTTAGCATCAGTGAGAATGTACCCTATAGGGCACAGACTTCTCAATTAAAACTTAACAATCTATAACTCGACCAAGTTTTTAAGTGTGGTGATATGTTGAATTAGTTAGTAGTCCTAAAAAATTATGAATTTGCTATGCTGCTTGAATCATAAAACTGAAAAGTCAGGAAATAATGAAAATGACTAATCGAGCTTAAGGCTTTGTTTGGTTCTAAGATTTTAGGAGGAAAGGAAAATGTTAAAGAAAGGAAAAGAAACTATAAGAATTTTAAAATTCTCTATTTTGTTTGGTTGTTAAAGAAAATAATAAGGAAAATGATTTTTTTAGAGAATTATCTTCCATTTTGTTTGGTTATTATTGTAAATTAAAGGAAAATATAAAAATATATCCAAAAAAATCCAAATAATCAATTAATTACACAAAAAAAAAAAAAAAAAAGATTTGCATAAAATATATTCAAATAATAAATTAGTTTGAGCAACAAATGAGATGAGAGCTTGAAAATGAGAGAGTGCTAGAAAGAGTAATATAATTTTTCCTTCATTTTCCTTACCTAATTGGAAGGAAATTGCTTTTTCTCAATTTATGCTATATTTTCTTTCTATTTTCCTTTCCTTACCATTTCCCTTCTTTTTCTCTAGTAACCAAACATTGAAAAATACTTTTTCTTCATATTTTTTTTTTCCTTTCCCCCCTAAAATTCTAGAACCAAACACAATGTAAATCTTACTTGGATCTTGGATTTGGGCCAAGTGTGAGATTACTTAAGCACATGAGTAGGGCTGTCAATGGATCGGATTTGGAGCAAATCAGTGCAATCCGGATCCGAATCCGATTACAAGGACCGACTATCGAATCCGACCCGAAATCCTATAGGATCTTTAGTCTTTATTCTGAATCCGAATCCGGAATAAATTCGAGATCCGATAAAAAAATCTGATCCGATCCGATATGACAAAAAAAAATTATACTTGAACCAAAAAATAAATAATAAAAATTTTTTTAATTTATAAATATATAAACGTGTAAAAATATATTATATATATAAGAGATCTTTAATAATTATGCACCATATTTAATTTTTCATTTAATGACAATATATATTTAGAATTATATATAAATACGTTTATATATAATATATTTAGTAAAGATCTCTAATAACTATAGAGATTATTAGTTGTTCATTTAATGATAGTACATAATAGATATCTCTAATAACATATCCTATATGTGTATATATATGGTGTATGTAATAGAGATCTTTAATATATAGACTAATTAATTAGTATTCTATAAAAAAAAATGCCTCTTTATGTTAAAAATAAAATTAAATAATGTAGAAAAATATTTTAGAATATGTATGAAAACTATATAATGTTTTGTTATAAAAAAAGTACCTTAAAAATTAATAAATAATATATTATTAATTACAATGACATATACATTACATTGAAGTATCTTTATTACTATTGTATTATATATAATGTATAAATTTAATAAAATATAATATAAAAATTCGGATTCGGATCTTTAACGGATCGGACTCATTGAATCCAAATCCAACCCATTTATTTCGGATTACGGATATTTGCTATCGGATCTGACCCATCGAATATTTTAATCGGTCAAATATACTAAAATTCGGATCGGACTCGGATCGGATTCGGATTAAAATCCGCTCCATTGACAGCCCTACACATGAGTAATGCTTTGAAAACCCCGCAAAGCAATCAAGGCCGACCCAATAAACGTCTTGAAGATTTTTGTCTAATCTTTTTTTGGTTTTAGTCTCTCAGTTTTTATACCGATTAATTCGAATCGAGTACTATACAGATTCATTATGGGGACAATTCTCTCAACCTAATTACTCCATTCACAATTATAAAATTTAAATCTTGAATATTGTTTAAACGATCGAACGCCTCATCCCACTAATCGCACTAATTATTCGATGAAGAATAAACCAACTCTACTTTATCATAATTTTAAATTTGTTCCATATTATCATATACTTAGATGCAACCACTATTACAATAATTCGCAATGAGTTTTGGATCTATTATGAACTATGTATATTGAAAAAAATAACAGACAATACTACTCTGCAATCATAATAGGAAAGAATAAATTAATTTGTATTATTGAAAGGGCAAATTATGCCCACACAGCGTAAGGTACAATATAATTATAACTTATTTTTTTATTTTAAAAATTATAAATACCCACATGATATATGTATCAATTTAAAAGAATATATCTTTTATCAAAATGAATGTAATTACAAGTTGTTTTTTTGGTATTTTCAACGGGATTTTGACATTGAATTCGCATGGTTTTAACAAGTCAAAAGTGTAGAAGTTATATTTGAAATTAATATTAAAAAAAAGTATTGATAGTATTGGATTATAAATTGGTGATACCTGATAGTAATTGTGGTGATATAAAACAAAAATCAATTTATAAAAATTGGTGAAATAACAAAATTAATTAAAAAATTTGTCAAACTCGATGAATTATATTGCTTGATTATTGAGTTGATTATTATGACCGCAAAAAAGTAACGTTTTAGACATGTTTATTAGTAGTAAAAGAAGGTCCTACATTTTCAAAAAGTTTTTTTTAATTTTTAAAATAAAAAATTAATTTATAATTATACTGTTCCTCGAGGGTGTATATCTAATTTCACCTCCCTTAAGAAATTGGCGAGTAAATATTTCGTTAATTGTGCGTTCCTCGCAAAAAAGTAAAAAAAAAAAAAAAAAAAAAAAGGGAAATCCCTAAAAGGTATCAAATATGAAAAGACAATAGTAGCCAATCACCTGTCCTGCGGCTCGTCCCCTCTATAATGGCAGCCAGTAGAGAAAAACCCTAGTTTCTTAGAACCCTATTTAAACAAACCCAATAGCCGTCTCCCAATTCAACATCATCCAAAAGGGGCCTCTCTCTCTCTCTCTCTCTCTCTCCCCGAAATCTCTATGTTCATAGTTTTGAATCTGTGATTATGTATCGAACACTCATCAGTTTCGCTTTAATTTGTTTCTCTCGAATTTATTTTCCTTCTTTTTACCAAAATTGGTTTATAAAGTGGGCTTTTTTTTCTTGATAATTGCATCTGGTTTACCCTCTCCTTGTGCATCCATGGACGTTTGCTTGGAGATATAACTGATGCATAAATCTTAATAGGATGGCTTACCAGCCCATTGCACACACTCTGTTTGTATTGCCTTGGTGTCAAATGGACCTTCCAATATTTCTCCCTTTCAAGAAAAAAAATTTCCTTCAATTTTATTGTTTTTGGTCTTTGTATTGCGGTGGCAAATGAAGAACTCTGAATCTTATCCTACACACTGATTGTCTGTGTTGACTAACAACTCCGCTTATTATCTGATGCCGTCGCATGTTTTTTACCCTTAGGATTCTTCATGTGTTGTTTGGATTTTTGGTGATTGGGTTTTGTGGTATGAATATGTGAATCAAATTGACTCTCTGTGTGTTTGTACTTGTTCAAAATTTGACAAAAGATGACTCTTTTTTTTCCTTCTAAATTAAGTATGAATGCATAATGTATCGATATGGATAAGGCTGAAAAGGCAAGTCATGCGAAATTGAGTTTAACTGTAGAGAGTGTGTGAGAATGAGAAAGATTGAATTTTTGAGAGTTTCAAGATTAGAATGGTGTGTCAATGATGAGAAAAAGCAGACGGGCGGACAGAACCTGATGCCGTGTTGAGTGTCTGCAGTACATATCCTCTCTTGGAATGTCTCTGAGATATTGAACTTATTTAAAATTCATAAGCTGATTACCTCTCGTTAAAGCTGCACAACTTTCGAATATGAATCTGCTGTGATGAACTCTCTAAATTATATGTCTGGACATATGAAACTTTGTTCATGATTGTTTATCCGAGTTCTGAGCAAATTCTTATTGGTCATTAGCTTTATTCTTTATTTTCTCTTTATTTGCATTCTAGTTGAAGGTTATGTTTTAGTTGTATCTTTCTTTGGTGCGCGATATGAATTGCTCGAGTGGTGGCTATGATGTTTGAAAACTACCTATTTTCTGAGGGGATTTTTCCTCTGATTATAGAAAACCAATGGATCCTTCTGAGCCTCGTACACTCAAATATTGATGTATTTAGTTCTGATATTTACGTCTGTTTATATTTCTTAACCAGTTTTGTGTCATGCTTTAGGAAGTGATTTTGTTCGTCTTGTTGGTTTAGAATTGTTAGAAATAATAAGCCATCGAGGTGAGGATTGCGTATTCGGATATACACATGACGATCAAAAAAATGCTTCCAGACTACAATTATCTGATTGATGGCTTCAAAAACCTACTATTATTATTGTCATATTTGCAATTTTGAACTTTTGAATGTATATAGGAACGTTCAGTTTTTTGGCTTTTTACTTTTGGAAAATTGTTCTTTTAGAGATTGATTTTTATTATTTCATTTTAATTAGTTAGACTCCCGATGATAGTAATATATATAATGTTTCAGCCTTGTCTGAACACAAATGTTGAAAAATTTAACTACTTTTGAGGGAGCTGTGTTTTTATAGTATTGAATCTTTGAAAAAGGAGTTTTTCGCCATGATCTCTGAACACAGTTTCTGAGAATGCACTTTGTTAGGTGCATTAAAGATGTAATTTTGACCTATATCCAAGTAAATTGATTAAATTGGTTATTTACTATTTCTAGTATAATTTTAATCTGGAATTCTTTTTGTAGTACTACTCTTCAAGTTATTTCCATTAAATTAGAATGGGGCTGAATATGAATGATTTGATTCAATCTTAAGATTATTATTAATAAAAAATATTATGTGTATTACTGTTTGAAAATATTCAATATAGAAAAATACATTTGAATAGGAACTACATTAGGGTTAGGGTTCGGTATTTATGGGATGGAAGAATCGGAAAGTAATCCAAAAAAACTAGATTGGGTTGGGTTGATTTGTGGGTTATCGAAGCAATTAGAATTTTTTTATGGATTAACTGATAATTCGAACCAACCCGATCTAATAATATAGGAAAATTTGGAAAATAATATAGGAAAATTTATGAGGAAATAATTAGAGAAATTTTAAATAATTAAAATAATAAAATGTTTTAGATGTTTAACGATGAGTTAATTATATTTTGTCACTTGAATTATGCATGTTTTTATATTTTGCAATCTCAAATTTTAAGTGATACTAATTGTCACTTAAAATTTGTATTTTTTAATCATTTGCCATTTAATTGTATTTTTTGACCAGAAATGTTAATTGAAACAGTAACACGTATTTCCACTTTGGATAAGATTTTTGGTTGAAAAATACAATTAAGTGGTAATCGTTAAAAAGAGCAAACTTTTGGTGGCAATTCATAACTTTTATGCATAGTTTGAGTAGCAAAATGTAATTAATTCTAAATTTTTTGAATAGGTGAAAAGTCAATTTTAATTCAAAATTATGTTCATGTTATTGATAATTATCTTTTTTTTTTCAAAAAAAGGCATATATTCTCTCCTTAATTGTTCTATTTGCAAAACATGAAGATTTGTAATGATTTACCTTAATATTAAATGAAAAGTTTTCATTGCAACATTTTTTTTGTTTTGGCCTATAAATAACATTTAGGTAAATTAGAGAAAAAAAATGAACTCAATAATTTATAATGTAATGTTTAGGCCTAGAAATGAAGTTTTAAAAATTAATTTTTTAGGCCTAGAAATTGAAACTTTTATTTACTGTAAGTGAGATTGAAATTCATTTAAGTTCACCATATGAACTAAAAATTATGACATTCTCAATTTAAGTATATGAATATCAAATTTAACTAATTATTGATAAAATTGAATTTTAGTTTAAACTTATATTCTAAGACTTCATAAGAACATGATTTTTTTGTTATTGCATAATCATATAAGATTTTAGTAAGAAAATACTTATTGAAATCAAAAATAAAAAATAATTTTAAGTAAACAAAATGGGTTGAATTGTGGATTATATGGTCAACAGATTAACCTGATTTAAGTCAGATCAATCCAAGTTCACACGAATTCAATCGGGTTGGATTAGGGTTGAGATTTTATGTATTGGGTAGATCATAGATTGGGTTAGGTTGAGAGATTTTGCTTTATACCCATATTCCAACCTAATTTGAACCTATCCAAGTCACCCAAATTGTCATTCCTAAAGTACACGTAAAGTTTATGAGATACCGCACTTAAATTATATTATTGATAAATTAATGCGATTTGAGAAATTCATCAGTTCTCGCTACTTACCGAAAGTTTTATTTATATGTACAATTTATACAAGTCACATGAAAATTAACATAATGCCCACATATATTTCCATAATATTTAGCATTGAGGATTATTAGATACTAGATACTAGATACTAACTACATTGAAAGTTTGTTTATGCAATGCTTTATAATTAGGGTATGCTTTAATTTATTCAACTGGCTAAACCAATAAAATAAATGATATTTTCCAAAGTCCCTTTATGAAGGAAATGTTATACTTTTAGTCTCTTTTTAATATTGTCCATTACAAGCGCACGATTTTGCAAACCTTAGTGCATGAATTATGAAATTCTTAGTCGTCTTAAAGCGAGTTGTAAACACTCTATTCATTAGCTCAACCATTGAGCACTAACGTGATGAAGTTTGATGAAAGAGCTATTTTGATGAAAATTATCGAAGTACTTTGCATATTGATTTATCATTTTTGCTCTGTCAATTTTTTTAGTCTGTCAATTTCTATTTTTATTTTTACTTTCTCTCTCTCTAATCTTTTTTCTTACGCCCTATATTTTCACTCTCTCTTCTTTCTTTCTCTATCTCTCTCTCTCTCCCTCCCTCCCTCTCTCATCTTTTCTCTTACATTCTTCATTTTCACTTTCTCTAGTTTCTTGCTCTCCCTCTCTAACTTCCTTCTATACTATTTTCGTAATTATTTTATTAATCATCACTAATTTCATAAATTTATTAATAGACACTACCAACATTTTTAGTGTGTCATTAAATTATATATATATATATATATATATATATCTATATATTTAATTTTTTTTATGGAGTTTGATTGTTCCAATATTACTATTATAACATTATGTTACAGATATATTTCATAAAAAATTTGAGATAGTCACTTCAAAAATAATTTATATTCTCTAGACATTTATTTATCTTTTAGAACTCAGAACTTTAATTTTACCCCGTATTATACTATAAGAAAGTACCCTTTTTGTTAATGATAAATTCATCACAAATAAAAATCATCTATAATAAATTTGTGATGTAATTATCGTGAAATAAAAATAAAGCAATAATTAATAATAACGTATGCTAATGGATTTTGGGACAATCAAAATTTGTTATAAATATACATTTTATGACGGATTTTTGGGGCAAAAATGGGTTAGGGTTATTGGGTTCAACCCAATTCAACAACGGTTGGATCTTAAAATTTATAAATGAGTTAAAATAGGTTGGATTTTAATGAGTTTCAAAATGTTTTGGGTCGAAATTGGTTCAAACAATTTTCTAGATGGGTCAATGTGATTCTCAAATGTTTCCAACCAAAAATATTATGATTTGATTATACTCTACAAATTTGAATCATGAGTGATAAATTTGTGTTGGGATTGATATTAGCACTTCCAAATTGTTATAGAAACTTTATTTTTGTTTTTATATTGAAAAATTGACAAAAATGTCTATTTATTTTAAAATAGAATTAAATACACTTTTTCCACCCCTAAATTATATGTTATGTAAATTAGTAATTGTCCTTATACCATTCTCTATATATAATCTTCGCTGTATTTTTTTTACACTTAGCATCCTAAAATTCGACTTCAAATCTTTTATTAACTAATAAACAATTCTAAATTTTAATTGTCATAGCTTTAGTAAATTTAAATAAAACTAAGTTATTAAATTATTGCAATAATATTTGAAATTCGTGACACATGGAAAAAAAAAGTTATTCTAATTTTAATAATTTAATGAATTTATTAAGTATAAAATCTAATTAGAGTTTGACTAATTTAAATGAAAACTGGATAAGTATTTTAATTATGATTCAAACATGCTTTTTTTTTTTAATAAAATTAGATTATGATAAACTTAAGTAAATGTAAATTTTTTGCGGTAGTTTTGTTGGAATCTTTAATTGAGGAGGGGTTGAATGATACTTTTATTTGTTTAGAGAGATAAATGATGCATAATATATACTTTTGGAGGTAAAGTGTATTTAATCATATTTTAAAGTTGATGGACATTTTAGTCGATTTGTCAATATAAAAATGAAAGTGGAGTTCGTATAATAATTTTGGGAGTGCCAATATTAACTCCCATTTGTGTTTGCAAAATTGAAGAATATATTAGACAAAGAATAAGTGATTGAAAAATACACAAAATGATATTGAAAAAAATATATTTTATTTTATATTGAACCCGTTAAGAAATTATACTAATTCGTTATCAACCTAACTCAAACTCATTACCAACTCATCTTATTTATAAGCCAGTTTCTAAAATTCATTTTCAACCCAATTCAATAGAATCCAACCCAACTCTAATTCAATCCGCCAATTTAGCACCATTAACAAATTTTATTAAATATATAATGAATTATTTTATTAGTGAAAAGAGTGCATCCTTATCGTGTTATTATTAAGAAAGAACTTCAATATATATATATGAACGTGGAGTCCAATGTGAAAATACAAACAAGATTAACCAGAAACTGGCATGTTGGATCTCAACTCGATTTATTTCAATTTCAACACTGGTTGAGGTTGTCATGTACATTTAATTAAGTGTAAGAGTCTAGCTAAATCTTGTCGCTTTGGGGACAACGTTTGTCGCGGCATGTGAAACGAAAATAGTGCTTAGGCCAATTAGTATCACTCATTATTTTGTCTAAAAAATAAATGAAGACTTACGGAACTTGGGATCATTTTTGAAAAAATAAAATTCATAGAAAACCTTAAAAATTACCAAAAAAACATTTAGAAATTACAACAAACTTTATTTTTTTTAATTTATCTTTTAATAAATAAACCGTGAAAAGTTGAGTGAGTAAAACTTCAAACAATTAGATTAATAATGTACAACTGTTAAATTTCATAATTAGCTATAATCAATTATACTATTCAAAAGGACTCAAAATGATATAAAACAAAAACACATTACCATTCAATATAATAAACGGACTACTATACAATAAGAGACAACCTACATATGTAAAAATTGAACCTGCGACTAGAAACGTTAAAAAATAGTTTGGAAATTGCCTGGTAATGAGATTGATTGTATGTGTTTTACTATTGTTCTCAGCGACATGAATTTGCTTGATACATATTTTAAGGCATTTGGATCTCTTTGAATTTCCAGCACATTATATCTTAATATTTCATACTTATTTTAGAATGTCAAATGTCAATGTATTTTTATGCCATCCCTCAAACTATGACCATAATACTTCAAGGAATCCTAAGACAAAAAATAACAAAACTTAATTTCTGCAAACCTCATTCTCACACCGTCGGTGGGGGTAGGGTAGGGGGTGGGGTGGGGTGGGTTGGGTTTGAATCTACAATCTCCATGCAATTTGATGATTAGCCTCCAATTCAGTAACTCTCTTTTCTCAATAAGGACCAGACATACTGCTACCAGAATCAAGGAATTCAACCACCAACCGAATCGAGAGAGAGAGATTCTAACTTTACAAAGTTCCCTTATTTTCTGCTCACACACAAGTTCATTCAGCCAAAAAAAACTGAACTGAAAAATTTGCTGGTTTATCACAAGTGATAGTACCATCCCACCAAGCAGAAATGATGGATGAAGAAGCCCAAAAGCCCCAAACAACTCCTAATAGCAGCACTAGTCCTAGTTCATCACCTAGTTTCAATATCAAGAAATATGGCTCTGGTTTAGAGGGGCTGTTTAGCAGAGGCAGATACAAGATATGGGCTTTGGGTGCAATCGTGTTGCTAGCACTTTGGTCCATGTTCACTGGCTCTGTCACTTTAAAATCCTCTGTTGGTGATCTCAAACACTCCTCAGATGGCCTGGACTCCTCCATCCAAGGTGATCTTGATATCCTGGTACGAAAGATTTCATTTTTTTTTTTTGTTAAGTTTTTTTGGTTCTTGGCTATATTTGATTTTACTCAGTTGGATGGAGTATATGTTTTGTGGGCTATGTTTCTCAAGATCATTTTGGTTTAAGCAAGTGCAAGATACATTGTTTTGAGATCCGATTAGTATGTCTTAGCATTTGACAGAAGGCATAGATAGGGAACTAGAACTTTTCCCAAGAGGAGATTGTAATTTTAATAGGGATGATACCAATAATTTAAGAGGGCTTAATCTTGATCTATTCCCTAAAGAACCAAAAAGTAAAAATAAATGGGCTGATCCCTTTTCTGACAAAAAAGCTTATACTGATCTCACACATAATCTTGTGTTTCTCACTAATTAGATCGTAAGTAAACTTCGAAAAATGTTTGATGTAACAGTTTCTTGTTTACTTTTATTTGATTTACCCTCCGTTTGGTTCTTGAATTTTGGTGAGGAAAATTTTTTCGTTGCTTCAAATAATAGTACTCTATGCTTTCATTTTTTATCCTTTCCATTTTCCTCCCACTTTTCCTCGCCAAAATCCTTGTTCCAAACATAGCGTTGGGGGTATATATTTCTATCAGCAAACAGTTATAATTTGGTGAATGTTGTGATTTTTTTTTTTTTCAAAATTGTAGGATGTAGATGAGAGGGAAAAGATGGTGAGGCAAATGTGGAATGTGTACAAGCACAGCAGTATTGTTAGGCTGGCATGTTTCTGGCGAGACGCGTTTGGGGCAGCTTACCAGGACTTGACCAGTGAGGTTGCCGCTGTGAGGGATGCTGCCCTTTCGGAGATAGCCAAGATGTCACTCCGGTCCCGGGACATATACGAGTCACCTACAGTTCAATCATCTGCTAGGTAATGTCATACCTCTATTCTCATACACAAAGGTTTTTGAGTTTCGAATTGGATTCAGAAGGGAATTTGTGAACTCTTGACTAAAGGGCAAAGGTTACCTTCTTTTGCTTGAATTTGAAAACTGGGAAAGTTTTCACATTTTGTAGTATCGGGATATTTCTTAAGTGATGCCACAGAGTTCAGTGGTTTGTGTGCAAATGGCGTGCTGCATGGCATTCTATCTACAAAAATCTATTCCAAATGAGTTTGTGAAGTTGAAAGGTCACTCCTTGTTGGCATTGTTATGGGTTAAGTAATGCCTCAAGTCAAATCTTGGCTTGTGACGTCTTAACTGTGCATTTGGTACAGAATTAAGTGTCTTATAATTCTGACATGGAACGCATAGGATGTAACATTTTGCTCTATTTCCTCCCAGATTACAGTAGTATCATGCCAACCCTGATAAATGTAGAATGAAGAAACTTAGAGAAAAGGATAAGATTAGAGGACATTTATCCACAAATTTCAATGTTTCTGCGTATCCACTTGAAGATTCCATCGTGTACTGAACGTAGTTGCTATTCCAATGGACTCTAACAATGTGCTTTTCCGTATTCTTTGTCCTGTACAGGGAATCGGGCGACGAGAGACCAAGAAAAGCAGGGAAGTGAGGACAGCAGCAGTAATTATACTTGATGTGCTTAACTTTCTTCTTCCATGGATCAAGTTATCTGCCATAGGGCTGCAAGTTGAAACCTTTAGTATACTGCCTCACACATCTTCATTGCAAAGTAATGGAGGCATTTTTTGTGTACTTATATTTTTACACATATAGTAATGGACAGTCAACTTTGGAAGAACAGTTGTAATAAACGGTTACTTTCTTGGAAATAAGATTGCTGCTTTTGGTTTTCTCGTTGCTTTATCTTAGTTTTTTCTGACATTTGCAATGATAGCAAGTATGTGGCCCGGTCTTAATTTAGACATGTATTGTGTTTTGTCACAATTCCCTTGGCCTTCCATAAATTTAACCTTTTCGAACAAGTTCTCAACTTAATTCTATTTGGTGCATAGTTAGATACAAACTTTATAACTTGTTACATCTTTCACCAAACATCTGGGATCCTTGTATTCGTTAACCAATGTTCATTAATTTATTTCCAATGGTACATATACACAAAGTGTCAGATGCGGTAAGGTCCAGAAAAAATAGAAGACAGGAACAGATAAATAAAACTGGCTATTACTTTCATTAACATTTAATTACAATCAGTGTAAAAAAACTACAGTTAATTTCAGAAAATTGCTCGAGCAGATAAATTAGCTGCTGCGGTTGCTCTACAAAGAGGAGCTAAAAATTCCTCACAAGAAAAGGATATTTACAGTTTGTCTCAACACAAACGTTATCTACAGTTTCCTAGTAACCTATTAATCGTCAACTGTCTGAATCTCTCCCATCATGATCCGGTTACTAACCACGTTAAATCCCAAAACAGAGGGACTTACTTTCTTCCCTTTCTTGCCCTTTTTCTTTCCTCCAGATTTTGCAGACCCGTCATTATCGGCCACATTACTGCATGTCTCAGAGGCCAAACCATCAACAAAGTCGGAAGTCATATCACCCACGGCTAAGGCAGTGGCTTTTCGATCGTTTCCGTCTTCGAAGGCGATTTCAATGATATCAGCAGCCAAAAAATCCTTATAATTTAGGAACTTCTCGATGAACTCATGGTCAGGATCAAAGGAACCAAGGTTCTCTATGAGAAGCATTTCAGCCTCGGCTCTTGATTGCTTTAAACAAAATTCCAGGAAACTTGTATCTAGCAGAGAGAAAGCATGCAATAATCAGCACAAAGAGGACCTATAGGATAATCATGGGATTTGACAGGACAAGGTCAGTGTAATCATGGGCATTGCACTTTGGACACAGTTGGGGGCCCAAGATTTAACTAGGTACATAAATTTATACGAAATGTAGAGTGCTATTATATGTATGTGTATGTATATTGTTAAGTTTATATAAACTGCTATTTGTTATTTTAGAGGGAAAAAAGAAAGCACTTTTGGGGTTCTTGAATCTTGGACCAAGCATCAGCATGAAGAAACTGCTTTAGAACAGAATCAGCGACAGAAAAGAGTAAAATAAGGCGGTTAGATAATACCTTTCGACCCTACAAGTCTGATGCACTCACTCTCACACCATTCCCTGAAGTCCATAGCCTCTGAAACAATATCAGGTAGAAAATGTCATTTTTCACGTTTATTTCTTCTGGATAAAATAAAATGATATTTTTAGTCAATTCCCAAAGTTGACCACCTGAATGCTTAGTCAAGGCATTCTTCTTCCCTTTAAGGGACTGGGCAGAGGAAGCAGAAGAAGAAAGTGAATAATCAGCAGGCTTGCCACCAATAGACTTCTGTCTGTTCAATGACCCTCCAAGAGTTCCTTTCACAGGGGGGCTTTTGCTTCCCCAACTGCCTTGCGTTCGGAGTTGAGGAAAATCTGACCTGCAGGCAATACAGAGAACAGCATCTTAAAGACCGTTGCAGTGATCAGCCAGACATTTTAACATGAATTTAAACCACAAAAGATGAACAAAATGAAATATTATCATACAAGAAAACCATAAAACCAACATCGAGCATCAAATCGAACTAGTGATACCAGCAAATAAGTAGTTATTCTTGTTTCTTTAGTACCTTCAGTTTCCTCCTATCCCTCAACCCTTCAACCAGTTCATCAGAATAAATCAAAGAAATTATAAAGTTTCACAGGCAACAAGATATGGACCTAAATGATAAATGCGGGCATAGTTATACATCTAAATTTTGGGAAGTAAATATGTTATATCTGATTTAGTGGCTTATAATGAGAAAAAAGAGTCATACTGCTTTGCTTCTGGCTTCGCATGCTCCAATGGCCCCCAGAACAGATCATCCTCAACTTTATGCTTTATGTGAGAAGAAGCTTGCACATTGACCTGTATAGAAGACACAGCCTTTGCAGGGGATGACAAAGAGGATGTCCATGAAGGACCACTTCCACGGGCAGGTTGATTAGTTGCAGGTTTCTGAGGAGTTGGCACTTGAACAGGCTGTGAGACCTTCCTTCCCTGTTCCTTAAGGATATCCCTCAATGATGCTGGCTTCTGAGTCCTCCCAGAATCAGTGGACCAAGCAGGGGCAGGACAAGGACTTGTAGACTCGCCTTTCCAAACAACAAAATCTCCCAAGGAAGGGCCAGATGGCACTGCAGGCAAAACTTCCTTCTCATGCTGTATTTGGCGAGTATTTCTGCCTTTGTCAATGGGACTTGACCCAACTGACACATCAACTGAGGCTACGGGAGTAACCTTAGCTCCCGTACTCTTAACTTTAGAAGACTTTTTACGGCTCTTCTTAGTATCTTTGGCCTTAATGAAGTCATCCTCAACTACAGGATCGATTTGAGAATTCACAATTGATTGAGGGGGCTCCTCAGCTGTACTTTCAGAAGTTTCCATCTCTCCCTCACCTGACTTGGGAACATTATCCCAGGATAGATCTTCTACTTGGCTCTTCTTGCTCCTCTGAATTGAGGAAGTCTCAGATTTTCCTAAACCTAACTCAGTGCTAGCGTCCTGATGAGTTTCATTAAGTACCCTGATATCAGAATTTGAGACTACCCCAGCCCAAGGAGTAGAGATGCTCATAGAGCTCAGAGACGGTGATATCTCAGAAACTGAAATTTCTTCTCGTGCTCTAATCTGTTCTTCCTGCTGTATTTCTAATAAAGATTTTGGCTTGAAACCAGGAGCAGGTTTCCAAGCTCGTTGCCCAGCATGAATTTGCTCTGAGGCATATACAGCTTGTCCCGGTTGACTGGCACCCTTTTTCTCAGTTGCCATGCCATCATCTGCAGTCTTGAAGATAGGCAATGAATTGTTGCCTCGTACAGACTCCGCATCATCAGCAGCAACTTCATCGATATGCCTCTTGTCCTTTTTGGACATAGATGCTTCAAGTGCGTCACCATGTATACTTAGTGTCTCAGGTTTTGCATTAGGGGAATCAGTTCCCTCAAGCTCTGACTTTGACTGTAGCGGCTTAGACCCACCCCTCACCGAGTCAGTAGAAGCCTTTGAAGCCTTCTGCTTTTTTGACCTTTTCTCAGATGGTTTTTTGACTTCCCTTGCTTCAGGAATTTTCATTTCCTTTACAGGAGAAGACTTATCAGGGAGTTGTTCCCCAACATCTTGCGGTTTTTCAAAAGCTCTTGCTGAAGCCTCTTCCAGTGCATTTCCATTTTCGTGATTCAGTAGCTCATTCTCATTAACGGCTGTCAATTGCCGTGAGACTGATTCTGCCAAGTGACCGCAAGGTGGAACACTCAAATCAACATCAGAGATTGCAACTTTGACAGTTTCATCACCATGTGAAGACTGTTCCAACAGATGCTTGTTTGTCGCTTCTGCCATGGGTATTGTGTCTGTGCCATCTACTGACATAGAAGACACCTCCTGCTGCTTGTTAACAATTTCATCCAGCAGAGAAGCACCCCAGTTCCTTTGCTCGCCATTATTACCAAAATTTTGATGTTGCATATGCATATACGAAGTTTCTGAAGCAACATTTGGGCTAATTTTCTGAGAAATATTGGGAGGAGAAAAATGCAATATGTTATTAGAAGCATCTGCAGTTTCATCTCGTAAATGTGGTGCCTGTAACTGTGCACCCATCTGAAATGACTCATGGGCTTGTTGAAACCGGGCATGATCAGCATTAGCATTTCCAGCAGATAAAACTCCAGTTTGCATTTGTAGAAATGATTGCTCACCTAACCGCTGGTTAGGATGATTTTCAGAGAGCATTTGCGAAAGTAATTGCTGCTGTTGACGCATTAACTGCTGCTGCTCCTCCTGCTTCTGTTGCTGCTTAAGCAACAGCAATTTATCCAAAAGTGACAGCTGCTGGGGTGCAAAGGGGGCCTGGGATTGCATCTGCGACATGTATTGCTGTTGCAACAAACTTAGCAGTTGCGGATCTTGGGAGAGACCAGACGCCAGTAGGTTTTCTGGAGTTAATATTGATTGAGTATCCATAGATTGGGCTAATAGATTAGTTAAGGATGGATTCACCGGCTGTAGCCTTGGTTGTTGTATCCCAATTGCAGATTGTGGAGGAAAATTCTGAGAATGATGAACGTCCAACTTATCCTGAAGTGGGTCCAATCCCCCTTGAACAGGGAAATTCAACCAACCACTGATTCCGTTGTTGACACTAGAGGTAGCTCTTTCAGCTCCGCCTTGAAGAACTGACATTAAATCCACACTCTGAGTATGATTCTGTGCACGAGCATTGTCTGCACTAGATGACAGAAGCATTGAGTGAGCCACAGAGGTGTCATTCACTAAATCTGTCTTGGAAGCAATGGAAGCTGCATCTCTCCCAGGCCAAAATGAATAAGGGTTCGGTAGAGATCTCTGCCTCTCCAGCATCATCTTTTGGGCCACTAGATATGGGTCATCTCCACTATTAGGTCCCAAAGGAGGAAGTGCATTATTTCCACCATATGCTTTCATACCTGTTAAAAAAAGTGCTTTCACCAGATTAGCAAGAATATTATCACAAACAAACAACTAATTGAACAGAAGCATGGAGAGAACAAGAACCACTTCTTGGTATTTAGAAACCAAAACAATTTCCACTTTTCTGTTTACTTTTTCCGTGTTTACATAGAAAGAGACAAACCTTCTGTGAGATCAACCTTCTCAAGAGGTGCAGCTCTCATACTGCCAGTCATCAATGACTCCAGAAACCTGTTTTCAGCCTCTGTTGTTGAACCTTGTTTATATCTTGAATCAACTTTTAACACATCACCCTCATGTGAAAGCGCATTGAGCTTCCCAAAATCTCCATAGCTCAGTCTACCAGAAGCATCTTGGATTTCATGTGGCTTGGTTGTACTAAATCCAGGAGGTGGCCGAGCCTTAGCACGCAAGTGTGGCATCACATCTCCAAGTAACAAGAATGGACAATCAGCTGGTGCACTGGCTAAGCGAACTTGCAATTCTATACCAAAATATCCAGCCTCAAACCATGAAATTATATCACTCCCAGAAAAAGGACCTTGAATTTCACCCTGCGGATCTTTATAGTAAAGAACTAAGTCTTCAGGAGATGGCTGAGAAATCTTATGCGGTTCCATCTCCCTCTCTAACACTGCAGATGGTTGCTTTCTCATAGTAGGATGATCAGCCATCTGCCATTTGGGACCTTCTTTTCTGGTGTTAGGTGAGTCCACCAAACTGTTTTCCCAGACACTATTAAGATCTTTTGGAAAATCAGCAGATAGCTCTCTCCAATCATGAGGAATTGAATGGGATCGTTCTGCAAAGGATGAAGATCTCCACAAACCAGCGTGTCCAGGTGCACTGGATTCCCTTCTGGAGGAAACATCATCCATCTGCCTATGAATGCTTCCATCTTCTTTCACAGCTGAAATCAAAGAATCACTTAGTTAGACCATAGTATAGATATCAGGCTGAACAGAAAATAATACATGCTAAGAGTTCAGTCCAGGGCATCAAGCAGATGATCAAAAGGCCATAAGAAACGGAATACAGAATTGCAGCATCACACGTGATTCCATTTCACTCGATGCACAACAAGCCAGCTTGCATAGGATTCAAGCAAGCTCGAGTAAGAAATCTTGGTTGGTAGGGTCTCAAGTTTTCTTTAATTATCAATTTAACATATACATACGAATAGTTATATATAGTTATAAATAATCAATCTTTCCAAGCTCAAGCTAGACCCCCTATGGCACATACGCAATAAAATAATTGAGATTTTCGGACTCAAGCAGCCCATGTTTTACACACAAATTACAGAACAAAACAAGCAAGGGCTGGGTTCCTGTGATTCGAGCTCAAGACTAGAATCTAGCTGAAACTCGAGTGGCTTGGCTCGTTTGCATCTCTATCACAAACTTTGGTTATCAAAATGAAAGGAATGAATTTACCTTTAGCATTCAACTTGTGATCAGCAAAGGCCTGATAGTCCTGTGTTGTCTCAACTTTTGCATTAGGCAAAGTATCTGAATAATTTGAATAACTACCTTTGGCATTGTCCACTTCATTTTTAGAATCGTCAAGAGAAGCAGGCAAATCATCTCTACTGCCTGAGAAGGCCAATTTCAAAAACAAAAACTAAATTGAGCAAATCATCTACCTAAAATGGTCAAAGTAGATGAAACACACACAAAATACACATCCTAATCAAATATAAAGATTACCTAGCCTGTTCCGTCTAGGCTGCATAAAGTCAGTAGTTGTACGGCCAGAAGATCCATCTTTACTAATCTGGGGAGCCCCACTACTTATGATTTCTCCTTTGTCAATTCCCTTTAGGATAACCTACAAAGAAACCAGCTACAATCAATTTTAAGGTCCATCAACTGGAATAAACTTCCCATACCAGTAGGTAATAGGCTTTACCAATTCTTCAGGACTAGGTGCATAAAAAGCTAAAGGTTCTAAAGATTCTTCCTGTGTGAGCGAAGGTACTTGAATAACTCCATCTAAAAACTTTGTGTAGGATCTCATATCAGTTGTCTTGTATATATCAATCAATTTTGTCCTGCTATATCTTATACTAAAGGGCTCTCCACTGCCGCTTTCACCATGCAGTTGCAAGTTAACGGCCATGTGGGTGATAGAGCTCCCTTCAGAGCTAACCCTGACTCTCCCAAGGGAAAACGCTGTTGCAGAATTTTCCCCATGTCCCCGGCCAAGTTGATGTGTAGCCTGTTTGTTGGGGGTCAAAGTTTGGTAATGAGTATCTGTTCTACCTCGGCTGTATGAAGTGTTTGATCTCCATGGTCGATAATGGTCCACATCCTTCTCATCCTTCACATGATAAGGAGGTTGAGAGGACCCTCTATCCAGAAGTATGTCAGCTTCTTTTTTGGAGTCCACCCACTTCTCACGCACTGCATCAGCCTCTTTGTCATCAGGACCCCAGCGGGTGTTCCATTTGCTCTCCCGGCGTTGGTCATTAGTTTCTCTATTTGCTGAATCAGCCCATCGCTCTCCTGGGGCATGCCTCACTTCCCCATATTGCTTTCCAGATGGATCAGTCCACCGATCCACCCGGCGGCTATAAGCATGCTCTCTTTCCCCATCCTTCCATCGGTCTTTGCGGACAGACAAATTGGTGTCCCTTTCTTCATCACGCCAGCGATCGCGACGACCAGATTCAGCATCCCGGATGGATGGACGGAAAACATCTTTCTTGTTCTGGTTACCATTCGAATCGTCTCCTGCTCCAGCTGATTTCAAATTGTCCAAGGGGTTGGTGTGAACTGGAAGTGGACTAAAATGGTTCTCCTGCACCAGAAAGTAATAGTTTGGCATGAATAAAGTCGCATGACCTGGAATGTCTCATAGTACTCCTGAAACCATAAAATCCCGTTTCATATTCAAATACATCATTATAGCAATTGGAAAAACAAAACAATTAGCCAGAACAAGACAAATCAGGTAACGACAAACCCCAGTAGTAATTCCAGTTTTATTCTCCCCTGGTTTCGGCAGAAGCCATTGTGGTGAAAGTGGAATGGAATTGTCAGATCCTTGAAGATCTACATAAATAAGAAGCAGAAAAGATCGATTAACTTACACTTTAAGAGAACTACAGAGAAAAGGAGTATAGTACTTGAGCCTTGAAAACCAGTGAACCCCAAACATTCTTCTGGAATTACTTAAATAAAAAATAATTCCACAATCAGCCTTGTTTACTCTACCATACGACCAAATACCATGCATCCTAGTTAAACACTCAACTAAGGATTAAAGTTTGGTGGTGAGAGTCCAAAACATATCAATAAGAATTCTTTGACTTCTCTCATTTGAAAATTCAGGATACAGGCGTTCCTAAGATATCAGTTAATGATCAACGGTGTAAAAGGACAACAATGTAAAAGGTTAACAAAATTCGAGCAATTTCTAACAAGTTAAAGGACTAGAAAAGTACATAAATGCTCCATTTCTTTTCATTACCATCTTCCTGCAGTCATACTAACAGCACGAATGAAAAATGGTTAAATGAAATGAAATTATCACTCTCACTTCTAGTTATCATTCTATTAGTAAAGTGAAGTACCTAAGAGTAATCAGATAACAGCTACAGATAATAAAATCTCAAGGAGAGGGAGGCCAACATTTTACTCCTGAAAACCATCATCTACCCTCAGACCTCGCCATTACCAGGCAATAATATTAGGTGCATATAACTCTCATGTGGTTACCAACAACATCAAATAAATTGAGTAGCTCTTTGTCATTCCATTTAAAAATGAAGTCATGCATTAACAACTTATAGATAAAGCAAGTAAACAGGTAAAATTTCATGATTCACCGCATCAAATCGAAATATATTGATTTCGCATGTACTATACAGAATATCTCAAAGCTAACTATTTATCAATGATTACTATTTTCATATTTGTACTTAATGCGTAGGGTATAAACAAAAGAAAAAGGGTTTCACAGTTTGCAGATCTGAGTAATTCTTCCATTTAATATCAACAACAAAATAATTTTAACTTAGAAGAACTTTTAGTTTTTAGATAATCCATCTGTTCAATTAGCTCTACGACAATGTACAAATCCATGATTAGTCAAAAAAAAAAAAATCAAATCAAATCAAATTAAGTAATTCAGTAGCCGCCACAAAAGCCTGAATAACTAAACACATAAATAAAAATCTTCAAAAAGGAAAAAAAAAAAGAATCTTATTCCGAAAGTTATCTAAAACGCCATAATATTCATTAAGGAGGAAATTTCAAAAACGAACCCCGCAAAATCAAGAGATACAAAACTTCACGGAAATGCAACAAAAACGACAAAGATTTAAACTTTATCGGGACACTGAAGGAAAGGCCGCATAAAAAATAAAAGGTTATTCAATCTGAAATGAAAACCCTAAACCCACAGTACCACCGCGAATTGAAAGCACGCGCAAGCAGCTTAAATTTAGGGTTTTACAGAAACAAAAGCAAACATTTTTGAAAGGGGATTTGATAAAAATAACAAAAAACAACACAGTCGAGGACCCAAATCAGAAAACTAACAAAAGATGCCAAGAGATGAATGCGGGGGAGAAATGAACCTTTGGGGATCAGATTGGGGCGGGTATCGAGCACAAGCTTATCAGCCATTGATGATCGAGGTGAGAGAGGAGAGATTTTTAGAGAGAGAAAGTAAGCTAGAGAGAGACAAAACCCTTTGATTGACTGCTGGAAGGTGCACAGAATAAGCCAATGGAGCGGTGAGGCATAGGGCAACGGCATAGGCAAAGATAAATCAGAATAGAGGAAATACAAGGGGCGCAGTTTAAGGACGTGTCACCCATGGCTCACGTTAGTCAGTAGCCGTGTTTTTTTTTTTTGGCGTTGTTCGAGTTTTTAACGAAATGACAACTCTGACCTTCGCTTCTTTAAGTTTGGTAATCAGTTCATCCTAGTTGTGGATTATGTCTTAACCCACACTAATTAAGGGGTGTTGAAAAGGTATTGTCATCCTTAATCCTACGGACAAATTTTTATCTGTTTTTTTGTGATAGATATTCTGATTTTTAAGGTTAATAGGTTATGTTCCAAATTATGAATTTGAAACTTGACAATCAATAGCGCATAAATTTTAAAATAATTTTAAATATTCAAAACAAGTTAATTGACTCAATCGTTTTAAACTAATATGAATGATTCATATAAATGTAAAAGTGTTGCATGATTTTTTTTGGGGGGAGGGGGGGGGGACAATGTTGATTTAAGGTTAAATAACAATCATGCTCGTTGATATGTTTAAGAAAATAGTATTTGTGAAGTCTTATTTTTCCATATAATTTTCTTTAAAATCAAGCTATGTTGTGTTTCAAAACAATAATTAGAAAGTGATTTTAAAGGTCTTTTATCATTAAAAAGAAAAATACCACAATGGTATAGATAGCATAAAAAAAAACCACCTTAATTTCCAATTTTTCTTTGGATTTTTTTCTGACTCAATTAAACATTGCCCTTCTCGCTTAAGTATTTATCTAATAAAATAGATGATTTCTTTTCTCTTAAAAAAAAACTCACATCCAACGGGCCTTCATGCATAGTTGTGCCACATCACTTTTTTTTTCTTTTTTTCTTTTATTAATAGTTGTGCTAAGCCCAATCTTTTCAAAATCGGACCGGATCGGACCGGATCGGCCGGTTCGATCGGTGGCTGGTCCGGTCCAAAACACCCTACAAAATCGGCCTTGGCTCAGCCCGCTGGGAACCGATCGAACCGGGACTGGTTCACGACTCGGTTCGGCGAGCCAAGAAAAAAAAAATTATTTTTGTGGGATTTAAACCTAAAAGATTAAAATTTGACTAAATCCGTGAACCAAAAGTCCAGAACAAGCTACTGCTCTCTGTTTTTCACTCTTTCTCCTCACTCTAAACCAAATGCTAGCCGGCAGCCGCGCTCCTTGCTCGCACCACCGCCGCTGCTCACCACTGTTGTAACTTGTACAAGTTAGTTTCGTACTTCCATATTTTCCCCCAATTTTACCTCTCTTTTTTATTTTTGATTTTTTCTCCCAATTTTAGTTATGTTATTAATGCAAATAGCTCGTTTAGAAAGTAGAATATGGCAAAATGAGTTTTGTTTATGCTATTTTCAGTTTTAATATGCTCAAATTTTAGTTTTATTTATGGAGAATATGGCATTTATGTAAGTTTAGTTATAGGGCAAAAACATTGTAAAAATGAGTTTGTGCATATTTAAATATGGCAAAACTTTTTATTTTTGGAAAGTAGAATACGGCATTTATGTAAGTTTAGTTATAAGACAAAAAGATTGCAAAAATGAGTTTCAAAATGATAAAAATTATAGGACATTTATGTAAGTTTAGTTTTATTTTCTTATATAAATTTACCATTGCAATTTTTGTTCCGTAATAAAAAAAAGATGGCTAAGTATATAAAGATTGTTCATATAGGAGATTAGGTCGGTGCTGGTATTGATTCTAGTCAACCTAACATTCAAGCAATATTGCAAAGTAGGGAAAGATGGTATGATACAGATATGTTCATTGCTTTATGGTCTTATGATTTTTGTATCCCATTAATGCTGTGAATTCCCCATACTTTCAATCAATGATAAATAGGATTGCAACAATGGGCATGGATATACTGGTCCATCTTATCATACTTTGAGGAATCCATTACTTAAAGAAGCTAAAAAGCAATATGAACTGACTATTGATGCTCTCCAAGTTAAATGGATTGATACCGGTGTCACAATCATGGGTGATGGTTGGAGTGATCAAAGTCATAGGGTGTTGATAAACTTTTTGGTTTATTGTCCACATGTGATATCGTTTATTAAATCTGTTGATATTTCTCATATGGACTCTGACGCTAAGACTTTGTGTAATCTCTTTTTTAAAATTGTAGAGATGGTTGCTATTGATAATGTTGTGCATTTGGCTACCGATAATGACAATAATTACAAAAAAACTGTAAAGTTACTATCTAAGAAATATCCTTCAATCTATTAATCTCCATGTGCTGCTCATTGTGTCAATTTGATATTTAAAAATATTGGAGAGTTAACATTTTTTGAATAATTGTTTGATCGTTGTCAATATTATGAGTCCACTTATGAGATTGTTGCGGATGTGTGATTCTGATGAGAAGCCTTAATTAGGCTATGTTTATGAGGGAATGTGGAGAGCAATAAATGGCATAAAGGAGTTATTTAAAAAGAAGGCGCATTTATACACCACCTATATTGATATTATTAATGATAGGTGGGATGCTATGTTGCGCAAACGTCTTCACTTGACTGCATTTTTTTGAATCCTGCATTTCAATATTGACTCACAGAGTCCTTCCAAACAAGAGGGATTGATAGGTCTACTTTATGTTTATTAGAAGCTTTTGCCCGGTGTAAATGATATATTGGATGAAATTACTTTGTTTCGAGAACAAAAAGGGAGCTTCGCAAGGCTATTAGCTAAAAATATTGTAAAAACTGCTCGACTTGGTATATCTTTTATTTGTTTCTTACTTCATTGTTACTATTAAAGTATTTATTTAATACGGTGATATTTTAATTTTAATTGTTTTTGTTTTTGCATTTTAGATGAATAGTAGATGATATTTTGTGGGGATGCACTAAATTTGTAAAAGATTGTTATTCGAGTATTAAGTCAAACCTCATCATCTTCCGAATGCGAGCTTAATTGGAGTGTATTTGAACGCATCCATACTAAAAAGAGAAATAGGTTGGAGCATCAAAGGTTAAATGATCTTGTCTATGTGTATTATAATTTGCGCTTGCAAAATCGGTAAGAACTTTATTATTTTTCTATATCGTAAGTGTTATGTTTCTATTTGGCTACTAATTATATTAATATTATGGTATTTTTATAGTGGTAAACAAAGAACAAGACCATATGATCCAATTGATTATGAATGCATTGACAAAGTGAATTTTCAGATCATTGAGAATGAGCCGAGTGGAGAACTTGATGGTGATGAATAGGAGAAAATGCTTGAGGAAGAGTTGTCTGAATGAAGATGTTATATAGTAATTTACTTATTTTACTAAAAGATTCATTATCTAATTTTTTATTATTTTACTAAAATATTTATTTATGATTAATTAGATGATGGAGGAGATGAGGTTAATTTATCAAGATTTGATGTTGCATCCTCGAGTGGTAATGATGGTGAAGTGCAACACCTTTTAAGGCAACAAAAAAAATCGCCATATTGATGAAGATAATGATTGAAGACTTTGGATATATTACTTTGATGATTTATGATGATTAATCTTGTTTTATGTTTAATCTTATTTGGGCTTATTTGGACTTAGAGTGAAATGTAACAAGACATGTTTATCGAATTATCTTGTTCATTGTTATTTTTTAGCTTTTAGCTTTGGAATGAATGATGATTTGGATTTTTAAAATGAATGATGAGTTGAATTTTTGTTAAATAGTAAGGTAAAATTTTTGTTTGATGGTTATTATTATTATTATTAGGTTTTCTTTCTATATATTTTTAAATGTATTTATGAGTTTTTTTTATATAAAAATTTAATTTAATAATTATTACGTATTTATGACGTCACACCGGTCAAACCGGTGGTCGAATCGATAACCAGTAAGGCAACTGATTCGATGTTCGGTCCGATTTTCAGAACATTGGCTAAGCCACACTGATAAAAATGACAATACCCTTTCCTACATTAAGGATTCGTTTGGTTTCCAGGATTAGCGGAAAAAGTGTCTCCATATCTCGACTAATTATACGTTTGGTTGGCAAAATTATAATCCCCGATCATGAGCTAATCTCGCCTAACCCGCCATGTGAAGGGCTTTATCTCGATATTATAATATCAGGAGGGGGTGAGATTGAGTATTGTCTTCCCAATATTAATTACTTCAACATCAACTATCAGTTGTTCTAACGGAATAAGACGTCAGATCACTTAAGCAATGTCCCGAGTTCGAATCTTGGTGTTGTAAATTGAGCAACTGAGTTGAGAGAGTTATCCCCAAATATGAGTATCTACAGTACCCAATCCATAATAATCGATCAATAGATCAGAACCGAACGACTAAACCAAAAGAAAAAATTTGACTCCAACACTTTGAATTAATCACTTTTACCTCAACACAATAATTTTAAAGCAAATAAAATGTCAAGATTTTTAAAATTTCAAACAATACAATAATTTTCTTTATCTATTGTTTTGTTATTTTCCTCTGCATTATATATTTTCTTTTATTTTTTTCCCATTTTTTTCCTATTTTCTTCTTCCTCTACAAGCCTTCTCGGTCCATCTCTCGATTCTCGTCTTTCCTCTTGCTCTAGTCCCCTCTCTCTCTCTCTCTCTCTCTCTCTCTCTCTCACCATTGCCAATCGACATTGATCCCCCAAAACTCTCGAAGCAGCAAACCCAGCAATGGAAAATATTTCAAGAAACCCATCAGAAGTACAAGGATCAAATCAAGCTTTTTTTTTTTTTGGTAATTAAATCAATAGCAGGTTGATCCGACAAGGAGATGATTAAAAAAAGAATTAACAAACTTTCCTTGCTTAAGAAGAACTGATCTGCTGGCAAGAAATACAGGAGATGGAGAATATGTGGCGTCACTACCCTCTATAACGAAAATCAAAGCTCTGCAAATCACCGGAGGAAGAGTGCAGTCATTGGCAGCAACAGCGGAGGCGACGGACAAGTCCTATTGTGAGTGTGGAAGTTAGGGCTTTAGCAATTTAACCTGAGTACCCAATAGCATTTAGGAGAGAAAACATAGAATTGTTTTTCAAAGCACCTTTTCAAGTATACAGACTACTTATTTGAATATGGTGGCCCAAATATGTTTTTCAATTTTTGTTTATGAAAAACAGAGAATAACTCTCAAAACAACCAGCTAAATACCCTCTTAACAGTCGAGGGTAAAAATGCAATTATATTTTAATCTTGCTTCCAATCTTATTCAATTATGGGTACCAAACCACTACTGGCATATTATGTGCGATCATTCTACTCAGTCAATTGTGGACACCAAATAATTAATGTAATTGACCTGATTCTCGACTAATCTTAAGCCAATACATAAGTTTCGATTAATAAATCTAGCAAACCAAACGAATCCTAAGGAAAATAATATTGATTCAACTCTACATATTTTCAATTAAATGAAAAAAAAAATGTTGTTGATCAAACTCCCACATTTTTTGCTGTCCTAAATTGTCAAATCTAGTTCGCGTATAAACTAAGGCCACGTTTACTTCGCCGGATATCTCAGGTTTGTGTCTAGTTGACCGTCCATATCCTGCGTTTACTTCGTTTGTCTGTAAACCCGGGTTATCCAGCGTGACCCGGGATAACACCTGTTTGTGAGAGTTAGTTTTAACTCGTGGAGGGGTAGAGTTAAATTTGTCCGAGTGTTTATCTGGTGTCGGGAAATGACATATATGGACAAATGTTGTGAGTAATTACCACAATTTGCCATCAACAAGCCCTACAGATTTCGTCCTTTATCTCTGCTTCATGAAGTAATTTCCCTCTCTTCGTCCCTGTGTTTGAGCAGCAGCAAGGGTTTTTACCCGGTAAGCACAATCGTCTCCACCAAGCTCCCTTTAACCCAAGGAAGTGCAATACCTCCGGTAAGGATAACCCTACAAACAAAGCTGCTGGCAGTGGATTCGAACCACAGAAAACACTATTGTCCAGATTTGTTCGGGTTTCTGTTTCTTTTTTTTCTTTTGTTTTTTTTGTTGGTTCTCTCTATGAAACAAGATCTGGATCTCATTCACGATGACCTTGTTTTTGTGAAATGATTCCCGTACCATTTCCAAAGGTTGAGCAATGGCCTGATTTCATTTCTATTTCTATCGTGCAGTGGCCTTGAATAGATCCCTCCGGAATGGTCGACTGGCTCGTGCACAGGAACTGAAGAAAAACGTGGCCTTTGACAAAAAAAAAGGGGACACAAAGAATGAAAAACAAAGCTCATGGGTAGGGGTAGATTGGGTAAGCCACCAGATAAACAAGTCAACAAAGCCAAGGAAGTAAATAAGGTCCAAATTTGGGCCACAAAATTTAAGCACAAACACGTCAAAGTAAACTCTAGTTAGGATATTTGAGCCCACATTACAAAACACTGTAATCCAATTTAAAACATAACCGGTGGTTACCCAAGCCACCCCAAGTAAACGTGGCCTAAGTGTGGCAGTAATAACTGAAGTACAGGTCTTAAAGGCTTAACTTCTCACCATTCATTCACGCATATGCTTTTTATCAGTTAAGGCCCATAGTTTCTGCCCGAGCTTGTGTACTCTTAAGCCAAAATCTAGTTTGTTCAGCTTCAGCATACCAACTTGCCTCTTCTGCCACAAGGCCCAGACTCACTTTGGGCCAATGGATCTCAACTTCAAGTCACAATTGCCTGGGAAAACAAATATGTATGATGTATCAATGTCCTCCGCAGGCTTTGATTTAATAGAATTGAAAATTGAGTCAAGCTATTTTATATTGATTCAAAATTAAGCATTAAAAGCTGTTTGAGCTCAATTCATTAAGAATAACAATTAACAAATGGTTAAATTTCATTATAACCCCCTGTATTTTTGTTAAATAGTTTAAAACCCTTTGTGTTTAAAAAATAGGCAAAACCCCCCCTCTAATTTATTGAACATAGCACAAAACCCCCATTCCGTCAAAACTAAATGGGGTTGAAGTGCACGCGCCTTAATGCGCGAAAATGAATGATTTTTTTGGTTAAAAATGCAATTAATTTGACCATTTTACACCTTCACTATTGAATTTTAAAATATTATATTTTCTATCTAAAATTACAAATAGAGCCCTTTAATTTGTTAAAATTATAAAATAGCCCAAATTATAGTTTTTTTAATATACTTTATTATAGTATGAAAACATTAAAAAATAAAATTACTAACTTTTATAATAGCCCAAATTACTAACTATTATTATAATTTTTATTTTAAATTTCGTTTCTTATTTACAAAACAATTACAGAATCATGATATTATTAATTTTTATATATTCGACAAATAAATTTTTAATACTAAAAAAAAATCTTTACTCTTTTTAAAAGAAGAATTCGAAATGTTTTTTCTTCAACTTTTTAATTTTATTCCCCATTTCTTCTCTTTCTTCTCTCCCATTCCTTCTCCCCTCTTCTTCCATTTTTTTTTTATTTTTTTCCTGCTTCTTCTTCCTTTTTTTTCTTCTCCTTCCTCCTTCATTCTCTTAAAAATATTTCTCTCTAATTTTCTTTGTTTTTTTTTTCCTTTATCCTTCTTCTCCCCCCTTCTTCTTCGTCTTCTTTGTTTTTTTTTTGACTCATTCATAGTTCGGCCAACACAAATCCTGCCCTTCTCCAGCCGACAATGCCACCACACTGGTCACCCATCACCCCTCACCATCATAGCCTCTAGATCTTATAGCTTCGCCCCCTTCCCCCAACCCCTCCCCCCGGCCGCCCCCAGTCCTCCAGGTTTGAAGCCTCCACCCTTGACCTGTTATCCTGCCCTCGCACCACCACACCAGTCGGCTCACCTCTCTCCGCGCCCCCCTCCCCAATCTCATCTATTTGCATGACACACATATCGGTGGGTGTTATGTATATACCATATATGTATAGGACTATATGAAAAAGTCAATTTGATCATTCCTTTTTAAGAACAAGAGAGGAGGATTTTGAATTTGAAAAATCCTAATTCGTGTTTTTTTCTTCTTTGCTCTCTTTTTCTCTGACTCAAAACACGAGAGTAAATGTCGTCATAATATACCTTAAAAGTTAAAGGGGTAAACCGGTCAAAATAGTAAAAAAATAATGTCGTTAGATTTTACTATCAAATAGGGCAAGTGTGCAAGTAGAAATAAAACACATGGGGTGATATGCCTATATTTGAAACATATGAGGTTTTTAGCGATTAAAACATAACACAGGGGGGATTTATGCAATTTTACCTTAACAAATCAATCTTAAACACATTTTTTTGGTTCGGTAAATTTGATGCTCGACTTAATTATTAAAATATGATAATATATATATAAAAATATCAAATTATTTGAATTCGACTTTGGTTCAACTTGATGAAAGCTCGTTAAAGCCCAACTTGTTTAATTATTAAACCAAAAGCAAACAAAATTTCATACTAGATCTAAAAAAAGTAACTTAAGTTGAGAATATTATGTTTGACTTTATTTGATTCGTTCATACTCTTATATGTACCTCATAGAGGCATACTTTTATATGTACTTCATAAAGGCATGGGCAGTATCATCGGCGGTTCAAATTCTAATGGTGTGTTTGCATACATAGTGGTGTGTAGGCCTGTCAATAGGTAGGGTAAAATCCTACCTATACCCATCAATTTTCTATCCATATCTTAAAATTTTAAAATTTACCCATACGCTACCCTAACTCATACTATTGCAAATGAATGGATTAGGGTAGGGTCTTACCTATTCCTACCCATTCGGTAATGATGCCTAATAGGTATTCACACACTACACACATTTTCACGCATATTGTACACACATTTTTCACTCACACACATACTGCACACATGCACACATATTTTTCACACACACACTACACATATATTTTTCACACACACACCGCACGCACATTTTTCACACACACATACACTGCGCATATATTTTTCACACACACACACACACGCACACACACCCAACGCGCGCACACACACACAGTGTGTGTAGTGTGAAAATTGTGTGTGTGTAGTAAACATACACTGTGCGCGCATGCACACACTACACACACTGTGTGCGCGTGTAGTAAACATACATTGTGCGCGCACACACACACCACACACACTGCGTGCGTACAGTTTTCACACTACACACACTGTGTGTGTGTACAGTATGTGTACGTGTGTGTGTGTGAAAACTGTGTTTGCAGTGTGTGCAGTGTGTGTGTAGTATGTACAAATGCGTGTGTATGTGTTAATTGTATGTGTGAGCTAAAAAAATACAATATAAAAAATAAATAAATAAAAATATATGATTGAGTAAGGTCCAGACTTTATCCTAAAAGTAGGATAGACCTAATACACATATCCAATGAATAAATATTTAAATAGAATAGAATAAAGTATATAATATATTTAATTAGGTATTTTTAAGATTAGAAGTAGAGTAGGGTAAAATCCTACCAATTGATAGGCCCAATGGTGTGCGTACTATATTAAAAATAATAATAAAAAAAATGTGCTAGTGTCCCTATTTTATGTCATTACAACCCTAAACCGTATAAATTGGATCGGTGCTAGAGCCTGAGAGTAACCGCGCCGTGAAAATGGCGGGAACCATCCGCGCCATTTTGCGCAATCCCATTTCTTCGAGAATTTCGCCGCCATTTAATTCCCGCTCCGCATCGAAGCCCTTTACTATTTGCCAATTCCCTCGAAACCCATATAGCAAAATCTGTTCTTTCCCATCGAGTATGGTTCAAGCGGCGGAGAACCCGAATCGCGGCCCCGAGATCGAAGAGCCTTCGCCCAAAATACAGAAGGTCCACCAGAACGGCGTTTCTGAAGATAAACCCCATGAAACCACTCCAATTTTACGGGTCAAAAAGCTATCCGATAAAGCTATTTTGCCCTCTCGAGCGTCTCCTCTTTCTGCTGGCTTCGATCTCTCCAGGTATATCTGTTGCTACGAAGAAAATTTTCTTTTTCAGTGTGCGTTTTTTCTAATTTCCCTTTGGTGTTTGATTTTATAGTGCGGCGGAGACTAAAGTTCCAGCTAGAGGCAAAGCACTGATACCCACAGATCTCAGCATCGCCATTCCTAAAGGAACCTATGCTCGTATCGGTAACGCTCTCTTTCTCTCTCTCTCTCTCTCTCTCTCTCTTTTTCATCTTTTTGACATATGAGATTCACCTAAGTTGGCGGACTTTTTTCTCGATCGATAGATAATTTATTGTGTTCGTCTTGATTTTTTAAATCAATGCAGCGCCACGATCCGGGCTGGCTTGGAAGCATTCGATCGACGTGGGAGCAGGGGTGATTGATGCGGATTACAGAGGGCCAGTTGGAGTGATTTTGTTCAATCATTCGGATGTGGATTTTGAAGTGAAGTCTGGAGATAGGATCGCGCAGTTGATTATTGAGAAAATTGTGACGCCTGTGGTCACTCAGGTCGACAATCTTGATTCGACCATAAGGGGCTCCGGCGGATTTGGATCCACCGGCGTGTGATATGTGAATTTGCGATGTTGTCAGCGTTAGTATTATGTTGGATCCTAGCTAGAACTAGGATATGGTGCCGGTTATCATTTTGGAGGTTGCAGTTGTGGCGTACTCTGTTTTTTCTGTCATTTTGTCAAACACGTTGTGTACATTGTTGCTACTCTCGCAAGATTGGGTCTTGACTCTGGAGCTCATTTAGCAATCAGTTGTGTTCATAACTTCTCAACAAAGTTCATAGCAACAAAGCATTTGCAAGATTAAGCATGATTATACAACTTTCGTTTGACAATATCTCAGAATTTCGTTCTATCAAGAAAAATCAAACATTCCATTGCCAAGAACAAACAAGAAGAATCTCCAATCAAAGATTGTGACAAAGGATGATAAACATTTGACAAATACTGAGAAAATGTTAAAAAACAATAATAACAACAAATAATGGCAAAAAAAAGTGATGAAAAAAGATTAAAAATGGCAAAAAAATATTGATTCCGTTGCCGGGAATCGAACCCGGGTCTCCTGGGTGAAAGCCAGATATCCTAACCGCTGGACGACAACGGATCTGTTCGTATCCTACAAACATTTTTATTTGTAGGGTGCGTCCCAGGCTTTATATTCCTTTTAAATGGTGAAAAATACTGTAAATATTCAGAATTTCCGCATGCACCTAATTATCAAACATTACGCTATGCGTGAATAAAATGATTATACGTTACATTATTGTAGAAGTTAAATAACTGCCTTGGTTGAATTATTATTTTGTTAGTTTAATATGAGTAATGAAAATTTAAATATATGTATTAGCTTTTATAGTTTTGGTCTCTATTGTTGGAAACTTTTATTTTCTATAATTAAATTTTTGTGTATGGATGAAATTTAAATTAATAATGAATTGGTGCAACTCTTTATTGGTTACATCCTTTGGCCGAATCGGTGCAACTCTTCATTATCAACGGTTACTTCCTTTGGTTTAATAGGTCTTTGTGGAGAGTTGCAATCCTTCAAAGCTGTATTTCGTTTTCTATAAATAGAAGGTACGCAACCAAATTCATTCATGAGTTGTTAGTGTATTCACTAGTGAAACTACAACGGAAAATTATTTGGTAATGTTTTTCATCTCATTTAGTTTCGAGAGTTTTAAATATTTTAAGTTCGATAGTTCTTGAGATTTATAGTGCTGCTATCTCAAGAAAGTTGATCGTTGTATCTTGGGAGACGATTGCTATTTAACCGTAAGCACTAGGGCGGGCAAATTCGTTTTAAAGATAAAGAGTACAACTCTTACCTTAACCTATTTGTTACTATTTTGAAATCACATCTATTACTTTTTCTAACATCTATAAACTTACTCCTCATATTTTCATTTTGAAGACTCCAATTGATATTTTTTTTGTTGATAAAATATTTTGCAATTATTGGGATATGGTATTCATTAAAAAAGCTATATTTGAGGAATTGTTCAAAATCAAATCCACGATAAAATTATGTGATTTCAAGCTATCAATTTGTTTTTAACTTTTTTTATCTTTGCTTGTAAAATAACGTCTATTAAAATTTGATATTTTTTTGCCTTTAATTACATTTAGGATAGATGTAATCACTCTTTGTGATGAGGACACTAATATAATGTGTTGATAATTAGGGACTTTGTATAATTTCTATATCATATTAAGAATGTTGCTGCAATTCAAGAACAATTTGATTTTTGTTACATTTGAATGTAAGATTGATATTTTTGTAAATTTAAACTTTATTCTCTGAATTACATTTTTTTCCCCCAATTAATTTTCTTACAATTTTCATCCACTCTAACATGCTAACTATCATTTATAAGGAATTATATGCTATGATTTTCTATTTGTCTTTAAAAAAATGCAATTTTTTTTTCTACTTAACATTAAATTTCTCACGACAAGGATTATTATTTTTATTATTATTTCCAAATTAGGGTTTGGTATCATGATACTAATTTCTAAAATGGTCTATTTTTTTAATTTTTAATTATTGTAAAATCACATTCATATGCACATGAAAGTGGAATACATCTAAGCCTAAATGATCTGTCGAAATTGAAAAGAAAATGAAAATTATTTACCATTTGTGGAAGGGTCATTTCAGAATTAAATAATTATTTAGGACTAGAAAAGGAAAATTTGACAAATTTGTGGAAGGGTCATTTCAGAATTAAAGAAATATTTAGGACTAAAAAGAGAAAATTAAACACATTTACGCCGTCTGTGGGAATCGAACCCACGACCACATGGTTAAAAGCCATGCGCTCTACCGGCTGAGCTAAGACGGCTGATGATTACGGGCTGCTGTTTAATTGTAATCATTTATTAACGTTTAGCACCATCTCCATAAATGATTGAATATATCTACCTTTACTCAGTTGATCAATTTCAAGTTCTTTGATGAATGCGGCGCTCTGTATTTCCGCATGAGAATTTGGTACATTTTGTTGTTTTCCCTTAATATGGATTCATCTTTTCTGAATGTTTATACTCACTTTATATGGATTTATGTTTATCTTTATGAATGATAAACTCAATTAATTTGCATTTGAGTTTATATTCATGAAATATTTTCTCACTTTATATGCATTTGTGTCTATATTTATGAATGTTTTACTCCCTTTATTTGGTTTTAGTTGGATGGGATCAACCATATATTGTCTTTGTGAGATTTGCAGTATGAGAAAACATGGAAATAAATAAAACGGAAAACAAAATAATCATATAAAGACTAGGTACAGATTACAGAATGATATATAGTTTCGGTTCTGGATTGTCACATTCCTGGATTGCTGAGCAATGCCGTGTTCCCAATTAGTGTTGTAAATGAGTCGAGCTTGAGCTGAGCTCAACCCATTTTTCAAGCTCGAGTGTATAAGCTCGAGCTTGAGCTCTAGCTCGATTTTCCGAATGAGCTCGAGCTTGTTTTTATTTTTTTAAAGATTTTTTTATGAATTTTAATATATTTTTCTCACAATAACATGAAAATCACAAAAGGCTCACGAGCTGCTTTAGAGCAGGCAACGATGAGTGTGAGCTCGACTCATATACAAGCTCGAGCTTGAAAAGCACAGGCTCAGATTGCGCCTGAATTGAGCCGGTTCGCGAAGCTTGTGAACTGGCTCAACTCACCTGACACCCCTATAACAGATATTATTTGCATTGAAATGTTTCTCTTTACACAGAACATAATATGAAACATTGAATTCTTGAGTTTCTTTCAGTATCATTTCAATCCGGTTGTATTTATGTTATCCTACATATCTTATGTTGCTGCAGTATTATAATGCAAAACAAATGGGCAAAGACGCTACAATTCCAAATTTGTTTGCAAAACCTTGTTTTCTTAATTCAATATTCACTTTGTATCTGCATAAGCTACAAAACCAAATTGGGTCACACAATCAAACCTAAACTGTTACAAGTAAGAGATCATTGGTGATCTCGTCGAGCAGTCCATTGATCATGTGTCTCTCGACATCTTTCACGACATCTTCCTTTTCTGGGAATATGGACATCATTTTGCTCCATTCGAAATCCCACATGCTGTTCACATCTGGCTCCGTGTTATAGATGTCTTTGTTGAGCATTTCATGTAGGCCGGCTGCCACGTCGCTCCCATTCCCACCATAGAACTTTAGCATTTCTAAGTCTTTGCAGAGTTGCTTCACCAAAACGTCTAAGGACCTTAGCTTGGTACGACTTATGGCAGTCTTGGACCTCTTGGTGTAGGGATGATATGTGACTTCATGTCTCCTTGCTTTTCTTTTCATTACTTCATATGCACAGTCCAATACGAGCTTCTTCTCAGCAACTTCATAATCGTGATCACCGACATGAAGGAAGCTGACGGGTATGTTGAGCTTGAAAAGTGCCTCTGCTGTACTAAGGAACTGCTGACTTTTTATTACGATCTCCTTGAGGTCCTTTTCAGGTTCTGTTAGTTGCTCTTGTCTCCCCGATGTAGGATATTGCTTGTGCTTGTGGTGGGAAAGATTGTACAGTTCCGTGCTTTCTTCATTGTCTCCTGCAATATCAAATTAAGCTTACCAAACATTCTACCCTAGCCGCAATCTAAAAATAATTGGATCTTTCTTATCATTCTTGAAAGCTCGAGGCAGATAGATATTGGTGAAAGAAAAGATTGTTTTATGTTTTCAGAAGGCAAGCTGATGAGGAGCAAATTATATTGGGTTGCAGGAAATGAAAATTTAGCCTATTAGAAATTACCCGACTTTATCTTTTTTGTATTTTTTTGCTTCATGATGGTAAAATGAATAAGGTTTTGAATTCTTCCATAACTGATGCAAAGAGGGAATATGAGTAGATTAAAAGCTTTAGAAATTGAAAGCAACAAGTTCATTTTTTTTTTTTTTGCCTTGTTGACAAAGGAAACAATGACTTCCTTGGAAAAACTGAATATTGATAAGTTAGATACTTACCTATGCTTTGATCACATTGTTTGAGTTCTTGTTTGTTCTTAAGAGCTTGAGGCTGTTCCACTGTCTGGACATCATCAGAAACTTTTCCGGAATCTAAGGCTACAGCATCACACTGCAAAAAATCCAAGAAAGCATGCCATAATCATTTTTGGGTCTTGAAACATTAATATAACTCCATTCAGTTTAATTTGTGAACTTACATTGTCGTTCAGAATCAGTCTGTGCTGTATGTTCTGTATTTGGCATTCATCTGCAACAGAACTGTTTAATACGATACTCTGGTCGGCTTCATCTTGTAACTTGTGTTGTTGCTCTGTTTGTTCAGTGCTCATTTCTGATGCATCATACATACTTAACCCTGCTTTTCCTTCCTCGATCCTGCTATCACTTTGTTCCTCCATTCTTTTTGAGCTGTGTGTTTTCTTATGCATCTGTTGTTTCAAATCTTTCAGCATGGTAGCTGGCTGTTTTATTGATCTTTTCAAGCGATCCTCAGTTGCTTTTCTTCTAGTCATCATTACTTCTATCTTCTGAGGAGTCTCATTTTTCTGAACTTTCCTGGGAATGGCCTTCTTCTGTATGGCTGAGACCTCAATCGGCTTCCCTTTTGTAAATGCTGTATTGTTACTTTCATTTTCTATTTCAAATTGCGATTCTCCTGGAGATGATTTATGACTTTGGTCTTCTTTCTTGAAATCTCGCTCACTGGATTCAGTCTTTTGAGAGGCATCAACCATGGGACCAATAGCTTGATGTCTTCTGTTCGGTGGATCTTTCATGGGAACTTTTTCAGTGGGTTTTGTGGATCTCCCATGAACAGGTGCAAATTTATCTCGTGATGATTTCTTCTGAGAATTTATGGCTGTACTTCTCTTGGATTTTGAAGCAATTCCGAACTCCAATTGATGGCCCTCATGGTTTCTGGCTATCAAATTTTGTTTCTGAACCTGCTGGTCTTTTGGCTCCGCCCGGTGTTTGTCTTCTGATTCTTCATTTCTTTTAGGCACCTGCTCTTGAAGAAGTGCACGTTGATCCTGGGGCTTCTGTTCATTGCTTGGGAGGTCTTTATCTGCATTCCACTTTTCCATTGAATTCGCACTTACCTTGTAATCAGTCCTATTATGCATTTTCTCTTCAATTTTCAGTGTTTTGCTGTTTTTCACCTTTTGCTGCTGCTCAGTATTCAAGACTGGCATTTTTCTTTCTTTATCGTCAGCTATATTTTGTTTCCTTGTACTGTTTTCAATACTTTTAACTCCATTAACTTGATTTGGTGCAGTGGCGTGGCTTTGTTGTTTGTTCATCATGATAACTCCTAGTTTTGAGCCTTGTACTGCCCCTGTGCCAACTGCTGGTATTTTCAGATCCTTCTGCGGTTGGTGCTTCTCGGAGTTCACAATTTTGGAGCTCCCATCTCGGACCTCCTGACCCCTTTCAGCTCTTAGCTGAAGCTTTGAATCTTTAATTGGTGGGGTGTTGTTGGGTAGAGTCGACTTTTTGGCAGTGCTGAGTGGAGACCCTTTCCTGCTCTCTCTATGCAAAGGTTCGGGCAACTTAGTATTGTTTCTTGAAACTTTCCCTTGCTTTCCTTTTGAATCATTTTGCACGCCCGCAGAATCTTCCTTCAATGGAAGTTCTTCAAGCCCCATAAGTTTAGCTATGACATTTGAAATTCTTCCCTTCTCTTGTGTGGACAGTGATGAACTTGAGTTATCATATAGTTTCACTTGTGTAGAAAGACTCAAATCTTGGACAGAGCTAGAAGACCTTTTATGAGGAACTATTTGCGAAGTTTCATTTGGATATGATAAAGCCAATTGTTGCCTTCTGTTTGAACCTTGGACAACATGTGAGTTCCTTGAGGGTTTATCAAAGGAGAACTTGGGGCGATCCAGTTTCCACTGCTCAGCCACTTTATCATTGTCATCTTGATCATCCTCATCCTCCTCGAGCAACTTTATTCGACCTTTTTTCTGATTGCTGTTCACGTATGAAGCATCCTGTAAGCTTACAAGCATTCTTAGGGACTCCTCCAAATTCATGGCACCTTTCAACAACTCTCTACCGACTTCAATAGAGTTTCTGTCAAAGTTAAGACCATTGGAGCAAGCTCTTAAAATCTGGTTTAGCTTCTGAACTCCTTTAGATATTTCAGTGATATGAATGTGGGAGATGTTCGGAAACTGAGAGGTTGAAAAGCTACGATTCTGGAAAGCAGTTATATCCATCTTCTGATTGTCCATTGATCTCCGACCAAATCGATTGAAAAAATTTACCAGTGGATTACTGCTGGAAGTGCCAATTTTAGTTAGATTTCCACTGTTCTCAAAGGCGAAGGCTATGGCCATCGACAGATCTCTGACTTGCCTAGCGGTTTGCCCACTTTCGTACAGAACTATCTGACTTGAAGATTCTTTGGTATTGATTGATCTGCTGCTTCCAGTAGACCTTCTGCTTGTGTTCCCTATTGAAGCACCAGCCTACAGGAACAAGATTAGTCCTATTCATTTGTCTCAAGATAACTTCCATTTCCCAGAATAAACAGAAAAACATATATTCAAGCAGCCGTAGAATTAACACTCACAGATTCTAGTGCATTTATTTGTCGAGATCCTCTGGAAGTCCGCCCAGAACTGCCATGTGCAACTGCTGGCAGAGATACAAGAGATTGTACAGGGCAAGAATTATGGGAATTTTACATGCAAGCCGAGCCAAGAAGAGACAGAATTTGATCCAATGGTTGCCAATTTTCTTTTGAGGGTCAACCTGGGCTTCATATTTGTTTCCATTGTAGCCATGATCTTTAAAGCGACGGGCTTACTACTTCAAGAAAATTCCCACTAGTTCTTGAATTATACGAGTCTGTTTTACCAGTATAATTATGTGCAAAGCATGTCGCATCATTTTTTATCCTGAAACTAACACCCTCTTTTTTATTCTTTTAGGTTGAAGATGAGAGCCAATGGGCTGCAGAAGTTTTGAGGCTTGCGCCATATGGTCTGGGGAGAGAGGACTGAACTTTCAGTATGTTTGGGTCCTTGAAGTAACTTAGCATTTTGGAATGAAGGTTCTTGCTCAGATGTCTATCTAAACAGAAGGATACTGTGCTGAAAGGTACGACTTTCTCTAAAGTGGAGCGTGTTTTTCAGAAACCAATCTGAACAGAAGGATTTGATATCTTTAATGCGGTTTGTATTGATAGAGGTAACCAGAAATTAGGCGCGTGCCTCTGTGCGTGTGTGTGTGCGTGCGTGTGTGAGATAGAGAGAGAGGGAAACACACTAGTTCTGAAGTTATGTTTTACACCTCTGAGTAATAGCTATCACCACCCCTGGTTGTCAATGTTTTCTCAAGCCATTTAACAAGTATCTGCTTAATATTACATTATGAAACCAAATAACATGTTCCTAAAGGATAATATATTTCAGCCCGTTCTAAATCTTCTCCTACCCCATCATGTCAGAATCCAGAAATTTCCTACATAATGTTATTTGAAGAAGAATGCCGTCTCCAACTAAACGGAAAGAAATTTTACGCCTTTTAAACTTTTGCATGTGGAAAACAGATACCACACACACACACACACATGCATATATATGTGTATATATATTCTTGCAGGAAAATGGAGTCTACCAGAATCTTACCTCTAGATGTCTGGCTAGACTGCCGACTTGAACTTTGTGCAGCAGCCATCCTTTCCTTCCGAACGCGAAGATCATTGAGCAGCTTCTGGGCAAAATCTGATTTTGTTGCCATGTTGCTCATGTCCGGAGGACTCAGAAATATTTTATTTATTCACTCATTCATTTTTTTTTTTCCAGAAAATCTGATTTTGCTGCTGGGCAATGGAATGGAAAATCAACAAGAAACTCCAAAAAAACTAAAGACAAATGGGAAAGAAGAATATCCTTTGATTGTGTTGATGTTTTAGTGATTTTTGCATATTGGAAGGAGAGGGGATTCATTGTTGGTCACACTTTGGTGGGAGGGTTTTGTCAGTGTTTGGTATGATGGAATGTGGGGGAAAGGGCAATCAAAATGAAAGTTGAAAATTCTGTAACTCGAGAAGAAGTTGATGTGAACAATTATGGTATTGGTATTGTATGGTGGAGACTTGGAATAACTTGCTTTCATTCCACTCCAAGCAATGGCAGAGCTTTCCAGCTTTTTAATTTTAAGTAAGGGCTTCTTGATAAAGTTTTCTTCTTAGCGAACTCTCAGACTACTATGCTTGGTTCTTGGATTTCAATAAGGAAATCGGAAAGGAACATTTTCATTTTCACTTCAAATGATTGTATTATATGTTTTGCTTTTGTTCTGCTTCGTTTTCCTTCGACTTTTCTCATCAGAATCGAAGGTCCAAACATAGCATATGTGTTCTTACTGGCTGGAGACACAGTTTGCCACCATCTTTCCGTGTTTGTTCGGCATCTTTTGGCAGCTATTTTGGTTGATTTATTATACCTTATACTTTAAAAATATCGTTCATCCCCCTGCCCCCAACCCTCCTCCCCTCAAATTAACTGGTGCACATAGGAGGCTTGAAATATAAGGAAAGTACAATTTGTTTATAAAGTATAGTGTTTTTTCATATTTGCTTCGAATAAAAAAGTTCTACGGAAAATTATTCGTAGGTTTTCTTTTGCTTTTCTTTTATGGATGACTTGTAGTCAAAGCTCTTGGGATTTAACTGGATCTCCCGAAGTATAGATCATTATTAAAAATATCATGAGATTAGTCTTGTATGATAAAATGCACCTATCGTTGGATTTCATTAGAGCTCTGAACTAGCATCGTTAAGATAAAAAAAGTTGTTCATTTTTTTAAAATACCATTTTTTTTTTTTTGCTCATTTTGACTATTGTTGCTGGCAAAGTTGCCCCTTGTTAGAAAGTTACTAATAATAATGGTTTTCTACCGCTAATTCTTTGTATATTTCTTTTTGTATTATTATTATTATTATTATCAAATTTTGAGGCCCAAACATGGCAGAGTGGGCACTTGATTTCCAGTATTTGGGAAGTTCATGGACTTATGGTTTAGCATTTAGCAACCTTTTATTTTAAACCCATATGATAATGTGATGAGAATTCAATACAAATGTCAAGAATTCCATAATTCATGCAAGAAGGCACAACTAATTTTACTAAGGTAAACAATTACAAATGTCAAGCCCCAAGAAATGGCATAATAATAATTAGCCATGTTTGGTTTGCAAGTGAATTGTGCAACTGAAAAAGAACTTGACTAAGTATCTCATGAAAGAAAAGAATTTGGTACGTTGCTTAAGAAAGACTTTGATGTATGAGTAATATCTAACTCTACAGGATGGCCACTTAATATAAATTTCTAATGCCCCTTTTTTTTTTTTTGAGTTCCCAACCTTTAAAGTCGGTATGATCATGACATTTAATTTGTGAAATAATTTGTTAAAATAAATAATGAGCTCTTCCAACTTCTAACCCTCCGTTCTTTATAGTAACCGTGAGCAGGGGATATTTGCAAACACTTTTGAAAGACTGAAAGTTGTAGATTTTTTTTTTAAAAATTGGGCAGTCGAAATGGGTAATTTATAAAAAGAAAAAGTGAAAAGTACGTGTTTAATTTTTAAAAAGTAAATAGAATCTAAAAAAATACCTTGAAAACTACTTCTAACTTTTATCTTTTTTTTTTAATCATAAGTAGGAAAACAAAACGTTACTGTCTAGTTTTCTTTTTTCAGAATAAAAAGAAAAAAAACACACACACACACACACACACATATATATATATATATATATATATATATTTTAATCATTGTAAACACCCCATAGGTGGATCCTTAGCCTGCAACGGAAGAATTCCCCTGTTTTTTTTAAAAAAAAAAGAAAAAAAGAATTTTCATTTGTTTGATATGGCCTTAACTAATTTAAATTAAACTAAAATTAAATAATAAAATAATAAATTGAAACAATAGTTTAGTCTGGGATGGCTAATGTGATAAAAATGAAATAATGCGTAAGATGGATAAAATACGCACAAAGGTCCACCTATCAAATTTTGAATGGCCCAATAAAAACCAAAAGCCTCATTTAGAGGCTAACTAGTTTTAGTTAATCAATTCGCTCGATAATTGTTGTCGTGTGCGAGTTGAATCTGATGATCGAGTTAAACAACTCATTTGTACATAGGAAATTCATTAGAAGCTCTACAGAAGTTTGCATGAATCTCCCATACTATAGACCCTAGAGTAGTAGAAAATATTAAACCATATAACTAAACACTTGTGCATTTACACTTCATGAAACATTAGTATAATCATGTTTGGTTTGTAGTTGGATTTTACGAGGTATCTAATTGTAATTCGGTTTAAATTATAAATTTCTTAAAATGTCTTATGACAAGCTCAACAATTGAGTTTGTAGTATAATTATTGATTTAACATCGATTTTGATTTTTTTACTGGTTTTTCCTTGAATAAGGCGTGTGAAGTCACAATATTTTTTTGTCATAACAATACAATCACATGACATGAGTACGAAAATGGATACTATTCAAGAGGGCAAAAACAATATTTTCCCATTAAATACCATTAATTCAGATAAGCATCAAGTATACATATTTGTAAGAAATTTCATATGAGAAAACATTAATTCCACAATAAAGACGTTTAACAACTTTTTATACTGTAAGATCCACCACAGTAAGAAACAAAAAGTTTTCAGATTGTAAATCGTAACCAAAAACGTTCTAATAATATTAACCAAGTACTCTCACAAGATCAGTACATGCTTGCTTGTAAAACAAATTAAGAGGGTGTTTGGCTAAATTTATTCTAAAAAGCTCATAGGGTCGTAAAACTTACAAAGTATTTCTTGAACTTATAAACCCTTAGACTTTATTTTAAAAATATGTTAGTAAAATGTTTGGATGAAATAAGATCATGTAACTTACAAGATATTTTTGGAGAGTAATTATGTTTGATAAAAATGAGATAGTATAATTTTTTTTAAGTGTAATGATAACAAAAAAAGAAATAAAAAAAAATAAATTTCATATAAATTATTTTTTGATATATTAGAAATATTATATTGGAAAAAATAAAGATATTCGTGCCATTTTAATTTTTAGTATTAGACAGCTTATAAACTATTTCAAAAATAAGTTGGGGGAGCTTATTTTTATTTTTACAGCTTATAAGCTTATTTACTTAAAAAAAAATATCAAACACTAAACAACTTATAAAATATTTTGAAAAACTTATAAGTTTAGCCAAACACTCTCTAAATAATATGTTTAATTTCAACATTCTAATATTAGTATTTACACTCCATGGAAGGGAAGAAATTGAAAGGAAACGACTTTTCCTTTATTTGGTTGTAGATGAAAAATAGAAGGAAATAAATTAAAAGTTAAAAAGCAGGCATATGATCCATTATTATTATTATTATTATTATTATTATTATTATTATTATTATTATTATTTCTTCCCAAAAGTTGATGGAAAATTGAATGAGTAGATTGTGGTTATCACCATTAAATAAAAATTTCCGAAATTGCTTATTATATTTTACTGCGTTGTGTGTAATTTTTTTTATAGCTTTTCTCATATTCTCTACTAATAACTTTGATTGATTGATTAATTAATTAATTTATAGTAAAGGGCAATTATGATGTATGTATTTATTTATTTCTACTAACAATTATAATTTTTTTTTGTATATAATTCATTTATGGTCAATATAAAACATGACATGTTTATTTTGTATATTACGTTATATATATATATATATAATTTCATATATTTATTTATTTTGTTTCCATTAATTTCTTTATAAAAGAATTATATTTATAATGATATAAGAGTATAATTTTTTTGATCAGCGATATAAGAGAATAATTATCTATTAGCAAAAATATCATATTCTTTACTTTAACTCTTCCATTCAAACAAACAATGAAAAATAATTATCTTTTCAATTTCCTTACATTTATTTTTCTTTCATCCAAAAATATATGTGGAAAATTAAAACCTTCTACTTTCTTTCTTTTCATTTTATTTCCTCTCTATTTTCTTTCATTTGTCGAACATAATGTTAATAATGTTAACGAGATATGAATCTTTATAACACAGAGAATGAGGCAAAATAATAATTATGTGCAGATTTTTAACCCTCAAACCATAATTCCACCAAAGCTAAAGGACTGAAATGAAAAATGTTGCAAATATCACACAATCACAAATCGCACGTCGAAACACGTGGCACGACTTCCCCGCGTTTCCCGTCCTCCACGTTTAGGATCCAACCACAGCCGTCTGATTATTCCTCGTCAACCAGTCAAATCCAGCACCGACTCACACGCAGCCGTCCGATCGCCCCAACCCCTACAATAAATAACCTGTAAGCCTTATCATCTCGTATTTTCCATCGTTCATTTCGGCTAATTTCATTTCTATGGCCACCGCCTATTTTCAGCTCCTTTGTTCTTAGATCCACTCGCCTTGATCTCTCCTCTGTGATTCCGAGCTTCAAATTTGTTTCGTTCGTGAGACGATCTACGTTTTGATTATGGTGTTCAAGCGTTTCTTATCCCAGCTGATTTTCCTCCGGTTGATCTATCGGCTAATTGATTCCTGTTGTGGCCGTGGCTGTGAAACGCTGAGGTTTGGGTAGATCGGCTGCCTAATTCACAGATCGATGAAGGTAATTCATGGATCTCCAGTTCGCATGTGTTGTTTTTTCCTATGATTCCACCCTCTTTTCTGGTTCGTTGTTGAAATGGTTGTTTCGATTGTAGACGTGATATCAAGTAGACCGAAGATCTATCTGGTCCCAAGGATTTCCCTTACCAGTGACTGATATACCGAGAATATGAGGTGATATCAATTGGTTCTTATCGTCACTCCTTTAGCTTGTTCCTTTTCTCTATGCTCAGATCTAAACTTAGTTTTTGCTTTTGTCATTTTGTTCGTTACCCTGCAGAGGAGATCCTACTGTAGCTGATTGTCGGTTAGCCAGAGCTTTTTACATCTGGAAATCACATCTCTGGGGCTGCTTATGGCTCTTCTGTTCTTGGATCCTCGAATGAATAATGATCGTGTAAGGATGGGAGTCTCAAGCGGTCTTTCGTTCGATGAGTACAAGGTTCTGATGGGTCAAATGATTCTCAGGAAAGTGATTATGATTTAATAAATGTTATTGCGTAATATATACTAGTCTTTAATTAGTATTGAAGAAACGGTGAGGTATAATTATGTAAGAAAAAGAGGGAGAGTGATTATCTGTGGAAAAATAGAGAGATGATGTGAAGGTGAGGTGATATGTGGTTGTCTAAACGACCTTTGCCATGATGGGTGCGCTCGCATGGCAGGTCACTACTCAATAAAAAATTCGACTGTTTTTGTTTTGAGGGGAGATGGTACGGGGATTTGCCCGGCTCTCTCCTCTGTGTGTTGGTGTGTCCTGTCATTTTTTTTCTGTCTTGGGTACCGTTTCAACCTGCACGACCTACAGCAATCAATTCAAACATATTGATTGGTCTTGTATGGGTTCTGTTACTTGCATGGCATCATAATAGTAGAACCCATACAAGGCCAATCAACGCAAATTATATGCTACAGAAGTTTTGGTCAAGCAAATATGAGGAACTGGTCTTCTGAAGAATCCTACTACACAAAGGTACTATTGCACTCTGTTGGTTTATCTAGTTATATTGATAATTCAGTACTGCTAAATTAATTTGTCAACCAAGTATAATTTTGTCTCAGGAACCAATCTTGGTACTCTCTAACTTTTATTCTGTTCCAGACTGAGCTTCATTTTGAATATTTTCCAAAACAATCTATGGATTTCGTACCTACAGTGTTAACTTCTGGTCATATTATTGAATCTTATTCCCTGTAGGTGATCCATGCTAATAACAGCTTTACGTTGGAAGGTGAAACTGTGAATATACCCAAATTTTTGGGCTTTTGAACAACAATTTGAAAATATGTCGTGAAATCTCACATTTTGATTGATCCTTTTTAAGAAACAACTTTGAGAGATCCACATATGTAAAATTGAGAGGCTTTGTTGAACATTGGCATTGTATCGAGTAAGATCGCAAATGATTACAATTACTACGGTGCAAAGTTTTGACAGTTCAGCTGACCAATAACACAGAGCAAATAAACTTTGTCCCAGCACAAGACCCCAGTAAATAATGAACTTTGCCATATTTACATTTCAGTGCAATTATCTTAATCAGTTATTATTTCCAGTATTTTAATTTTTTCTTTTCAAGATTATTATTTATTCAGTTTGAGTTTGAAAAGAGGAATTCTTTCACCATTTATTTCTGTTGTATACCGAATAGTTATGATCTTATATCTGATGGGGCTGATTTATTTTGGTTGGTTTGGTTGGTAAGCCCTTGTGTAATATAGTTGATAGAAATAGCATGTTTGTAATAGATCAGATACTCATTAGCGCTGGATTCATCCCTAAATCATGCGGATTAAACCACCTTGTGAAGTTAATTGCTGCACGGAATCCTTCCAATGTTGCGTTGGCTCTGAGTCATGGTTTGCCTACTATAGGCATCTGTGTTGTGCAATCCGCAGTATCCTCTGCTGCTGTTCGTGCTGGTTTATGTGATTTGTCATTGCTGCTGCTGCTGCTGCTGTTGCTGTTGCTGAACATAATATGGCCTACATGTACTGCTGCTGGTTTTCATGTGATTTGCAATTGTTCAGAGTGCAAGCCAACAATTGGCTGGATTTGATGCTTCTTCCGATGGCCATGAGATTCTGTTTTTCTATCTGGGTTTTGTTGAATTCGCTTGGTTAGTTTGTCCGAGTTTTGTCCATGTTAATTTTGATAATCTACTCACCTGTGGTCTTCTGTTCCGGAGATATGAAAGTCTGCTGATTTTCCAGGGTTTTTGCTCTTCATTTGTTTGACAGGTGTTCTTCATTTTGTACATGCATTTGTGATAATTTTCGATAAGCTCTAAGTAGCTCAGATGGCTTTTGGATATTTTTGTCATGATTGATCGGATTCTTCATCATTTTGCCTGGTTCGTTATCTGTGTGTATATTCAAGGACGCATTTTCTAACTTGTGGTTTTAGTTATGCCATGGTTTTTGTTTTTGCTTTTGCTTTGTATTAATAATGTTGTTTATTCGTATTTGTTTGGCTTTTTAAAACAAAACTCTAGTCTTCTGTTGGCATCAGCTAGATTTTGGCCGTCTTTCACTGTGGATTAGGACTTGTGCTTTTGGTTGTTACGCTCTGGTTGATGCGGAGAAAGAGAGCTTCTTCTTGTGGAATTATGTCGAATTCAAGGCTGGAAGTTGGTGAATTCTCTTGGCATTGGAAGTTGGGTGGCGAATTCACCTTGTCAAGATTCGAGTTATCAGATCCAATTGGTGGAGACCAGGTTTTGACTAATTTACAGCTTATTTGGTGGCAAATTGCATGCATGTTTCTGTTACATTTATTGGTAAATTTTCTATAGAGATTCGGTTAGTTCAACACTAGAGAAGATTTTTTCTATTTTATTTTAGTTTTAACGATTAAACGGTGTCTTGTCTTTCATTTACGATTGCATAGCGAATATGTATATGCGTATCTTTTACCTATAATTTAAGCTGTATGCGGCTCCGGGCAGAGTGTGATGGTAGCTAATTGGTGTATGTTTCGTTTCTAACTGGATACGGGAGGGAGGGAGGATCAATGAAAAGCTTGCACCAGTAATTTTATGGATATGTGCGGCGTTGTTCTGTTTGATGATGGTGTCTGCTGTGTAGCATACACGGTGATGGTAGTCTAACTATGTTTATGGAGAACAATTTTATGAAGTAATATCCTGCAAAATGATTTTCCCCTTAACGGTAAAACCAGTAAAACCCCTTTGTGGGAAGCTAAAATTGGATAGTGGTTTGTCTAAATTTATTTCTGGTTACGGCTCTCTTTAACTCATTTATCTGGCGCGCGCAATTTCCATAGCTAATGTCTTAATACTCGCTACTTCATGTTAACAATTTTCTTTTGGGGCTGTTTTAATCATACCATTTAATTTTTATTTTAAAATATTTTTTATAATAAATTTAATGAAAGACATTACCAACAGTTAAGAAATATATTTTCATGTATAAAATTTAATGAATATTAATAAATGCATATCCAAAATCTTAATCGGTAATTCTACTACGTTATGTTTTTATTTAGCCCAAAGCGTGTGTCGTGGTGTGTTGTGTTGTCAAAGGACAGTGTAGTGGTTAACTTTGATGCAAGGAAGGGAAAAAGAGAGGCTAAACAATGTCTTTTTAGCTATGGAGTTTAATAAAATTTTTCTTCTCTCTTCCATAACTATTTTTCTCTGCTATTTCACGTTGACATTCCATTTTTCTCTCTTTTCAGTCGTCTGTTCCAACTCTCTGCCCCCTCTCTTTCTTAATATAATTTTATTATATTGTAAATTATTCTTATTTTTACTTACTAATTTATAAGAGCATATTTTTATTTTGTTGGCATTTTTTTAATAACATTAAATATAGTTAATATCTATGTTTTTATGAATAAATGTTGCCAAATATTCTCATTATTAAATAAAAGCATGGTAATTAAATTTCTCTCCTTTTTCACACACATAAGAGTGCGCTTAGGTTACTAGTTGGTGAATAATGCGGTTGATGGATCCATAAGCTCAAAATTGGAAGAGCGCTCAATTGCACGGGCGCGTTGAGAGGATGGTGGTTCGAGCCCACCTGGATCCCCATGTATAATTTAAGCTAGTCTAGTGGTAGACTCGCTAAAGAGATTAATAGTTTCTTTATTAGAAATTTAAATATTGGAAAATTAAATTATAAATATTTAATAAAAATACTTTAATATTTATAAAATTTAAAATAAGTGAATTAGAAAAAAATTGAATATGATAAAAATATATGACTAAAAATAATTATCTGAGTTAAAATTTAATTAATAATATGAAATGAAAGAGAAGATAAAAAGAGATGCATTAAAAAGAAGAACGTGTCGTGAGAGAGAGAACAGTAGAAGACAGTAAAAATATTTGTGTGAGGGGGAAGAGAACAGTAGAAGACAGTAAAAATATTTGTGTGAGGGGGAATCTGAGGGAAAATAGCAGAAAGGAAGTAAAAAGAAAAAAACAAATTAAAAAATTTTGAGAGATAATTTAAAAGAAAGTTATGTTTGTCACATGTGAAACTTTATTTTAAAATCATCGAGTATGTTAATTTTTTCTTGATGCACAATTTTTCTTTTCATGCAACTATACGGGAAAGGTAAAAATATGAACATATTTTCTCAATGAAGGACGAAGATGTTATTACTTTTATTCAGTTAAAATTTTTATCACCTGTTATAAATTTTGACAACAATGAGTCGCGCTTGGAATGCGATTTGTAATATACGCATCTATAATCATTTAAATAATACAAAGATGCACGGATATAGAGAAAAGGTTTTGAACTTGCAGAGCTAATATGGTTTGATGGCTTAAGTTTCATGTAATTAATAACATTTAGGGTTCGTTTAGTTGGTGAGATTATGTGAGATATTTACAAATCACAACAAAATATTTTATTGAAAAAGAATAATTTTTTTAGGAATAACATGAAATTAATTTTTATTAAGAAAGTAACTTTTTTATATATATATATATATATTTAAAAAGCTAATGAAATTAATTTTAATTAATAAACTCTTAAATTAATTTAACAATGTAAAAAAAGTATCTATCAATTCCATTTTTTTTATAGGGGATATGCATTTTTTTTTTGTATTTTTAACTTCAAATAATAATGTTAAACTTTTAATAAATTGAAAATTTGTGGTGTTTTGAATCGTGTTTTTTGGTAAAACATGACTTCTTTAAAATCTCCACACTAACGTGATTTCGCTAAGTAATACTTACACATCCATTTGGTTAAGTTCCACCCAAATGGCATCAAGGTAACTTCAACGGTTAATCTGGCTTTATTTGTCCACGTCTTGCCAACCATACAGGTGTCCACGTCTGGCTTTATAATCCAAGGGACACCAAAACAACCAACAAAAGAAGCACTACAAATTAGGGTAATCATTCATAATCTACAATCTCAACACTAGGCATAACTACATAATCTCACCAACTCAACGATCCCAATGTCTTTTAGTCTTATTATGTACTTTTTTTTTTACTACTCTTTTGTTGATGTGAGAATCATGTTAGTCTAGTATATCACACTGTCATTTTCCTTGCAGTAAAAATTTGTTTCATACTGGTCTTTAACTGAATGTTTGGGTCGAAGATGGACATGCATAGGTAAATTCTAAAAATGTTTCGCGCCTTAAGATACATAACCAATATTTTAATTTTGCCGTTATTTATTTATTATTTGATGAATTAAATTGTCTACGGTGCGTGGAGTAAGGAATATTTCACATTCGTTTTTTTCATTTATCTTTTGGGATAATTGCTCTCAATATCCCTGAATTTAGATCAAATTATAAATAACACTCCTTGTATCAGTAATTACCAATACCCCCCTAAATTTTGTAGACTTATTGGTAAAATAGATGGAAGTAATACAATGTTCATTTTGCCTTTTGAATATTTGAAATATTTTTTTATTTAAAAAAATAAAAAATAGGTATATGAATGAGTTGACCAAAATACCCTTCATCAATATTTTGGAAGGAAAAGTGACCACTTCTTCAAACCAAACCCCACCTCCCACCCCACCCAACCGTTGCCACCCTTTACTCCACTACCATCGCCGTCGCCGCCGTCTCCGCCGCCGCACTTTGACCGCCCCTCTCCACCGCCACTGCTATCGCACTCGGACCACCCCACTCCACCACCGCCTACTCTATCAACCTAGCCCTTACACCACCGCCTCATTCCGTCGCTCGCACGGCCAATGCTGCCCCCACCCCAACCTTTCTCTCCCTCTTTGCCTCTCAATCTCTCTTCCTCTTCCTTTTTTCTCTCTCTTTTCTTTTTACTTCTTTTTTCTTATATTTAGATCTGAGATCTCTCTCTCTCTCTCTCTCTCTCTAGAGACGGCGGGTGGAGATGGCAGACGACGAGCGTAGATAGCGGTGGAGGAGATTTCTCTCCCCTCCGCCCCCTCTTGATCTCCTTTCCCTCATCTGTATCTCTCCCTCTCTCTCTCTCTCTCTCTCTCTCGGCAGCGGGTGGAACTGGCAGGCCTAAATGGCGGTGGAGGAGGTTTCTCTCCCCGCCGCACCCTCTCCCTCATCTCTCTCTCTCTCTCCCTCTGTATCTCTTACTCTGGACAGAATGGCCGGCGGCGGCAACGACGACGACGTATATATATATTTTATATTATATATATGCATATTATTATAAATATTTTGTGTATATATATTTATATTATGTATATAAATTTAAAAAACGTGCAAATATATATATATATATATATTATCACAATACAATATTTATATTATGTATAAATATTTATTATGTACAAATATGTATATATATAGAGATTATAAATAAAAATATTCAAATATATTTTCTTATTTATTCAATATAAAATATAAAATTTGTCATAATGGTAAAAGAGTCAATTCATAATTGGTCAAATAAGATTCTTGCCTTCTTAAGGGCAGTTTTGGAAGTTCAATTGATTTTACGAACGTTGACCGTTAGTCAACTTAACGGAAGTTGCAAATTGAAAGATGGAAACAAAACTCAGAGGGGTATCGATAATTATCGATACAAGGGGGTGTTATTTGTAATTTGACCTAAACTCAGGGGTGGTGGGAGTAATTATCCATTATTTTTTTGTTATAATAATATACAAGCTTGGAGTTTAGATTAATCCAAAAAAGATACCAAAATAATCATGATCACTAGTGTAGCACTTCACGTTAATTCTACCATACCAGCCATGATTCACAAAAATTTGACAAGGAATATATCAAATAATCAAAGTATATAGGAATTATGCTTAATCTTTTTTTTTTTTTTTCCATTTTTTCTCTGTTGAATCTGATACCAACTTTACAACGCCTAATTGCCTCCTCCCAAAAGCCCAATTTATTCCCTTCTCTAGATACATCAAAAAGAATCACAAAAGTGTGTATAATAGATATGCTATGTCAATAAATTCAAACAAATTTATTCATTGATTATTCTTTAAATACTTGTGAGACAATGAAACATGTTACACGTTTATATAGCACTTTTTTTTTCCCCTGATGAGAATCGAATACATTATAATATTAAACTTGTAATAATAAAAGATTACAATACTCACTCCAAAACTTAAGATGTCATATTTGTTGTCTAACTTTAGGGTGTACTCGATTTATTTAGAGTTACTTCCTGCGTCCAAAGGATTCGCAGCATGACACAGTGACAATATTCTTTTTAACCACTTGTGTCTTTTGCTATCCTTATATTGTTACGAAAGATAAAATTTATTTATTTAATTTTTAGAATATTTTCTTCATTAACCTTGATATGAAATATTCTATAACAATACTATGTTTCTTGCTTTAGTCTATTTTGTGGCACCCAACTTTTTTGGTTGATGATGGGTGACTCATGAGGCATGACCACTTTTGTTAGTATTTTCTTGGAAGTGTAATGGGAATGGGGGACCTCCAACTTATATTTCACATTTTTGGCTATTTCTCCGTTGCTTCTTTCCCCTTGTTGTTTCTTTCTATTATTTTCTTGCCCTTTAGTTACTTTATTATGCATCTTGTGATTATTTTCTTGAATGTAATTGAAAGATAAAGATTATATCAAATAGGGAAAGAAATAAAAATAAAAAGTAACCATCTTTATTAACCAACCACTACAAAAACAGCACCACACGAGATCCTCTATTACAAACTTTATTTCATCTCCTATGTTAATGAATTTATATGTGTCAGATGTAAAGATCTCAGGTTAAGCATATAATTAAGGAAGTAATTTTATATACGTGGTATGGATATGAATTGTGAAACAAGAGATGAAATATTGTTTTGAAATAGAAAATTCTATGTAAGAAAGCACTCCCTTCAATAACGAAAATTTTGTGAAGGAGAGCCTCTGACTCTCTGTTATATGTTTTAGGTATTTATGATGAGTTAACGACATAATTCAATGTAAACAGAAATAAAGAAATAAACAATAATAATGAATTTATAAATTGAATTATTATAGACGAAATCTGCCATAAAAATTAAAACTGATTCATAATTGGAGGGCATGCATTTTTTAACTTTGTTTGGTAACTTAAATTTTGATTATTTATAGAAGAACGAGATTGAGGATATAGTAGTTTGGAAATCGATAAATTTTTGCAAAGAAATCTCGTGAAATATGAAACGCTGTTACAGTATTGATTGGGTGATATAGATATTACTTCTGAAATTTGAGGGAATTTGAAGTTTAATTTAGATGAAGTTTAAATCATTACATAACCAGGTGAGTATGAACTAAAATTTGTAGCATGCACAAAGAAAAAAAAAAAAACAAGAAAGCAAACTACATTCTCTCGATGACCCTTATTTTATTTTTGATGTCCCGAAACGCGATTATATTTATTTGCAATAAATGGAGAAACTTTTTTGATAAAAATAATTTAATTATAGTTAAACTCTATATTTTTGAACCATTATCTAAAACTCTATATTGAGCCATAGGACATACGTAATATGGGATAAGGTGTTACATATCTGATAATATCATATTGTTCTCTTATATATATATATATATATATATATATATATATAATGAACGGAGTACCGTTTAACTTATAACTTAACTTGTTTTCATATAAAATACAATACTCCACCGATTTTAAGTGCGAGATAATATCTCATACAGTTAGCCCTCAATATTGCATAGTAATACATTATTTATTTCGTTTTTATACATGTGAGATGTATTCAAATAGTGGGAAAAAAAAAAAAAAAGAAATAGAATGTAGGAATTGATTTGTCATAAGAAAGCTAATTGGAGAGACAATTCACTTTCCATAGTCAAGAAAATAAGTGGGCGTACAAGTGGGGAAAGAAAATTGGGACACTTTGTAGACTCATGCATGGACTTTTAGGCTTTGGCAAGATGCTTTTTCTAGAGGAACTTGAGAAAATTGTGGTGCCAAGCTAAGGGATTAGCATTTGGGTTGGTATTGACTTTAAAAAATTTGTACTGGCTTGTTTATTTCTTGTGAAACTTTCGCACCAATTATTAATTGGTCTAGATGGATTAAGCGTTAAATCTTTTACATAATATTTAAGGTTTCAATTCTGGTATTATGAATGAAACAACTAAGTTGGGTGGGTCGTCTCCATAATTGATTTCTGTAGTACCTGATTCAGATTAATCGGTCAATAAATTGGAATCGAATGGTTAAAATCAAAAAAAATGTAAAAGATTAGCTTCTTATTTGTTCTTTTTCAAAATTAATATTTTAAAAAAATATTTTTTTGGGAAAACAGAATTAGAATAAGTCCTCCTTTGATTACGATAAAAAAAATATAAACATATAAGAAAAATCAATGATTCAACACAAAATGAAAAATGAAAAATGAAAAAAAGACAAAATAGAGAACAGAAATAAAAGAAAATTATGCATTAAGTAATATTAATGCATAAACAATTGCTTGTGTTTTTTATAATTTGAATAACAAATATTTTGCGAGTTGACAATAAATAGCAAGGAATATATAATTCTTCAAACTATTTAAATTTCACTTTAATAGATTTATAGGCATGTCGAAAATTAAATAAATAATTAATGCCATCATTGATAGCTTTCAAACAGAGCAAAAGGGGCCGCTTGTTTGGAGAACTCACCACGTGTAGCTCTTGGGGACGAAACGGTAACAGTCTCTTAGACTGACATAAAATTTTTCCCACGAAGAACAGATCTAACGACACGTGTCACTTTATTTTGGAAATGCTCATATTCAAAGGCCAGGATGTGGCTGTGATTTGTTAGATTTGAGACTACCACTCAGGATAGAAAAATCGCAAAATAACATTACACGGCCATCGTACATCTTTTTTTGTTGTGTCGTCCTTAGTCTGAACCCAGAAAATATCTTAATCTGATTGTCCCTTTATTGTTGTTTACCTGATTACCGTAATTATTCCACAGACACAGACACACACACTATACATATATATATATATATGCATTTGTATCTATATATATATATAAATATATGAGAGTTCAGAGTTCACACGCTAGTTAGAGCTGATTCACACTCACTCCGTGTTCTCTGTTAGAGTGAGTAGAGAGAAAACAATTCGTTCTGTGTTGTAATAACAATTTTCGCATGACAAATTTCCTTCTTTTCTCCTGAAGATAAGAGTGTCGGTCTCTCATCTCAATTTCTCCGCGGGCGAGGAAAAGGTGATTGAGTTATTCCATTTCTCTCTTGTTTTCATTTGGGTTTTAAGTCTGATTTTCGAAATTCTTGTTTTTTATGTATTTTGTTTTGCGAATATGGGAAATGGGATTTTTATTTCTTGGATCTGTTTTAGTTCTGGTTTCTGGGCTTTCGGATCTTGGGTCGATGAATGTTTGTTTTGTTGTGGGGATTGATATGATTTGCCGGCGAAGTGTAATTTTGACTGAGTTGAGAGGGGTTCTTGAATTTGTGTGGCTTGCGTGAAAATCAAAGTTCTGGTCTTTGGGGGATTTTTATAACTTTATTTATTTTTTCATTTTTTGGTATGGTATGACTTTATATTTCTGAATGATTGTGGGTTGGAGAAATTGGAAGTTATCATTTTGGGATTACCAAAAATCTTGGAACTTTGTAAATGAACAAAAACAAAGCTATCAATCTTGTTATTTTGTTTTTGATTTTGGGCATTTTAATTTTGGAGTAAGATCAGCAACCCCGAACCACGCGAACCCCTCTCCAGAAAGAGAACAAGAAAATTGTAAATCACGCTGAATAAAGTGTAGAATTTAAAATGTATGTGTGGGGGGGGGGGGGGGGGCGTTGACTTGTAATTCATTTCTAAGAAAATCGATGTCAAATATGATTAATTAGCTTATCAAACTTAACAGACAAAAGAGGATTCATATCTTAAGTTGTGGAACACAAAGTTAACAGCTTTGTAATTGTGTGTGTGTGTGGTTTTCACAGTTATATGGCTGCATGTTGTCTGATCTTAGGGTGTTGTCTTACATTTATCTCAGTTTAGCGGTTTTTCTTCATCTTCTTGAGTTGATTAGTAATTAAATGGCCTTTTGCAATTTTTGTAGTGATATATAAAACTCAGTTGCTAGACGACACTAGCACGAGGAAGCATCATGTTTTTCCGCAGGAGTCATGCCTCCCATGATGATGAGACTGTTGAGATGCAACACGAGCGCAAGGTAATAACAAAAATGTTGGTTCTGGAATTAACAATAATGCTAATTTGTATAATTGCCATTAATCATGAATTTCTTTCATATGGTAAATTAACTGTATTTTTTACATGATTATGACACCTGGAATCAAAATTGTGAACTATTTTTTTCATTTTGAGATTTTGCGTTCAGATACCCCCCTCGTCTATGTTTTTCAAACTGAAGTAAAGATGTAAATTCACCTCAAATAGTATCTGCATTCCTGTTAGTTCTCTAAGTAAATTACTGAAGATGATTAGATTGAATTTCTGTTTGGCAGATGAACGAGCTTAGAGCTGCTTTGGGACCATTGTCCGGGCGCAGTCAGCAGTATTGTACTGATTCGTGTTTGAAGAGATATCTTGAAGCTCGTAACTGGAATGTGGATAAGTCGAAGAAGATGTTAGAAGAGACACTGAGATGGAGAACTACTTTTAAACCAGAAGAAATCCGTTGGGTAAGAGAGACACATTCTTCACACACACACTGCAAAGTCCGCCTATGGTTGTGGTAGTGGGTTGGGGGGGGGTTTGGGGGGGGTTTTGGGGGGGTGGGTGGGTGGAGCAGGACCACTTTTTACTAATCTCTGTTTGTTTGCTTTCTTATCAACTTAAATTAATTGTCCATATATGTACCATGATTGTTCGTTAGCATGAAGTGGCTATTGAAGGTGAGACTGGGAAAGTATTCAGGGCAAATTTTCATGATCGTTACGGGAGGAGTGTTCTTATACTAAGACCAGGAATGCAGGTATCTTTAAAAGCTCGTATAATCTATTTAAAATTTTCACTTTTTTCTTGTCTTGAATGAAATGGGTTTCAAAAAAATTTCTGTTTATATTTTCAGAATACGACATCACTCGATAACCAGATGAAACATCTGGTTTACCTGATTGAGAATGCCATACTTAATCTTCCAGAGGGACAGGAACAGATGGCATGGTTAATAGACTTCACGGGATGGTCTTTAAGCACTAATGTCCCTGTCAAGTCTGCAAAAGATACTGTTAACATTACTACAAAATCATTACCCTGAGAGACTAGCCATTGCATTTCTGTACAGCCCTCCACGCATATTTGAAGCCTTTTGGAAGGTTTGTTTTGTTTGATCTCTAACCTTTCGTTCTATGTATAGCTTGCACATAATTGCAGTTGCCTTAGTCACAACAACTTTTTCAAGGAATTCACTTTATGGCATTGTACTCCAAACACGGGCTAAGCTTCTTTTTCATCTTTTGTCAAATCATTTTAAGTAATGCATGTTCTTGCTGAATGGTTGACGTTGTCAAGAAGATATGAAATTTCACCTAGTGTAGTTGCTTTTTTCCGCCCCATCTTTTTTAGCAGTATAGGTGGTGGTTGTGGCAATGCGCCTGCACATGTGTGCGCACGCGGATGGAGCTTGGAATTCCAAGGGGGGAAGATTTTTCAATGCATCACAAATAAATTTTTCATTCTTGGGGGGACAACATACTTAACACACACACACACATACAATCTTGGCTTTCTAAATATTTAAGCGGGGGTGGCCCCCAACCCCTCGTGGCTTTGCCAATATGTGTGTGTTCTTGCCATTCAGAATCTTCTAATTAGATGGAACCACTTCTCACTAGGGACTATTATTATCAATTCCTAAGACATGTTTATACGCGTATATTGCAGGTTGTCAAATACTTTTTGGACCCAAAAACATTCCAGAAGGTGAAATTCGTCTACCCAAAGAACAAGGAAAGTGTAGAGCTCATGCGATCCTACTTTGACGTGGACAACCTCCCGACTGAGTTTGGAGGCAAAGCCACTCTGCAGTATGACCACGAGGAGTTCAGCAGGCAAATGGCACAGGACGACGTGAAATCTGCTAAGTTGTGGGGTTTCGACAAGCATCAACCTAACGGATTTACAGGAGCTGAGGTGGCCCCAGAGCCCGAGTGTCTTGCTGCACCAGTCGGCTGAGTTTGTCTGTTAAGTGGTGAAATAACAGCATTGACAAGCTAAATTATGCTGATAGATTAATTCTAAAACCTAGTCTGGAAACTCTACGAGACTAAAATTAACCAAATCGTAGGTGCTAGGCATGGATCGTGTACTTTCTGAGAATGCTGAGGTTTAATCCTTTTTTTTTCTCGTGTTTCTTTTTGCATCAGCGAGAGTTGTCCTCGAGTCTTTCCTTGCTACAAGGTTTATGGGGGCAGGCTAGTGCTAGTATCTGTATGTCCAGTGGGGTTTTAGTTTTTCATGCAAAATTGAGGAGGCAAAAATATAATATAAGGGTAAAGATCATTTTCAGCCCCGCAATTTGGTCCTTGGTTTCTAGTCCCACTTATGACAAATTCTCGAATTCAATCCCATGTCTTTTATTTTTCTTCAAATTTAATTCTTCTCACTTTTTGATGACAATATTTATGGCAAAGTATATGATCCAAACAAGCTCTTAAGTATCAATAGTAAGGTTTAAAAATGAGTCAAGTTATTCAATACTCGATTCGTGATTGATCATAAGAAATTCATTTGAGCTTGATTCATTAAATATAACTGACCAAACTAGAACAGTAATTTGTTTGACTCAAAGCTGATTGGTTTAGAATTTTAATCAATAAAGAGGCCATGGCAAGAGCGGTACGGATGACGACCATCAAAAGCATTTACCAATCCACAGTTCGACCTTAGACCAGATGAAAAATATATTATTTACAGTGACACTGTCAAAACATAGTCTGCATAGCTCACTACTCTTTTCTATCAATCCACATCTCCATCACACAACAAAATGCAAGAAACCTCTCACAACAACAAATATAAAAAAGCTCAAACACTTTGTTGTTTGTTTTGTTTTCTCTCATTTTTCCATGAATTCAAGTTAGAATGTAGACACTATTGCAAAATATCCACACCAAATAACATATAGGACTTGAAATGCATGTCCTAATAACTGTCAACATTCTAAACTGTTATTGGCCCAAGATGATCGATGTGACAACCGACTATACGAGCCGCCTTTTAAAGGTTCGTGTGGTGGTCTGGTAAGTTCGAACCAGCAACCCGACTCCGATCCCAAGCCCCAGGCAAATCCCGAGGCCTATCCCAACACCCACCCTCACCCCGGCATTGAACCAAGAAAGCTCCCCATCTTCACCAGTCGATATATTCTGTCCCTCTCCAGTACATGCTATCATAGTCCTCATTTTCTGGTTTATAAGTTTTGTATTCCGTGACCTGAAAAAGGTGAAAAACGGAAACTCTCTTCAGGTAACTTAGAAACTTAGATAACATCATCCAGAATAATTTGAAAAGTTCACTAGAATTTGAATTGTGATATGTAATCATCAACAGAAGGGGTAACTATAAGGGGAAATATATTACAAGGGACATGTATAATTTTAAGACTAAGAGAGGATACTCATGTGGTATATAGTTGTAGGGGGAGGACATCGTAATTATTTCAATAAAAAGTAGAAGGTAAACGAGTGCTATAACACAGACGAAAGCAGATAAGACAGATCAAATACTTGATTTTTATGAGCACAAAGCAGTTACAAATCAAATTCATACGATTACTTCTCTAAAATGTGTCCAAATTTGTCAACTTGCCTATGGTGCGAACATCACAAGAGCAGCGACTTTAGTTATAATGAATCTTTAGCCTTAATATGTGTTTGATTCACTAAAAATATCCTGCAAGTTTGATTAGTTAATAATTTTGAGCACAATTATGGATGCTCCTGGTTCATAGAATTTTATAGAATTCTAGCTAGAAACAGCGAAACTCGACGTGATATCCTGCTTCTAAACAGGATCGTATACTTGTCCGAACAATGCGAATCAAAATGGCATATCAAGTTAAAATATTTTATCACATAGATTAAAGGAAAAATACTACCGAACTAGGGTCTTAAACAGCCATTCATATCTCTTGAAATTCTTGATGAATACTGATTTTGGTGGCAACCTATCCAAGCAAATGGGATAGGCCTGGACAAGTGGCAAATGAAGGCCTAAATGCCATAGTGGGTCCCACAATTCAAGACTACCTACCCAGTTAATGGGGCCCATGCATGTCAGTGTCCAGAAGGATATGGATAACACAAGAGAAGACTATAAGGTAAATAATTACCTATCTCTTTAATATTATGCCACATGACATGTAAAGGGATAAGATTCAATCCCAATGAAAATGAACTTTTTGATGCAAATAAACATGTAGTTCCATCAGCAATAACTCGATCACAAATAGTTTGCCACGATGTAGCATGCTTTTAAGGACCTTGAATCAGCGATACAACATAAACTAAGCACATAGAACAGAATGGAAAATAAAATAGGCTCCCTTGCAAAAGGCCAAAGTCAAGAATAAAACTTCTAGAGATGTTGAATATAATGTCTCTCATCTCTAACAGCCTATGCTTTTCGACGAGATCATCATTCAATATGGTATTAGAGCTAGGACAAACAAGAGGTCATGGATTAAAATCTCAACGCCACCAATTTACAAAGAGTTTTGCATGCAAGGCTTGGCAAGATACTGCTTGCATGTGATGCGTAGAGCTATTAAATATTTTAATGTCTCTACTCTCCAATAGCTTAAACACTTTGATAAGGTGGTATTTCAATAAAAATTATAGCTGTAACTCATTGACAACATTATTCAGCGCGGAAGTTTGACCTTAAAGATTAATGATGCTACGAACAGAACATGAACGTTTTATATTGTTAAACCAAATACAGGACACACATGAAAATTCTGTTAGATGACGTGCACTGATCTATTAGCAAAAAGAGCAATACAAGAAAAGGTGTTGAATATATCAAGAAAGAAAACAATTCATCAAAGCAAATTACCTGCAGATCATGACCAGATGCAACATCTTCACGTGATTCAGAAGCATCATACTCTGGGATCGAATCGAGCATTCCCTTTCTATGCTTCTTGCGGTGATTAAGTTGCAAAGTCTTGGTTAATATGATTGGAGTCCCAGAAAAGCAACCAGCCACGTAAACTTCAATTGTAGGAGATGAGGACTCAGAGCCCATTATCTGTTTTCCCTTCAAAAATCCCACACCATTACTCATTACTGATTCGCAATTCAAGCTCCAGTTCTTGGCCACATTATTATTTGATTCCCCAACAAAACCATTGGCACCCGACATTTCTAAAACCCCAGATATCACAAGGTCATCTTTATCAAAGACCTCAAATTTGACACTGCCAGTTAAACTTATGCTGTCCGTACTGACAAATGTGGCCTCTTCGGATTTCTTATCCACACGGTCCCTTCGGAGAACACAAGAGATCCCTTCTGAGTCCATGGAACATCTTACGGCATTCACTTCAAGAACTGTATCTGGGCTTAATGGGATGTGGTTGAGGGTGAGAAATTCTGGGGCTGAATCATCAACCATGAAATGGCTGATTCTGACATAGAACACTCTTATGTCAAACCAAGAAAATGTAAACCTGGGATGCCTCATAATATGTCTCAGATTTCCATTGCTATGCGACTCGTAGGAATTCTCCATTTTTTCAGGAGGTTATTTCAATCCTAATTTCTTCATGAAGCAGAGGATCCCCGTCTGAAAACAAACATTATATTCGATGTCTATGAAACCATGAAAGAGAATTGTTTGGAAATAGCTACAATTGAGATAATCAATAATACATCGCAAGAAACTGCTGCTATCTAAATATTGTCAGAATATCTAAATAGCAAGGAATTATGTTGAACCACAAAACCCAAATTTATGACAATTACCATGTTCTACGACTATTCGACGAATACACTAATATATAGTTGCATCTGTAAGACAAATGTGAGCTAGCTCTGCTACCAGATTGTAAGAGACCCTTGTCTTTGCAACTGTAAATCTGATTCGAGGGAAGGGGAAGAGAGGATCATTACTACCAGGACATTTGCCAAATAAAGAGAGGGGGTCTAAAAAGTAATTGAATATCAGGCCCTACTAATCCTGTCAAAACTTTAAAAAAACCAAAAAGAGATGAATGGCAGCCCCATTATTGTGGCGAAAAATCAGCTGAAAGTTGAAAGTTCAGGAAAATCCATAGAAGAGCAATATGTATTTTTGTCTGAGAATCATCTGGTCATATTATACCTCTTTGTAGAAAGGGAAACAACACTAAAACAGAATGAACAAAATTTCTATTTTACAGAGGAACATATAAGGCATAAACATACCAAAAGTCCCATTAACACAGGCTCAAATCAACTTCACCAATTCATTCTTCATCTTTTTCAAAGCAAAGAATACACTAAATATAACAGTATAGTAAATACAAGCTCAGATGAGAGAGAGAGAGAGAGAGAGAGGGTAAAATGTCACAGCACAAGCCCACACATGCCAACATACATGTCACAGAATGCAGCCAGCCAACTCAAGAAAGCTCAGAAAAAGACAACTGGAAAAAAAAAAAAAAAACAGATAATAGTGATAATGATTATTATTATTATATCAAAATGAGAAAAGGGCACAAAGGGCCTTGCATGCTGATGATAAAAAGCTAGAAATTTTAAGTTCAACAATATAAACTTACCAAGAAAATCTTGCAACCGCAGCCTCCGATTCGCTTTCAGATAAAGATTTTTCTGGGCAATCAAAAAATCGCTATCTTTGTCCGATCAACCAGAAAATTATAACGACATGAAATCACTGATCTCTTAAATCGCTTTCCCTCTGCAAGATGGGTGCTTTTGCTCTCCTCCCACTCAAAATTGTGGCCAAAAATCAACTACAGTGACCCTTTTTGAACTTTTCAATCAATAGAGTGTGTGTGTGTTTTCCCAAGTCTTCAACTTCCTTTTTCTTTTTTTCTTTTTGATTATTCCAAGTCTTCAACTTCAGCTGAGTATTTGCAGAATTACAGTGTAACTGTAGAGCAAAATCCAAAGATAAACCAAATCTGTGGGGTTTTACAGTGTTAGAAAACAATTCAACAGAATATTTAAAATTTGATATTTTTGTGGATGAATTTATTTGATAATATATATATAATATAATAATAATTTTTATAATAAAAATACTATAATCAAAAGTAAATTAAATATTATAGTAAATAAATAAATAAATAAAAAAGTATAATAGACTTATCACTATTTATTTGAAAAGGTACGACTGAATCATCGGGTTAAACCGGTTTGCCTTAAAGAAATATTCGCTCCACTGATCGGTGTGATGGGTCTGCGATACTCCTTCCAGGATAAGACAGTCCAAAGATCTGTTCCAAGCCGCACTGCTACGTTGGACCTCACTTCGAAAGCTAAACAGTTCAAGTAGTTGTGTATGCAATGCCAAACACGCCCCACTGACTGGTGCAATGGGCTTGTGATACTCCTTCCAGGGTAAGACAGTCCAGAGGTCCGTTCCAAGCCGCACTGCTACGTTGAACCTCACTTCGAAAGCTAAACAGCTCAAGTGGTTGTGTATGCAACGCAAAATACACACCAAAAAAGCTAAAAGTGTATGCACTCTTTAAGACTCAGCAACTTCTTAAAACAATATACTTTCTATTTTCTCTTGTTTCGAAAACGTGTTGTTTGATCAGGTAACGTGTCTGGCAGTTTTGAATAAAATCGTTATACCAAGGGCAATTCAGTAAAAAATAAGGCCGAGACCGAGACAATTCGCCCAAACGCCCGCACCTGCACCCACGACCTCGACCTCGTCCTGGTCCTGGTCCTTGGTCCTTGGCCGAAGCCGCGTCGGGTAGGGCGGGCTACGTGCGCGTGTGGGGTCTACCCATATGCGGTACTTAGTTGTTTAGTTTATATTATAACAACACTTAATTACATAAATATTAATATTGTCAAGACTAATATATCCAATGTGGGATATTTTACACAATTTTAACCACGTTAAGACAACATTACCTTGGGCTTTATTTATGAATTTTCATTTGAAATGGTTTAATTCTAGATTAATCTCCTTGTAAAATTCATCTTAACAAGCCCTTTTCCAACAATTTTCCCCAAATCTATAGTATAAAGTTCTGATTGTATACTCGTAACATGCTTTCAATAATGGTACCTTCTGATTTGAACCACTATCTAGTTATCCAACTTATGTCATCACAGGAACAAATTGATATATTCCTTGAATTTGAATCTTGGTTGTGATGACATCTATTGGAAACAACATATTACATCGAGTTTAGCAATCTTAGAGGTGACACGTTAATGACCATGTGTCCTGATCCTGTTTCATGAATATTTTTCAAGGAGTAACCCGTCTCCTCTAATCGCGGCCACACGATAATATTCAATAGTTGGGCATCTCCAAAGATGTACTGTTCACATCTCGTCACTTAAGACCTTGACCCCATTCAGAGCAGGGCTCTTACTATACTAGCAGTAATATAGCACCTCCCAGGCATACCAGAGGACAGACTTCAGGTACATAGTACCAATCTAAATTTAGGTGCTAATGTTTATATCTAACAACTTGTTCATACCACATTGAACCTTCCTTGTAGGATCTCCACTTGATAGGTTGGGTTGCTACTGTCGGTGTAAACTCAATGGGTTACAAGTCCCATCTTCAATCTGATTTTTTGGAATGAGTTAAACTCAAGTCCTTTCGTTAAAGAATTAGCCACATTATTTTTGGTACTAATAAAATCAATTGCTATAATTCTTTCAAACACTATCTCTAACTTGGATGTGTCTCTTAGTCTTTTGATTATACTTGAAACTCCGTATTTTTGCAATTGTGGTTTGATTATCACAATGCAAGACAATGGCAGGGACAGGGACAGGTTTGCCCACCATAGGTAACCTACACAATAACCCATGCAGCCACTCCGTCTCAATTCCAGTAGTATCTAAAGCACACTACTTAGCTTCAAATGTAGACCGAGTTATGATCGTCTGTTTTGCAGACTTCCAGGAGACAACGCCTCTACTCAGAATAAATATATACCCTGTACATCTATTACTCCTGGAGTTTTGGACAATCCAACTCGTATCACTAAATCCCTCAAGAACTTCAGAGAATTTTTTGTGATGCAGCCCAAGGGAACTTGTACCTTTAAGGTACCTCATTATCCTATCCAAAGCCTCCGAATGAGTATGATCAGGACAACTCGTATATCTAGCCAACTTAGAGATCGCAAATGAAATATTTGGCCTCATAACATTAGCTAAATATTGCAAGCTTCCAATCACTTGAGAATATCTTAATTGAGACACTAGAGTACCAGATTTATTCTTGAAAATAGCCACAGAATGATCATAAGGAATTTTCAGGATTCTACCGTTAGTATAACCAAACTTCTCAATTATCTTCTCAACATAATGAGATTGAGAAATTGTTATACCCTCAGTTGACCGAATCAACTTGAGTCCTAAAATCACATCAGCTTCCCCCATGCCCTTCATTTCAAACTTACTTTTCAAGAATTCTTTCGTCTCATTAATAATCTTAAGATTTAACCCTATTAATAATATACATCCACATACAGGTATAAAACGATACATTAATCACCTTTTATTTTTTAGTATACACACTTATTATTATCATTTACAACAAAGCCAACGTTCAATATAATTTTATCGAACTTTTCATGCTACTGTTTAGGCCATTGTTTCAACCCATAAAGAGATTTGACAAGCTTGCAGACTTTGTTTTCACCCCAGACAACTACAAATCCCTCTGGTTGTTCCATATATATCTCTTTCTCTAGAGCACCATACAAGAAGGTTGTTTTCACATCCATCTGATGGATAGAGAAGTTATATATGGAAGCCAATGCAATCAGCACACGGATTGTAGTTAGTCGAGATACAGGAGAATACGTATCAAAGTAGTCAATCTCCTCTTTTTGCCTAAACCCTTTGGCAACCAATTTAGCTTTATACTTATCAATAGTACCATCAACTTTCAATTTCTTCTTAAAAATCCATTTATATCCAATTGTAGTACATTTCGACGGTAAATCGACTAGTTCACATGTCCCGTTGGAGACAATGGAGTCAATTTCACTTTTGATAGCTACTTTCCAATGCTTAGCCTCAGAAGAAGCCATAGCATCTTTGAAAGTCACAGGATCATCTTCGATATTGTAGGTGATAAAGTCACTTCCAAAATCTTTAGTGATCCTGGCTCGCTTACTACGACGAGATTCATTAGCCTCATCAAAAGCAGAATCGGAACTACTTGGATTTACCCCCCCCCCCCCCCCTCATTTGTCATCCTATCCACATGTTCGGGAATGAAACCAGATGCGAGGGTAGAATCTAAATCGAAACATCTTCGAGTATTCCTTGTTTCAATGGGAATACATTTTCAAAGAACGTAGCATCACGTAATTCGACTATTGTGTTAACCTTTATGCCAGAAATCTCAGACTTAATGACTAAGAATCTCATGGCATAACTTGTTTCCACATAACTCAGAAAGACTGCATCAACTGTTTTTGGATCAAGCTTCTTCCGTTTGTGTTTAGGGACTAGGACTTTTACAAGACATCTCCATACACGAAAATATTTTAAACTCGATTTTTTGTCTTTTCAAAATTCGAATGGAGTGCGTTCTTTGTGTTTCAGAGGGACTCTGTTCAGAATATGGCAAGCTGTATTCAAAGCCTCTCCCCAAATATATTTCGGCAATCCAGAATTCAAAAGCAGACTGTTAATCATGTCTTTAAATGTCCTATTTTTACATTCTGCTACACCATTCGAGGAAGGTGACTATGAAGGAGTCTCTTCATGAATAATACCAAACTTTTAACAATATTTAACAAACGAGTTCGACTCATATTCACGACCTCTATCTAATCGTACTCTTTTAAGTTTCTTGCCAGTTTGATTTTCAGCTTCATTTTTAAAAATGATAAACTTTCCAAGTGCTTCATCTTTATGTTTCATTAAATAAGCATAACAATATTTATTGCAATCATCTATAAAGTTGATAAAGTATAGATTCTGATCTCGTGTTAAGACCCCATTGAACTCACAAATATCTGTGTGTACTAAATCAAGTATTTCAGTATCCCTTTCAACTGTTTGATAGGATTTTCTTACTTGTTTAGCTTCTACACACACTTGACATTTGTGACTTTGTCCAATGTCATGTGTTAGAATCAGATTTAAATTCATCATTCTTTTAATAGAATCAAAATTTAAATGACCCAACCATACATGCCATACAGTGGAATTTTCTATATTATTAATAACAATAGAATTATAAAAATTCGAACTATTGAAACTAGAAAGCCTAGCATATTCAATCCGTACATTAAATAAATCTTCAGATAAATAGCATTTGCCAATAACAGTTCCGTAATGTAAAATTACAACGTTATTCAACTTAAATGAAAGCTCACAACCCTCTTTGACTAACATTGAACCACTAATAATGTTCCGTCTCACAGAAGGGATGTGATGCATTCGTTGCAGAGATAGTGTGTGCCCTGAAAAAAACCTTAGGTCTATACGTCCTATCCCAAGTACTGGTGCAGCACTTGCATTTTCCATCCTCACGGATTGTCCATCAATTGACTGGTATGACACAAATAGAGACTTATCAGCACAAACATGCATATTTGCTCCGGTATAAGTTCGGGTTCAAAAGAAACATACCCATCAATGTGTCCATGAGAACTAGCAATGTCAGCCTCAACCATGTTGACTACTGGTCCTGAGGATTTTGGTTTGGTCTTTTCTTTTTCTACTTTATTGGGACAATCTCTAACATAATGACCAACCTGTCCACAAGTCCAGCATGATTTGTTTGCTTTTGGCTTTGGCTTTGGCTTTTCCTTTCTCAATGGTTTTAGAATTCGGATTGACATTTTTCAGCTTAGAGTTTTTCTTTTCAATAATCAAAATATTTGCTTTTGACTGGAATTCAACTGGTACTGAGTATGTCTGATTCCTATGTTTCTCTTCTATACTTATAGCAATTATTAAATCATCAAGGGATAAGTTTCCTTTTTGATTTTTTAAAGTCATTCCAAAACTTTCCCAAGATCGATAAAATTTTTCTATAATTTCCATAACCATGAACTTTTCCGGAAGTTTCATTTCAGCATCAACAAGTGAAAGTTCCAGATTAATCAGATCATGGGTTTGTTCAGACACTGACTTACCTTCAACCATTTGATACTTCAGGAATTTAGAAACAGAATACTTTTCGAGCCCTTGCTCCTCAGTATTGTATTTCTTATCCAATGCTTCCCAAAGTGACTTCGCATTATAGGAGTCTGAGTAATAGACATTGAAGAGAACATTTGACAAGCCTGACAAAATGATCCCTCTGCTTATTTGGTTTCGCTCAGTCTACATTGCGATTTTATCAGTCATTAGGTCAATATCAGTAGGTACTGATTTGTCAATCTGAATTACAGACAAGAGTCCCTTCATTGTGAATCAAATCTTCATTCGTTGTTACCAACGTTTAAAGAATTGGCCAGCAAATGGTTCAAGCAAACCACTCAAGTAAATTTTTAAGGAACCAAATGAACCAGCAGTTGAACTCGATGCCATTACAAATATATTAAACGAATAAACCCTGAATATTTCTTTAAGATTGTTAAAAAATAATTGAATAGAATATCTAAAATTCGATATTCTCGTAGGTGAATTCATTCAATAATATAAATACAATATAATAATAGCTTTTACAGTAAAAGCACTATAGCCAAAAGTAAATTAAACGATGCAGTAAACAAATAAATAAACAAGAAAGTACAGTAGACTTATCAGTATTTATTTTTGAGAAGGTACGACTGAATCATCGGATTGAGCTGGTTTGGCTTAAAGAAAAATATTCGCCCCACTGACCGGTGCGATGGGCCTGCGATACTCCTTCTAGGATAAGACAGTCCAGAGGTCTGTTCCAAGCCGCACTGCTATGTTGGACCTCACTTCGAAAGTTAAACAAATCAAGTGGTTGTGTATGCAACGCAAAACACACACCCGAAAAGCTAAAAGTGTATACACTCTTTAAGACTCAGCAACTTCTTAAAACAGTATACTTTCTATTTTCTCTTGTTTCGTATGTGTGTTTTGCAGGGAATCATGAGCCAACTTATATAGGGGGGAGGAGACAGCCAGAATTAAATTCTGGCACATTAATGCACAGTTGAAACCGCTTGAATGCCAACGAATACGCAATGCACCTGGACTCAAAAACAGACAACATTCGAAAACGTGTTGTTTGACCAGGTAACGTGTCTGGCGGTTTCAAACCGAGTTAATTAAATATGGTAACGGAATTCAAAAATCATATTTTTGAATAAAATCGTTACACCAAAAGCAGTTTAGTAAAAAATAAGTCCGAAATCGAGACAATTCGCCCACACCCGCGACCTCGTCCTAGTCCTTGGTCCTTGGCTAGTCACTGTGGCCGGAGCCAGGTCGGGTTGGGCGAGCGGCGCGCGCGTGTGGGGTCTGCCTATATGCAGTACTTAGTTGTTTAGTTTATACTATAGCAACACTTAACCACATAAATAATAGTATTGTCAAGGCTAATATATCCGATGTGAAATATTTTACATAATTTTAACCATATTAAAACAATATTACCTTAAACTTTATCTATAAAATTTCATTTGAAATAATTTAATCTTAAATTAATCTGCTTGTAAAAATTATCTTAACAAGCCCTTTTCCAATATAAGCATTAGTAGACTCGTAGATATTTTGAAATTGTTTGTTGGCCACAAAAGACACGTAAACAAGCCAGCAGGAATTGCCAAACTTTTTGTGCTGACATTTATTACATGGTTAAGTTTTTTTCTAAAAAACAAAGATACACAAATTTAATATAATTTATTCATTTTGCTTGGCATTTAAATTCAACTAATTCAATTTATATTAGATTTTCTTCAAAGTTCTACATACCTATGAATAACAGAGATTCATGATTGATTTACGTATGAACTTGCTTACGAAAAAAGAAAAAAAAATGCAAGATTATGACTGAAAATTTTAAATTATATACTTTGTGTGGTATACGTGCCACGGACTTTAAACAACACGAAACCTTTGATTAAAACAAGGGCAATTCTTTAGGGAAAAAAGGAACAAAAAATTCGTTATCGAACTATACCCGGAGATCCATGAGACTGTCTTCTTACCAAACACTAATGCTATATTTGAAATAAAAAATTTAAGGAGCAAAAATAAAAAATAATATAAAAAAATAAAAAATAAAAATAAAGAGTACTATTGTTTAAAATAAATATTTTTTTTCTTATTTTTCCTATCAAAATTCAACAACTAGGCCTAGGCCAAGAATCTTTGTGGTGAAGAAAAGAGAATAAATAACATATAAATTAAATACAAGGTCAAAAAAATTGAAAACTATTAATAAATCTACTACAAATTGGCATGAAGCTATTGATCATGAAGTTAGAGGTGTGCACAGTTCGATAAATCGGCCGAATCGTACCGAAATCAAAACTTTAGTACAATCCAAACACCGAATCGAAATTTTGGTTCGGTATTCAGTATAAATTTTTTAAAATTTTTGGTATTGTTCAGTTTCAATATTGAGGTTCAGCATACCGTATCGAACTGAATATTGAATTAATATATATATATATATATAGATATAGATATTAAATTTATTATTTATATTATTATATATATACATATATACCTTATTTAGAATGATTGGATTTGGTTTGCTTTGGATTTGATGGAGATTTCAATATTTACTTTCATGTTGGAGTAGATTTAATGAAAATTTTAATATTTTGTGTTATATTTGAATAGATTTGATGAGCATTTAATATTTTCTTTCATGTTAGTCTTTTATTTGTTGGAATTGTATAAATATTGATGGGTATTTTAATTTTATATTAAAGTTTATCATTTTGCATATATTTTTTTTTAAATTCGATATTTCAGTCTATTATCGTACCATACCGAAAAAAAATCGGCACAAACCGAATTGAGCCAAATCAAAATTTTCGATTCAATATTCGATACATTTTTTTGATGTACCTAAATTTCAATTTATCAAAGTTTCAATACAATGAATACCGTACTGGTCGAATGTACATCCCTAAACGGAGTAGATCAAGAGCGAGCTCGTGGATTTAAATATATAAAAGAATATTAAAAAGCAAAATTTATTTTTTACGAAATGCATTGCCACGTGACAACACATGATATGCATGTGTGTGTGTGTGTGTGTTGTGAGGAAGAAATGTTGATGGAGATGGGGTGTGGTATTCGGCCTTATCCAAAAGGAAAGGATCTTCATTACAATGAAAGTGATATCCACATAAATCAATGAATTACACTTAATTTCTTTTTTTTTCGCCCCAAAGTCAAACCATTAAAAAAGGGGACCATGCACGTCTCCGTTTTGCTTGGTGGATTGAGATAACGTTAGGTCTCGATTTTTCCATTGGCCCAGAAGTTGTTTTTGTCTTAACTCTTAAACAAATTTTTCTTCATAGAAATACAATAATAATAATATTAATTAATGGAAACAAGACTAAGATAAAAGAAAGAAATGAGACCACAGATTCAGGAAACAAATTTAATATTGCAACCCTTTAGAGCCCATGGTTTTCATTGTGATCCCATGTAACCCACAGTTATTAATAAATTTAACTTCTTGTATTTTTTTTTCAATCTACCTTGAAGAAAGTAAGGGACGATTATCGTAAATATTCTCAAGTTGGTGTTTGTCTCACTTATAACAGACTCTCTTTATTTATATTTAATATTATAAATATTTCTAACATTAATAGAGGAGCTTTTCGTAATTGGGGCAACGAAAGGTTGATGTAACTTTGTAAAACGACAACAAAGTTTTGCGATCATGATTGTAAATTCAATAGTATTATATAATTTTGAATCATTAATATATATGCTTCACATACAAAAGTACATGTTATATAAATAGTCACAAAAAAAAATATAAATATGATATTTTTGTTTATGTAGTATTAGAAATAAGTTATGATTTTAAAATATGTGTAAATAAATATGTGATAACGATATTTAATTTTTCAAAAATTGAAATAAATTCATAGAAATTTGTAAATAATTAGTATATTGGTAATACTATTAGGAAGTGTTTGGTTTCCCCAATTATATAATTGCATCTTATCATGAGACTATAGATTACGTGCAACTATCTCAGATTTATTATGCCGTTTGGTATGTGAGATGATATCCCAAGACGAAATCTATTGTAGTTCTGCTTTCTTGTTTGGTTTCATCTATGAATAAGGCATGAATTTACAAGAATACCCCCAACTTACTTTCATGATGGACAGCCATACAACTAGCACAAATTCCCCTTCTCATCATGACATCCACTCCAAAAATTAAAATCACAAAAAATTACAGTAACCTCCCTTCCCAGAAAATGTAGTCTTACAACAAAGAGTATGGGCCAGCCCCTTATCAGCAGATACAAATTTACCACCACCCCCTAATAAGAAAATGCCTTCCATCTCTGAGCCGCTGTGAAATTGCAATCGCCCCCCTCATTTGAATCTTCAATTTGGCATCTGTTGTTGCTTGGCCTAAAATCGTAGCAGAAAATGAGATTATTAGAATTTGCCCCAAAATTAACATCAAAATTTGAGCTAATGAATAAAAAGGCTATTTCAAAATTGATTTTTGGTTCATCAAAACTAAAATATCCCCTTCTTGTTTACATTCATCATATGAAAAATGAACGAAAATCACTAATCTTTACATATAATAGATGGATCATTTTCATATCCCATTCTTGTACAGTCATCATATGAAACAAAAATCCATAAGTAAAGACACTACAAAGTAATTACATGACACAGAAGTTTCACCCAATTCCAGGACAACTTGTACACATAGGAAAAATAGTAACCACCACCCAAAAAGATCAACTGAGTACTCAAACTGAAAATTTACTGGTGAGACTAAGACCTCTTGTTAGAGAATTCGCCTTTCAATCTTTATACTAGTTAATAGTCCTTCGAGACTTGAGTCATTGTTAATCTATTTCATGTGGTCCCAACTCAAAACTCTACTAACAGATTGCCTTACCTTGAGGGTAGGATACCTGATAAGAACAATTTCTCCTGCATTCACTTCACTAATAGCATGATTATTGCACAGCAACAAGAGTAATAGACTGGCCGAGGTGGTTGTAATATCCAACTTTCTCCGAAAATCTAAAGAGCCAATAACTATTTAATTATGCTATTGTGCTTCAAGAATGTTGAGTAGGACGAATTCGGTACATTTAGTCATAGAAACCAAACATCTGATTAGACCTAATAAGACCCTCATATCTAGCCTAATCTTAGCAACCAAACACTTCCTTATTGTTTTCCTATCTAAAAAGTTATGAGAATATAATTTTTAAAAAAAATATATTTTTTTAAATGTAATTGGGTGTAAATGGTCCAACCCGAACAGACCGAATCTGAGTCCAAATCAAACAAATTCTTGGGGCGGTGGGTTCTGAATTTGGCCAAACTTGCCCCATCGCCATTCGTAAAGAAGAATATGCATTCTTGCAATGAATAATAAGAAGAACAACAATGAGCAATCTGCAATATTACATTTGAATCATAATATGTTTGCTCTTTTTTTGTTTTTTTTGCATTTTTTTGAAATAAGTCGATGACACTAAGATAAGCACTTTTTTTTTTGTAGCACTAAGATAAGCACTTTGACATTATGAATACGTAACTTTTATTGTCGTAGTCTGGTGATTCTTAAAACTAGGTGGGACAAGCATAAGTATTAAATTTCACCGAACATGATATAAGAATAATTGCATATATTATCATACAAATAAAAAAAAATACTGCCAAAAATAAAGTGAATCCAGGTAGGTAAACGACATGCTATGACATGTATGAAGCTAGAATTTTAATTTTGAAAAAGATAAAAGTACAAATATTAATATGTAACAGAGATTGTGACCCAAAAGAAAAAAAGAAAAAAAGGCTCACCTAAAAGCTTAATTTAGGAATATAAAAGAATACAAATTTAAGATTTGGCTTAATTTAATTATAAATATTATAAATATACTCTACTTTAACTTTTTTCACTCTTTCCTGTATGGCATCATTGATCAACCAAACGGATAAAGACAACAAATTACTTAGTGTGTGTTTTTATTTTTATTTTAATATTATTATCATTATCAATACTATCTATACTATTATATAATGAGGAGTCCTATTTAGTAACTACATTTGATCTGATCAACTTTTTAGTCTGTCAATTTCTTTTTCTTTTTTCTTAATTAATTTCTCTTTCCCCTCTCTTCTTCCACGTTCTATTTTATTTGTCTCCCTCTTTCTCTCCCCACTCTCTCTCCTCTTTCTATCCTCTTTCATCTCTCAATATTCCTCAATATTATTCTTTAACTTTATTTTTAATTGTTTTCTTAGTTCTTTAATTATTTTTATTTTTGCTTACACTGATTTTATAAATCTATTAAAAATAGTTAAAAATATTTCAATAATATAAATACTACCAAAAATTTAATATTTCATTAATTATTATTTTTTTTTATTATACATACACATATAATGTGAAAATATTACTAATTAATATTATTGTTTTGGGTACAATACGTAGTTCAATTAATAGATGTTCGATGCATGGTCCAACACAGAGTTGACGAAATAGCCCAAAAGGAAAATAGAAGAACATTGATGCGTCATAGTCGGGCCAACATATTGATCAAAGATTTAATGGGCTAGGCCCAATTTGTACAGTTATAAATTTGTCAATAATTTATCGGCCAAGAAAATGTTACATGTATTTCAAATGTTATCTTAGATTTATTGACTAAAGTATGAGCATAAGTCGATTACATAAACTTGCACCCAAAGGAAAATAAATGAATGAATAAATAAATAGTTCGATTACATAAAGTGATAATTCATATTAATCAATTCATGCAACCAAGGAGAAAATAAAAAAAGAAAAAGGAAAAACAAGAATTGTGTTAAGAGCAATGTTTTGAAAATCGAACCAGACTGGCCGGTCCGACCGGTTCAACAGATGACCAGCGGCTAGTCCAGTCCAGTTAGGTACAAAAAATCAGTGGTCATATGGACCGCCAAAAACTAGTTCAACCGGTGCCAGTTCATTACCCAGTTTGCAACACTTTACAACTCAATTCACTTTCAATGAATTCTTGTACTTGGAATCTCACTCATCACCTCAAAAGTCCCTCAAGAAAAGAAAACACAAACAAAGAATTATTATATGATGGTAAGAATCTTGATATTGAACTTAGTATTCTCGTTTCAACTATAAGACTCTCACACAATCACACTTTCAAAGGGATGAGAGTTCCTTTTTAAATAATGATAGTTCCAATGGCTATATTGATGAGGAAAAGGAATGAGTCGTTTGTGGCTGTGATTCTAGCCTAACAAATCAAATTCAAATGGCTATATTGATGATAAAGATAGAAGGAGTTGTTATGATCTTAATTCCAACAGAATAAATAAAATTTCAAATGAAAACTAAAGTTTCAGATTGTTATTAAGGCAAGTTCCAGACGTGATTAATGTACTCAAATAATTCAAAGTCAAACTTACCAAAATGATAAAGATATGATCTTAATTTCAGAAGAATGAATAAAGTTCCAGACAGAAACTAAAGTTCCAGATTGTAATTAAGGCAAGTTCCAGACGTGATTAATGTATTCAAATCATTCCAATTCAAACTTACCAAAATGATAAAGATGTGAAGCATGTGTCTAATAATAATATAAAAAACAATCAATCAATTTCTATCTAAATCTCCCATCAAGATTTAGAACATTTGATAATTAATATTAAGGAAATAAATTAATCAATCCAATCTTATTCTTTCCAAACAAATGAAAATATGTAATAAATAAAAGAACAAAATAATATTTTTTAGGGAATCATTTGAATTCAAAAATCAAGCATACATCAAATACCTTAAAAATATAAAAATATAGTTTAATTATACCAAAAAGGTCAACAAATATTAAAAATATACTCTACTTTAACTTTTTTCACTCTTACCTGTATGGCATCATTGATCAACCAAACGGATAAAGACAATAAATTACTTAGTGTATGTTTTTATTTTTATTTTAATATTATTATCATTATCAATACTATCTATGATATTATATAATGAGGAGTCTTATTTAGTAACTACATTTGATCTAATCAACTTTTTAGTCTGTCAATTTCTTTTTCTTTTTTCTTAATTAATTTCTCTTTCCCCTCTCTTTTTCCACGTTCTATTTTATTTGTCTCTCTCTCTCTCCCCACTCTCCCTCCTCTTTCTTTCCTCTTTCCTCTCTCAATATTCTTCAATATTATTCTTTAACTTTATTTGTAATTGTTTTCTTAGTTATTTAATTATTTTTATTTTTGCTTATCACTAATTTTATAAATCTATTAAAAATAGTTAAAAATATTTCAATAATATAACTACTACTCAAAATTTAATATTTCATTAAATTATATTGTTTTTCTTTTTATTATACATACACATATAATGTGAAAATATTACTAATTAATATTATTATTTTGGGTACATTACGTAGTTCAATTGCTAGATGACAATGGCAGCACATAGAAGTTCGACGCATGGTCCAACAAAGAGTTGACGTAATAGCCCAAAAGGAAAATAGAAGAACATTAACGCGTCATAGTCGGGCCAACATATTGATCAAAGATTTAATGGGCCAGGCCCAATCTGTACCGTTAAAAATTGTCAAAAATTTATCAGCCAAGAAAATGTTACATATATTTCAAATGTTATCTTAAATTTATTGACTAAACTATGAGCATAAGTCGATTACATAAACTTGCACCCAAAGGACAATAAATGAATGAATAAATAAATAGTTCGATTACATAAAGTGATAATTCATTATTAATCAATTCAAGCAATCAAGGTGAAAATAAATAATAAAAAAAAAAAAGAAAGGACAAAAGAAAAACAAGAATTGTGTTAAGAGAAATGTTTTGAAAATTGGATCAGACCAGCCAGTCCGACCTGTTCAACAGATGACTGGCGCCTAGTCCAGTTCAGTTAGGTACAAAAAACCAGTGGTCATTTGGACCACTAAAAAGTGATTCAACCGGTGCCAGTTCATTACCCGGTTTGGCGGTTCTTTTGTTGTTTTTTTTTCTTCTTTTTTTGTCTTTTTCTTTCTTTGACCTTTTGAAAAAAAATCAAATTAGTCCTAGATCTGGTTTATGGATGGAGAGAAATAGAGAAGAAGAGAGATGAGGAAGAAGATAAAAAAAAAAAAATTGATTCTCTCACTTGTTGTCTCTTGTGTGTCTATAATCTGTATAAAATCGTAATACAAAAGAGTTGGATGTGAGAAAGAGACACTATTTATTTTTTCAATTTTTTAGTAAGTCAAAGAGATACAACATAAATTAAGTAATCATTGATTGAGATTTTTTCTCTCAAATTGATTTTTTTTTCTACTAGAGTCTATTTTTCCTTTTTTTTTTTTTCCCATTTTTATTTTTCTCTTTTGAATGGTTTTTTGCTTTTGTTTTACGTTTTCCATTTTTATGTCTCTTTTCAATGGAAAAAAATTATATTGAATAGTTTGAAGTTTCAATCACCTCATTTTGTTTGGTATAAATCATATAAAATTGACTAGAATCTTCTCAACACTAATTTAATCAAAAAAAAAATTTGAGCTTTTTAAAGTGAAAAATACATTTGATGAGTATTTTTTATTGATTTATGTTCATGAGGCATTTGTACATAAAATTTTATTTTAATGATTTTTATTATTTTTTTCTAACTTCTATTATTTGTGTTCTTTATTCAAATAAACGCATGTTTGAACATTATAAAGTAATTTTGTTATTTATTAATTAATATGTTAACATAAAAATTGAACAATGCAAATATTCAGAGTTGCAAAAGCATTTATATGTTATAATAGATTTTTTTGAGTAATTATTAGTTATTATAAAGTTAAGCAATAATTAGAAGATTGCCTAGAATTTTGACAATTAACTTGCCTTTTTTTTAACATTTTTATTATTATTGATATTTTCTAATTTTTAATGTATTTATAACATTTTCTATATAAAAAATTAATATAATAGTATTATTTTCTTATTTATGATGTCATACTGGTTGAACCAACGGTTGGACAGATCGAATCGATAGCCGGTAAGGCTATTGGTTCTATTTTCGGTCCAATTTTCAAAATATGGGTTAAGAGAGATCATACCCTAGTGCAAATATTTTAATGCATTCTTTCAAATCTTTGAGCCATATTTGAGAGTTTGACCAAATCCTGCATTGAACAACTTTTGCTTTATGCCCACTAGAGATTTGGGAATGTCAACTTGACATTATATATTGGCTAATGCTTTGCCTTTTCATGGTATATATGGATAGTTAAATTATACATGGAAACTATTGAAACCTTTTAATAATTTCATTTATATTTTTTCCATTATACAAGAGGTAGGTCTCATCCTTTTATTCTACGAATTTGAAAAATCATATATATTTTTTTTGTGGTCTTAGCTTTTATTTTACTGAACTCTGAAGAGAATTTTTGAACCTTTTTCGTATCAATGTTTAAAATGCCGCACATTTTATGTAACAGTTTTTGAATCCTTTTAGTTACATGAACTCCCATGTGATTTTAATGATTTCTTGAAGGATTCTCTTATTATTTATTTTGACAATATCAGTGCTGTCTACTTGACTATTAATCATATTTTCCATGCTTGAATGAACTATATTGAAATAGATTTTCATTTTGTCCGTGATAAGGTTGCTTAAGGTGGTGGTGTTTGGTATATTTCTACTTCTCATCAAGTGACAAACAATTTCACCAAAGGACTGTTGACTTTTATTGGCCCCGCTTTGCTTGCGATAGTGTTATTATATTTATTTAATTTATTTTATATTAAATCTTAGAAAGTTAATACTATAAACATAAGTTTGAATCATCTGTTATAAAACAGTACTACATCTCCTCCTACATTTATCAATATACGCTACATATATTGGTGACTGATTGAGATAAGGAAAAAGAAAAATTTATAATATAAGAAAATTTTTGAAAACTCTCTTTCCTTATCTTAATCTCTTATTAATAAGCATGATGTGTGACTATGTGTTGATGAGTGTAGGCGAAGACGTAACACCGTTTTATAGATGTATACTCAAATTGCAGCCTTGACGGTAGGGGTGGCAATTTCTGACCCAACACGAACCTAATATGAAAATAGCGGATTAGGGTTGAGAGTTCATGTGTTGGGTTGAAAATGGGTCGAATCCGAAAATGACCTGAAAAATATGGGTTGGGTTGGGTTGGGTTGACTTATGGGTTACCCAGACAACCCGAATCCTTTTATGAGTTAACCGACAACCTAACTCTACCCAAATCATTGTTTTTAATCTTTTTTTTCTCTTTTTCCTCTTGTTTAGAGAAAAATATATTATCTATAAATTATAAATCATAATATTTTGATGAGTTGTAATTAATCATTAATAATATAATATAGAAAAAATTATGAAAAAAAGAATAGGGATTTTTTTAATTATTAAACACACAAAAACTTTTAGATACTTAAAGATAAGATATCGTTAAATCTTGTAAATAAATGAAAAGTCAATTTGAATGAAAAACTATAATTGTGTTAGTTATCATCTTCTTCTTCCCTCCAAAAATTCATATTTTCTTCCTTGAATTTTTTATTTGCATTCATTAAAGTTTTATATTAATTTATTTTAATATTGAATGAATTTTTTTTTATCAAATGTTTTTACAGTATATTATAAATAAAATTTAAATAAATTAAGGTAGGAAATGAGCTCATTAATTTCTAATATAAATTTCAAACATATATTTGTACGTAGCTGACCATCATTATAATAATATATACCATTTAGTGACGAATCAATTATAAATTTAGTTTTCTATGCTAGATTTCATTTATAGCAAATTTGTTAGTAAATGTCTTGTTACTAATTGTTTATTATTTATATTGAATTCTGTTATTAATCATCACATGATATGATGATACTCTAAAATTATGACAAAATATAAAGAATGTTTTTTTATAATGCATACAAAATAAATGTATATAGAGTATAGTTAGCCATATGAATAGGGAAAAAAATTTAACTTTTAACCAGTAAATTATAATTGATTTAATTTTTCTATTAAAAAAGTTAAAATTTTTATTTAAAACAGATCAATCTGAATTAATACGAACCCGATCAAATTGAACCATGATTGAGATCTTATGAATTTGTTATGTCATGAATTAAGTTAAAAATACAAATTTTTATATTATATTTCTATCTCAATCCAATACGAACTCACTCAACCAATTCGAATTGTCATCCCTACTTGACGGGCAATGCAGTCATAATTTTCTTCAAAACATAATAATCATGACAAATTCATTATTGGACTAATGTACATCAGTATATATGTGTGTGTGTGAGAGAGAGAGAGAGAGAGAATTGGACATTTGTGGTCCGGATATGACACTCAATACTGGAAATTGAAGGTACCCCACATGACCACCTATGCTCTATCTAACCCCAGCTTAAAAAACCAGTGGAAAAACCAAAACCCCACAAGCCTCCTTGACCAAATTAATTTCCTTGCCTATGAATAAAATATACACACACATTATATATAGGCTAACATAGATTTTCTAACCATGGTTAGAGAGAGAGCCTCAGCCACCCCTTATTTTTTTTTTCATCATCATCACTATCTTCTTTTTCTCCCCTTTCACTGTCTTTTCAGTTTTCCCCGCTGCTAAAACACTCAAGTCTCAATACAAACACACAGTGATCTTTCAGAAATCATACTCAGTGCCAGAATTTGAAGAGGAAAGATTAATATATGGTTTTTATTTTGAATTTCTTTTTTCTTTTAAGCCCAAAAGATTGAATTTTTAGCTGGGTTTTTTTTCTCTGTTATTGAAACAGTTACACCTTCAAATTTCTTGGCAAAAAGTGAAAAAAAAAAAAAGAAAACAGAGCCCATTAATTTTTTCAGTGTTTGGGGGAGCTTCTTGTTATTAATATTATATATTCTTGCTTTATCATTATCATTATTATTTTTCTTTTTCTTGCTGAGAAATGCTTTAAAGAGATTCATGGGTAAGATTAAGAAGAAAGCTGTGAAGAAGACCAAGGAGCTATCATCAGTTGCAATAGCAGAGTCATCAACAGCATCAGAAAAACAGGGGAAAAGGAAAAGAGGGAGGCCAAGAAAAAATATCATAGAGAAAAATGAAGAAAATACAGAAAAAGATCAATTTCAAGAAACAAGTGAAGGAGGAGATGATAATAAGAAGGAAAAAGTAGATGAAATTACAGAAAAATTGGAGGGCTCATCAGCAAAATCAGAAAAAGAAGAGGATAAGTCTGAAAACAAAGAATTACAGAAACAGAAAGAACAGCTTCATCCAAGGAGCAGAGCTAGGAGAAAAGGCAAGCCCAGAAAAGCAGCTGAGAATTAATTTCATTCTTTGCTGCAATTTTTTATTTTTATTTTTATTTTTTGACATAATTATTGTCTTTTTTTTTTTTGTTTTTTTGTTGGGCTTATGTGTATGTGGTGTTTTTGAATTTTTGATTTTATGAAATTGTAAAGAGGACAAGTGATTAGAAATGAACTCTAGGGTTTGTATTGTTTATCAATTATTTGAGTGTTTGCATGGTGATAAAGACAAAAGAAATTGATTGGGCAAGACTAAAATGCTTGCTTGGACATTCCTGTTTTGTGTTAATTGATGTAACAGTGCAATGGGTGAGAGGTTGACATTAATTTTACTTTAGTGGATATGGTGATTTTGGTAATGTTTTCAATTACTTTCACTGATAAAGAAGAAAAATGACTAGACACTATGAAATGTAACTATATATATATATATAAATAAAATTTGTTATATTTTTTTTTTTGGTGAAAATAAAATTTGTTATTGACATTTTGAAATTGTGTCTGATATTTTATTCCTATTTTTATATTAAAATATTGTCCAAAATGCTCGTTCATTTTAAAATAGGATTAAATACATTTACCCCTTAATTTGTAGATTATATATCATTTACTTCTATAAACTAATAAAAATAACACGCAAACTCCTTCCATTCCTTGAATAATATATTTCAACAAAGTATCCTTAAATTTATACCAAATGTATATCTATATATTTAGTGCACAAAGTATTTGTTCCAATTCATAATCTAATTTTAATTTTAAATATGATTTCACTAAAAATCAAGTTATCTACTCCTCAATAAAAAGTAAACTTTAGACTCTTTTGAATATTTAAATAATTATATTTTCATTAATTACTTCAAATTTAAGTACTTCTTTTCTAAAATGAAAAAAATAAATGTATATTCTCTAATATTTAAATAATCAATATTTAATTAAATAGATTATAATTTAAATTAATATAAAAAAAACATATTAAATTAAGGTTAAGTATTTATCCATTTGTTTTCAAAATATTCAAACTTCACTTAGAATTTATGCTTAAATAATTTTATTAAGTAAAAAAGAATTAGAATAGTTTTTCCATGTTTTACATTAAGGTATTGTTACAATTAACTTATTAATTTTATTTTTATTTCTATTTACTTACACTATCAATTCTTTTTAAAATAAAAAATATAATTATAATTATTTTATAGTTAATAAAGGATTTGAAGTAGAATTTAAAATGTTGGACGTAGAAAAAAAAAATTTAAAATTGTATAAATAAGAGTGGTGTAAGGCCAATTTTGATTAATCTTTTAATTAAATGACGTATGATTTGTATTAATTTGATAATTAAGGGGAGTGAATAAAACATAACACATAATCGAGGGAGTAAAGTGTATATAATCATATCGTAAAATAAATGAGTATTTTAGTTAATTATTTAATAAAAAGTGTAAAAATAGAATGTCAATAATAATTTTGGAGATTCAATAACAATTCTCTATATAAATTTTAGTCAATATAATATAAGCTATTAAAACATTTTCTTATAGAACATCAGAACTAATTCATAATGAAAATACTTTTCAAAATCATCACATTATATACGTGTAAAATCAAATCCACCTCTTCCTCACAAAAGGACAATAATGCCGAAGTCTAGCATGAACTTTTGAATACATGCAGACACATGAAAATTTTCATCAAAATAGAGATGTTCCTGTGTAAAAAAAGAAAGAATCCGACATTTATGTTACTTTGTTTTTTTAAATCTTTTTTAACCACATTCAACAAAATTTATAAAGAATCGAATTCTAATTCCATAAATTATATTATATATATATATATATATATATATATATATTTTATCATTATCATGCATCAAGAAGCATTAATTTGACTTAATAATTGAGTCATTATACATCATTTTTATTTATTATTGATTTGTTTCTAAATTCCGTTATGTTTTCAGTTTTATAAAAATTTGAAGTTATTTCTAATACAACTATTTTATTTCTTGAATTTTAATTATTATTTTTTTCTAATAACTCATTGTCAAATTTATCGTGCGCATTGCGCACGGGTTTAATACTTGTAAATTGTAAAAATGAAAACCCATTGTTGTCACTTGTCAGGCTCGCGAGACCACTGAACGCAAAATTACCTCTTAACTCATTGGATGCATTTTGAAATTAGGATGTAATGATTAGCGAAGAGATGACACCGTGGGCTTGTTCAAAGCTTCAGAACCTTAATAACTAAAAATCATCTTGTTATCTCCATAAATTAATAAAAATAGTTGTTTTATTTTCATCCTATATATATTATAAATATTAAAAAAGGAAAAAATAAAACAAATTGTCAGTCACGTACAACGGTAACAAGAACTAGAAGATTGAAGACTGAGGGTGGTGGGCCGGGCTATGCCCGGCTGGACCCGGATCGCGCTTTAATTGGGCTATAATTCCAACTAAATAATTATTGAATTTGAGGAGAAATATTAATAATGAATATTATGGACAAAAATACAGAAAGAGGACATGAATGGAGATGCGGCGGATCGAACCCCGTGCCTCTCGCATGCAAAGCGAGCGCTCTACCATTTGAGCTACATCCCCGATGTGCTCTACAACTTCATTCAATAAATATGTGTTTAGATAACATGAAAGAGTTAATAAAAACGATAAATCAGGGGGAAGCCACAAGTCTATCAGAGCCAGGTTTCGATCCTGGGACCTGTGGGTTATGGGCCCACCACGCTTCCGCTGCGCCACTCTGATTCGTTGCTTTTTTTCACGAACAAAATTATTTTCTAAGTTTTAAAATGGTTTTTCTTCTGTTTTCTAAACTAAATTAAAAATGTAGTTGAAAAAAAAAAGGGAAAAATCAATGTGGACATACCCCGCCATTTTTTTCTTTTTCTTTTTCTTTTTCTTTTTCATTTTTTTTCTTCGAAAGAGATGGATACTCCCAAAGTTATACCAAAATCAACATGTAGTGCTATTTAATTTCTTCTTCTTTTTCTTTATATTATGTTCGCATTTGTACTAATATCACTAACAAGTAACAAACACGAATTACATGAATATATATATATATATATATATATAGTAATTAATTAGAAAATGGACAAGATTTGGTCACCATCATATATATTATTTAATTTCTTACAAAATAATAGTAACTCGTACCTTGGCATGGGCCATGGAGTTACAACTGATATATAAGAGAGGATTGAGTACAACTTAACGACCTTGCAGATTTTACAAAAGAGTGTACTGAATCAAACAGATTAAACTATGTATATTGGAAGTGTACAATTACTTGTTAAGTAACAATTAGTACATTATCTTTAGTTTTAAACTTAGTGATGCAGCTATGACTTCCGAAATCCATTGGTACTCTATGAACCTCTATCACTAATAATTTTAAACTACCAGATTATGCACGCTCGATGCGTGTGTAAATTAAAAATGAGATATAATTTAAGCATGTGTTTAAAATTTGAATAGCATAAAAATAAAAACTTATCAAATTTTAATTTTTTTAGTACACACACGCACACATAAACTCATCCAAATGGAAAGGAAGAGATAAATTAAAATTTATAATAGATTAAATACATTATTGAAAATTTTAAATTTAAGATACACAATAAAGGAAAAGATATGGATGAGAGAGAGAGAGAGTATAAAGAAAAATAATATTATCACATTGTAGAACATAAATAAAAAAAAGTGAGAAGAGATACAAGATATGAGAGGAAAAAAAAAGTTACCAACCAAAAACACCAAATTAAAATAGTTATTAGATGAGTTTGGTATTTCATAAATAGTATAGATATTGTGATTGGATTCAAAAGATGCACATAACTATGAACTTGTTGGGTCGCTAAACATAATTATGCTTGGATTTAAAAATTTCAGATATCTTGACAAACTGCGATAGGCACATGAATACGAACATAACTATGAACTTGTGACTTTTTTTTTTCCAAACTAAAAGCAATGCACGTGAACTATTATGAAAGGAGTTAGCAAAATAATAATAATATATAATAGAATAATACTAGTAGTTGTAAAATACTATTTTTTCTTTTTTTTTTTTTGTATAAATTTCAGAATGAACGACGTTCTATAATCTATAATCTAAAATGAATGAGGTCCTATTAGTATCAGTTCAGATCATCTGTTATATAATTGCGATACATCTTTTTCTCCATTTATTAATCTCCATGGTTGTTAATAACTCAGCATCCATCAATTTCCTTAAGTCAATAAATCAGCAAATTAATAATGTGGATACATTGTCTATATATATATATGTCATTTAGATCGTCTACTCGTCAATTAGTTACCTAAGACTAAATTGCTCAAACAAGTTCATTCATGGCTTCATTGAACAGCAGTGATGCTCGTTTCAATAGATCCGAGTGCCTCGACTACTGCAAGAACGATTTCTATAACGTGGTGCAAGACAAGCTCGACGCGCCTATGCCGTGGATAGGCGTGTATATCGCAGTAGCTTCTGCGGTCTGCTCACTTGCAATGGCAGCTGATGCCTTGAAAGGTTTTGAGAGAAAGAAGTTTTGGTTCCCGTGTAAGTATTTCTCTCTCAACTCTTTTTATTTGACGGTATTAGCTGTGGCGATGAAATTGCCCTTGGATCTTACTGGTAATATGACTGGATCTTTTGATTTACTTGCTCGGGTTAGCACCCTCGTTCTTATGTCTACAGTTATGTGCAACTTCATGACATCCTTGGGATCCATGGAGAATAATGAACTCTTGTCCAATGTAGTTGCTTTAGTCATTCTAGTGATCACCATTGTTTGAAATGTATGCATTCATAATGTTCAGATGAGAGATTTCATGTATATCAGGATAGTTTATGAAGGAAAAGGGAGATCAAGTGATGCTTCATTGATATTAGGTGAAGAGATTGGAGCAACTATTTTCATGTTTCTTTTGCTTGTAATGTTGTGTTCTCTGGCCGTCATGGTTCCAACTGCCAAGAAGGACCTAGAGTTGAAGTGCCAGAAAGTGCACAAAACACTTTTGAACGAGCATGTGGACCGCGAAGAATTTAGTAGTGATGAACTCAAAACACTGGTGAAAAAATACTGGGTTATGGCAGAAACCGGGAACCCTCAATTTGTCCTCGCGCACTCGGTAATCTGTGTTGCTTCAGGCATGATGTGTCTCCTAATGGCTCTAACAATGGTAGAAGCCTTAATTAGAATCCCTTTGACATATCGCATCAATCGGATTTCATCTAGTTATAAGTGGTCCATTCCATGGATTATACTAATTCAGGGTATGGGAGTTTTTTTGGGTATTATTGCTCCTATTGAAAGATGGTTCATCGACGCCAAATTTAAGAGCTCAATGATAGGTCATAAAAGCTTCAAAGACGAATTGGAGGTCGAGGCTTATTGGACCAAAATGCTAGTTGATTGGAGAGACAGACCGTTACCTTTACAAGTTCGACACCACGAACTCAGAATACTTCTAAAATCCATAAAAAAGATGCTGCTAAGTTTCTGCATTTGTGTTCAGATTGTGATTGTTCGATATAGCAAAATACTTCTCCTCATTTCAGCTACCTGTGCAAAAGTGACTTTGTCTTGTTTGCATTGCATCAAGAATGTAACGACAAATGAGGAACCAGTGGAGGATACCGATCAAGATTTTAGCTGTTATGTTGTGCTACTTGAGGGCGAAGCGAAACTGCCTAAGAAGACACTGAGAAACATATTCAATGAAGTGGATAAGTTGATCAAGATAGTTAAAAAGAAGCAACCAATCGACCTAATCAAGCTTCTCCTCAAATCTGTGAACTTCAATGGGGTTAGAGAATTTGACAGCAAACAGATTAAAAGCTTACATTCTGATTATCAAGAACCTCCTTATTGCTGGTCTCTCCCATTGGTGACATTGACGGCAATGGCAATTTCGCTTCCCAAAATCCCCGTTAATAAATCCGATCAGTTATTGAGAAGCGTGGGTGAAGGCTTTGATTTTGTAACTCTTATAGAGGAAGCCCTCGACAGAAATGGAGAATCGACACGCGCCAGGGATGCAGCGCATGCTGCTTGGGATCGTGTTGAGGACCACAAGTGGCAAGATGTAAGTCTCAAGAGCCGAAACTACACACTGCAACAACTTTCTGATATATCAGAAGAGATGGTGAGAGCTCACAAAGAAAATCCTGTTGATTGGCCAGTTGAGGTTATAGCTGCTAACTCCATGTACCGGATAAGCCACACTATCTTGCTAGCTCACAAAGAAAACGATAGCCAAACAGAGGAGGATCTCTTTGATAGATTATCCGTCATGATCTCAGACGTACTCTCCGCTTGCCTTACCAATTTGGTTCGTGTCATAACTTTGAAGTGTCGCAACAGTTCCATCAAACAAAGGGAGAGCGTCGCCGAAGCGATTGATCTCCTAGGTAAGAGTGAAGGAATTCTTGAAATTCTTCAGCGACGTGCAATTCCAAGCTTGGATCCAGAGAAAGCAGTTTATATTGAAGAGTGGAGGGCGTTTATGGAGCAAGATAATGAAAATCTAATGGAAACCACTGCAGAAACAATTTCACACTCTACCGGGGAGCAAGTAATTGAAATAGAGGAATAACTGCAATTTGCAGCCATGCCTGTGTTATATTCTTGTCATAAACAACACGAGTAGAGTACAAAATTGAGGTTGAAGATTCATTCTTTATGCCTAGAATTCGAGTATCCAAATTCGTAGTATAAATTGTCGAAAAACTGTAACCATTTTAGGAAACGTGCATCAGTTTTTTTCATTTTAATTTTAATGTAGTTATGCGTGTATCCTTTGTTTTTGTGGATTTGATTTGAAGTGTTCTTATCAGCTGCACCAGTAATTTCGCACTTAGCAACTTTCTTGTCAGATGTATCATCGAAGCAGAACATTACAAGAAAATAAGTAAATTGATGGTGATATAACAAGTGATAATAAAAAAATTATTTCTGAGTATCAGTTCGAATCTTCTATTGTATAATCGTGCTACATTTAGTTTCTTTTCTTATTTTAACCGCTCACCAATACACGTGGTTTGTAGTGATGAGTGTAATAGAAGATATAGTACAATTATGCAATAAAAGATTCGAACTGCACTAAGTATGTACATTTAATGACAATAAACTTATGTTTTTACAAAATATAACTTGCACAATGTTAATAGTGACAATTAAAATATTAATTCTTATCACTATCGATCGATATTATGATAACATAAAACTTGTTACCATAAAAAAAAACTAATTATTAATAAAATAGAAAGTATTATTATTTAATAAAATTATTGATTGCAACTTTTATCTCAACATTTTTATATTTTGACACAAATACAATTTTTTTTTTTTTTTGTAGTGAAATCAAAAGGTTGGTCAAGGTCATCGCGATAGGATGAGGCCAAGAATTTATTATTATTTCTTTTTAATTTATTTTTTCTATTTCACATTTACATCAAATTTCCGCGTTCTATCTTTTCTTGTGTGGTTGAATTCGTCATCTGGACTAATAAATACATATAGATTTAACTTGAGGGGTGATAGTTATTTTCAAAACAAAACATATTTTTTCATAATAATGTCAAATCTCAGGATGTAAAATTTTTCACTTGTATTTTTTTCTTCCCCTAGCTTTGAGTGTTAGTTTAATCTCAATTTCGTCCTAACCAATTAACCATATACATGACATGATGATGTGCACATGGGGAGGGTAAATGCTATCCAGTTAGGTAGTATCGAACTGAGTTTTTAACCGTTAGATCGAGTATTATGATGTAATATTTTTTTAAAAATATTTTTTGACATCATTATATTTAAATCCAATGATTAGAAATACTAGTTGGACTATACCTAGTTGGGTAGTATGAACAAAACTGTGCATGTAATGTACAACATAATCCAACGGGACCGAGCTTACGTCAGCCGTTACGTAAGCGCTGCTGGTCACCGTGACGCATTAATTCTAAGTCTTTTCTTATGATTATGTAGAACGAATTATATCACTAATGAGGAGGATACAAAGTCATTAAACATACACCATTTTGTTGTGTATTTTGATAAAAAGTATTTTATCCTGTATGAAGTTTGTAAGCATGAGGGGCGATATTATATTTCTGTAGCTTTCATAAGTCATGTATTATAAATAATATTCTTTTAATGGTTAATTACACTTATCATTCTTTTTGAAATATTTAATTTACCGATTCCGTTATCTATTTATTAGAATTACAGTGACACCCCCCCCCCCCCCCTCTAAATTTATATAATTATAAAATCCATACAAAAAGCAAAAGAGGGCTCAATTGCCTTCAATTAAAAATAATTCAAAAAAACGGTGAAAAAGTAAAATTTGTAATAAACAAATGATATTCCGATTAAAGTTTAGAATATAGTGATTAGTGAAGGAGATGACATGCCATTTTGCTCTCCAAAATCTTCCTGCTTTTCTATTTTTCCTTTCTTTGTGAATTTTGTGGCTTTCGATCGATTATTACTCATTATTACATTAGTTAGATATTTTCAAATTAAGTTTCTTCTGACACTATATATATATATATATATATATAAAGATACGGGAGGTACTCATACACAATGCACACACACAAATAAATTAATCGTACAAACTTTATTCAATTTCAAAATCGAGTACACAGTGATAACCAACAGAAATGAGTCGAAAACCTCTCTTAAATAGTATTCAAATGGATAATTTGTAACTTTCTATTTGTTTTTCTATCCTAAAAATGAAAATTTGTAAGATGCTCTCTACATGGATGGAGAAATCCAAATTGGTGGAAAACGTAATTCGCACTAGTGAAGATAAAAAGTTAATATACATGGCAAATTGGGAATTATATATCACACACACACGCACACACATACTCGAGACTAGAAATTATTATTCGTTTTCTTAAATGAAGAAAAATAACATTCTTTCTTAAAAAAACACAGTATTCATTTAGAATATTGCAAATACTTTATTTAAAATCATTTTATTATCTCCATAAATTAAAAATAAAAATTGCTTTATAGTTGGCTGGGCTATGGGCTGCCGGGCCTGGACCGGACTATATTTGGGCTAATAATTCCAACTAAATAATTATTGAATTTGAGGGATGATATTAACAATTAATAATTATGGGCAAAAAGTACATGAAAAAGAGTGGAGATGCGGGGGATCGAACCCCGTGCCTCTCGCATGCAAAGCGAGCGCTCTACCATTTGAGCTACATCCCCGATGTGCTATGCAACTTCATTCAAATAAATATACTTTTAGATAACATGAAAGAGTTAATAAAAACTATAAATCAGGGGGAAGCCACTCCTTCTATCAGAGCCAGGTTTCGATCCTGGGACCTGTGGGTTATGGGCCCACCACGCTTCCGCTGCGCCACTCTGATTTGATGTTTACCATTCGTTTAGAATTTAATTTAACTATATTTTTCTTTTTACACTAGGCAGCTCGGACAAAGATAAAAACAAAAAGCAGCAACGATATTATTATAACAAAGTCCTCTCTCTCTCTCTCTCTCTCTCTCTCTCTCTCTCTTTCGTTCTTGAAAGAGATGCATCTTCCCATAAGTTGTACCAAAAAAGAAAGATGTTTTGTAATGACATCGGGTTAAGTTAGTGATTGTTAATAATTAAAAATAATTTGGCCGGATAAAAAGTGGAAGTATAATTAAAATGTAGAAATATTTGTGTATAAAAAGATTTTATTTACTTATTCTTAAAAAAAAAAAAAGAGGATCTAAAATTGAACTATGGAAGGGCAAATCACAAAATGCCTTACAAATTTCCATTATCTACACCGGCATTCCCAGTAACCTGTAAATATCTACAAAGTACAAACCTATATCTTATTATTTCAGTGAAAAGTTGGCAATTGTTCTTTTCATATTACCACTAAGTGATGCAGTTTAACAATTCGGCTTCATTAATTTAATTAAAATTTAACTGTTTGGGCGCGATGTTGATTTAATCAAAGATCACAACGAAATTGTTTCGAAAATTTTTAGCATTAAATGGTCCGACCCAGACATGAGGGTTCCTAGTGCAATGCCCAATGACCCAAAAAACCATTGTTTTCCATTGCACATTCATTAAATATCCATCTTGGGCTGGAAAGATTAATCCGCGTATGGATTGTGCCCATTAAGACGCCAACAAAGTTATTGGAGACTGTAGCACGAAGGGTTATCGGTTACTGTAGTTGAAGAGATCAGGAATCAAGAACACACGTTTCCGGTGAAGTTGGGAGTTTTTGGGCGTGTGTCAAAATATCCCGCCTTGATCCGCTCCTGTACTGCACGTTTTGAAGCTCAATCTTCAAGAAATGGCTTCC